>JAPPVO010000013.1:121915007-122571529 GCA_030407325.1 Camellia japonica | reverse complement strand
AGATGTCAACTTTTGGTCGATTGGTCAAATTTGTTGGCCGATGGCCATTTCTCGAGGCCAGTGTCCTTTCCTTATGGCCGAGGGTCTTCCCTCTTGCTCTATCAGCTGTTTAGAAGTTGAACATGCTGAGAACTTGTGGTTGGTACCACTTCCAGTGCTGTCTGGCGATAATTTTGTGGAGTCACGCCCATTTGCTTATCGAGTTGTTGTTTGTTTGTCGAGCTGTTTTGCAAATGAAATGAGTAAGTTGCGTGCAAATGAAATGAGTAAGCTGCGTGCAAATGAAATGTATGAGCTGTGTGCAAATCAAATCAAATACAATGTTGTGGACTGCGTGTTCACCTCAGTATGGGCTGCGTGTTCATCATCAAAGTTTGGGCAGCGTGTTCAACTCACAATCAAGTGTGTGCTGCGTGTTCACAATCAATATGGGCTGCGTGTTCAACTTTCAACAAGTGTGTGCTGCGTGTTCACAATCAAATATGGGCTGCGTGTTCATCATCAAAGTTTGGGCTGCGTGTTCAACTTTCAACAAGTGTGTGCTGCGTGTTCACAATCAAATATGGGCTGCGTGTTCATCATCAAAGTTTGGGCTGTGTGTTCAACTTTCAACAAGTGTGTGCTGCGTGTTCACAATCAAATATGAGCTGCGTGTCCATCATCAAAGTTTGGGCTGCGTGTTCAACTTTCAACAAGTGTGTGCTGCGTGTTCACCTTCAAAATGGGCTGCGTGTTCATCATCAAAGTTTGGGCTGCGTGTTCAACTTCTTTCAGAAAGTGTGTGCTGTGTGTTCACCTTCAAAATGGGCTGCGTGTTCATCATCAAAGTTTGGGCTGCGTGTTCAACTTTCAACAAGTGTGTGCTGCGTGTTCACAATCAAATATGGGCTGCGTGTTCATCATCAAAGTTTGGGCTGCGTGTTCAACTTTCAACAAGTGTGTGCTGCGTGTTCACAATCAAATATGAGCTGCGTGTCCATCATCAAAGTTTGGGCTGCGTGTTCAACTTTCAACAAGTGTGTGCTGCGTGTTCACCTTCAAAATGGGCTGCGTGTTCATCATCAAAGTTTGGGCTGCGTGTTCAACTTCTTTCAGAAAGTGTGTGCTGTGTGTTCACCTTCAAAATGGGCTGCGTGTTCATCATCAAAGTTTGGGCTGCGTGTTCAACTTTCAACAAGTGTGTGCTGCGTGTTCACCTTCAAAATGGGTTGCGTGTTCATCATCAAAGTTTGGGCTGCGTGTTCAACTTCTTTCAACAAGTGTGTGCTGCGTGTTCACAATCAAAATGGGCTGTGTGTTCAGAAATTCAAAAGTTTGGGCTGCGTGTTCAACTTTCAAAAAGTATGAACTGCGTGTTCACGACAAAAAGTTTGAGCTGCGTGTTCAGATGTCAGAAAAGGTGGGCTGCGTGTTCAAGACAAAAAGTATGAGCTGCGTGTTCAGAAATTCAAGTGCTTGAGCTGTGTGTTCAAAATGCAAACCAAATGCTGAGTTATGGACTGAGTGTTCAGATTGAGCAGTGTTATGAGCTGTGTGCCCGAAAATGAGCTGTGTGCCCGAAAAATGAGCTGTGTGCCCGAAGAATGAGCTGTATGCCAAATGAATGGAATGCTATGTCGTAAGTTATGTACCAAGGCCTGCATTGTGCATACAGTTCATCACGTTATTTTGCGCACCTACGCCGGTCTAGGAGACCTTAAATCCTCTAAAGGTGCAATTCCTTTGGTGTTTGTCGTGCCCGAACGACTTCCAGCGGTCTGGTATAGCCACCTGCTTGTGTTAGTAGTGAGTTCCTAGGAGACCAACTGAGACGGTGGAAACTAGAGTTCGAATGGCTCATGCCTAGAACGCAAAGGTTCGGGATTTCCGAGACTAAAGTCTGGTTTAAATACCCAGGGGTATATCCTCGGCTTGAAATCTGTATGGCAACCCCATAGATTGAGATAGCATCTGTATGCGCCTCAATTCTGGATACTGATCCAACCTAGTCTGTCACCCTGTTGGAGAATAGGGAAAGCTGCGACCACAGTCAGGGAGAAAAGTATTACCTATGGTTCAATTAAGATGCAGAAGCAGGAGATCCCCAACAGCCTGAGGTGAGCCATCACCAATTGCCCCTGTAAGGTACCTCCCTTTTCCTTGCTATCACATTGCATTTTAGTCATTACAGTGCATTGCATAAATCCTCAATTTTCAAACCGGCTTCGCGTAGCGTATAAGTCCAATCTTCAAACCGGCGTCGCGTAGCGTATAAGTCCAATTTTCAAACCGGCTTCACGTAGCGTATAAGTCCAATCATCAAAATCTTTCTGCATATCATTTTGCATCCTGCCCCTGAACTACGCTGCTTTGATTCCTTGCAAAGGGATACGTAGGCAGCCTGCGGGCGCAACCATTTATTTATCTATATTTTGTTTGTTTGTCCAAGTCTTCGGCCTTGTCAAAAATGGGTCGTCTCTGGGCTTTGACATTCACTCCCGTCATTTCTTGACTTTCGAGTTCTGTCAAAGAGGGGCAACTGTAGACACCCCATTTTTGACTGCCCTTAAGACTTGGGCGTTACTGATGGTTTACTTGGTGGAGAAAGGTGTGCAGGGCCAAGGTTTAGTTTCTTCAGCAAGGAGAAAGACAAATCTCAACTTCACACCCCATTTTGGACCAAAACTATTTTGAATGGTTTTTAGACCTTAAAACCCTCTCTTTCAAAACATTTTTTGAAATAAAGTTCCTACGATGCTCCGGCGCTCGCATTTCGGTAAATGTTGTGCTTTTCGGTAAACCGAGCAAGAACAAAGTGGAGATGAATGAAAGAGAGATGAAATCTTTGAAAAATCTTTCAAAACACTTTGTTAGGGGTTTAGAGTTGAAGAAAAGAGGAGAAGAGAGAAGAAACCTAGCTGGGGAAGAAGTTGGGTATGAATCGCTAAGAGAGAGTCGAGTGGTCCTCGCTAAATCAGGCTTATCTATCTATGCACTTGGAGTTAAGCTATGAGTCCACCACCATTGGAAAGAAGACTTCTGGGGCTTCATTTTTCACTCAAGAATCTCCTAAAGCCGAGTCCGGATGGGGGAGATATGATTGGTTGAAGTTGGACATCATCCCGGTTGGACCGAAACATCTGCGCGGCTTCACTGAAACGAGCATAACTTTTTTCATAGTTGGAATTTTAATGCAAGGTTTGCGCCATTGGAAAGCTAACTTCTGGGGCTTCAATTTGGACACAAGAATGACCTAGAAAGGAGTTCACATGAAGGAGTTATGTCCGTTTGAAGTTGGACCTTCAGAGCAGATTTTTTTACCACCGGCCATTGGTGATAGTCGGTCGGCAAGGTCGGTCGGCATGGTCGGTCGGCAAGGTCGGTCGGCAAGGTCGGTCGGCATGGTCGGTCGGCATGGAATCGGTCGGCAAGGTCGGTCGGCATGGATCGGTCGGCAAGGTCGGTCGGCATGGGGTCGGTCGGCATGGTCGGTCTTCCAAAAAAAATTTTTTTTTTTTTTTTTTTTCCGGCTGAAGCTTCTCCGAGAAGCTTGAATCTTTTGTTTTAGCTTCTTGAAGAAGCTTGACCCTTTTGCTTAGCTTCTTTGAGAAGCTTTGACCCTTTCTTGTGGCTTCTCCAAGAAGCCTCACCTCTCTCCCTCTATAAAACCAACCCTTGAGCTCCATTTGCAGGGGTTAGAAAAATTTGTTTGGAGCCTCCTACATTCAATCTCTCTCTCTCTATATTCCAAGCACCAAAACCCTTTTATTCTTGGATCCATTTTCTACTCCATCTCCAAGCCAACCAACCCATACTCCATACCAGCAGTTCGGAGGCCATTTTCCAGAGGCAAGGAGCATCTTTTCTCAAGCCAAGAGTTGATGAAAGACTAGTCTTCAAGGGTGAGTCTCATTTTTCCCTCTTTTTGCTCTTTTCTTGGTCTATTTCTTAGCCCTTCTTTCTTGTACATTTGAGCTCTGGCCATAACTGAAAGTGGCATTTTTTTGAGCTCTATTTCATCTTTCATTAAGGGCCTCTCACTGTTTGAGGCCCCCATTTGGTACTTACTTCATTATCCCTCTTATATGCCATTTCCTTGCATGTTGTTTTTGGCCTATATGTAAACTGTTTTGGGGCCTGATGTAAACTGTAAATAGGCCTATTTTGAGCCCCTCTTCAACATTGAAGAAGGGCTCAACACTGTTGGGGACCTCCATATATCACTTGCCATTGTACCCCTCTTTGGTCCCCATTTTTGCATGATTTGTTAGCTTATCTTGCTTCTGTTTTTCGGCCATGATCAGAACTGAAAGTGGCCATATTTTGACCCTCTTGTCATGTTTCATTAAGGGTCTTTGGCTGTTTGGTGAATATTTTGTATTTGTGTTATAGCCTCTTCTGAGCCTTAATCTTGCATTGCATTTTGAGCATGTTTGTATACTGTTTTGGAGGCTTCCATAAGCTGTAAGTGGTCATATTTGTGGTCCCTCTTCAGTGTTGTAGAAGGTCTCTTTCTGTTTGGGCATTGCATCTACCACTTGCTTCATTGGCTCCCTTGCGGAGCCATTTTGTCTACTAATTTAGTCCCACTTTTGCTCACTGTTTGGCCATGCTTTGTACTGTAAAAATGCTTATTTTGGGGCTGCCTTGCTTCTGCTTTTTCATTACATGTTCAAATCATGTAGGCATTGCATAGCTATAGGCCATTTCATGTGCTTAATTCCATGTTTCGGGGTCGTTCCATGCATCGGGTATCATTTTGCCATGTTTCGGGGCTGTTTTGCATGTCATTTTGCCTCTGATTTTTGCATGTTTGCATACCATATTCTATGTCTTTGCCATGTCTCATTAGAGTGGCATTTCGGTGCCTGAGGGTCGGTCCTCGGTTTGCGTACACGCGTGCACGCACTTCGAGTTGTCTCATTTTCATCATTATGGCCTCTTATATGAGTGTGGCTGAGGCTCTCTCATGTTGGTGTAAGCCCATATTGCATTGCGTATGCCATTTCATCCATAGCATTGTGTATGCTCGGTTGTGTATCACCTCGTGTAGCGTGTATGCCATTCCATAACATTGTGTATGTTAGGATTGTATCTTAGTTGCATTTCACGCATATCATGCATATTGCATCGTGTTCGGGATAGGAGTTAGCCCGGCCACGAGAAACGAGGTACGTTCCGTACTCCGAGTGACGGAACGTGTCTCAATTCCCAAGTCACCGACACTCCGGATTATCCATGATGGAGTTAGGTTTTGTTGTAGTGTTCATATGCATTCATTCTACATTGAGTTGTGCAATTCGGCTCCTCGGCCATCATGCATCGAGATGCGTGATTGGTGGTACGAGGATCGAGACATACATACATTTGTGAAAATACATTGCTATGCCCCTTTCCTGCTCTCCGTTGCAGCATATCAAGAATCAGCGGTCTTCCGAGGCTTGGCGCGCTTTTCAAGAAACAATTGCAAAACAGAGGCTAATTGGGGCATTCCAGTGGATTTCCGCGCAAAGCAGCCCAAACATGCATCATTCCGTCATCCGGAGCAGAATCAAGGCAGTCCCTGGCTTGCATGCCAGTTTTATTATTTTCTTAGTTAATTTGTAAATTAATTAGGAATTTGTACATTATTTGGACTGTATTATTTGGACTGTACCATTCTTTCATTCGGGACTGTATATTTATTTGGACCCTCTGCGCGAGGGCATAATTGTAATAAGTGTGGGTGAGTGTGATGTATGTCTTCCAACCCCACGTCTTTCTTCCCTTTTATTTACCTGCTTATGATGGTTAGATTAGGGCATATTTTAATTAGCATACAGTATGACAGCATGTTTGCATCATTCATCTGTTTTGCACGCACCGGGCTCGGCGCATCATACAAACTGCATTTGTATTTCAATTCCAAATTGAATACGTGTTAGTTGTAGCATTCCATATGCCATGATCAGAATAGCCGAGCCTGCTATAGTTGCATCTTTGCATGTGTTGCATTAGGCATTTCTGTATATTTAGGATCATGCGTGATTTCTAATGAGCTTCTGTTTTGGCTTGGAGTACTCGGTGAGTTTTATGCTTTAGCATCCTTGCATGTGTGTGAATGACTGCCATGAATAGCATGCTTGCCATGAGGCTATGTGCTTATGTGATATAACTGCCTTGAATGCCCGTGGGTGGAGGTTGGGTTACTTGGAGTGGGACAATTCATCAAATGTTTGTTTTAAACCCACTAGATAGTGGCAAAACCATTGTTTTCTAAGCCCACCCGAGGGTGGCAAATCCATGTCTTAGCCTACCTGCGGGTAGCACCATCAAACCATTTTCAAACAAACAAATATGAAATGTTTTGTTCCAATTCAGGCGACTCAGTCTATACTTGTATGCTGTGCGCATCACATAGTAACCTAGGCTAATAACCGGAATAAGAGCACACAATGTTTTCAAAACTTGATATCATGGTTAGTAGAGGCCGGTCTTGACCGGGCGAGCGGGGGTGCTCACGAAGTGACCTTCCCCAATCGTACCCAAGTTCCCGAGCCGAGGCAACTTTGGTGATGACGGACACGTGGCCTTAGGCAAACGAGTCAGGGTTTCCTAAATTTCCCAAAAATAAAATATTTAGGTGGCGACTCTGTATCTGGCAAAGCAGTCCATGTTTGGCACTTCTTTCAAAAAATTTGTTTTCTCAAAACGACTTGCGGATTTGGACTCTTTGGTTCAAGATTAAGAAACCGTGACATTTGAGTCCTTGAACTGTAGTGACTCCAATATGAACGGAACGGGACTTAACCCTCCCGGGGCGTTCGGGGACGTCTACACCTTGTTAAATCTCTATATAAGAAGGATATGATGTTTGTAGCTTCCGTTTTCCCCTTTTGATGGTAGGTTGTGCACTTAGTACCTCTCTCAAGTGCTCAGCCTTTTTATCATCCTCTGAGCTCATATACCGCTCAGGTTCGACGATCCCATGTATAACGTTGATTATGCCTTGGGGTGGACCATCGATCGGCATCCTGCTCGGCTTGTTGGGGTCCTGGGGGGCTGGTTGCGTTCCCCCTTCTATATACTGGTCTAGGTGACCAGCGGCTACTAACTCCTCCAGATGTTGCCTCAATGGTGTACAATTTTTAGTTTGGTACCCTTTTTCATCATGGAAGGTGCAACGATACCTCTCATCATAACCTCTTTGTGCTTCTCCTAACTTGGCTGGCCGCCAAACGAAGTGTTCATCGCGTATCTTGCTAAGAATCCGGTAGATAGGTTTATTGAACACCGTGGTAATGGCAGTGCGGACTCTTAACTTCCTTGTTTGGGGGTCCTCTCTATTGGCTCACCTGCCTCGCCCATTCTTGCTTGGTTGTTCTACTGTGTTGACTTTTGCTGTTGTCTTTTTATCTGGCATCGCTGTTGTGCTAGATTTTGCTTTGGCGCGGGCGCTATCTTCTTCTACCCGGATATGTTGATGCACTCTTTCCATTAGGGCCTCCATCGTGAGGGGTGGCATCATCGTCATTGAATCCCTCAACTTGTTACCAACCGGTAAACCTCATTTATACTGTGCGATGGCGAGATTTGTAGGGCAATCCCCAATCTGGTTGAAAGTCTCCCAAATATCGACTGTTGTAAGACCTCAATGTTTCCTTCTCGCCCATGTCAATGAAGAGTAGCTGGTCAATCTCCACTGGTGTCTTGGTATTCGTTCTGAATGTAGTCACAAACGCTTCTGCCAACTGCGCCCATGAGGCTATGCTGCCTTCTGGCAGCCTTTCGGACCATGTTAGACCCAGGTCGCCAAGGCTAGAAGGAAACAGGATACACATTAGAGCCTCGTTTCGCCAATATACTGCCATAACCTGGTGAAAATGGCTTAAGTGCATGTAGGGGTCTAACTTCCCCTCATAAGTAGTAAATTTGGGCTGGTGAAAGCCTAAGGGTAGTGGTGCGTTCTCAATTGCCAGAACGAACGGCGAGCTCTGTAACCTTGCTAACACTTTATCTGTTGGTTCGTAAGCAAGGCGCAGCATTGGCATCCCTACCTCGATACTCCCATGCATCCTAGGGGCCAATCGCTGTAGGGCTGAAACTCTGCGAGGGTCGCGAGCCCTGGTGTCCTTCTTCTATCGGGCCCTCTCCTCTAGCACTGTTCGCAGGTCTACTGACCTAGGAAACTCCGTGTGCCTAGATGTCCTTTAGTGCGTGTGCAAGGGCCGATAACTGCTTCCTTCCGTGTATGACCTTTCAGTCCTCGTTCTCTCAGACCTGGAGTAACGAGTCTTGGAAGTCCTTGATTAAGTGTCATCTGTTCTGAGGCTCCTACTTTCTGCTTGTGATAGTGTGACTTGTCTGTCACGATCTTCCGAGTGGTAAGAGAGCGTGTTGCCTTTGCGCCCTTCTTCCGTCGCCACCCATTTTTCTTTTATCTGGCGCTTTATAGTCTTCATGTCTCCCGCCATCCTCCTTATTAATTCATCTTGCTCTCTCACGCGATCCTCCAGAACTTGAGGATCCAACCTCCGCCTCTGCCTTTCAGGACTTTGAGAGCAGCGGGGACTGATGCCTATCTCTCCCATGTGTCCTTCCGGGAGTTCCGTTGCTAATTCTACCATGGGTGAGATAGAAGGTAAACCTTCGCGCCTCCCTCCGGGGTTTGCCCATCAATAGCAGATTGCGGGAAATCTTCATTGTGCGCCATTAGTTTCAACTAAAGAGGAAAACTTGATCAAAAGATTTTGTTCTTTGTGCTTTCCCACAAACGGCGCCAATTGTACGAGCACAGAAATAATCTTCTCGTATAATCCTGTTGACCAAGTTTGCACTCCTCCAAACGTCATCACTTTGCCACCTGAAAACACAAACGTGAGCTAGCCGGCGAATGTGTGCCAGAAACCTCTCCGATGCCTAAGTCAGCAAATAGATAATAGACACAAAAGCTTTGTGTATTCCAGAGTAAGAATTGGGATACCTGTACATAGGTCCTGCTATGAGCTTTTATAGTTTCCGCCTGGCACAATCCTAGTAGGACTTCAACTCTCTTTAGTAGAGTCCTCCTAGGAATCACAAAGATAATGCTTATCTTTTTACACCCTCCTCACTACTTAACCAAGTGAGATGGTTCCACCACGGTCTGGTAGCAAAACAACCGAGCTAACACTGTCACGCCTTACAACAGATTTAACCGCGCTCACTTAGCTCGATTCTGCCTTGTCTTGTTATCCAGATCGGTTCTCTTCCACCTATATCTCGATTCAGAACACCAAGACCAGGCTACTGGCACACAGCCTTGACCTAACTGACGGGATCAAGGACTGGGCTATGCAAGCCACTACCTCAGCCCATAGCTCGATCCATTTCCCATCTGGTCCTAGCTCAGCCCAGTTCAAACATAAATTACCCTCTCATATTATATTTAAGTTTAATTCGTTTACCTAACAAATTAATCTCAAACGAGTCGAACCCAAATCAAACTCGAAGAATTTGGTTGGTTTAACATCTCTAACCAACCCATGCCATTTCTATTGTGTATAGTTAGTTTCCAACTAAGTATAATTTTTTGTTTTTAATAATGCTACATGTACATAAATAATAATAATAAATAAATAAATATTTTGAATTTAAAATGTAGGACTATTAATCAAATTCAGTATATATAGTAGCATATATGCATCTTGTTTGACCTTTTCAGAGAAAAAAATATACTGTATATTAATTTCACATTAATGCTCATTTAATTATCTTTGTTGATGCTTGCAATGACATGGGTAGTGACATCAAAAATTCCAGCACCGAATGCTAATATCTCCAATTCTTAATTTATTTATTTATTTTAATCAAAGTTTTGATTAAAAAAAATATTTAAAAATTATTTTCAATCTATTCATCAAATGTCCATCAAATCAAGAAAGAAACAATTTTTTTTCCATCAAATTAGAATTTAACATAAATTTAAAAAGAATGAATTATTATAGATATTTTTTTCATCAAGTTTGAGATGAAAATCTAAATTTAGGATAAGAGGAGAATTTTTAAAAAGATTTTAATAAAAAATTGATGAAAGAGTTGGACTAATTCATATTAAGTCAAACTTTTTACTCAAATTTAAATCAAATTAGATGAAAATTTTGATAAAAAGTTGGAGATGCTCTTTAATCTATTCCCAATCATATTCACATCTCAAAATAAATAAGAATTTCTCAGTTAGTGCGGCTTCGACAAATTAAAAGTTAATAATTTAAACACTAAAGTGAAAAAGAATTTTTCTCATATGACTTTTTCATAATTATTTTTTAAAAAAAATTATTTATGTCATTTTTTCCTCATAAATTATATAAAAAAATATCATAAAAATTTCTTTGACACATTCTTAAAATAAATAAATATCTCATAAACTGCGTCAATGGAGCTGATATCTTATATATATTGCGTGTTCGTCTTGGCATACTTACCAACCACAAATGCTCCTTCTATTTTCTAGTGTATGTCATATTAATCAAGATAGCCTCTTCTCGATTTTGTTGGTGGTCCAAAATAAGAGTCCTCATAATTAGACATTCTACATCTTTATATATAACTTTATGCAACTTTATTAGAATATATTAATTTAATTTAAATTTGGTTTCTTATAATCTCAATTTTCCTAAAACCTCAAACATAATCGGTCCATGTTTTGTTCCATCACTTGATTTGGTCCTTTTTTAAAAACATTACCTCATGCCTAATGGGAAATCTTTCGACTTTTTCCTATGCTCTAAATAAATAAAATAAAATAAAACAAAACTCATCTGAATCTATTGATCATGGCATGCTCGCGTTGTGCCCTATCAACATTGAATAATTAAAACTCAAAACTTTAACTGAAGAAAAAATATAAAAATTTAACTTAGTTCAATTCAAATAAAATAATGCAAATATTCATGTACCGTAATCTTAGCCTTTTCCCACTCTTCCTTGTCATTCCTACTACCACTAATATCAATACTTGTCACTCCTCTGCCACTCCAAACACCTCCCCTTTCCACCTAACAACCCCTTCTAAAACACTAGCTACCACCACCAGTATCAATACTTGTCACTCCTCTGCCACTCCAAACCCCTCCCCTTTTCACCTAATAACACCTTCTAAAACACTAGCTACCGCAACCATCCAAACCTTCCAATCCCTTCTCATCACGATCCCAAATCCCTACTCTGGCTGTTATAAAACAATTGAGTAAATTGTAATCATGCTTGATTCAAATATGAGGGTGTGTTTGGCAATTGAGAAATATAGTTAAAAAGTCATTAAAAAGGTAAAAAAATAAAAATAAAAATTAAAAGCCAAAAATAAAACAACTAAAAAAAGTCAAAAATTCATTTTCATTCTGTCTACTTTTTTTTTACACGTTTTCTCGTAAAAAATTTTAAAGTCTTTTCCAAACACTTTAATTTTTTTTATCTTATATTTTAATTAAAAAATATTAAAAACATCATTTTCCAAACCAACCCTAAAACGTGTGCGTAATCACACCTATCGTAATCACACCCATCGCGTGCACCGATCACTTAGAAATTTTTTAAAGAGAGAAAAACAGTGTACACTTGGTTTTCTTTTTCCCTTTTTGCAATAGGTTTTGCATAACACTATTCTTTTCCCTTGTACATGATCAAGCAAAATTGTCAAAGAAAATCATTTCATTGGTTAAAAACAACAAGACTTGGTTCCTTAAAAGAGGTGCAACAAACATGACTAAATGCAGCAAACATGACTAAAATGGATATTGTTCAAACCTAGAATTTGAGCACCATTTGTAAAACCTAGACTTCAGGTTTGATTGGGACCCACCACCCTCTTCTTTTTCTAGGCACCAAAAAGACATTTGTCACTTGAAATTATTGAACTTGTGACAATGCACTGATTGGCATGAAGTAAGGAGAGCAAACAGTGAATTGAAAGAACTTTGCCTTGTCTAATGACTTCTTGATCCACATGGACTTGTAATAAAGTGAGAAGTTCAACTAAGACAGGTTTGGAAGTTGGACAACTTCTCATGCGTTTGATGGTTACTTTCTTACCTAAAAAAACTAGGTTATTAACTAAAAATAAACTTACAAAAAAAAATAATTTATTTAATTCAATCTTAACTTTTTGACTTTTTTAATAATTTTTAAGAGTTGATTAAAATGAGTTTTTTTGACAGAAAATGAATTTTCCAAATGAGTTATGATTTTTTAAAACAAAATAGGCTTCTTTTTTTAAAGCCAATGAGCTAGCTTTTTAACTACAACTAAACGAAATTTTAATTTAAGGGTTAAACTTCTCTTCAATTAATTAGAATGCAGTTGTGAGGAAGAGCATGGTGCACTCCAATTAACTATAGAGAAGTTGCAGTCTAATTTAATAACTTTTATAATATGAAAGTTTTTAAGTATACTTGTTTAATTTCTCTCTACACTCATCACATAAATTGGTCGGGTTGGGTGGTTGTGGAGGATGGAAAGGACTGGAGTATTTGAGAAAAATAAGAGATAAGCTGTCAACTGAACGGGAGGCATTGTAACGAAGGAGGATGGAAGAGTTGTGATGTGGGAGAGTGGTGGTGGATGTGGTGGTGGGCTCACATGGGAGTGACAACAGCGGCTGAGTGGTGACTATACGCTAGGGTTAAAGTTAATGATATGATTCGAAAATTTGAGAAGAACAGAGTATTTTGATATTATTTTATAAGTTTATTGTGTGAATTGAAAAATAAAAAATATATAAAAATTCGAGTTGTGTAACACAAATAAATAGTATGGACTGAGAAGATGTGAATTGTATGATTGGTGGTCGAAATGACCAAAACGCCCTTTAATGCTCTTATATGCACAATCTTGTTGCCTAATGCCCAAATGGCCAAAAAAAAAAAAAAAATTTCTCAAACTGCAAACAACAGAACAAAGAAGATTGATTGCATTTTCCCCATCCAGTAATCCAACCGTATCCAATGGTTTGAGTGGTCCAATACGAAGATCTTTGTATCAGACACAATCAAAGTGAGAGAGACAATCAAAATAGTGATAACCAGAATAATGCTCAAAGACACACAGCACATTCAAGAATGGCAGGGCCACCCACCAAGACTGACACTGTCACCATACCTAAAGTCTAAAGAGTGTTGGTCTCTTTTCTCGTGGAAAAAACCTTCATGCCGCTTTGGAAGGAGGAGATATTTTTGACTTTTGGGGTCTCAAAACTACAAATGCATAGGAAGGATTGGTTACTGAAATTGGATTGAAAGGATTGAGAAAAGAGAGCATAACAAATGTCCCATGTTGGATTCCTACTCCCAAGGATGGGCCTTTTATGGTTAGATAGCTCCACAAGTCACTACTCTAAAGAGTAATGTTACAAAAATTATTTATTTTTATTATTTTATTTTATCATCTGATGTGTTAATCTAATTATCAACAATATATTTCAAGTAGTGATATATCAACGTTGTGTTGATAAACAAGATAATAAGCATAATATGATATAAATATTTGATAAATGTTGGTATTCCAAATTGAGGATATAGTCTTTAATGTTGTGTTTGGTTGGAGGATTTGAGCAGGGATTTAGACAGGGAAATGGAAAAGGTAGGTGAAATGAGAATTAAATATGTCTAAATTTCACATAGTTTCACACACCTTTTCATTTTCCCTTTCCAAATCCCTCCCCCAAATCCTCCAACCAAACACAACATAAATGTTCCAATGCCCTTCATTTGGATGAGATGTTCGTTTATTACATGTGATGAGTAAATTTGAGAATTACATGTTGCATTATATAGCAGCTTCTATTATTTCTCTTTTTACCAAATGAGAAAGGAAATTGAGTAGTGTCATATTTATCTAACAATAATGATTGAAATTTTTTTATTTTTTTGAGATCCTCACAATTCTCTTTGAATCTCAACCATTAATAATGTGTGCCCCACACATACATCAATAATTAAGATCCAAAAAAGAGTTGTGAAAGCCCCCAAACAAAAAAAAAAAGATTCCAAGCATTTTTGATCATCTAATTTGAGTTTCAAATTTTACCATCCAATTTATTGTCAATGCATATGCATTTATGAAATAAGCAGGCACCTCTAATATATCTTATATCAATCATTCATTCTATATCAGATGATATTTACAAAATTTAAAATTTTAATATACAATAATAATATTCTATATTTTTTACTTTTTTTGGTCAGGAATATTCTCTGTTTGCGACCAGCACATTCATATACCTAACCCTGCAGGTGAGTGAACAATATCAAAAATATTTGGGATTTTCTTTTTTTGGGAATTCACATAATTCTCCTTGGATCTTAATTATTGATGTATGTGTAGAATTCACTCATGTATATGTGAAAGTCACATTATCAATGGTTGAAATCCAAAGAGTGTTATAAGGATTCTCAAAAAAAATGAGCCTCAATCATTGTTGGAACAATATTAGCTTTGTCACATATGGCCTTCTAGAAACAAAATGGCCAATCCTTTTACTGCTTTTCTCTAAAGATACCCCCCAAATCATATGAAAGTCACAGCCCTCACATTTATTTTGTTTTTGATTTTTCATTTTTCATTTGAATTTTAAATTTATTAAGAAATTTGTAAAAACAAAACAGGGAAGAAAGAAAAAAAAATTCCATTTTTATTATTATTTTTTTTTTTTTTTTGCTTTAGCCTAAGATTCAAACACAGTCTAAACAGGACAAATGAACCTGGCATATTGAAGTGATGCTGCCGTCAAATTTGACCAAGTGGAAGCTCAAGAGAGAGAGAGAGAACCTAAAAAACTAAAAACTAAAAAAAGAAACAAAAAAAAAAAAGAAGAAACGGGAAGATTTTATTGGGTAAATCACAGGCCCTGTTGGTAGAGTTGTGGGAAAGTACTTATAGTTTATACGTAAATAGCTTATAACTTATAACTATGAACATAAGTTGATTTTTGACTTATAAATTAAGCATCTCCTGCGCCCACTTAAAGAATAAGCTGATTTCTGACTTCCAAAAAGCTATAAGCTATAAGTTAAAACCAAACACATCAAAATAACTTGAATTAAGCTGAAAGCTGAAATAAGCAGCTTTTAAACTGCACCAAACAGGGCTACAGTAGTGAGATTTGAATTTAATACATATTATTTTAATATTTAAAAAATAATGGTATTATATGTATTAATTAATATATATATTAATATATCAATTAATATTATGATGTCATTAATAATCTTATTTATTATATAAATTATAAATACCTAAAACTTCTAAAATTATGTCACATCACTAGTTGGTACATTAGTGTGTACACTAATTAATGCATATAGCATTATTCTTAAAAAAAAGATAGTATTACATGTATCAATTAGTATACTGATACACTAATTATAACATTATTATTGACCACACTCATTAATTACATTACAAATTTCAAAAATCTCTTAAATTATGTCACATTATCAATTGATACACTAGTTAGTATATCAATTGATACATATAGCATTATTCTTAAAAAAATTACATTCTCTATGTAATTAATAGTTTTATTTTCACAAACTCTTTATTTATATAAAATGCAACAACTCTTAATATAAAAATAGAAAAAATTATATTAAAAAAAATGATAAAGCAAAGAAAAGGAAAAAAAAAATAGAAATAAAACAAAACAAGAAAAGAGAAGAGAAGAGAAGAGAAGATGTATAAATTTAATATCTTTTCAATACCAACATTAATTCCGTCTAAATAAGATCAGTGTAATTTCCCAAATGTTAAAGATGATATATATTAAATCCAATCCTCAAGGGATATATTTGTAATTTACCCTAAATAAAAATAAATAAATTACAAATACATCATTTGAGATTTGATTAAAATACAACTCACCCCTTGTAATTTTGAAAATTATATTTCACTTCTTGATGATTTTCATTAATAAATCATCAAGTCAATTAATAATTTTTAATGATATTAAAAATATATTTTAATTAATAATTTAAGTAATTTTATTATTATATAAGAGAATAATTATGAATTTTATTTTTTTTTAATTAATTCGATTAAATAAAAAATTCTATTAATGAAATATTTATAATTTTTTAAATCATAAAAAATAATTTATATTTTAAACCAATCTCAAGAGATGTATTTATAATTTAACCTTTTTATTTACATTATTTTATCCAGTTTTTTCCCCCTAAAGATATGGCCTTGTTTAGTTTGTTTTTCAAAAAATATTTTGAGAAAAATTCTCTACAAACAAATTTTCAAGAGTAATCAAACCAAACAAATTTTTTTAAAAAAAATTTCAAAATTTTGTTTGGTTACCTACTTTCCAAAATCACTCTCTCTCATACATATCAAATCAATCACTTTTTTTAAAACTCTCTTTCCAAAATAATTTTTCAAAACTATTTTTAAAAAAAGATAAACTAAACAAATTTTCATATTTTTTATTTCAAAAATTATTTTACAAACACAAATCAAACACACATTATGTTTGTTTCTCAAAAGTCCTGTCAAAGGATTTTACTAGAATTTCTTAACCACTCACACGTCAGTAGGTCCAGATTGCAGAAATGTTTAGGATCCATTTCTTGAGAGTTTCAAGACTCCTATTTTAATTTGGGCCTTCATGTGTGTAAAATCTATTTATATATGTGTAAATCTCACATTATGAATGATTGAGATGAGAATAAAGATGGTAAAGATCATGTATGTATAAAAATCTCTATCACAATTGGTCCAGATTGTACAGGACCAACCAATCGAGTAAACATTTAAGGGATGTTTGTAAGTTATTTTAATTTTTAACTATTTTAATAAATTAAAATTTTTGTGTTTGGAAAGATGATAGAATTTTTTTGTAATTGAATGTGATGTTTGTAAAAGAAAAAGTAAAATAATTATGAATTTGATATAACATTTTGTCTTATTAATTATTTTGTCTTTTTGTAAATTTTAGTCTAAAAAAGACTAAAATTTTTCTAGCCAGAAAAACTTATCCAGTATAATGGAAGGGTAAGACTTTCTTGTAAGATGTATGAGTGTAAGTTTCAACTCCCCGATATGCCAATCTAACAGCTAATCACTAATTTTGTCGATGAAAAAAAAAAACAAAAACAAAAAAAAAGAGTATGAATGAGTCTGACAGCATCAAGGTAGGTTCAGGAGTGGAAGAAGCTATACCCATGAAAGGCTATTTTGGTCTCTATCTCCAAAACAATAACGAGAATATTTTGGTCTATTTCCATGCCTCAAATACACCATTATTTCCTAGTTTTAGAATTTGAAATGATTTTGATGATAGACAAATAATGGTGCCCTACCCATAACTACATGGAAGCAAACAAAACCATGAGTTGGTTTTGTGCTAATTTCAAGTCCATGAAAGCATGCACTGAATAATGTATAGAACATCAAGAACCTAAAACCTCTGTAGATTACCACAATACCCAAAAATGGAGCGATTGAGACTACCTAAATGTTTTTCTTTACACTATGTTTAGATCCTAAATTTATCAAGAAAAAGCAAAACAAAATGGAAATTAAAGAAATAAATTTGACTTCTTTCCGCTTCATTTCTTTATAGAACCTTATGCATAGTCACTCGAAGCAAAAATCAATGTTCACCTACTTGTGTGCAAGTGTATGGATCCAAAATTCACGATACAATAGTTTAGCATGGAATGAATTGACTCCATATTGAACAAATGTAATCAGAACTAACCTGGCCACAGCTTCTTATGTCTCTTTCCTTGAGCCCCAACATGGCTCATCCAAGGATGATTATTATCCACAGCAACACACGAAACAAAGCTGCAACCGAATGTCACACCTGACCTATATTCAGTAGACCAATAACATGACAATCTTATGATATTGACCAAACATGTTTCAAAACAACCAAATTTTTTTTTAGTGAATTTTTAAAAGGTTTCTTTCATAAATTTTTTACTTTTTAGGTATATTTATGTTAGGTATGTCTAAAAAGTAAAAAAAAAAATTACCTAAAATATTAAAAAAATTCAATAAAAACAAAAAAAACACAAAAATAAAAAAGTAAAATTTTCTGAAAAAAAATTTAAAAAATTCTAACCAAGCATGTTTTTTATTATTTTTTTTTTTTTTGCTTTAGCCTAAGATTCAAACACAGTCTAAACAGGACAAATGAACCTGGCATATTGAAGTGATGCTGCCGTCAAATTTGACCAGTGGAAGCTCAAGAGAGAGAGAACCTAAAAAAACTAAAAACTAAAAACTAAAAACTAAAAAAAGAAACAAAAAGAAGGAAGAAACGGGGAGAGACGGGGTAAGTTGTTTTTTTATTGGGTAAATCACACTGATAAGATTTCAATTTAATACATATTATTTTAATATTTAAAAAATAATGACATTATATATATCAATTAATATACATATTAATATATCAATTAATGTTATGATATCATTAATAATTTTATTTATTATATAAATTATAAATACTTAAAGCCTCTAAAATTATATCATATCATTAGTTAGTACACTAATGTGTACACTAATTAGTACATATAGCATTATTCGTAAAAAAACGATAGTGTTACATGTATCAATTAGTATACTGATATACTAATTATAACATTATTATTGACCACACTCATTAATCACATTACAAATTCTAAAAATCTCTTAAATTATATCACATCATTAATTAGTACACTAGTTAATATATCAATTGATACATATAGTATTATTCTTAAAAAAATTACATTCTCTATGTAGTTAATAGTTTTATTTCACAAACTATTTATTTATATAAAATGCAACAAGTCTTAATATAAAAATAGAAAAAATTATATTGAAAAAAAATGATAAAGCAAAGAAAAGAAAAAAAAAATAGAAGTAAAACAAAACAAAACAAGAAAAGAGAAGAGAAGAGAAGATGTATAAATTTAATGTCTTTTTGATACCAACGTTAATTCTGTCTAAATAATTACAATGATAGAAGATCAATGTAATTTCCCAAATGTCAATGATGATATATATTAAATCCAAACCTCAATGTATGTATTTGTAATTTACCCTAAATAAAAATAAATAAATTACAAATACATCCTTTGAGATTTGATTAAAATACAACTCACCCCTTATAATTTTGAAAATTATATTCAACTTCTTGATGATTTTTATTAATAAATTATCAAGTCAATTAATAATTTTTAATGATATTAAAAATATATTTTAATTAATAATTAAAGTAATTTTATTATATAAAAGAACAATTATGAATTTTATTTTTTTTAATTAATTCAATTAAATAAAAAATTCTATTAATGAGATATTTATAATTTTTTAAATCATAAAAAATAATTTATATTTTAAATCAATCTCAAGAGATGCATTTATAATTTAACCTTTTTATTTACATTATTTTATCCAGTTTTTTCCCCCTAAAGATATTTGTTTGGTTTGTGTTTGTAGAGTAATTTTTGAGATAAAAAGTACGAAAACTTGTTTAATTTGCCTTTTTTTAGAATGATTTTGGATAATTGTTTTGAGGAAAGAATTTTAAAAAAAGTGATTGATTTGATGTTTATGAGAGAATAATTTTAGAAAGTAGGTAACTAAACAAAATTTTAAAATTTTTTTTACAAAAATTTATTTGATTTAGTTACCCTTAAAAATTATTTGTAGAAAATTTTTTTCAAATTTTTTTCTGAAAAACAAGCTAAACAAGCCCATTATGTTTGTTTCTCAAAAGTCCCGTCAAAGGATTTTACTAGAATTACTTAACCACTCACACGTCAGTAGGTCCAGATTGCAGAAATGTTTAAGACCCATTTTGTGAGAGTTTCATGACTCCAAATTTAATTTGGGCCTTGATGTGTGTAAAATCTCTTCATATATGTGTAAATCTCACATTATAAATGTTTGAGATGAGAATAAAGATGGTAAAGATCATGTATGCATAAAAATCTCTTCACAATTGATCCAGATTGTATAGGACCAACCAATCGAGTAAACATTTAGGGGATGTTTGTAAGTTATTTTAATTTTTAACTATTTTAGTAAGTTAAAATTTTTGTGTTTGGAAAGATGATAGAATTTTTTTGTAATTGAATGTGATGTTTGTAAAAAAAAAAGTAAAATAATTATGAATTTGATATAACATTTTGTCTTATTAGTCATTTTGTCTTTTTGTAAATTTTAGTCTAGAAAAGACTAAAATTTTTCTAGCTAGAAAAACTTATCCAATATAATGGAAGGGTAAGATTTTCTTGTAAGATGTATGAGTGTAAGTTTCAACTCCCCGATATACTAATCTAACAACTAATCACTAATTTTGTCGATAAAAAAAACAAAAACAAAAACAAAAACAAAAAACAAAAAGAGTATGAATGAGTCTGACAGCATCAAGGTAGGTTTAGGAGTGGAAGAAGCTATACCCATGAAAGGCTATTTTGGTCTCCATCTCCAAAACAACAACGAGAATATTTTGGTCTCTATTTCCATGCCTCAAATACACCATTATTTCCTATTTTTAGAATTTGAAATGATTTTTGATGATAGACAAATAATGGTGCCCTACCCATAACTACATGGAAGCAAACAAAACCATGAGTTGGTTTTGTGCTAATTTCAAGTCCATGAAAGCATGCACTGAATAATGTATAGAACATCAAGAACCTAAAACCTCTGTAGATTACCACAATACCCAAAAATGGCGCGATTGAGACTACCTAAATGTTTTTCTTTACACTATGTTTAGATCCTAAATTTATCAAGAAAAAGCAAAACAAAATGGAAATTAAAGAAATAAATTTAACTTCTTTCCACTTCATTTCTTTATAGAACCTTATGCATAGTCACTCGAAGCAAAAATCAATGTTCACCTACTTGTGTGCAAGTGTATGGATCCAAAATTCATGATACAATAGTTTAGCATGGAATGAATTGACTACATATTGAACAAATGTAATCAGAACTAACCTGGCCACAGCTTCTTATGTCTCTTTCCTTGAGCCCCAACATAGCTCATCCAAGGATGATTATTATCCACAGCAACACACGAAACAAAGCTGCAACCGAATGTCACACCTGACCTATATTCAGTAGACCAATAACATGACAATCTTATGATATTGACCAAACATGTTTCAAAACAACCAATGACGCAGATGATCAACTGTTCACAGCCAGTCCATCTGAATGAGCGCTCAAATTTAATCATCATATACTTTATTATAAGAAGAATCAAACATATTCTATAACAGACAAAAGGCAGCAATACTGACCTGTCATGTGGTGTGACCACTTCAAGTAAACACGATACACCTCAAGAAACCTTATCACTACAAACTCCCACAGTAGTATTCACAGCAATATAATGATAGATAATCCAAAAAGAAAACATAATTGATTAACAATATAGTATTTGCCTATTTCGAACAAAGAAAAACCTTAAGAACTTGACAGCACTTGAGAAAAAGGAAATCAAGTTCAGTTAGACCGTTACTATACAAGCGCTAAAGAAAATTTAAGAAACAAACAGAACTCATGGTTGTATATGATATTCCAAAAACTAGGTGACTTTAGAAAGTAAAACCAAGCAAGCTTGCTGTCCACTCCAAGAAGCTCAAGGCTGTGGGAGTCAACATACAAGCAATTTTTGGCAGCATAGGGTATGCAAGTGTGCCAAGTATAAACCAATTGATGCTTAAAAGAGCAACTGCATCGGATGCAGGTTTATTCTTAATGGTACAGAAGAATTGTACAACGCTCTTCAACGACATGGCAACCACAGTAAAGAGAGCTACTACAAGCGGCATGCAAGGGTCTTCAGCCTCCCAGATAATCATTCCTACTAACAGAGACAAAACCGCACTGAAAAAGCTCTGTGAAAGTGCTACCTCTCTTCGTTTACCAAGGACTTCATTCATGTCCAGATTTCTAGAGAGAATAATACCAGGCGGAACTGCATTGCTAGGCCCACTGACTTTCAATTCTGTTCTCATGAAATCAAGCGAGTCGGCTTTGTGTTTTCTCTCTTCCTCCCAAGCGTCTTTGTGGATCAGGAGGTCTTCAAGGATAACACCACTCCCATCAAAACTAGATTTCCATGATGGCATCCCGTAGGAACCGTACCTATCAACAACTTCATTGTTGCAGTCATTGCCTTTGCCTGCATCAACTTGACTTCGAAAACTCCGAAGTATTTTACCCTGTATCTCCTTCAGCCAAAGATTTTCTTCGATCATGTCCTGCAACTGTTGGAGAGTACACAAAGTTCAATGGAGTACAAGATTGAATATACAGAATAATGAAATAGTAACGGTAAGAAAAATGCAACAGAAGTTGATGGTCAAGCATCTGAAGTTAAATTTTCATTACAATAATTTAAGGCCATTTTGAGGTTATTGGCATTCTTCATATTTTGATTAAACTCACGGAACATGGATCTGAAGGTTATCACAAACTCAATTTTATGATTTAATTTTTTTTATATTTTTCCTTGTTAAGTTAAGAATATAGATTAAGTCACAGCCCCTGTTTACAAAGAAACATATATGAAGAATTTTTTTTCTTAAACAATAAATACCTAGATTTAGAATTTCATCAAAGCAACATTTGTTTCAAATACAGTGATTTTAAAATATGTGGATTTCAAATCCCTTCATTATCAATGTCAGAAGAACAATATTAAATGCACTCTTGAGGGAGTTGGTCATAGTAGAAAATTAAAGGTTTTTTCTGACCAAAAGAGAAATTACACAAATTAGCAAGTATGACCAATATAGCATCAAAGTTGTAAAACGATCAGAACTTCGGTACCTCACTCTCTAATAGTTCAATTTTGACAATAGCCTGATCATGATCATCTTCAAGTTCTGTTAACATTGCCTCCATCATTCTACATTCTTTAATGGCCATTTGCAGACGTTCTTCAAGTTCCTTCCTGTTCCACACAAGATTCTCCAGCTCAATCTGCAGCTCATGAAGACGCATTTGCAGCTGCATATCATAAACACTATCCCATATCAATAATTTGTCTAGAGACATTAGGAACTTTAAAGCATCAGTAATTGACAAAATTATATCAAACAAAAAGAAATGCCACAATATGAAGAGGAAATGGACAAAAAGCGAGAGGAGAAATAATCCTTAGTAGCCATTCATCTAAATCTCAAGCCAGCTGACCACCTTGACTATTTAAAATCTCTTTCTTAGTCTATCTCAAATTCCAATGAAATTTTGGAATGCCATGTGTGCACCTAGAAGGACTTCATCAAAGAAATTTTTGGGATAGTAGAATATCAAAATGTGTATAAAAAAACAAAAAATAAAAAAGATGAAAAAGATGCATAATCTTTTGGTTATGTTCCTCAAACGCATAATCTTTCTGTATGATTATTGGGAAAAGACTTTGGTAGGGATGAATTAATACTCAAATTGGGCATCAAATAGCATGTATTGATGTGAACATCAGAAATTTCAGCAATAGTATCGTACAATAGGCAAGGAAAACTGACCAGCCTCTCCCTCTGTAGTGCAGTCAAAACTCTTACAGGAAGAGATATAAGAGCGAAGGTCCAAAACATAAGGCTCCAGAGTATATTTAAATGAACGCTGATAGAAGTTCTCAGCACCTCAACCCAGGTGTAAACAACAATGCAGAAGCTTCTCATGGCAAAGATACACGATAGTTTAACCAATGAGAACGGCTTTGTCATCAAGATTATTATAGTACCCACTAATTCATGAAACAATGCCATCATATCCATCAGTACACAGCAAACTAGTGCATCCCCGCAAACTAAATGTGCATTCGCACAAACTACATATCCACCAGTTGAACAAAGGTTTGATTGTTAAGTGTACGTCTCCTATATCCTGCACAAAAGGGATATTGCAGTTGGAGAAAATAACTTCCTTCCATGAGAAACAGTTTCATTACATGTAAGAGAAGTGTAGGCAACACTGAAATTCAAAACAGTCAACAGACAACAAAATACATCAATCTTAATGCAGGATGCTAATTGGTGCCATCTCTTTATACAAAACCCAAAAAGATGGAGAACTCAGTATATTGAAATTCCTGAAATCATCATTTCAAGTTTTCAAACACCCAAAAAATAAAATAAAAAATTAACAGATACAAAACACTTTGGCATCCAACTCTGGTATAAAATTTAATAATTAATTTTTTTTATAGATTTTCCTTTTCCAGTTAAAGGCAAGCAGAAACTACAGTAACCATTTAAGGCACAGGATCCTCTCACGTCGTCTTTAAAACTTTCCCAATTAATCTTGGAAAGTATGGTCCACACAACACCAAAAGTTTACCAAAAGATCTTGATATGGAAAACTTTCCACCAACAGTTACAACTCAGCAAACATCTTACGAAATTCGTCATCCTTGACCAATTTTACACGAAGATGATCTGTTCTTAAAAATAGTGATATTCACATTGGGATGGAATACCAAACTTTGTTTGTTCAGCATGTAGAGCTTGGTAACAATTACTTGATATACACATTCATTCATATTCATATACAAACTAAATCTCCTATGATTTACATCAAAACAATTGAACATTCATATTCATGTAGAGCTTGTCTAAAACAATTGAACAATAAAAAAATAAAAACACACGTGGATTCTTCTTTTGCATTCAATAGAATCTCAAGAATCGACTAGCTTAGCTTTACCCTAACATCCTAACTGCTGAAGTCAACCCAATCAACTGTCCATGGGCATATTATTGTTAAATCATTGACCTTGATGCCATTTCTCACAACTCAACTTCTGCTGTTTTCAGGCTGCCTGTTGTCTTTTAATGTAATCAAGCCAAGTCAAATCACTGTTTATTAGTGATGCAGCCATTTGCCTTGCATGAAGAAAGCATAAGGCTGTGTTTGGTTTAGGAATTTCGTGAGGGATTTGGAAAGAGAAGAAAAAAAGGTGGGTTGAATGTTAATAAAATATAACTACATTTCACACTTTTTCCATTCCCCTTTCCACATTCCTCACCAAATCCCTAAACCAAACACAGCCTAAAGGAATAAATTTAAATAATTTGAAAAGGTGCAAGAGATTGATTTCATTGAGAGTAAAGGTTGACACAATGACAAAAGATGACAAAGGGCAACTCAAAAGAAAACAAAATATCATTTGAAGTACAAAATCAGTAGAATCACAAAACTACTTCCACCATTGGAACATTCTCTGTTTGATTGCTGAGAAAACAGTGGAAAAGGAAAATAAATAAATTACTCAAATCACAATGTTACACCAAATGTTCAACCAAAAATGCCCAAGTGCAATGGTAAATTTAAATTTAAAAAAAAAAAAACGAACAATCTAGTAATTTAGATCGACATAGGAAACAACAACAGATCATAAATTCATAAAGCTAAGAAACATTTTACAAAAGACCCAAAATACAAATACAATAATTCAAATTCAAACCCTAGTTTGCTCCAAAATCCACCACTTTCACAGCAACGTAGTGTCAAAACACATGGATACTTTTGAAGAGAGAGAGAGAGAGAGAGAGAGAGAGAGAGTTACCTTGTGAGTTCTGATGATGATTCTGGGTTTTCCCCAACAGGGGCTTGAAGATGGAAGCTTTTCGGAGCAAATGAGTGAGTGAGTGAGGAGAAGAGAGGAGAGGTGACGACACGTGGAATGGCATGAGGGGGGACACGTAACACTTTCGGAGTTGGAATAGATCGCATTGCGCCGCCATGTGTTTCAGTGTACGGAGTGACTGTGCTCTTTTGGGGGATTCTGCTGACGCTCTCTTAGATTTTTTTTTTTCTTCATATTTTGGATAAATTACACTCAATTTTATATTTAGAAAAAATAAAATAAATTTCATAATTTTAATTCACATATCACTTAATTCATTTTTAATCAATAATTTTCAACTTTATATTTAAGAAAATAAAATAAATTTTATAATTTTAATATATTTATATTAAATTTTTTAAAATTTTAATTCACATAATACTTAATTCATTTTTAATTAATAATTCGTTAATTATATGAATTAAAAATTTATTTTATCCAATAAAATGTATACTTTTCTTATTTAACTTTGTATCTTTATACTATTTGATTTATTTTGATTCTTTTAACATTTTTTTTTTATTTTGTATGAACGATTCTTTTAATCTTACTAAAAGAGAAGTTGATATAATTATGCCAAAATTATCTTATATTTTTCTCAAATCTCAATGCAATTTATCTAAAAATTTTAATGCTTATAATCTTTCATTTTATCTTTTTGTTTTATTAGGAAAAGAATGAGTTAAGCATTTCTGTCGCTAAACCCTAATTTGTTTCAATTCTCTCATTATGTTTCATAATAATATATTTTTTCTATGTATGTAGCAAAGCTCATCTCCACAATCTCCCGTTCGCCATCACATCTGTCTGCTTTTATTTTTTATCGCGAAGTTACTCCTATCTCTCTCACTGATGCCACCATCTTATATTTATTACTTGCAACTACCATGTTCACGTCCTCTTCTATCATCTCAGATGAAGATCTAATACCTAAAATCAATAACTTTATATTTGTACTCTCTCTCTCTCTCTCTATTCTTGTGGTTCGATTTAATTTGATTCTAAAAATTTCATAATTCAATTTGTTTTCAAATTTTATAAAATCGTACATAATAATTTAATTTTAATTTACTTCAAAATTGAATCAAACCAAACCATACTAACCTATCCTCTAAAATTTCATGGAATGATTTAGTAGCTGGACCAAACTTGTTAAGGATGAGGATATCATTATTACTCCCTCTATTGTCAACCTTTGGGCTATATGGGTACAGCGCAATAGTAATGTTTTCAATAGCAACGTTTTAACATCATTGCATGTCAACCTTTTATGAGAGCCCAATGAAACATCTATTGTGCACTCATGATCGATTCAGTCTTATATAAATCAGATAATTCATATCAAAGTGGTTATTTGCTTGCAAATTCTCTTGCTATAAGCGTTCATTTAGGAATTATCTATTTTAATTAGTTTTCTAATTTTTAAACTAGAATTGCTTGGGTTTGCTATAATGAAGAGCATAACATGGTTGGAAAAAATGTGCAAAGTCTCCAACTTCCGTCTCCATTAGCAGCAGAAGCTCGAGCATGCTTAGTAGCCATACAATGGGCTCGAGAATTGAAACTCTCGTGTTCCATCGTCACCAACAGTCAAGTTTTGATAAATATTTTGAAAGGCAGTTGGGATCCGGATTGGAATGATATGACTGCATTTAAAGACATTAATGCTGTGTTTGGTTGAGGGATTTGGAAAGGGAAATAGAAAAGGTAGGTGAAATATAAATAAAACATGTTTATATTTCACTTAATTTCACACACCTTTTCTCTTTCTCTTTCCAAATCCCTCCCCAAATCCTTCAAACCAAACACAGTATAATAGTGTGTATTTTGATTTTCTTTACATCTCTAAGGTTAATAAGTCTATCAAGCCAGCCTATCAACTAGCAAAGCATGTCATGTAAGGGACATTCATAATTAATAATATATATGTATTTTTTTTTTTTCTGTTGCTCAAAAAATAATTACTTAATTAATTATCCGTACAACATACGAGAATTTGAGTCAGACATAACAGATATAATAACGATATGTAAACAAAATTTTAACGATAATTTAGTTTTTATCGGTACTTCATTTTCAATTAAAACACTTATTGCCACCATTTTCATTATTTTAATAATGTGATTGATTCATTATTTTTACAGTAACAAATTTTCTGTTTCCGAATCATCTAAAAAAAGAAAATTGAATGATTTTTAGCCCCTGGAGTTGCAATAAGAGCCAACGCTATCCCTACTGGACAAAACGAAATGGAGTTGACAATTCAAGTGCAACCTGAACTTAACCGACGCAATCGACCCCACGCGCCACCTTGTCATCGCCGTCCCGATCAACTCAAAATTCGCAAAGTCCTGTTTCAGAGACAATTCAACAAGCACTACCTTGTCAGGACTCAGAAGAATCGGCGAGGACTCGATCTGGTACGCGTATTCGACGGAGCTGTTCTTGCTCACGTCGAAGGGCACCAAAACGAGCTTCGTCAACTCGAGGCCGCGAATTCCGACGATGAAGGCGGTGTCGGAGAAGTGAGCATGAGCGTTGGCGTTGTCGTTCTTGAACTTGATTTTGATGGTGAGTTTGGTGGTGAATAGGGAGGAAGATTCAGAGTAATCGAAGATGTCGAGGTGAGCGTAGGTGAGGGAGATGAAGGGGACCTTTGGGCGGATGGCGATGTAGGCGATGAAGACTGTGATGCCGATGATTATTACGGAGACGGTTATGATGGTGCAGAGTATGGCGATGAACCAGATGAATCGGCTCGTGGTGCGGACTCGCGGTAACATTTGGTCTGAATCTGATGGCATTGGGAGTGGTGGTGGTGGTGGGGACACAACATCCGGTGGAAGAAGGTGGTGGTGGTGGTGGGTTTTGTTGTGTTTATGCTGTTGGGATTGGGATGGGGATGAATTTGGAGTTACTTTTAAATGGACTTTATGAAACTACCCGAATCCGCAAACGCTATACCCATTTTCAAAACACCCGAACCCAATCCAATTTTTTTAGTATTTATTTTTTTTTAGAGAAAAAAATGAAATTTTGTAGTAATTTATTGACTTTTTTATTAAAAAAAATTATATACCAGCTTAGTTTTTAAACTCATTTTCTAGATTCAATAATGTATAAATAATATGATTGGTTAATGATTAAAAAATATATAAGAGACAGTGTTACTTAAGATATTTTAATTGATTGGGTTTGAAAAATGGATATAATTTTTGGACTTATATAGCAATGCTCTTAATTAAAATGTATCATTTCCAAAATAGGATAATGTTTGGATATTGACTATTTTTAATTCACTTTTTAACTTTTTACAAAAAGATATAACAACTTATACTAATTTTATTTTATTTTTTTTAAAACTTTTTTAGCTATATGAATGCCAGTTTTGGTAACTTTGAAGGGCATTCATTAATTATAGAGATAAATATGTCATTAATTAAGGGCTAATTACCTAAGGGGCAATGTTAAAGATACAAAATTTTCTACCAAATAAATTATCAAATGTCTCACTGTGAACCCCACATCCATGTGAGACATTTAATTATTCATTTTGTATAAAATTTGACCTATAGTATAAATAATTCAGTTAATTTAAACAAAGTTTATATTCTCTAAGCAATTCACACGGAGTAAGAAATAAAATAAAAAGTAAGAATTAGATTATCTAAATAATTCAGTTAATTTAAAGAAGAAGCCCACAATCTCTTAGTAATAGCGCTGGTCGTGCTTCGATTTTGAACGGTTTGTGGATCAGTTTCGATCAATTCTTATATATGTAGTTTGGGAAAAATTTAACTCTCAATCACTCACAGTACAGGTTACAGTTTGTGCAGATAGGATTCGCGGATGTACGGACGGTTGTGGGTGGTTTGCGGATTAGACTTTTTTCTTTAACAATTTATTTTGGAGCTCTTTTTTTTCCCATTTTGTAAATATTTATTTTGAGCCTCTTTTCTCCCATTTTCTAAAATGCTCCAACATTAATAATTAATGAATTAAAACTTATAAAATTAAAAATACAGCAAAATAAATTCTTAATACAAATAAATCATTCAAAATCCTAAACTTTTAAATCAAATCATAAACTAACACAAATACATCTTTCAAAATCTTAAACTAGATCATCAATCTCATTCACTATCTACTACCTAACAATACAGTTAAAGTAAAATCATTCAAAATTCAACTTATCTAACAGTAATTCTTCATTAACTTTTACATTCATCCAAAATGTAATAATAAAATAACAACGGTCTAGGTTTTAAAAAAATAAAAATAAAAAGTTCTAAGTGCAGGCAAGTTCTTATGGGTGTAGGTTAAGCCCGCAACCCACAATCATGTCATATTCCAAACCGCATATGCCCAAATCGTATCTGCGAAACTGCCCATTTATATGTGGATCGGTTCGGGTTGGACGGATTGTACGGTCACTACAACAAAAATACATTTTAGTGACACCATACTAGTGGCATGTTCTTAAAAAATGTCACAAAAAGAATATTTTGTGGCATTTTTTAGAAAAATGTCATAGAGCCACAAACATACAAGGCTCTAGTGGCATTTCAATTAAAAAAAAGTGTCACTCCACTACAACAAAAATGTCACTACAACAAATTTACACTTTAGTGACACTACACTAGTGGCATGTTTTTAGAAAATGCCACAAAAATAAAAATTGGCATTAAATGTTTTAGAAAATGCCACAGAACCAAAACATATAAGGCTCTAGTGACATTTCAATAAAAAAATGCCACATCAATTTTATGGCATTTTATAAAATAATGACACAAAAAATTATGTTCGTGGCATTTACCAACAGATGCCACTAAACTTTAGTCGCAATGGCATTTTTTAAAAAATGTCAGGACACTAGATAGGTGCAAATTACTTTTTATGGCACTTAGGTGAAAAGTGTCATAAACAAATATTTTATAGCATTTTGAGAAATGGCACTAAGCCAAAAACTTTCCAAGCTTATAATGGCATTTTTGAAAAAATAAAAAATGCCAATATATTTTCTAAATTTTTAAAATTCAATAAATGATTAAAAATAAATAAATTAAACTCAATATACACTACAGGAAAAAGCACATTCGGCGACTAAATTTCCTGACCAAAAAAAATTTGGTCGCTGAAAGTATAGCTTTCAGCGACCAAAACAGCATTAGTTGCCAAAAGTAAAACTTTTTGGCGACTAAACAATTTCAGTAGCCAAAAGTCTACAATTTGCGACTAAAACTAAGTTTGGTCGCTGATTATATGGGTTTTAGTGACTAAAATATTTTTAGTAGCCCAAAGTAAAGCTTTTGGCAACTAAAAAAATTTAGTAGCCAAAAGTCTATAATTGGCGACTAAAAATAAGTTTAGTCGTTGATTATATGGGTTTTACCGATTAAAAAAATTTTAGTAGCCAAAAGTAAAGCTTTTTGGTGCCAAAAAAAATTTTAGTACCAAAAGTCTACAGAATGCACTTATTAACCAAAATCATTTAAATAAAACTTTTAATTAAAATATACAAAACATAAAATAACTTACAATTACAATTGTAGCAACTGCAAGGATCTTAATTGGGTTACAAACGGGAAGAGGTAATTGTCACTCAGAACTTCTCTGTTTTTTCTGTGTTTTTCTAAAAACTGAAGACTGAGTTCATACATTCAATAGATTACATTATATAGAACAGAAAAGTAGCATGTGATTGATGAAGGCAGCTAGCAGCGCATGGGGCAAAGCAGATGCTGTCGGTTGCTTTCGGTGGAGTGATTGCACAGATGAGTAGCTTTAGTAACAGTTGATTGAGTGAATAGTGACAGTGAATAGTAAAAGTGAACAGTAACTTTTACTATTCATCACTTTTGGTGGAACATGTGAATATAGGAATCAATATAGATACAAATTAGCAGTTTTTCTCAGAAGAGTATTGATTGAAGCTAATTTGTATTTATAGGGAATCCTATGTTGATCAAGCATATGGGTCCTGAGCATCTTAGAACTCAGATCTTCCATATGAGATGGGTTGAGTAGTTGAACCTTCAGAAGATTGTGACTGATCTGAACTGTCTTCTGAATTTTTTGAACTGATTGACTGGGCTTCATCTTGATCCATAATTTGGCAGACTAACTGGAGCACTTCATCTTTGGATAATTTGGACTTGCTTTTGGATTTGATTTTGGGCTGAGCAGGAAGCGAACTGGGCTTTGACTGAGCCTTGGATTTGGATTTTGATTTGGGCTTTGATTGAGTCTTGGGCTGAGCCGTACTGCAGGAGCTTCGGACTTAGCCTTGGACTTTGATTTATCAGTATTGAGCTGAATCTGAATCTTTGATTTGGATGACTTGGGCTTGGAACCACTAGATGAGGGGCTTCCAAGGTTGATTGGAGGAAGGCTGGGCTGACTTCCCTGGCTGATTGCAGCAGTTGGGTTCTGCTGGGCTTTAACCATTGTAGGAGTAGGAGCACATTGATCAACTGGGAATTCTTCTTGAACAATCTCAAAAATACGAGGCAAATTGTACTTAGCCCACCATTTGACTGAGTGATGTCGGATGATTATGTTACCATCAATTCCTTAATGCCATTTAAATATCCAAGGAATTTTATATTTGGATATAAAAATTAACAATAATGGAAATGATCTTTGATGAGCAGTGAATGGGTAAACAGTAGCAAAATAGTTGATTAATTCAAGCAGATCATCAGGAAAAATATCTGAAATGGCGCCATAATGAGTCCACCATCGCAGAAACCAGGAAGGTAATTCTGACTTGAATTTTTGATCAAAAGAAATGAACCAGGAGTGATTAAAAGTTTCATTTTGGTACAAGAAGATCTTGAACCAAGCATCAATGTAATCATGGTAATTGTATTGAATAGAATGACCAGGTAAATCACGAAGCTGATAAGGAGGACCCCATTCAGCTAAGGAAACAATGTTGTGAATGTAAATAGAATGATATAGAACCTTGCTAGCATAAGTTCGATCATAAATGGGTTTGATCAAAACTGATTGGTGATGAATTAGGATGTCTTTGTAGTAGGTGAGTGTTTTCTCTGGATGGGAAAGGATGAAATGACATCCAGAGCCAAAATAGGATTTAGCAATTTCATGGATAGTTTGACTCTTAGGGTGATTGGGTTCTCTGAAAAACAGATTGGTGGTGTGCGATTTAACATAATCAGATTGAGAAGACTTGATTGGATTAGCAAGTGTAACAAGCCCGCGGGGGACCTCGCTACAGTTCGAACTCGATTTGTGTCATGGTTCTTAATCTGAACCAAAGAGTCCAAATCCGGCAAATCGTTTTGAGAAAATAAATTTTTGAAAGAAGTGCCAAACATGGACTGCTTTGCCAGATACAGAGTCGCCACCTAAATATTTTATTTTTGGGAAATTTAGGAAACTCTGACTCGTTGCCTAAGGCCACGTGTCCGTCATCACCAAAGTTGCCTCGGCTCGGGAACTTGGGTACGATTAGGGAAGGTCACTTCGTGAGCACCCCCGCTCGCCCAATCAAAGATCGGCCTTTACTAACCATGATATCAAGTTTTGAAAACATTATGTGTTCTTATTCCGGTTATTAGCCTAGATTTACTATGTGATGCGCACAGCATACAAGTATAGACCGGGTCGCCTGAATTGGAACAAAACATTTCATGTTTGTTTTTGAAAGATGGTTTGCTACTCGCAAGTAGGCTTAAAATGATTTTGCCACCCTCAGGTGGGCTTAGAAAACATGGTTTTGCCACTATCTAGTGGGCTTAAAACTCACAGTCAATGCATTTGTTCCAATCCAAATAACTCAACCTTCACCTACAGGCACTCAGGCAGTTATATCACATAAGCAAATAGCCTCATGGTAAGTATGCTATCATGGCAGTCACTCACATACATGCAAGGATGCTAAAGCATAAAACTTACCGAATACTCCAAGCCAAAACAGAAACTGATTAGAAATCATGCATGATCCTAATTATACAGAAATGCCTAATGCAACACATGCAATAATGCAACTATAGTAGGCTCGGCTATTCTAAACATGGCATATGGAATGCTACAGCTAACATGTATTCAACTCGGAATTGAAATACAAATGCAGTTAGTATGATGCGCCGAGCTCGGTGCATGCAAGACAGATGAATGAATGCAAACATGCTATCATACTGTATGCTAATTGAAACATGCCCTAATCTAACCATCATAAGCGGATAAATAAAAGGGAAAGAAAGACGTGGGGTTGGAAGACATACATCGCACTCACGCACACTTATTACAACATTGCCCTCGCACAGAGGGTCCAAAAGAATAATGTACAGTCCCAAATGAATAGTACAATCCGAATAAATACGAAATCCTAATTAATTTACAAATTAATCTAGGAAAGCATTAAAACTAGCATGCAAGCTAGGGACTACTTCGACTCTGCTCCGGATAATGAATGATGCATGTTCGGGTTGCTTGGCGCGGAAATCCATTGCGACGCCCCGATTAGCCTCTGTTTACCGTTTATGCTCGAAATTTTGTGCAAAGCTCTGAAAGGCTGTTGATTCTTGATTTGCTGCAACAGAAAGCAAGAAAGGAGCATGGCAATGTATTTTCACATATGTATGCATGCCTCGATCCTCGTGCCACCAATCGCGCATCTCGATGCATGATGGCCGAAGAGTCGAATTGCACGACTTAATATGAAATGAATGCACACATAAACACAACAATACCTAAACTCCATCATAGATAATCCGAAGTGTCGGTGACTGGGAATTGAGACACGTTCCGTCACTTGGAGTACGAAACGTTCCTCGTTTCCCGTGCTCGGGCTAACTCCTATCCCAAACACAATGCAATATGCATGACACGCATGAATGTAACTAATATACACCCTAACATGCATAATGCTATGAAATGGCATACACGATGCACGAGGTAACATGGCATACACAATGCGCTAACATACAACCTAGCATACACAATGCTATGAAATGAAATGGCATACACAATGCATAATGGACTTACACCAACACGAGTGGACCTCAGCCACACTCACATAAGAGGCCATTAGGATGGAAATGAGACACTCGAAATGCGTACACACATGTACGCAAACCGAGGACCGAACCTAAGGCACGAATGCCACTCTACAAGGCATGGCAAGGCATGGGATATGGCATATAGACATGCAAAATTTCAGCGCTAAAATATGATACTAAACAGCCCCGAAACATGGCAATATGGCACTCGATGCATGAGATGAGACCCGAAACTCAAAACTAGGCACGTGGAATGGCTTACAGCTATACAAAGCATGCATAATTTGAAAATGAAGTGTAAAGACAGAGTCAAGACAGTCCCAAAACATGCATTTTTCCAGTTTAGAGTGTGGCCAAAAAGTGCTAGCAAGATGGCTTAAAATAGTATGCAAATTTGACCAACAAACATGGTTTACATGGCAAGTGTAAGATGCACATGGAATCTGACCAAACCATCAAAAATTAGTGAATAAATCATATGAAAATAGGCCCAAATAATCACTGATATGCAACCATGGCATGCCAAAATGATGAGTTTCTTTAGAGGGCCATACAAGGGATTCTTAAGAATATACAAGATGAACATGTGGCAGCTCCAAAACAACTATGAAAATCAAATATGGTGGTCCCAAAACTCAACAAATTGGCCCCAAAATGTGACTAAGAAGCATGCAAGATGGGGTCGGTTTGAAAGGCCAAAATGGCCATCAAACAAGTCAAGGTGAGAGGGGGTCACCCCCCTCTAAGTTGGAGGCTCAAAACAGCAACCAAGCCACTGAAAATCCACTGGATTCCAGTGGCTAGAGGGCCAAACAAGGCATGCAGCAATAACTAAGATATGAAGCTCAAAATAGGAGGCAACCAAGCATACAAGATAGCATATGACCTCAAGCAAGTATGGAACCTTAATAAAACATGAAGATACTGTCAAAATAAGCCTTTTTCCAGTTTACAACAAGTCTCAAAAATGATCACAAATATGGTTTATCTATCATGCAAGAAAAGGCCCTAAAATAGATAATAGAGGAAAGGGGCAGCAGCTGGCCCCAAATGGCCAAGAGCCCTTCAACAAAGTTGAATAGGAGCTCAAAACATGGCACTTCACAGTTTACATCAAGCCACGAAAATAAACACAAGTAGGCCTAAAACATTACGCAAGAAAAAGGCCAAAAGAGGGATAAAGAAGCAAGTGATGGCTGCTGGCCTCAAACAGAGGAGGGCCCTTCAACAATGTTGAAGAGGGGCCCAAAACATGGTATTTTTCAGTTTATGGAAAATTCCAAAACAGCTCACAAATAGGCCTAAAATACTATGCAAAAATAGGCCTAAAAAGAGAGGTAAAGAAGCAAGTGGTAGCTGGGGACCTCAAACAGCAAGAGGTCCTTAATCAAACATAAAAAGGAGCTAAAAATAAGACTATTTACAGTTTGGGTCGGAGCCCAAAAATGCTTTCACACAAGGCTTACAAATGAATCAAGAAAAGGCTAGAAAATGGAAGAAGAAGGCTCACCCTTGAAGACCAATGGACCAGCTGCTCTTGAACCAAGAAATGATGCTCCTTGCCTCTGCAAATGACCTCCAAGTTGCTGGTATGGAGTGGAGAGGTGTAGTGCTATGGATTGGTGAAGAACTTTGGGGTTTTTGAAGCTTGGAAGAGAGGGAGAGGGAGAGATATATATATAAGGCTCCAACACAATTTTGTAACCCTTAAAACTGAAGGGGGAGGGCTGGTTATATAGGCACAAGAGTGGAGAAAAGGGGGGGAGATTCAAATTTGAGTTTCCCCCCCAAAAGTTCCCCCCCTCGGATACAGAATCTGGGGGGGAAAGGAGGTCACAGCTGGAAGGAACAGGATGCAAGGATCATGGCCGGCCAGTTATTGGGGCTCCAGGTGGCCGGCCGGCCACTTCCCTTGGCCGGCCGGCCAAGGTCAAAAGGGTCAAGCAAAACTAGCTGGCCGGCCACCCATATTGGTGGCCTCCCATGTGTGCACAACACAGCCATGTGGTTGAAACCCTGAAAAAGTGAACCAGGAGAGAGAAAACTCAACTTTTTAGAGGGGTTCAAAAGGGTCAAGATGAATTGATGGCCGGCCATGACATATTGGTGGCCTCCCAGGTCTGTACATCACAAATATGTGGTTGAGGGCCAAAGAAAGTGGCCCGGGAATGGTCAACACTAGCTTTTTAGCGAGGAAAACGGGCGACGGAGGGCGATGAAGGAATAAAACTGGTTCTGAGGATAATTGCTGGCCTCCCACCCTTCTATGACCTTCCTAACAATGAAACAGAGATCCCTGCCAAAAATGAACTCAAACCGATGCAAATCGAAGGTTCGGGGGCCAAAACGCGCGGCCCGGGGCCCCGAAAACTGACTGTTAAGCACCGGAGGTGGTGTTCGACCACGAAGTTGGTCTCTCGGACCACAGTGTCCCTCAAAAGGGAGGAAATAAGATGCATGCCAAAAACCGGAACAAACGGAGGTGGTTAGGCGGTCCCGAACCGAGGCACACGGCCGACGGCTCCGAAAACCGGGAACCGGGCTCCGAAATGGGAAAAATGGCTTGCGACCACGAAATGTAGCCCACGGCCACTGAGAGATGATCTACAAGACCTCTCCCTCCCTTTGGGAAGAGAAAATAGAGAAAACGGAGCCTGGTTCGCAAACCAAGGCAAAGCACAGAAAAGCTCGGAAGTCCGGAGGCAAGGCTCGCAACCGAGACTCTGAGACTTCTGAACGAGCACAATATGCAACATCACCAAGTACTCAATCGGTGACGTCTGAGTCTTAAGGTCGGTCAAAAATGGGGTGTTTACAGCAGGGAATGGAGTAACTGAAACTGCTTGGCTAGAAGAGGCAAAAGGATCAGAAGCCAAAGCAGAAGAGTAATTGGGTCTGGGAATGTTACCAAGAGCTTGGTAACGATTGACCATTTCAATTGGGTGGTACTGGGTAACTAATTTCAAAGGAGGAGGAACAATTTGTTGATTAGGTTTACTAGATGGGACCAAAGCCTTGGAAGGAGGCCTTGGACGAGACATTTGTTGAATCAAGAAACAATGATTAGTAGCAGAGAGTTAACAACCAGATAAAAGATCAAGACAATTTTGATGATGATTCAAACAATTGTAATTATGAGCAAGTAAATTGCGACGAGCTTGAATCTGATTGTAATTGATAAATTGGGCTCGTTTAGTAGTGTTTCGGGCTAATTTGAGGCGGTGGATTCGGTAGGTCAATTGTTTGATCAAGGTTTTGAAATGGGTAATTTGGGATTTGTGATAAGAAAGAAATGGTGTAGCAGGTGCAGTCATCCCTTACCCCCCCTGTAAAAATTTTCGGGTAAGAAAATCAGGGAGGGAATTTTGACAACCAGGTATGTACTCAATATCAAAATCAAAAATACTTAAAATAGATTGCCAACGAGCAAAAATTTGCTTACTAGCAAGATTTTGAACATCTTTTTGTAAAACATATTTAGCAGATTTGCAATCAACACGAAGTAAAAATTTTTAATTTAAAATATCATCTTGAAATTTACTAATACATAAAACAGTAGATAAAATTTCTTTTTTAATAGTATTATAATTTAATTGTGCTTTATTCCAGACACCAGAATGACAGCGAACAATTTGTTCAGATGAATGAGGAGTGACTTTCTGAAGAAGAAAGCCACCATAACCAATATCAGAAGCATCAGTTTGAATAATTTTGAATGAGTTCTCAGTAGGAATACTAAGACAAGGAAGAGTTTTAACATAGGACTTGACTTGTTGAACAATAGCAGTATGAACAGAAGACCAAGGAGGAGGATTATCTTTTAACCTATCAAAGAAAGGTTGACAGACTTTCCTAAGATCTTTATAGAACTCAGCAATATAATTAAGGGATCCGAGAAACCGTTGTACTTGGGTTTTATCAAGAATTTCATCAGGAAACTTAGAAGCAAACTCAATAGAGCGACTAATTGGGAGAATAGTATTATGGTGAATGTCATATCCTAAAAATCTAACTTTAGTTTGAAATAATTTAATTTTAGGGGCAGATATGACTAGACCATGACTTTTGATTGTATAAAAGAATGCAGTTAAATGTTTCCAATGTTCACTAATCGATTTGGAGAAAATTAATATGTCATCAATGTAAACAATAGAGAAATGACTAAATGGGTTGAATATGTCATTCATGATATTTTGAAATTCACTAGGGGCATTTTTTAATCCAAATGGCATAACGTTCCATTCATATTGACCAAAAGGTGTATTAAAAGCAGTTTTATATCTATCTTTTGGGTGAATTTGAATTTGCCAAAAATCACTTTTTAAATCAAATTTACTAAAAATAACAGCTTGACTAAGTCTTTTAATTAAATCTTTTTTATTAGGAATAGGATATCGAATCCATTCTAAAACAGCATTTAATGGTTTGTAATTAATAACTAAGTGAGGGACACATCGTTCTAATTCAGCATTTTTATTAACATAAAAAGCAGGGCAAGACCATAGTGATTTACTAGGACTAATAATACGATTTTTTAATAATTCATTAATTTCTTTTTTATACATTTCAAGTAGTTCATGATTCATTTGAATAGGTCTAGATTTAGTAGGTATTTGTCTTTCATTAAAATTTTTGATATATGGCAAAGTAACTACATGTTTTTTCCTATGCCAAAATGCAGTAGGTAAAGATGAACAAACAGTTTATTCAAATTTTAATTTAAAATCATTGATTTGAGAAATGATAACAGGATCAGTTAATTGTTGATCAATTCTTTTATAATTAATTTCTTCTTTAAGAAAATTGATTTGTCGAATTAACCTATTAATAGTATGGGAAATAGAACAATCTTTTAATTGATTTAATTCTAACATTTCAGGTGGAGATAAAAATTTAAATGTAACAGGTTGACCTAAAACATGAGTAGTAATGCCTGTACTAGATGTAGTAAATGGATAAAGTAAATATATGAATGGGGTACCTAAAATAATTTTATCAGTCATGTTTTTAACTAAAACAAATGAGGTTTTGAAGCATATATTATCTTGGCAAACATGTACTTTAGGTAATTTATATTTAATATGCATTTTACTACCATTAGCAGAGGTTAATTTCTCATGACATTTTTCATAATATTTAGTAGGAAGCAATCCTTCTTGTACACAATTTAAATCAGCACCAGTATCTATTAGAGCAATTAAGTCTAATTCAAAATCATCAATAACTATTTTAATTTGTGAATACCATTTTTGCATATAGATTTTATTAATTAGATTTAATCTCTTATTGTCAAGATTACCAGTTTGGGAGCGGTTATCAAATATTAGTTTTTCAGGATTAGTTGGATCAGAATCATGATCAGAATTATATGCAGATTCATGTGGGGATTCTTGATTAGTTTGGAAATTGTCTAGGCTTTTATTAAGTTTTAAGGTAATAATTTCATCTTCTAATTTGCGATCTTTGGTTTGTAATTCTTTAATAGTTTGTTTAATGTAATGGATTTCTTCTTGTAAATCTTGAAGAGTAATGTCTTTATGTTATTTTTAAAACGATCTAAAGTTTTGGATAAACTAATTATAGGTTTATCTATTTTAGGTTTGTTATCAGAATAAAGTAATAAAGATTTTAATTTATCAATATATTTTTGTTTTAAGTCTGGATCATCTAATTTACTAATTAATTCAATAAGAGCAGATTCTTCTTGGCTTTGATTAGTAAGAACAGAAATTTGTTTAACGGGTTTACAACAAACATCATTACAGCCTAATTTAATATCATTATCAGAATCTTCATTAGGTGAATCAGAATCAGAGGAAGTAATGGGATGATCAGAAGATGAATTACTAACAGATTGGTTTAATTGAAAATTTTCAAATAATTGATTTTTAGAAGTATCATCAATTTGAAGTTGATTGACTCGATCTTTTAGTTTTTGTTTTTCTTTACATTTATTAGAATAATGTCATTTTTTACCACAATTATAGCATGTAATATCTTTATTAGATTTAGATTTTGAATGTGATTTAGATTTGTAATATTTCTTTTTGGGTTTAGTGTAAAATTTATCATTTGATTTAGAAGGTGAATAATCTTTGCGATATTTATTAGAATATTTGGTTTTATGTTTATGTTTGGAATATTTGTGGGATTTCCTTCTAGAGGGTGCAACAGGAGGTAAACCATATTGTTCACAGAAATTTCCTAATTCATATTTAGCTTTATGTTTATCTTTAGTAGCTTTTTGACTAAGTTTAAGATCAATACACATTTTTAAGCCTTCTTTTTACTCGTCAAAAGTGGTCATTTTTAGCGCGGGAGAACTAAAATCCTAAGGCGGGAATTAAATTTTTTGCGATCAAAATTTTGGTAGCTGAAAGTGCATCTTCGGCGACCAAATCCGATTTTGGTCGGCAAAAGTTAAATTTTTTAGCAACTAAAAAACAATTAGTAGCCAAAAATATAGAATTGGCGACTAAAAAATATTTTTAGTCACCAAAAGTGGTCTTTTTTTATTTTGCTAGTAAATAGTTTATTTTACATAAATTATGTTCAATAAAATAATTATGTTTATACATATACTTTTATATTAATATGGATGTATGTACTATATAAATAATATATGTTACATATATAATCATGTGGTGCTATAGAGGTGTAGTGGGAAGAGTGTGGTGTATATGGTTTATGGTGCGGGAGGTTGGCGGTTTGAGTCTCCGCAAGAGCAGATCAAATTGTTCTACAACGAATTATCATCATGAATGACACTTTATAGCGTCACGAATAGTGCCTACCATGACATTAAAGTGTCACTGAAAGGTTTTAGTCTTGAAGGTGTAATGACACTTATAAGTGTCACTAACTCTTTTTTTAATGGCGCTTGATAGTGCCACAAATAATATCTACTATGACATCAAAATGTCATTGAAAGTTTTTAGCCATGATGGTGTAGTGGCACTTACAAGTATCTACCGTGGCATTAGTATCTACTGTAGCACGGATACAAATGGCACTTGTTCAAAATGTCACAAGACTAAAAAATATCATTAAACCAATAGTTTTGTGGCACTTTCAAATGTCACTAAACTAAGAAAATGTTGTAGTAGGTTCAGATAACCCTATGCCCAGCCCTACTTAATAGTTCCCACTGAGTCAAAAAAAACACAGTAAAAGGTGAATTAGTAAATGAAAGATTAGGAATAAATTGATTAGAGGAAAAAAATAAGAATAAAAATATTAAATAAAAATAAATATTAAAAATAATATGATGTGATGTAATATATTTGATGATTGTGATATTCTCAATTACATATTTATAATAGAGAGACTATATTATATTATCCAATGGTAGGTGTAATAATGATTTTTTAATTTAAAATAATTATAAATTTACCTTGTTGCTTCATGATGATTTGTAATGAAGATCTTCCATTACAAATATGAAATTGAGAGAATTTTTTTTTTAAAAACAAGGAATGGAGAAATTGAAATATAATATTTCACTACCACCTTTCTAATACATGTCTCTCTAGTTGTTTCATAGGTTGGGATTCCATGCAAAATGTGGTTATTGCAATAACCTCTCATTTATTCATTGAAAAGAATACTATAAAAATTGATATCCGGATTGGATTATTAATTGGATCATATCGAATTATTACATATCCGGTTTATTTACACTGTATTTGGTTGAAATTTTGAAAAATGATTTAGAAAAAAAAAAAGAGTAAAATGTGAATAAAATATACCTACATTTCATCTAGTTTCACACATATTTTTCTTTTTTATTTTTCAAATCCCTTCTAAATCCCTCAACCAAACACAACATTAATATCATATTAGATAGATTTGGATGAAAGAATTTCTCTCCAACTGTTCAAGTTTAACCAACCAGATTCAAGTCAAATAAAATCCAATCCTACTTCTATAATTGGTAGGAAATTTTGGGTATCTTTCTTTTTCTAAAGATAAAGCCACCATAATGAATCCAACGGATTCACCCTTTGATAGGACATTATCAAATCAAATACATCTTCTATTATTCAAGATTCCATTAAGAAGATTTCTGGTTTAGTGGAATGTTGAAGTCATTTTTTTAATTTTTTTTTACAGGTATCCATTTGTTGTTTTTTTTTTTTTTTTTTTGGTGTTGGCTAGCTGCAACTTCCACTAGCGCAAAGTACTGACTTAGTCATGAAGAGTTGGACTTTATTCACACAATCTCATAACATGAGAACAAAACACATTATTTAAACCCAAGGGGTTATGGCATTGTGGTAAGGTCTTGGGATTTAAGTTTCAAGGTCACAAGTTTTATTCCCTCCTTGGACCAATCTCTTGTGCAAAGCACTGTTGGTTAGGAGGTTAGACCTTAAGTTGTCTAATCAGCACTTGGTGTGGGTTCAATGCTCCCCCGCTGTGCGAGTCCTGATTTAAGCAGAACTTGTCTTGGGAGGTCGGGACAAGTTCCCAGGTTATAGTCTCCTCGCTCGAAACGACTAACAGGACACCTTAGTGATCTCTGCAAGGGGTGCTGTCTTAGACCTGCAAGAGGGTAGGGAGAATTTTCCTATAAAAAAAAAAAACACATTATTTATGGAGAATTTGGTGAAAAGTCTTGGTTCATTTTTGTCATGAAGCGCCAACTTTGCTTCTCAACCTAACCATTTTGTCCTTTCTCGTTGGGACCCATCCTTTTTATTTATGTTTTTTTTTCTCCTCAATAAAATATATATTTTTTTTAACGTGAGATTAGCCCCACTAAGCTTGTTTGCTGTGGTAAAAAGCAACTATTGTAACCCCTTTTGTCTTCCATAGCTTTTGTTGGTCAGTCACTCCTCCACGTCACACCCAAAAAAGTGGCTGGTAAAACTCAGGTATTACTATGAATCCGAACTTAATAATTCAACAATTATTTAAATTTATTTTACATATAAATCTCATACTATATAAATTTTGATGATACAGCGTATTCTAGATGGTTGAGCTCTTCACGTTCAGTCTGGCTGAGACTTTCATGCTCAGTCTGGCTGAAACTTTAAGTAACTCAGTCTGGCTGAGCTCTTCATGCTCAGTCTTGGCTGAGGCTTTAAATAACTCAGTCTAGCTGAGCTCTTCACGCTCAGTCTGGCTGAGGCTTTAAGTAACTCAGTCTAGCTGAGCTCTTCATGCTCAGTCTGACTGAGACTTTTAGCTGAGTGCTGCAATCAGGACGTTATTGAAATACCACACAGATAACTGAGATGTAAGATTGTTGTCATTTAAAGTATAGCCCATTTGATCATAAATTTACATCATGGGAGAGAAGAACAAGAACATTCAAGTGTGTAGATTGTCAAAAGGAAAATACAACAACTGATCAATACAAAATAGGGCTTTATTGAAAATAACGCTTCAAGTGCTCGGCGTTCCATGGGTGGGGGAGGTCTCGTCCTTCCATGTCCTGAAGTCGGTAAGTACCCGGACGAGGTATGGCCTTAACGACGTAAGGTCCCTCCCACTTGGCTGCCAACTTGCCTTCAGTCGAATTTTTGGTGGCAAGAGTTACTTCGCGCAAAACAAGGTCCCCCACAGCGAACTCCCTCAGTTGTACTTTGCGGTTGTAGTGTGTCTTCATTTTCTGTTGGTATGAGTCCCCCCTGACAGTAGTGGTCTCTCGGAGCTCTTCGATTAGGTCTAGGTCTGCCCGACGCAGCTCTTCGGTTAGTTTTGGATTCGGGTGTAGAACCCTCGGGGTAGGCAGACCGATTTCCACTGGAATGACCGCCTCAGCGCCGTATGTTAAGTGAAAAGGGGTCTCCCCAGTGGGGATTCGAGCGGTAATGTTGTAGGCCCAGAGTACATTTGGTAATTCCCCAGCTCAGAGTCCCTTAGCTGCTTCCAGCTTAGTTTTGATGATCTTCAGAAGAGAACGGTTGGTAACCTCAACTTGGCCGTTGGCTTGGGGATGACCTAGGGAAGAGAAACATGGCTGGATTTAAAGTTCTGCACAGAATTTCCTGAACTTGGCATTGTCAAATTGTTTGCCGTTGTCGGAGACGATGGCTTGGAGGATGCCAAATCGGTACACGATTGACTGCCAGATGAATCTGGTTGTGTTCCGCTCGGTAATTATGGCAAGGGGTTCCGTCTCCACCCATTTAGTGAAGTAATCAATGGCGACAATTGCGAATTGGTTTGGCATCGGCCAGTGGGCAATGGGCCAACTAGGTCGATCCTTCACTTGGCGAATGGGTAAGGGCTGTAAAGTGTGATCAATTCTGTGGGAGAAGCATGAGGGATGTTGGCAAAGCGTTGGCACTTATCACAGTTAAGCACGAATTCGGCGGCATCTTGGCTGAGAGTAAACCAGAAGTAACCAGTGCGGAGTATTTTGGGTGCTAGTGACCTGGCCCCCGAATGGTTGCCACATACATCATCATGGACTTCTCTCATCACGTAGGTCGCTTGAGCAGGATTGAGGCATCGCAGGTATGGACGTGAAAACCACGTTTGTACAAGAGACCATTGATAAGAATATAGTTGGACAACTGGGCCCTGACTTTGGTGGCCTGCTGTTTGTCGTCTGGCAATTCCCCCGTTGTCAGAAATAGAAAGATGTCGGCCGTCCATAGAATAGGTTCATCTTGGAGGAAGTGGACTTGCTGCTGGTTTGGGGAAATGGCGGGGTGGGCCAGGTACTCAAGGCGGACACCGTGGCTGAGGTCTGACTGGTCGGTAGAAGCTAATTGAGCCATCTCATCTGCCTTGAAGTTTTCTGCCCGCGGGATGTGCTTGATATGGAAAGTGTTGAAGAGGCGAACAAGGGGGAGTGCAATATCCTTATAAGCCCGCATTGTATCTTCCTTGGCATCGAATTCCCCTGTGATTTGTCCAACAATGAGCTGGGAATCGCTGAACACTTGGATAGGCTAACACCAATGTCTCTGGCTAGGCGGAGACTTGTTATCAATGCCTCATATTCGGTCTCATTATTGCTTGCGTCGAACAAGAAACGGAGAGCACATTTGAAGTAACTACCCTCGGGGCCGGTGAGGATAAGACCAGCCCCACTGCCTTCTTTGCGGGATGATCCGTTGACATTGAGGGTCCAAGAGTAAGGGTCTTCTGCCTCAGTCGGGGGTCGCGGAGGTGGTGGGTCCGTAGTCGGAGTGGAATTATTGAATTCCAGGATAAAATCGGAGATAGCCTGGCCTTTGATCGCCATTCGGGGTCTGCAGGAGATGTCAAACTGGCTGAGCTCGACTGACCATTGCATAATCGGCCGGACAACTCTGGTTGTTGCATTATTTTCTTCAACGGTTGGTCAGTGAGGACGACAATGGGGTGGGCCTGGAAGTAAGGTCGAAGTCGTCTTGAGGCTATGACCAAGGCTAAGGCCATTTTTTCAAGCAATGGGTAGTTCTGCTCTGCTCCCCTAAAAGCCCGACTGATGTAGTAGATCGGTCGTTGGACAGAGTTGTCTTCCCTAATGAGTATTGCACTGACTGCGGTGTTTGACACGGCTAAATAGAAGAAAAGGGGTTCGCCCGTTATTGCCTGAGAAAGGATGGGAGGTTGACCATGCACTGTTTCAACTGTTGAAAAGCCTCTTCGGATTCTGCCGTCCACTCAAAAGTTTGTCGAAGAACTTTGAAGAAGGGGAGGCACTTGTCCGTTGCGCGGGAAATGAAGCGGTTGAGGGCAGCAACTCGGCCAATAAACCTCTGAACCTCCTTAACCGTTTTGGGTGACTGCATTTCAATAAAGGCCTTGATCTTTTAGGGGTTAGCTTCGATGCCCTGCTGACTGACCATGAAACCCAAGAACTTCCCAGATCCCACACCGAAGGCGTATTTCTCCGGAGTGAGCTTCATTTGATATTTTCGTAGGGTGCCGAAGGTCTCTCGGATGTCGACCAGATGATCAGTGGAGAGCTTGCTCTTGACTAGCATGTCGTCGACATATACTTCCATGTTGCGGCCGATCTGATGATAAAAGACGACGTTGACCAACCGTTGGTAAGTGGCCCAGGATTTTTCAACCCAAACGGCATGACACAATAATGGTAGGTCTCCTGGTCGGTGATGAAGGAGGTATGCTCCCAATCAGATGGGTGCATCAGAATTTGGTTGTATCCAGAGAAGGCGTCCATGAAGCTGAACATTTGATGGCCGACCGTAGCGTCAACAAGCAGGTCTATGCGAGGAAGGGAAAAACTGTCTTTGGGGCAGGCTCGGTTAAGGTCTGAGTAGTCGACACAGAGTCGCCATTTACCGTTGTTTTTACGAACCAAGACCACATTTGACAGCCATCTGGGGTAGTCCGCATTTTTGATAAATTGTGCCTCAAGGAGCTTATCTACTTCGGAGGCGATAAGAGTGTTACGCTCCGGATGAAAGATGCGCTACTTCTGGCAGAAGGGTCAGAAATGGGGCTCAATGTTGAGACGATGAGTTATGAAGGAGGGGTCAATACCTGGCATGTCGAAGTGGGTCCAAGCAAATACGTCGTTGTGCTTAATCAGGAGGGCAGTGAGGTCGGCCTTTGCTTGGGAGGATAGTTGGCTGCCGATTTTGGCAGTTTTTGCCAGGTTGGTAAGGTCGATGGGGACCTCAACGAGCTCTTTCACTGGTTCCCCTCTGACCAGCTCGTCCTTGTCTCTGACGTCGAGCCCTTCAATGATCATAGCCTCCTTTAACTTAACCTCTTTAAGTGAGGCGACATAACATTCCCTGGCCACGGTCTGCTCTCCTCTTACTGTGCCGACTCCCAGGTCGGTGGGAAACTTGATGGCAAGATGAAAAGTGGATGTGATAGCTTGGAAAGCATTTAAGGTGGTGTGGCCAAGGATGATGTTGTAGGCAGAGAGGCAGTCGACGACGAGAAGGTGAGTAACTTTGTGGTCTGCCGTGGGTATTCCCCGATTATGATGGACAGGTCGATGAAGCCGATGGAGGTCACTCGATCTCCAGTGAAACCGACTAATGGGGTTTGGAAAGGGGACAGACTTTTTTCCCTGATCTTGAGCTGGCGGAAGCAATTTAGGAAGATGATGTCTGAAGAACTGCCGTTGTCGACGAGAACCCGTCTGACCTTATAATTGGAGAGGAGGGTAGAGATAATGAGAGGGTCGTCATGGGGGTAACGGATGCCTGTGCAGTCGGCGTCCGTAAAGGTGATAGGCTCTGTCCCCTGCTTGGGCTGTTTGAAGGATCGGTCCAATGTGGCAACTTCTTTGTCTGAGCCCTACTTGATTTTTCTAAGTTCTGCCCGCTGAGCCGAGCGGGATGGTCCTCCACAAGCAAGCCCTCCGGAAATAACTCTAATTTCTCCAACAGGTGGGGCGGGGTTACCTTGTGCCCGAGGTTGCTGTGGAGGATGATCACGACCTTTGTTAGGTTGTACTGGTTGTCGGGGAGGGGTGCGCCGACGGTTGTTTCTGATGGGTTCAGTCCTTTGTCTCTGCTGAGGGTGAGTTTCCGTGAATCGACTGAGACGTCCCTGATGTATCAAGCCCTTGACCTGATCTTTGAGGTTAACACACTCCTCGGTATTATGGTCGTGGTCTTGGTGAAAACGGCAGTATTTAGACTGGTTTCGCCGGTTGGAAGGAAACCGTGATGATTGGGGCCATTTCATGGGGTAGTCTCGTTGGATCTGATTGAGGACTTGTTCCATGGGGGAATTAAGGGATGTGTACCGTTCAAACCGGCCGAGCGGTCGGGTTGGTGCCGACCGGTCGGCTCTAGGGGGTCGGTCGGTATACTGAGGTGTTTGGTTATTGTACTGGGTTTTTCTATTTTCTGAGTCCTTCTCTTCTCTTTAGGGGTCGGGTTTTTGGCTGTAAGATCTTGGCGAGCAGCTAGGGAATCTTCGGCGTTCATGTATTTTTGGGCTTTGGAAAGTAGGGTTGCCATGAAGGTCGGGGGGTTTTTGGAGAGGGAGAAAAGGAAATCACATGATCGTAGGCCGACCATGAACGCCGTGAGGATGACCTTGTCATCGTTTTCCGCCACCTGCAGGGCTTCGGTATTGAAGCGGGTGACAAAGCTGCGCAGCGACTCCCCCTCAGTCTGACGGATGTTAAGGAGCTGGGTTACCGGACGCCGCTAGCGCTGGGCTCCAATGAAATGGCTGAGAAAATAGTCACTGAGGTGCTGGAAAATGGAAACAGAGTCTGCTGGCAGTTGACTAAACTAGAGTCGAGCCAACCCCTTGAGTGTTACGGGGAAAGCCCGACACATGATTTCATCGAGGAATGCATGGAGGATCATGAGGGTTCTGTAGGTCTCCAAGTGATCGACTAGGTCTGATGTACCGTCGAAAGAGTCGATTGCGGGCATCTTAAACTTGGGGGGTAAAGTTTTATCCCTGATGGAGGCAACGAATGAGGAGTTGGCTGTAGTAGATGGTTTATGCTGTATGTTCTGCATGACTCCTTAGAGCTGGAGCTTCATGGCTCGGAGTTCTGCATCCCAAAGAGGAATGTTGTCACCACCGGAAGGCAACGGGGGCTAGACGCTACTGGCCTCTCCTTCAGGGGTTGGTGCCGAGACCAATGGATGCGGGGCCCGGGGTGGCGGATTTATATCTGGGGGAGGGGGTCGCAAGCCTTCCAAGTTGGGTGGATAGGGCTGCTGGATAGTACGGCTTGGGGCTCATTCTTGGTTGAGTGGAATATCTGGTTGGGTTTTTTGGATTGGGAGGGTTAGCTTGGTGGTCGGGAACATTGGGGTGGGAAGCCATGGATCTAGTTGTGACCATCCACCTTCGCAGGTGGTAGGAAGGGGTTATTGGGAAAGGGTCTCCAGTGATAATGAGCACAACTGCCGCGTGGAGCAAAAGGTTCCCACAGACAGCACCAACTGATGATAAAGCGTATTCTAGATGGAACGGGTCGGACTAATCCACGCTTCAAGAACCCGCGTCCGAATGACCAAGCCCACCAGAAGACCTGCACAAGAGTCCAACGGGGAACGAGGAGTCCCCAGTGAACCCTCCGACGATCAAGTTAGAAAAGATGTGGAATGTAGAGATAGAAAGCTTAACCTTTTTCTTGTCTTCGACGTCTGCTTTATCCTTTGGTAATCATTTTATTGTCCCTTGCGACTGCCATCTTGGCCGAAAGTCTATGCTCTAGCTTGCCTTGTTCATGGTGAGGCCGTTCTGTCTCGACGGGAAGGGCTTATCGCAATAAATGCTGTAAGGGGCTTCATTAATGGCTGATGTGCAGTGTAATAACTTTGCAGGATCTTTGTCTGCTTTTATGGCTTGTCCTTCATCTGCCACGTGTCTGAGTGTCATTGGTTCTTAATGCCATGTTGAGTTCCAGCCATGTTAGGCCTCATTAGTTGAATTATGTATTGGGGCCTAAATGATGGCCTTGGGTTATTTATAGTGGGTTATAGCCTTTATGGGTTTACCCATGTCAAATTTAATTTTCCCTACATAACTACTCACTTAAAAAAATCTAAGTGAATAAGTCTGATTCCCAGACTTATTAGGTAAAAATAACTATGCATACAAACCTTAAACATTACTTTTCCTAATTATCGCATTCATGATCCTTGATCCGACCTAGGCATGAAAGAACTTTTCAGCGATATCCAGGTAGTTCGCTATTCTCAGTCTTGTAGGTATCTTTTACTTGTTAAAGGCTTGGAAGTGAGAGTTTCAGTCACTTTGTCTTCTACATGCAGAAATCAGGACTTTGGGAAATTATCCAACAATTTGATATTGAAGAATCTCTAGTGAGATTTTTTTTTTTTTGATAACTCAGATATCCCCAGCCCTCCGATTTTTAGGGAAGTCAGGACTAATCCTGAGGGGTATTTAGCCGGTGGGAAGCCGGACACCCTTGCACAAACTGCTGCAGGCACTCACCCAGTGGGGAATCGAACCTGGGACGTGCGCCTTACCCACACAACCCAGGCAACGCCCTAACCACTGGGGCAACCTGCCCCACCACCTCTAGTGAGATTTAAAGAGGAGGAAGAACAAAAAAATTTAAAATTAAATATAACATCAACTTGTTCGTGATTTTGGTTGCTAATCAAGTTTTCTGATGCCTCCTATGTTTGACAAATGTTTTTTTTGGCTTTGTTTTTTTTAGTTATCTTTTTTCAAATTCTATATTAGAAGATCCTAATTTTTATAAAAAGAAAATGGATCAAATTTGGGCGGAAAAAAAACAACCTTTGTGAATTTGGATCTTCTTTTTTTTTTAATCTATGGTGACTACTTTTTTACAAATTCAAAAAAAGAAAAAAAAAATGCTTACCAGAAAAAAAATTGTACTTGTTTGTAGTACTTCTTTAGGCCCCAAAAACACAAAAAACAAAAAACAAAAAATAGTTTAAATGTAATTGCCAAACAGATTATTGCACATGCAGCAGATTGGAGGCAAAAAGCTTCATTTAAAAGGTGTGTGACTCTGCTTTTGTACTGTTTCTTTTTAAGAGTAATGTTAGAAATATCAAATTTTTTATTAAATAAATAATCAAATGTCTCATATGAATGTGAGATTCACACTTTTATAGACTCTACACTGATGTGAAACATTTTAATCATTCATTTAGTAGAAAATTTGAATCCTATAGCACTTTCCTTCTTTTAATTCTTTGGTCTTTTTCTTTTTTCCAGCATAAATGATGCCTTGAAAAATAATGTTAACAGCTTTACTAAAACCTGTTTTTCATATTTTCTTTTTCTTGAGCATATATACTGTAAATTGACTGTCATTGAATGAATTAGATTAACATTGCTTGGTAACTCAAAATGCATATGTTTCTTAAAACTCTCTAACAATAATTGCAAAAAAATAATCCAAAAAATGTGTAAATTGTTTGTATTGATCGCTCCTTATATAGATACACATTTGGTAATTAAATGTGACATGATTTTGCACTTTCAGCCAAAAAATAAAAATACATAAATAAATAAAAATAACAAATAGAGAATGTCAGATAAATGGAAAATGATAAAATAATTGCAAATCAATAGAGTTTATGGCTATTCTTTAGTTGCTTGTTGTAACATGGAGAGTAATCATGTAATTGCGTTTTGCGTGCTTCCCAAATGGTGTTATAGCTTTTTGTAGCTGCCGAGGCTGCGTCTTTGGAAGCTACAAAACGTAGCTTTTTATTGAGTTCCCAAATAACTACTCTTACACCAATTGTGTTATAAACGTGATAATCGATCATATAACCGAACACATAACAAAGGGTTAGGATGAGTAATGCTAGAGATTCCAAATATTCTATTAAAAGTTTTACCAAATGTCATGTGAGTCTCACACCCATGTGAGATATTTGATAAAATTTTTAGTAAAATTTTTGAGACCTCTAGCATTTTTGGATTAGGATTCTCTCCGGTTGGATATCCCAATTGAGGGGTATCGTTGGATTTTAAGGACACAACCACTGATATTAGTTTGATAATATGAATTGTTCAATTTAGGACCCTTCGAATACATCATAAATGTAAAAAATTAAATTAATCGAATAATTATAATACCAAATTTATCTTAAAAACAAAAAATGAATGACATATAATTTCAAAAATGGATCATCTATTTTATTAAACAGTGATGCTAGGGAGCTCGAAAACGAGCTCCCCCTAATCCCCCGAATTCCATTTTTTCTTCAACAGGAAGAAGAAGACGGAGGGGCATGGCGCGGCGACGGAGGGCAAGGCCGATCGGAGCTGCGATGATGGCGGCGCTGCGACGATCGGCCGATCGGCCGGAATGCAGGGCCCCATTTGTGTGTGTGTGTCTCCCTCTCTTTCCCTCTCTCCTCTCCGCTCTCCCTCTCCCTCTCCCTCTCCCTCTTCCCCGTCTGTTTGAGCTCGAAAATGTCGAAGGGTTGGACGATGGCGATCGGCGACGGATCTGCGACGATCGGCGGCTGGCAGGGCGACGATCGGGGCTCTCTCTCCCTCCCTCCCTCTGCTTCTCTCTCTCTCTCTCTCTCTCTTCTCTCTTCCCCTCTGCTTCTCCCTCCCTCCCTCTGCTTCTCTCGCCGAAAATGGAAGAAAAAAAAAAAAAAAAAAAAAAAAAAGAAAAAATCCCCAAAACGACGTCGTTTTGGGGATTAGGGGGATTAGGGGGAGCCAATTTCGAGCTCTCAATCATTATTCTTTATTAAAAAATAAGATAAGTTGTCCAATTAACAAAATTTTTAACACGAATAATATTCTCTAAAAATCTTCTAAGGTGAGCGGTTTATGAGCCCAACCACATCATCCAATTGCATAAGGAACTCAACTCCATAACATATACAAATGGGAAAAAATTTACAAAATTCATTATATTACTGAAATACACGTATAAGAAATCTTATCTATCTATATAAATTCCGATTTTTATTTAATTAGACCTAATTTTGGTAATGGATTTGAACCAAAAACATGGAAAAGAAAAACAGAGAAACTATCTATACAACAACAGATGAGAAGAACATGAAATCAAATCATCTGAGGGAAAAGAAAATAAATGAATGATTTTACTTCCTGGAGCTGCAATACAATCCAGTGCTATTCATACTCGACTTAATGAAATTGAGGTGACAATTCAAGTGCAATGTGAACTTCACCGATCCAAGCAACCCCACGCGCCACCGAGTCCTCGCCGTCCCGATCAGCCCAAACTTAACCAAATCCTTTTTCAGATACATGTCCACGAGATCCATCTGATCGGGACTCAAAGGAATCGGCGAGGACTCGACCTGGTAAGCGAATTCGACGAAGCTGTTCTTCCTGACGTCGAAGGGCGGCGCGACAAGCTTGGCGATCTCGAAGCCATGGAGGCTGAGGATGAAGGCGGCGTCGTAGAAGCTGGCGTGGGCCTTGGCGTTGTCGTTCTCCCACTTGATCGTGATGCTGACCTTGGTGGTGAGGACGCCGGCTTGAGAGTACTCGAAGAGGTCGAGGTGAGAGTATGTGACGGAGATGAAAGGGATTCTCGGCCTTATCGCAATGTAACCGGCGAAGACGATGATTCCGGCGATTATCACCGCCACCGTTATCACGGTGCAGAGTACGGCCACGAACCAGATGAATGGGCTCGTGTGGTGGATTTTCGGTAACATGTGTTTTGGGTGGTGGTGGTGGTGGTCGTGATCGGGGTGGTGGTCCATGGTGGCGGCGGCGGCGGCGGCGGCGGCGGTGGTGGGGAAACAACATCCGGTGGATGGTGGGGGGTTTGTTGTGTTTATGGTGAATTTAGAGGTAGGGTTTGGTGATTGGGAGGAAGGTGTAGAGCAAGTCTTAGGTTCTTAGCTTGAAATTGGTATGAAAGGTTTGGTATCTTCTTTTCCTAGGAATAAAGCCACCATAATTAATCTAAAGAGTATTGATAATAGTAACACATAAATCAAATACAACCTAGATTACAAATAATAATATAATTGCAAATCCCGACTAATAGTATAGAACTAAATGAATATGTAGTTATAAAAATGACAAAATATTAGACAAATTATAAAATATCATTGAATATGTAATAAGACCTGGGATTTTTCGAACTTACTATAAGTGCCCGTAATTCATTTTGTGTTTGGTTTGCATGAAATATACACTTAAGTTATGTGAGTATTTTTGTAATCCTGCTATTGATGTGTACATGTATATAGTGACACTTATCTTTTATCTTATATTTGTCTTATTTTGTAAAAATTATGTGTTCATAACATAATTGATATATCTCTATCGAGAAATGAAAAATGTTAAACATATGTAGAACTTTTATACATAAAATTTATATAGAATTATGTGTTAATGACATTTTAGAAGTATATATCACAGTGATGAACATTTTAATTTTTAATTAACTGATATAAATGAGATGCATTGTACCGTATGTCATACTTTTATATGAAAATTACATTTGTGTATAGTAGTAAGGAATATTAGAGCCACTTTATACCCTTCAAAAGAAAATACCAAGCTTCCATTGATATATACAACTCCACCCTTTTTTCCATTCTGGTTACAACGACAGTCATTTTCCAACTTGGCATGAAAATCTTAATCCATAGTGACCTTTTTTCTTCCCTGAATTTATGCCAATAATATAATCGAAAGTAACTAAACAAAAAAGACAGATATGAGTTACTGCTGTACCACATCTATTTTATTATGGGTTTATTTTTATAATCAGAATCGTCATTTTGTAGAGTTCGTTGAGTACTTTATGTCTATCAAAAATTGTATTCATCGAATATCGATAACTATATAATCGGATTGCATATTTTTTATGCTATTTCTCAAAAGAAAAGCTTATTATTTATTTATTTTTATTTTTTATGATAAATATAATTCGATCATATGGTTACCGATATTCAATTAATATGATTTTTGACATGCTTAAAATGCTTAACAAATCCTATAAAATGAACGGTACATATCATAAAAATAAGTTCATAATAAGTTTCAAATTAAAACACAACAATTACTGTTGTGCCAAAGGCGCAACAGCAACCCCTTATTCACAAAAGACACAAGCTAGGTTCAACCTCAACTTTGATATCTCTCCCATCAAGCAAACTTAAAAAAATGTGTCCTCTATTTCATTAATAATATTGCAAGGGTTCTCATTCGACGAAAGATGATACCTTTGATCCACTCTTATTATATTCGTTTAATGGTTTAAATAAAATAAAAATCAACAAGCCTACAAAGTTAGTTCAATTAGTATTCTAGTAAGGCAATCTTTTTTCAAAATACTCGTATTGAAATTATTTATTTATTTTTAAAATTAGTAAATTGTAAACATTAATAAACGGCATCTACATATTGCTTATTCAGTCTGATTTGTGTAACAATGTATGCCAAGTTGTGTTAGCTGAGGTGGCTAGATCAGAATTTAAGCAAGCATACACACAAGTTAACAACATTCTTATTTCACATCATAAGCTTCTCTGGTCAATTACCAAGGAGCTTCTATGAGGAGATAAAGATAAAAGATTGTTTTTTTCGTAGGAAAAGTATTCTACCCAACTTTGCCAAATGGATAAACAAAAAAAAAAAAAAAAAAGGATTTTAAATAGTTATTTTGTTAGTTTACTTAGTTGTAAGGTAACCTAAGATAATATGACAAATTACATTTTTGTCATTGAAGTATGTCACTAGCTTGTTATGGAGTGCTTGCACATCTGTCACAAGAAGTCTAGAGGGAGTGGCAAGCTGGGCGGCCCAAAGTTTTTTTAAAAAAGCCTCACATTTCTTTAAAATCCCATAAAATATTTATTTCTAAATTGGCCCCCCCAAAATTTTTAATTCACCCTGACCCACACACTTTAAGAATTCTAGCTCTGCCTCTGTCTACCATATCACCTTGTTATTTTGTAATTTTTCTATTCTAAGGTACTTCATTAGGAAGTAACCTCCTTTGCTACTAATCATTCTTTTGGAGGATGTATTGAGGAATTGAAATTTCATTCAAAGGCCAAACAAAAATAATAAAAAAATAAAAAGATAGCTCGCAAAAGTTCTCAAGGAAAAGAAATTCGAAGTTTGGTGTAAGGTTCATACTTCAAAATCTTAGGGCTTGATTCATAGTTTGTGAAATTCAAGCCTTGCTTGCTAGTTTTAGCACAAATTGATCTAAAAATCTCTTCTTTTTTCTTCATTAGTTCAGCCTTGATTCAAGTATTATTCAGTCCATCTTCTTCGATTGTTGTCGTTGTTGAAACCTCCAAAAAACTACATCATTGACGTTTTTGCCCATTATTCACATCAGTATGTTTCTTGCATTAGCTTTTATGAGACACTGAACAATGAACTATGGTGGCCTGAAACTCAAAAGGCTTCAACAATGAGTACATGATTTGTGTTACTTATTGGATTCTATGACAAGGAATTGAATTTCTGACTTTGGCAAATCAAAACCCTTCCAACATCTGCACAACAAAATTCTGCAACATGTAAAAAAATAAAATGAAAAATTGAACACCATTAATCTATCACCTGGAGGAAGACAGAACTTGATTCTGCATTTTTGGTACCACCACCAAAAAGACTTCTCTAACCAAAGCTGTCTATCACCTTCAACAATTGAATGTAATTTCATTAAGCAATACCTTAATAACATGTCAATTCAAAGGACTGAGACTGACTAGTCTCTCATCTCATAAACCTGTATGAAACTAGCATGCTAGACTGACCATCTCCAACATTCTCATTTGGGTAGTATAATTAGTGTCTCAATCAATGCACAAGTTTACTTGGTGAGGCCAACACCAAGTAGTAGATAACTCGGAATGCTTACTAGGGATATTAATCCAGTTGGCACTACATGGAACGCACAAGAAGAGTCAAGCTTTTCAATTTAGCCTCAAACGCTCACCGGGCATGGTAAGGATGAGTCAAACCAAAATCTTATATGGGAAATAGATAGAAACATATGACCAAAGTAGTACCATAAAGAATATTTCTAAAAGACTGGATGAAATTCATTCTAACACTATCATACCTTACCCAAGCTGCTTCAGTTACATGGGGCTCCCCAACTTCGTAAATTCTGTCACACTTGATACCGTGTCACTTGCTCCCCAACTTCATGTGTAAATTGCTAATTTGTTATCAGAAATGTTAAAATCAGTCTGCTCTGATCACATTGAGAAACCTACCTAATGCATGAGAGAAAAGCAACCCTACGGATACACCATGGACATTCACAAAACCTACAAAAATATTCCCTTGTTTCATTTTTTTTCCCCCTTTACTGCAGTTTCAAGTCAAGTCAAGTTCAACCATTAAATTCATGTCAAGTAAGTCTAAAATAAACTCACACCAATGTATAAACACCACAGACTTTTCGTCAAGGCAAATATAAAATCATAAAATTAAGGATTCATAACCGCAACGAATATGATAAGGTAAACTCTCAATTAAGATGCCTCAAACATTCTAAACAGTGATGAGGCAATTCATTGACATTACGGATGATAACAATCAATTCCGAGCATCAGGTAGTAAACCCTAGAGGAAGTGATTAGTAATGTTCTCATACATTCTGTTCTTTTATCATATCATAGTATTTCAAAATAAAATAAATCAAGAAATCTATAAATGTAACAGCAGGCATGCATTCATAACCGGAAACCAAAGATTCAACAATTTGGGGGCAGATTTGTAACTACCCAGCTTCTGCTTTGCTGAACCTTCACTGAACCAGCAATCCATTTTTTAATTCCTGTGTCACGTCATTTGTGGCTGCCTCATGTCGGAAAATGTTCTAGCATCTAACAGCATCTCAAATTGGTTATGCATGCACAATGTAAAACTCTTCCAAGATCCAAATCCAATCTAAGAAATAGCATATAGATTCCATGCTGCATAACATCAAGAAAATCAACATCTCTATCAAACAAGATGTTTCCCGCAATTTTGTTGACTTCTTTTTTTTTTTTTTGAACTTCTAGTAAACTGGTTGAACTGAGTTTTAAAGAGTCTACAGTTTGCCTTGAGAAACACAACAAAATGGGCAGGATGAGTTGTCAGATCTCTTCATTTTGGATGAGATTACAGAAGTGCTGCCTGCTAGAACCAAGTTGGTCTAAAATTTGTTGCCACCACAAGACATTACAAATTTCCAACAAATTAACTCAATTGGACATACAGCCTCTCTAGAAATGCATGTAGATCACCTTCCTCATTCAAATTTCACAAGTTAATGGTCACCAATAGGGCCACTAGTACCCATGAAATGAACCAAATAAAATCAATGTGCAAAATGACAATCCTTAAACAAAGAACAATATAAACTGAACTTCTATAGGTAAAACCCTCCAAAACTCTTCAACAACAGACTATGCTGGTGACTACACAAATACTTAATACAGATTGTCTGATTAGGAGTATAGGACTATCAGCTAGTATATGTGTGGTGGGAATGGGGGGGATCTAAAAGATACAATACACTTGCGCTGCATTTGGATCAGGGGTTTGTGCAGGGATTTGCAGAGGGAAATAAAAATTTAAAAAAAGGCGGAAGGGAAAAGTGAATGGATTTTTTTTTTTTTTTTTCATAAATTCCGTACAATATTAGAAGTGCAAAAGAGGAATTGCATTCCATACAATTTTAGAACAATTCAGACTGAAGAGGTTCAAAAAAATTGTCAACACTCTAGGAGATGTGCCCTAACATGGCTGGCCAAGCACTTCATGAACTTCGTGATCATGGACTATAGTTGCATGAAGCGGGAAGAGGGGAGCGGGAAGAGGGGAGCAAGGCCCCTATAGAAGAGTTTAAGGATGGGAACGGGAGTGGGAGCGAGGCCACTGTGGGAGTTTCCTGCTACTAAGACGTGGACCACTTGGTCAACCTAGTTCAGACTGAAGATGCCATATGTGCCACTCTGTCAGCACTAGTTCACCTCTGCAAAGATACGAGCAGGAGACTAGCTAGTACTCTTGCACAGTACAAGCGTCAACCAAATGGCAATTGACGATGCCACAAACAGCCCCACATGCTAATCCAGATTGAACAGGCTAATTGCTTGCTTGCTTGTGGCCAGCCAACAAAATCTCGTCACTGATCAAGGCTGAAGGGATGAGCCAACACAAATCCCAGTCATCAACACGTGCTGGAATAGCTCAGAGACCACTTGCTCCGCATGCAAGTGCTTAGGGTCACCATGCACCAAGAGTGACTGAAAAAGTAGCCATCAATCAAAGTAAGCACAGCATGAGGATCAGCATCCGAAACTAGTCAATTTAAAGTCTGTCTTCAAGTGACACATCTCTACTACTGTCAAGCATGGTGGCAGTAGAGATTAACAGTCTTTTGCCGTGCATCACTAATCCAGGCAATCTCAATGAGCCACCTGAACCAAGAGAATGAGCATCCATAAAGGGAATCCCATAATGAGGTTTTTCCTAAAAAAAAATCCAGTGTCTTCAGAAAATTTCCCCAAAATAGACACTAAGCTTCATGAAGTGTTATTAGTTTAGTACTAGTGGATGGGATAACAGAGTACTGTTCACATACGCAATTTAAATCAATCAAATGTGAAGATCTCAAAAATCTTAAGGGCCATTGCAAATAACTTCTACCACGAACAGACGATGGTTATTTCAAGTTAAAGTTCTTACAGGTATATGGGTACAACCCTGCCATGTGGCATCGCCACAACACCACATAAACTCCTTCTCCAACAAAATAAGGTTCCACATGTCACCCTCTTTTAGCGAGACACCCTAGCTTAGTCGGGGGGCCATCCGCAGTGCATCCTCACCAACACACTCTCTCAGCCAAGCCTTGCGCCTACTCAGCTCGATTACAGCCTACCAAGCATTACATCAATCTCCAAAATGAAGCACCTTGCTCACTCAACCAAGGTTGGGAGCAAGGCCTAGATACCTTGCTCAGGATTGTTGGAGCATATGTGAATGAGTGTAGTCCCACATCGGAGAAAAAGTAAAAGAGTAGATCATAATATACATTGGATGGACTCACCACTTACATGCTTAAAGCTTTCCTAGTGTTACATGTGGACTCCTCAATTATCCCCCAACGGATTGGGCCATGATGCGCTTTAGTGGGCTCCCCTGAAGCCCCAACAAGTGGTATCGGAGTTGATGACTGACGATCTATTAGCCGGCTCTCCTAGTTGAACCATTGTTAGTGGGCTTGCACATAGACTCTCGACAAAGCCGAAAAAGTCCAAGGGTAACTCTTAATGGAACAAGGACAATCCAAGTGTACAAGGTTGACAAAGACCATAGCATGGTGGCTCTTGATGGAATGGGTGCAGTAGCTCCAGCCCTGGTTGAACATAATGTTGGAGAGTAATAGATCACAATTAAGAGGGAGTTTACGATCTATGGTGAATTCTCAAGATCCCAAAGAGTGGTTAGATCAAACAAGAGGAGCTAGTCCCGATGCATGGTTCGCACATGAGGGGAAGATTGTCGAAACATGTGTGGATGAGTAGAGTCCCACATCGAGCAAAAAGTAAAAAGAGTAAGTCTTCATATACATCAAATGAACTCACCACTAACAGGCTTACACTTTCAAGTGAATATAAGTTCTAAACAATGTGCGTTGGACCGTGGTGTTGAGAAATGAAAACTCCTCAATCACTCCCAACGGATTAAGCCATGTTGTCGTACATTAATGGGCTCTCAAAATCCCCAACAAGGATCACCATAGAACTTGTGAATTGGATATTAGAGTTCAAGAATTCGTCCAAACACCTCACCATACCTCCCCTTAAGGTAAGGAGTGCTCAAGCCAATCTTAAAGAGAGGGGCCTTGACCAAAACATGACACCTCAATTGTCGAATCATACCTCACTCTAAGCTACTCTAGCATAGCCCATAAGGCGCTTATCATACCTATCCATTGTCCACATATGAGACATTTGCCAAGCCCATGCTTAGGGTGTAGAGTTTATCGAAGTTTGCTTCACTTTGTCTATGCAAGGGGGTTAAGCCACCTATTCTCAGCTAAGTTGGCTCCTATCTTGGCCATTCGATATAAAGGGGCCTCCCATGCATACAACATATACAATATCACCACCATCATCCCTTACTTCTCTGGTTATGCACAGAGCTCTCCATTGCCACCATCTCTCTCCCAAGGTTGCTTGGCTCTCTCCTCATCTACCTCTTTTGCCTCAGGTGATCTCTAGCTAGATTATTGCCTACCATCTACCTAGAGGGCCTTGTCATCCACATTATACTCGAATGTCGATCTTAGTGATCAATACTTACCAGGATCCACACTACCCAGCACTTTCTTGTGCGAACTTCAACATTGTTGAGAAAGAAAGCTCAATTTCTTTCTTATGCTTATCTCTGAGCCATTCAACATTGGCTTCAATAAGGAAACCTCATTTTCTTTGTTATGCTAACTTCAAAGGTTATTCTATACACAATTAGGTGTTTCATTAACTTAGATACAACGAAAGAAAAATATAAACAAGGTGCTAATTAGACACATACATGTATGCTCATAACATCAGAGCAAGTGCTTAAGTCTGTTCTCCACACACATCATAGCATGATATAATCACAAAAGAAGTATTACTCTGAGGTCGTAAGACACATAGCATAAAATATGTACATACCAAAATAGCCAATGGAAATACATAGATCCCCACCAACAAGCATTCATCCACCCATTACAAACCTACCATATCTACACATACAACTTCAAATAAACACGAGGCATACAAAAAGGTCATAACCAAAACTAAGTACATATACAAAACAAGGAACTCTCAAACTACGTCTCTTAGTTCCCATCACCTGAAAACAAATACAAGGTGAGAAGGTAACAACTCGTGAATATCAAAATATTCCATTTAAGGATACCATGGATACTACATTTCAAGAATCAATACATTTGCCAAAATCGAGAGCTTGTACAAACTTTGTCAAATGCAGAGAATTTGAATGGTGTACAAGTATTTTTTTTTATTTTATTTTATTGGCACTGAGATATCCGAATCAAAACCCGACTAATCCCCAAGGGTGCACAGGTCCTCGGCAAGGAGTTTTCTGCAAGTGCACCACGATTAATTCAAAGATTTTTTCCCAGTCTGATGGCCCCAAGGAATTGTTAGTATCTAAGAGGTTTCAATCCCTAAACCTTAGAAGGAAAACACCCCAAGACCCAAGGCCTTATCACCAGACCAACCCCTCAGGGTTGAATGGTGTACAAGTATTATATACAAAACTTTGACATATATCAAGCACGCTCATGTAATGTAATCACGTTTAATAATAAGCGATGCACACCACAATGGACCATATACAGACAGATATCCATGTCAACTCAAGATTAAACATATAAGCCACAAGTGGCAAAGTCACATATAGTGACACATATAGGGAATTACCGCGATTATGGCTACTAACATACTAGTTGTCCTTCAGTAAAAGGGACTAATCATGGGTGACGCATAATAGATCAAATCACATTTTCAAGCATACGAATATTTATGGTGTCCAAAACATTTGAATAAAATTAATGAACTGGCATCATATAAATCACATCATTTTGAATTTGTAGCATTTGAGCATCTGTAAATCAATTTGCAAAACAAAAATTTTGTATTAGACTACTTACCTCGGTCCTTGGCCGAATTGATTTTTCCTATAGAAGTACATGTAAGGACCAAAAGAATGATCCAATTCACTGAATTAATAAATGCTCCATGCCTTAGTGATATTAAATTTCATGTTGATCCGCATTGAGATTGATTGATGTAGGGTATGGTCCGTTATAACCCTCTATCAAATGCCCAAAGGGTTTCCTAAGGCCAATGATTAAAATAGAAATGTAAAAAAAAAAAATTCTAAAATTTGTTTTGGTGTCGACTGCGACAGGCTTGGAGTCGACTCAAACAAGTTTGGTCTTAACTTGACTCTAACAGACTTCGAGTCAACTCCTTGTTACAGAAAGGAACTTGGTGGTTGTTGGATTTTGGAGTCAATCCCTTCCTACAGGGTGTCGACCCTTACATAGTGCAATCCGAATTTTAGGCAAAGCTAGTGTAGATTTTCACACCAAAACACAATCTAACCATAGTTTTCATGGATTAACATACAAAAGTCACAAAGGAAGGTCTTTAAGCTAAAGGAACTCTAGATTTCAAGGTAACCCAAGTGCAGACACTCCACTCACCACCAATACCAAAGGATGCCACTAAAGCATCAAATTTAAATTAGATAGGGTTCAAACACTCCTACAAGTCTCAACAAGTTCAACAATGGAATCAAAACACAATCTTACTTCTATTTCATCATAAATGTGAAATCTATGGTCTCGAACACATGGTTATCCAAGCATGCATGTAGCAAAAAAAAGTCTAAAGTGTCCAATTCTACGATGAATGTTGAAGATAACCATGGTCATTAATGGTGATTTTCACCACCAACATCAAAAGGTGGGTTTAAGTACAACAAAACTAAATTTGTATAAAGGTGTGCATAATTACACTGCAAGATTATGAATCTCCCTCTCTCCCTCCCTCTCTCTATGTGTGTGTGTGTGTGTGTGTGTGTGTGTGTGTGTGTGTGTGTGTGTGTGTGTGTGAGAGAGAGAGAGAGAGAGAGAGGGCAAAAGTTCAAAACTCTTGTTCTAAGTATAAACCCACGTGTATGGTAAGGTGTCCTTAAAGGTAGACACTTGCCAAGGTCTTGGTCTTGCATGTAAAGGTACTCATGGGCCGGAGTCGAGAGGATTGCATTCTTCCTCATCTGACCACCCATGGTTTCAAAATCGACCAAGAAAGTTGAGCGGATTGGTGGGTGAATACAAATCAAGTTAGGTTACTGTAGGTGAGAGGTGTGGTTAGAGATAGTCTGGGAAGAGGGCGGGCACTTCAATGGCCTAAGATCACTGGAGGTGGAGAGGGCGAGGCCAAGGCAAGGTTGAAGAGGGAGAGGTTGGTACTGATGGACTTTGAACACTAATGCAAAGTGTGATAGGGAGTGTCTAAGTGTAAGACTTGTATGTGTTAAGAGTTATGGAGTTATGTTGTGGTGAAGTGAAGTGAGTTTGCCTATTGCATATATGATACGTTATATAGACCGCAAGAGTATTGGAGCCCAAGCAACCTGTTGGACAGGTGGCTCGTTCTTCCCGACTCTGCCAGAAGTGATATAAGTCCTACTACCGTTTGTGGCTTAATAGCAAGCGGGAGAGCAACATTTCATGGCAGGCGGAAAGCAACGTATCATATATGCATCAGGGGCGTAAGTGTAAGGTCATTGTTGTCTCTTCTCCAAACTTGATCGAGATGGAGTTGTCTTAGTAAGAAGACAACCATCTCAGCGATTCCATGACCTCAGCTGCCAGTCCAAGATCCTCTGATAATCCCGAGCGGTAGTGCTTAGGTCCCGCTCCCAACCTAGGCAACCAAGTAGGTGAATGGGCTAGGCGCATATCTCAATGTTTAGGAGAGCCAGGCTTATCAATCCAAGTCCAAATAAGCTGAGGGCTAATTATATTGTTGTTTGGTCTTAGAGCGAGATATGAAGGACCATGGGCCTGCGGGTTGTCAAAGCTACAAGACTTAGGCTTGCATATGTGTAATGATGTGTCAATACAAGGACTTGCCACCTATCCCACTAACAAAGTATAGGACTTATTTAACTCATATGGAAGTTAAGACAAGATGCATTATAAAAGGAATGTCATCCAAATAAAACCCTCAAGTAATAGACATGGTAATACCTAAGGTATTACACTCATCCTCCATCATCCACATTTTAATCCATTTCATGGGAGTATTGGAAAAAAAAATAAAAGGTGTGTTTGGTTTGTATTTTGAGATAAATTTTTAAAAAAAAATTTGAGAAGAGAGTTTAGAAATTTTTTGATTTGTTTGGTTGTATATTTTGAAAATAGTTGGGAGTTTGGGATGATTTGACATTTTGTTGCAGTTGAGTAGATGTGTGTGATAGAAAAAGTGATTGAGAAAGAGAGAGAAGAGAGAAAAAGTGATTGATTGATGTGTAGAACAGATAAAGTAATTTTGAATTTTTTTTTCAAAAATTTGAACCAAACAAAATTTTGAAAATTTTTCTCAAAAATTGTATCTTGAGATACAAACGAAACAAGCCCAAAATGATTCTCTTGTGTGTTAAACAGAATAAATGAAAAGAAGTTAATACTAGAAGCACGGGTGCGGGTACGAGTACGGTACGGGTACGGGTGCGGGTACGAGTACGGTACGGGTACGGGTACGGGTACGGGTACGCCGATACGGCAAAATCCCAAAAAAGTACGGGTACGGGTACGGCTGCGGTACGCCGATATTTTTTTATTTTTTTTAATTTTTTTTTATTATGGTTAAAAGATCCAACCTACAAATTGAAGTTAAATATCAAAACTAAAAAGAGAACTATAAATAAAACTAAAAAACAAATAATTAAATATAAGAGACAAATATGATTTTTATGATAAACATTCTGTTGAAAATAATAAATAAAAGAGACAAATAATATTTAACTAAAAGACAAATAATTAACTAAAAGACAAATAAATATTTATGATTGAAAGACAAATAATTAACTAAAAGACAAATAAATAAAATTAAAAATAATATTTATGATTATTTATTAACATTCTGTTGAAAATAATAATTAATTAAAAATATTATGATTGAATAACAATAATTAAAAATATTAAAAATCATAATTAAATTAAAAATCATGATTATTTATTATTAATATTTATTAGCATTTTCAGTATTAATAACTAAAGAAGAAACAAGAAAAATAAATAAATAAATACAGATGAAGAGATATACCTGCGTCGAAGTCGAGGGTCGAAGTCGAAGTCGAAGACGAGGGTCGAATCTCTAGGTCGAAGTCGAAGACAATCTCTGCTGTTTTGAAGTCGATCTCTGCTGTTTCGAAGTCGATCGATCTCTGCTGTTTCGAAGTCGCAGACGAGGGTGAGTGAGGGTCGAAGTCGATCTCTGCTGTTTCGAAGTCGCAGACGAGGGTGAGGGTCGAAGATGAAAGTGAGGGTCGATCTCTGTTTCGAAGTCGCAGAAGAGGGAGATGGAGATGGTCGAAGTCGCCTCTCTCTTTGCTTCGATGAGATTAGGGCAACAACAGTGATGAGATTAGGGCAGTATACACATTTTTTCTTTTTTCTTTTTTAAAATTTTTCTTAATATTGCTCCGGTACCCCTCAATTTTTCAGAAAATTTGGTTTCTGCCCCCGCCGTACCCAAAACGCACCAAAGGCGTACCCCTGCCGTACCCCTGCCGTACCCGAGCCGTACCCAACTGAGACAGAAGTACCCGACTAGTTTTTCCCGTACCCGGTACGCGTGCAGCCGTACCGGTACGCGTACCCGCACCCGGTAAGTACCCGGTGCGTGTACGGCACTATTTTTGGAGTACCCGTGCTTCATAATCCTTGACTTCCCTTAGAAAGCACTCTATCAGTGTTTTAGTTAAGAAACACAAAACAAACAAATGAGCAGAATTACAAAAGTAGGCATTTGCAAAATCAGACACCATGTATAATTGGGTACGGAAAAAAATAGCATTCAAAAAACGTAACTTTCTAAAGATCTAAAAACTCAAGAAAAAATATAAGAAAAAAAAGTTGTTCAATAAAAGCTTAAAAAATACATGTGCGCACACACATTCAAAAAAGGCACAAAATTAATGAAGCACTCCTGTCCCATCATTATCATGTTGAGAAGGGGTAAGGAAACTAAGAAAGCAATATACATCAATAACCCATGTGCCTTCAAAAAGTTATATGTAAAGAGAAGACAAAATAGGTATAAAAAACTGAAATTAAACAAGTTACTGGAACAAGAAGGGCATAACCAGCGAACAGGAAAACAGCAAATAAAATGATAACATGTCTCAATGCAAAGGTACGGGGAAGCAATGCAGTCCATTCACTATGGATTAATTACCAATAAAAGGTAAAACTAGCTTGTGTTCATAATGTTTGCACTTATAACTTCCACACAACTAAGAAGTGTCGCATATTACCAAAAAACGTTCCTAAAGCCCATTGAAAGAACAAAATGCAACAACATCTAGGAAGATTTCCACTTCCTCGAAAGACTATCATATGTATCACGTGCACTTCTGCCCTCCTTAAAAAAAGCATGTTTCATCTTTTCCATTGTCGATTCATAGATCTCAACCCTTCTATCAAGCATATACTCGGTAAACCTCTTCAACTCTGTAAGCCTGCCCATATCAGAAAGCCCAGTTAGCAATGCATTTGCACTCACTTCAAGAGGCAGAACATGATTCTTAATCATGTATTCCCAGACTTCAATTGCCATCTCGGGATCATCACCATTAAAGAACATGGTGATGGCAGCAGCACAATTTGAATGTGTTGGAGGCCATTCATTCTTGATCATCTCGAAGAAAAACCTGCCCGCTACGCGAACCTTCTTGTTCTCGATCAAACATTGGAAAATCATGTTATATGCCAAAGAATCAGGGAAAGCACCATAAAAGACCATCTCATCAAGGAAACGGAAAGCATTATCAATGTCATTGTTGTTGCAAACTAAACCAATTATCGCGTTGTACATTATTAAATTGGGTATCAATCCATTACCCACCATTATATCCCACAAAAGGACAGCTTGGGCTGAATTATTCTGCTTGATAAGAATATCAAGAGCATTAGAGAAGAATTTCAAACCTGGCAAGCAGTTCTTCCCCTTCATGACTTGAAGAAACTTGATTGCCTCATCAACCTGCGACCCACGAACAAGAGTTGTCAAGAATGCATCGTAAGCAGACATGTATTGTGGGCTCCAACCAACCCGAATCACCATCTCCCCAAATGTGTTCTTTGCCTTCGCAGCATTCCCTTCCTTCTCCCACCCTTCCAACAAAATAGCAAACGAATCCGCATCTGGGGCAATCTTAGTCTTAATCCGCTCAAAAAACTCAAGTGCTTTTAAAGTTTGGTTATTCTCGCGACAAATTGCACTCAACAAAGAGTTCACAGCCACAATATTGGGCTCAACTCCGTACCTGTCCATCACATCAAAGGTCATGACAGCTTCATTAATCTTACCTGCACTGCAATAGCTACCGAACACCGACACAAACGTTGCCACAGACAAGACCCCTTCTTGCTTCATCGATCGAATTGCGTCCCACATTTGCTCAAACGACTTGTTCTTGCCAAGCAAATCTACCATCAGGTTCCACGCATAGGCGGAGTGCTTCTGGTTCATCCCAGCCCACCGGAAAAACGTAATAGCAGCCGAGGGAAACCCATATGAGTGTTTGAGTACTTCTTCGACAATTTCGGGCAAGGGTTTGATTCCAGTGGAAGAAAGAGCGGTCTCGACCTTGTCAGGTGACGCCTTGGTGAGAATTTCACAGAGAATTCTAGCTCTTGTGGACACATCAGGGGTTTCAAGATAAGTTGGGTATTGTTGTAATTGATGTGATTGTTGCTTTGAGGTTTGTGATGATGAAGGGTAGATCTGAGGTGGGTGCAAGAGGGGAACAGAGGATAGTCTACTGCTAGGGTTTTCAGCCATTGCCTCCATTTGAAAATATGTTGAAACCCTAAGCAAATTTATATGTATATATATTATTACAACTATTATAATTAACTACGAAAATTTTGAACTTTTGAAACCTGACATTGATGATTGAGGAGGTGCAATTGAAACACTAGCAGAAGCTAAAAATCTGAGAAAACACAAAAGTCGAAGAAATGTAAACTCAGAGAAAAAAATCGACGATTGTATACATAAATATATATATATATATACACACACAAAGAGAGGAGACAGAGGCGACTAACGATTCGCTGCAGTTCGAATTTATCTTCTTCCTCTGACTGTGAAGCTTCAGCCTTCCGGAGACCAACTGAGAGAGAGAGTGAGGCGCAGCGACGGAGGAGACAATTTTGCGGGCTTTTATTTGTGGTAATTTGCACTCACTTCCCGATATTCGAAAAAATTTATGTCTGCCTATATTGGGGCTGTTTAGGAACCTAATTTTTATTTTTTTTTTTATTTTTTTATTTTTTTATTTTTTTACATTTACATACAAATTTAATTTATGAATTTATATTCTATTAAGTTCTAATTGAGATTTTTAAAATTTTTAATAGTCGGAATTCCCTTTCAAATAATTATTGTTCATCACTTATGATTGTTTATAGAAGAATATGATGATTTGACATTTATTTTAATTTTTAAAACTTTAAAACATTAACTTTTAAATTGAAAAAACGAAAAAAAAAAATTATGTGCAAAAAAAAAAAAATTGCAAAACTGAATTTTTTTTTTGTAAAAAACTAAAAAATTTCTTTAAAAATTAAAAATGAAAAAAATTATAATGTCATCAATTTTAAAACTGAAAAAAAAAAACTGATAATATTCTCGGTTTTATTAGATAGTTGAATCAAGTAAAAGGCAAAAATGTTTAATTTCATGTTCTTTTTTTTCATCAGTTAGTGAAACAATTATCTAAAACATTACTATGCAAAATTGAAAATATTTTTAGTTTTAAAAATTGAGAAAAATTGATAATATTCTCAGTTTTATTAAATAGGATTTATTGGTTCAAAAAATATTAAATAAGACCTAAGTTACCATAACATTTGTAAATAAGACTTTTAGGTAATTAATTCTTTTTTTTTTCTTTTTTTTTTTTACTAAAATCTACACACACATACACACACAAAATGGCCAAATATGTTAAAATAGTTAATAAGATAAAATGTCATATCAAATTCTTGATTATTTTACCTTTTTTTTCATGAACATCACATCCAACTACAACCAGGGGTGGTGGCTCAGTAGTGAAGGCATTGTCTTCCCTAACAATGAGTCAAGTTCGACTAAATACTGGGTATTTTCCAGTGGTTCTCTTCGGAGACCTCACATTGTATTCCGATCGAATCTTGACCTTGCTAAGGGTGATTGATGAACTCTACTAGTACCTCGATAGTGGATCCCTTACTATAAGTTGAGTCAAATCAAGCTGGCAACTGGTTATCCCAGAGCCTATGCCCACGAATGTCATGGTGACACCTCAAAACATCTTTTTTTTATCGTTCAAAAAAAAAATACATCAAATTACAAAAAAATGCGACCCTTTTCCCAAACACAAATATTTTAGTTTACTAAAATAGTTAAAAATTAAAATAACTTACTAAAATAGTCAACTTTCCAAAAGAGACCATTTTATTTAGTGAAAATTTTTAGAGCATCAGCATCAGAGTCGCTACAACGACTTTGAAGCTATTGTAGAGAGCCAAACTGTAAATATGTTGATACATCAGAGTCGCTGTGGGCTTTATTCATTTTGACAAAGCTACAGTTCCTCCTCTGATGAAGTGAGGAATTGTTCACAGGGTAATAAATTTTTTATTATATTTTATTTCCCACGCTTCTTTCTTCCACCAACAAGAACACCATCTCTCATACCACCATTACTGTCAACACTTACCAAAGCCATTACACAAATTTCATTCTCACCATCTTGGAAGTTCATCAGGTTCTCTCTCTCTCTCTCTCTCTAATCATGTATCGGTTGATGAACTAGATTCACTTTTGTTGTTATATACACATATATGTTCTTGCATTCTGAAATCATGTATCAATTGATGAACTATATTCACTTTTGTTATTATACACATATATGTTCTTGCATTGTAACTGTTTGATAAAATGCCTCACTAGTTTGTCCAAGATCCTATGCCAACTGATTGATTCATTAGTGTACGAGTACGAAATAATCTTCTCATATAATCTTGTTGATCAAGTTTGCACTTCTCCAAACGTTGTCGCTTTGTTACCTAAAAACACAAACGTGAGCTAGTCAGCGGGTGTGTGCTGGAAACCTCTCCGATGCCTAAGTCAGCAAATAGTCAATAGACACAAATGCTCTGTGTATTATAGGATGAGAATTGTGATACCTCTACATAGGTCCTGTTATGAGCTTTTATAGATTCCCACCTAGCACATATCCTAGTAGTACTTCAACTCTCCTTAACAGAGTCCTACTAGGAATCACACTCCCAAGGATAACACTCTACTCACTACCAACCAAGTGAGATGGCTCAAACCTCCTACCTCGGCTCGATAGTACACTCAACCAAGCTAGCATGGCCCTGCCCTACACTAGACAAAACCAAGATAATACCTGACCGAGATAAACCCCAGTCTGGTACGATACAAATCGTACCCCGATCCGAGCTGCTGATTACATCTAACTCATCTCTTTCAAACCTCAATCTAATGTTGGTACACCTCAAGACCGAGCTACTGAAGCTCCTAGCTCGACCGAAAGTGTGCCCCAACGAACTGAGCTTACTTAGCTCGGCCTAACTCTTAAAACAAATTGACCTAGCTCGGCCTAACTTAAGCATATAAATTACCCTCTTAATTGCCTATTAATTCCATCTGCCAAGCATGATTGGGATTATTATCTTCAAGCTACGCTAAAATGCCTCAAACTAACCGAGCCAGAATACTCAACTGACCGAGTCCAAAATGTTTTATCCAACCAGCCTCAAAAACCCACGCTGGTTGAACAGCCCGTCGTCTCATATATCTGACATCAGTCCTTACTAGGACACGTGGTGTGCGTTAATTGCCCTTTTGTACTACAACAGCCATATCACACTACTCAAGAAAATTTTGAAAAGACCCGTTGTTTTACCTCCATTACGTACACAATCCCTCACCTTCTAACAGTCATCATTTACAATTTTATCTTCAAGCCCACAAAATCCTTGCGACTTATTCTCTAATCCTACACCTTTGAGTTCTTCAAACCCTAGGAACTTCGCTGTCATCAACAAATCGAGCTTAAACATTGCCGCTGGAACTCTTCGTACCCATCACCGTTGTTTCCTTCATTCAAAAAACTGGTAAGTCGTCTGCACTTCTTCGCGCTCTATATGACTTTCCATGTTCTGGGACTGTAAATTCATTGATAATACTTCAATAGCATCTGTAACGTTTTTGCATTTGTTGTATACAAAAACAAACTCAGAATTATTTTAAACTCCCACAAGTTTATTCCTTAGGGAAAAATGCCCCCTACCTGGAATTGAAATCCAACCAAATTTTTGGTTTTGATCCAAAATCATACTGGAACCGAGCTACAAACTTGTTTGTGCTCATTTAGATGTGTACCACCGAACTAAGAGAACATCTAACCACGACCGTAACCCAGTCTCACTGTTTAGCCGAACAAACTAATTTACACTGCTGCCTTAGCCCGGTCACTAGCTGGCCATAACACATTATGTTTCTTCACTGTACAGACTTTAGGTTTTATCCAGGCACACCATTCACCACAAGGGCGGGCTAAGGTGCCGAGCAGATTTTTATAAACAACCTAAAGACACTCTTATAGGCAAATACCGATTCCTTGCGAGCTCGCCCGGTGCCATAGCCGAGTTCTGAAGGGAATATAACATCCTTGACGACGTACACTTCTGTAGACACCTCATTTTTGACCGACCTTAAGACTCAGACGTCACCGATTGAGCGCTTGGTGATGTTGCATATCGTGCTCGTTCAGAGGTTTCAGAGTCTCGGCTGCGATCCTTGCCTCCGGACTTCCGAACTCTTTCATGCTTTGCCTCGGTTTGCGAACCAGGCTCGGTTTTCTCTGTTTCTCTTCCAGAAGGGAGGGAGAGGTCTCGTAGATCATCTCTCAGTGGTCGTAGGCTACGTTTCGTTGTCGTAGGCCATTTTGCCCGTTTGGAGTCCGGTTTCCGATTTTTCGGAGCCGTTGGCCGTGTGTCTCGGTTCGGGACTGCTTAACCACCTCCGTTTGCCCCGGTTTTTGGCATGCATCTTATTTCCTCTCTTTTGAGGGACACTGTGGTCCGAGAGACCAACTTCGTGGTCGAACACCACTCCCGGTGCCTAACTGTCAGTTTTCGGGCCTCGGGCTGCGCGTTTCGGCCCCCAAACCTTCATTTTGCATCGGTTTGAGTTCATTTTTGGCAGGGACCTCTGTTTCATTGTTGAGAAGGTCGTAGAAGGGTGGGAGGCCAGTAATTGTTTTAGCAACCAGTTATATTCCTTCATCGCCCTCCGTCGCCCGTTTTTCTCACTCGAAAGCCAATGTTGACCACCCTAAGGCTAAGGCCACTTTTTCTTGCCCAAAACCACATATTTGTGTTGTAGACACCTGGGAGGCCACCAATACCACATGGCCGCCAGTAATTGTCATTGACCCTTTTGAACCCCTCCAAAATGGCTTTTCTCTCTCCTGGTTCACTGTCTCCAGTTTTTGACCACATGGCTGTGTTGAGCACATATGGGAGGCCACCAATTTGTGGTGGCCAGCCACTAATGCCACTTGACCCTTTTGACCCTTGGCCGGCTAGCTATGGGGAGGGCCGGCCAGCCACCTAAACCCTAGCAAACTGGCCAAACATGATCCTCAGGGTTAGTACATTACAAACCTGCCCTCCTTTTCCCCGCAGATTTTGTATCTGGGAGGCTGCAGTTTTGGGGGGAAACTTGAATTGTTTCCCCCCCATTTTTCCCCCTCTTTCTCCTCCTCTTTTGCCTATATAAACAGCCCCCAGCCCTTGTCTTGGGGGTTAGAAAAATTTGGTTTGAGCCTCTTGCATTGCATCTCTCTCTCTCTATATTACAAGCACCAAAACTCTCCAAATCCTACACCATTTCTACACCACACCTAGCATCACACCACCACTCCATTCCAGCAGCTTGGAGGATCTTCTCAGAGCTTAGGAGGCATCTTTTCTCAAGCCAAAAAGCTTTCAAAGATTAGGCTACAAGGGTAAGCACATTTCTCATCTTTTTGGCCTTATTTTGCTCAATATATTAGCTTCTCTTGCTTGCATTTTTGGGCTCCGACCCTAACTGTAAAACATCATATTTTGAGGCCCTTTTCATATTTTTTTAAGGGTCCTTCCCTGTTTAAGGTCCCTAGCCACCACTTGCCTCTTTACCTCTCTTGTATGCTTATTTCTTGTGTAGTATTTTAGGCCTATATTTAAATTGTTTTGAGGCATGTTGTAAACTGAAAAGTAGCTTATTTTGAGCCCTTATTCAACATTGTTGAAGGGCTCATCACTGTTTGAGGCCTCCATCTGTCACTTGCCTTTATATCCCTCTTTTGGCCTTATTTTTGCATGATTTGTTAGCCTCTTGTGCTTCTGTTTTTGGGCTCTGGTCCGAACTATAAATGGCCTTATTTTGACCCCCTATTTATGTTTCATTAAGGGTCTTTTGATGTTTGAGGCTTCCTTTTTGTACTTGTGTTATCGCTCTCTTTTTGGCCTTATTTTGCATAGTATTTTGAGCATGCTTGTGCACTGATTTGGGTTTGGTCATCAACTGTAAAATACCATATTTTTGGCCCCTATTCAACATTGTAGAAGGGCCCTTCTATGTTTGAGGACAGAAGATGCTACTTGCTTCATTATCTCGCTTTTGGGGCCATTTTTGCATGCTAGCTTAACCCCATTTGTGTTCACTGTTTGGCCTTCCTTAAAACTGTAAATATGCTTTTCTTGGGGCTGCCTTGCTTCTGTCTTCACACTTCATGTTCAAAAATGCATGCATTGCATAGCCATAGGTCATCCATGCGCCTAATTTCATGTTTCGGGATTCATTCATGCATCGGGTGTCATTTTTGCCATCTTTCGGGGCTGTTTTACATCACTTATTGCCTCTGAAATTTGCATGCTAGTATGCCACATTCCATGCTTTGCCATGTCTTGTTAGAGTGGCATTTCGTGCCTTAGGGTTGGTCCTCGGTTTGCGTGCATGTGTGCACGCATTTCGAGTGTCTCTTTTTCAATTAATGGCCTCCTATGTGAGTGTGGCCGAGGTCCACTTGTGTTGGTGTAAGTCCATTATGCATTGTGTATGTCATTTCGTTTCATAGCATTGTGTATGCTAGGTTGTATGTTAGCGCATTGTGTATGCCATGTTACCTCGTGCATCGTGTATGCCATTTCATAGCATGTTGCATGTTAGGTTGTACCTTAGTTGCATTTCATGCATGTCATGCATATTGCATTGTGTTTGGGATAGGAGTTAGCCCGAGCACGGGAAACGAGGGGCGTTTTGTACTCCGAGTGACGGAACGTGTGTCTCAATTTCCCAGTCGCGACACTCTGGATTAACCATGATGGAGTTAGGTCTTGTTGTGTTTTCTGTGCATTCATTTCATATTGAGTCTGTGCAATTCGGCTCCTCGGCCATCATGCATCGAGACGCGTGATTGGTGGCACGAGGATCGAGGGCATGCATACATTTGTGAAAATACATTGCCATGCCCCTTTCTTGCTCTCTGTTGCAGCAAATCAAGAATCAAACAGTCTTCCGGGGCTTGGCGCGCTTTCCAAAAATTATTGCAAAACAGAGGCTAGTTGGGGCATCACAGTGGATTTCCGCGCAAAGGCAACCCGGATATGCATCATTCATCATCTGAAGAGAGTCAAGGCAGTCCCTGGCTTGCATGCCAGTTTATTGTTTTCTTAGTTAATTGGTAATTAATTAGGATTTTTGTACATATTTGGACTGTTTATTTATTCGGACTGTACTATTCATTTGGGACTGTATATTATTCGGACCCTCTGTGCGAGGGCATAATTGTAATAAGTGTGCGTGTGTATGATGTATATCTTCCAACCCTACGTCTTTCTTCCCTTTTATTTACCCGCTTATGATGGTTAGATTAGAGCATGTTTCAATTAGCATACAGTATGATAACATGTTTGCATTCATTCATCTGTCTTGCATGCACCGAGCTCGGCGATCATACTAACTGCATTGTATTTCAATTCCGAGTTGAATACTTGTTAGTTGTAGCATTCACATGCCATCTTTAGAATAGCCGAGCCTGCTATAGTGTGCATTTTTGCATGCGTTGCATTAAGCACTTCTGTATATTTAGGATCATGCATGGATTTCTAATTAGCTTCTGTTTTGGCTTGGGGTACTCGGTAAGTTTTTGTGCTTTAGCATCCTTGCATGCGTGTGAGTGCTGCCATGAATAGCATGCTTACCATGAGGCTAACTGCTTATGTGATATAACTGCCTTGAATGCCTGTGGGTGAAGGTTGGGTTATTTGGATTGAGACAAATCATCAACTGTGAGTTTTAAGCCCACTAGATAGTGGCAAAACCATCTTTTCTAAGCCCACCTGAGGGTGGCAAAATCTGCATTTTAAGCCTACCTGCGGGTAGCAAACCATCTTTCAAAAACAAACATGAAATGTTTTGTTCCAATTCAGGCGACCCGGTCTATACTTGTATGTTGTGCGCATCACATAGTAAATCTAGGCTAATAACCCGAATAAGAGCACACAAAGTTTTCAAAACTAGATATCATAGTTAGTAGAGGCCGATCTTTGATCGGGCGAGCAGGGGTGCTCACGAAGTGACCTTCCCCAATTGTACTCAAGTTCCCGAGCCGAGGCAACTTTGGTGATGACGGACACGTGGCCTTAGGCACGAGTCAGGGTTTCCTAAATTTCCCAAAATAAAATATTTAGGTGGCGACTCTGTATCTGGCAAAGCAGTCCATGTTTGGCACTTCTTTCAAAAATCTGTTTTCTCAAAACGATTTGCCGGATTTGGACTCTTTGGTTCAGATTACGAACTGTGACACAAATCGAGTCCGAGCTGTAGCGAGGTCCCCTGCGGGCTTGTCTACAACTTCGAGTTAGCCGAACTAAACTCCATGCCCTGGGGTAAACCGGGCTTCGTCCCCTTTACACTTATATCCATCATACAGGTCGGGCTCAGATTCCCTGTCTAGTCCTTTATATGCGAGTTTCTTGGGTAAACCAGATTATGTCCCACCCAATTGTCTACAAACACGTACAGGATAATTAATGGAATTGATGAGCTAAACCGCAGGTTCGGCCTCAACCTCAGATTGGCCGAGCTATTTCATCAATACTCGCTCGGTCAAAATGACGACGGTTGGGCCCATTACCTACGTATCAGAAAAGGCCGAGAGAAAATCATCAAGTGTACACCAGACAAGGACCTGAATGACGACAATTTTCTCTGGGTCTTTGGTAACTTTGAGAATCAGGAGACCTAAACACCGGGCTATAACATCAACTGGAACAAAGGAAGTCCTGGTGAGTGTAGTTCGATTTGTGGTCATAATTAACACCATTCTGACAGCCGTGCTGACACTTGAGTTTCCTTTTTTTCCTTTGTAGATCTGAACCGGCTGAAGACAACTACGCATACGCTAACCAAGCCGCGCTATGAGCTACCTTACGGTATCGCCACTGTGATTGGATCGAGCTTCTGGGAGTAGTGCCAATGTACCGCTATAGTGACAGGAGAAAAAGCAGAGTTACAGACTTCCTGCTTGAACCTTCTCTTGAACCGGATCCCATTTTACCTCAGATCAACCTCATTCCCCTCATCGAAGAACAGAAAATGGCTAAAAGGATGGTCGTGCAAGCCCTTATCACTAAACAAACTTTCGCCGCCATCCAAACCAAACAAGCTTCCTCTGGTCAACCGCGTGAGACTGTGGTTGCCCTTCTAACCTCAAGGGGAACCACATCTCGGCCAAGTAAGTGCACGCGCACCTCATCGATTGAGCCACAATATTTGGTAGATGAAGAAGAAACTGCGCTTCCTAACCCCGTGGTGCCAAGCCCAGAAGTTGCCTGACCTGACCAAGCGAGCTCTTCGAAATGGGCACCAACAATGTCTTACAAGAACCAAGCTGTGTCCATCAAGGACTCGGTGGTTGCTGAGAAGGACCATATGCTCGCGTTCAACCTTTCCAAAAGCCTTTGCCTGCCAGCTGACATGGAGCACCCCATCATTTGATCGAACTTAAAACAATTCGGTCTGCTTCGAAGTCTATGGTGCTGGTAAGCCCTCTACTTGCTAGTTTAAGTCTATTAATTTGCTCGGTTTGCAACCTCGCACCTCTCTATTTAAATCGCAAGCACTGCAGAAGAACCATATAGTGCATAAACGAGTGCTTGAACTGCGTAAGATAGTGCGGTCTGCCGTGGCTAACTCCAATGCAAAGGTGGTCATGCTGAAAAAACTAAAGGAAAAACTGGCCATGGTGATTGCAGAGAATGAACGACTGACCGAGCTAGTTAACATGGCTGAGGCTGAAAAACAAAAAGCCTTAGCCGAGAGAAAAGACTGTTATTTGCGTGAGCTGGCCAAACTGGAAAAGAAGAAGAACACCGAGATCTAGGAATGGAATAATAAGGCGGAAGATGTTGAAGACAGAGGTTACAATGAGGGGAAAGAAGCCTACGTCCAGCAGTGCAAAGCAGCAAAAGATTTTTCTTCAAATGCGAGTAGAAGGCTACGGCTACAAAGCTCGGTCAAGGGTATGACACCGAGATCTTTCTGAACCCTCTCTCTCACTTCATACCGAGCTACATGACAGACTACGTCAACGTGGTCCAACAAAAGTTTCTCCAAGAGGGGGAGGAGGAAGAGATCCCAGATCCATCTAATGCCCCTCCTGCCAACACCGACCTTAGTTTCCAGCTTTCTCTGTAAGCTCGGGTGGATCCGCTCAACCAACTTGTGCCAAGCACTATTGACGTGGAGCCTACGACTGAGCTATCCCAAGAGGCAACTGCCCAAATTGGCTTATCCAGTGACAATAGCGATCCCGGTTTTGCCCCGACCTTCATGGTGTTCTGGACTCGGGTTTCGTGGTTGAATATTGTATCCATGTCTTGTTTTCCTCCTTTGACTCTTTGTATTTGAGTTTTGGAACTTGTTGGGTAAGTTTGGAATAGGTTAGTTGTTAGTTGGTTTAGATTGTTGTTGCCCAGATTTTGGCCTCTTCGGTCGAGCGAGGCTTCTTGCACTCGAGCGAGCTTTTTGTAATTTGCTTCTTCGCTCGAGCGAGCTTTCTTGCGCTCGAGCGAGAATTAGGAGTTCTCAAGTTTTCTTTCAGATGTAGCATTTATGGGGAAGATGAAGTTCTTCGCTCAAGTGAGATTTCCTATGCTCGAGCGAGCCTTACGTTATTTGTTTATTCGCTCGAGCGAGACTTCTTACGCTCAAACGAGGGTGTGCGTCTGTGAAATACCTAAAGGTATGTATTCTACGCTCGAGCGAGGCTTCTTGCGTTCGAGCGAGGTCACTTGTTGTGTCTGGTCGCTCGAGTGACAACTCCTTCGCTCGAGCGAGGACCGCGTATATCAGTTCGTATCAGCTCTTTTTACACAGATTATTGAGATCTTTTCACCTCAAAACCCTAATCCGGCACTTTCTCTCTCTAAAATACTCTCTATCTCTCTACAAATACTTCTAGATCTAAGTATCTCTCAACCCTAGTTTCTTTGTTAAAGTGTTAGAGCATCTCAAGGGCTTTCCTTTGATCTGAGTCAAACCGAATTTAGGGCATTTTTGAAGTTCTTCTTCTTCTCTTTGAGCTTCTCCATTAAGATAGGGATATTCTACTCTTTGATATGAGTTTTAACCTAGGTATTTGTCATTTTGCATAAATGGTGGAGTTGAGACGTTTTGGGTGAAGCTAGGGTTTTGGGTTTAAATTTTGAAAGAGGGGTTTCCTATATTTGGCTTCATATATGTAGATGAGGGCTTGATTATAGTGTTATATGAAAATAAATGGTGAGATTGGGTCTTGGGGATGATATTGAGAATAGGGTAAGATTTTGCCCTAATTTGTGTTAAATGACTATTTTGAATAAATAATGAAATTGGCATAGGAAATATGAAATTGGAAGGGTATATGATTGAATGGTGTAGTTGGATTTGTTAAATCACTCATTTTTTAGAAATTTGATAAATTATTTGTTTGATAAATTGTATATCTGTTTAGAAATATATGTTTTGGGCTATCGGTGGAGGATAGCTATGATTGTTGTAGAAACTGCATGATGATTAGGTGAATTAAAACTAATCATTTGAATTATGTCATTGAATATGACGGTTTGATTAAACTATTGAATATGTGATTTGGTTAGTCATTGTATATGACAACTCTTGCAAATACATTGTATATATATCGTTGTTTGGGAGGAGATAGGGGATGTACTCCATTATTTGGGAGAAGATAAGGGATGGACTCCATTGAAAACTAAATTGGCCAGAGTGTCTAGGGTAAAAGTCCCGAAATCTTATATATATATGGGTACCAATTCCCTCAGATGTGAATTCCTTAAAATGGTAAGAAAATAGAAGTGTTGGATTGATAAATGTATTGAATTGTAAACCATTAAGTTGTAGTCTTATTTTGGTTGATTAGATGATAATGAATTTGGTAAATAGATTGATCCGAAATAGATGAACGGAAATGGATTGAGGTTTGGTTATCTATATTGAACGGTCTTGGAAAGAATATGTATTGGTTATGAATATTGTACATTTATCTGATGCTTAAATCTTAGTTAAATCTCATATACTGTTTTAGCATATCTCTATTGGGCTTTGGCTCACCCTACTTGGGAAACCATTTTCAGGTACAGGTGACATGCCACTTCCAAGGACATAGCTTGGGAGGTTTATAGGCTGAAGGCTTTATCTTGTTATTTTGTTTTGTGCTAAATGTTTATTCAAGCCGAGAGCTTTATATGTATAGAGTTAGGACTCTTTCTTTTGTTGTACCCAAGTGATATCTTAGAAAGGTGTAAGCCCGTAGGGTGTTTATTTTGTTGTAATCTATTAGTGTTACATGCTGTAGTTTCAGAATGAACATTTATGAAAGTATAATGCATATAATGTCTCTTGTAATAGAAACTCTGATGAATGAATGTAATACATTTCCTATTATGATTATGAATCTCTTGGGTTGGTTTATCCTCTTTATTTTGAGGGAGTTACAGTGGCGAAGTCCGCGTTAATTTGGATGCCGAGTTGGATGACCTCTTTGCCTAATTTCTTTTTCTTTTTTGTTTTTCCTCAATGAAAATGTAACTAGGCTACAAGCCCCTCCTCTTGTACTTGATTTCTAATGAATGAAAGTATCTTTGTGTAACAACCCTGACCCATGATTAACGTTAATTCATGCTTAATTACGCCTAATAAATAATTGAAGTGAAATTGTGCATCATATGTTGCCTTGTGTGTGTATATATCTGTTTAACATAGAAAGATCTGTTCATGTTTTCATTTCGGTTTGCGAATTGAAGGCTGTATCGGCAACCGATTCAGAAATTAACTTGATTTATGTGTTAATTGGAATTTTTAGAATTTTATGGTAGGTTCAATTGAAATCCTATTCAGAACAATTAAATTGGATTAGTTTAATGCTTATTTGGTTAGCTTTATTGAACCATCACTAATTAGCCTATATAAGGCCACTACCAAGCCAAGACTCCTTTTTACCCCTTTCATTTTTCAGCTCAACATGTGAAAGAGAGAGTGAGAGTGAGAGAGATTGAAGCCAACATTAAAGGAGGAAGAGAATTAAAAAGAAATTGTTCAGAGTGAAAAGGATTTGAGAGTTTCAACTTCAACACTTGTGAACTAAGTCTCTAGGTAAGAATTTCATCCTTAATCCTTGAAATCTAGACTATAATGCATGAACACAAGAGAATTATGTTGATTGATGCAAGAATTGAGTTAGAAATGAAGGGTACTGAGCCATACCATGCATACATGCATATTTTCTCACATTTTGAGTTTAATTCCCAAGAATTCCCTCATGTATGTCTTGAATTCACCTTTATTTTGGGATATGATCAAGTTTCATGTTGTTTTGTAGCATTTGATCATGTTTTGAGAAGCTTAAGTTCAAAGAAATTCATACATGTCATGGTCATGGATCATACATAAATTTTAAGTTGAATTTTTGCACAATTGACAAGCTATTTGGCCATGCTTTCTTGAAAAGATCCTTAATTCATGTTGTATTATGAGTTTCTAAGTGTTCCTCAAGTTTTGGCCCAGAAAAATCAAGTTTTGATGCTTAAAGATTGAGTTTTGAACTTGGAGATCAAATCTGGAAATTCCATAATTTGCACCTACGCTCGAGCGTAGGAGTTTACGCTCGAGTGACCACTCTGAATGCGTGCACTTCCGCTCGAGCGACCTAAAGCCTGCTCGAGCGTGAAATGCATGTTCCCAAAAGTTCATATGTTTTGCAGATCGCTCGAGCAACAAAAGTCATGCTCGAGCGAAGGTCTGAGTCTCACGCTCGAACGGGGATCGAGCACCCGTCGATTGTAAAAATCAAGCAACCAGTACTTTTGTCAAAAGTTTGTAGACCGCTCGAGCGAAGAAAGTTATGCTCGAGCGGACCCTCACATTTTGCATGTCCGCTCGAGCATGGACCTTGTTTTTAGCAAGTTTTGAAAAATATTTTCAAGTACATTTTTGCATCCTCATTCCATGTAGGCATTCCTAGGCCAAGATTAAGACACCATAATGAGAATAAAGGCTAGAAGAAGCACACTAAAAACAATGAAATAAGTTATGTACACTCCGAGTGTATGTTTCAATGTGTGTATTTGTTATGTTATGTAGGTCACGCACCGCAAGACATCTAATTTGCTTATTCTGTCTGTTTACCTTGGAGCCTCTGTTATTTGTGAGTAATATCTTTGTAAAACTATGTTCAATTTATAAGTATTTTCTGAATGATATAAGATGATCTATTTTCTAAAATATTATTTTCTGTATAAATGAATGGTTGTCCAGTGTTTCTGAGTGGCATTCTTAGCTTCAAATGACATCTGTTATCTGTTCTGTTACGTCCCAATTATCGGTCAACTGTACGTCTCATGAGCTAACTGTTATGGATCCTTATGTACACGTCCCATTTATGGGCCAACTGTACGTCTCATGAGCCAACTGTACCGTCTTCGTGCACGTGAGTCAACTATATACCTTTATGGCCGTCCCTTTATGGGTCAACTGTGTGCCTTTATGGTCATCCCTTTATGGGTCAACTGTTTCTGCTAGTGCTAATGAATGTGCCACGTATAATTAACTGCAAGTTCTAATTATGAATACGACTCTGAAACTGTATCTGTTATGCACTATGATTTCTGAACATAATTATGAATTCATTTCTGACAACTATTGAATTCTGTTTTCTATAACTGTTATGGACAACATTCATTAAACCTCTTTTCTCTGTTATTATTCACTGGGCTCCAGCTCATTATTTATATTATGTATGTAGGTGAGCAAGCACGTGACCAAGTCCCGAGTTAACGGCTTATGTTTCTGTTTTGTCAGCCAACTACCGTTGCTCTTAAGAGGTTCCTTTTGAGAAAATTATGTCAAGGCTTTAGTTGAGCTTGTTTTGTATATCTGTACTTGAGCTAAGTACCCTTTGACTCTATCTGTGTAATTGAGTGACATAAGGCTAATGTGTTTTTGACGTCACATCTGTATATGTATAAGTTTGTTTTGAAAATTTCTGTCCCATGTATGTCTGCACAGCTCTATGACTATGTTAATTTTGTATATTTGCTTCCGCAGCCCCTATCTTATGTTATCCTGTTCAGAGGCCTTTGGTAATCCTAGGATTACTGGCCAGTTACGACGCTAAACCCATAGGGACAGGTTTGGGTTGTGACAGAGTGGTATCAGAGCACGTGTTATACTGCACGCACGAGTCCATACGAGCTGTAGGATGTCCTAGGAAAGAATTAGAGACATTGCATCTGCATGTATGAGTATGTAATAATGTTTGTACATGGGAAAATTTCATCTGAACATAAACACATGAAATTGAATTGGTTAAACTGAGAATGAATGTTTTAAACATTATGAAAAGGACTATTTGCCTATGTTTATTGCCTTCTGTTTCCCTATAGTAATGGAAAATACAAGAAGTGATGATACAGCAGGGTCTTTAGAGGCCCGAATGAACAGAATGGAACAGATGCTTGCAGCTCTGACTGAGGTAATAACGCAACAACAGAGGCAACAGCCTTTACTTTCTCTGCCTCCATCGGTACAAGTTGAACCGGACAACAATGATATTATCAATCTGACTCAGAAGTTCATGAAAATGAAACTACCAACCTTTCTTGGTTGTATTGAACCGTTAAAGGCTGAAACATGGCTGTTGGAGATGGAAAAATTGTTTGAAGTATTTCCCTATTCCGAGCTTCAGAAAGTTCTTTTGGCCACCTACACTCTAAAAGACGAAGCTCGAGATAATGGTTATTGGTTCGAAATAGTAATGGAAACATGATATGGGCTCAATTTAATACGATCTTTTATGACAAGTATTTTCCACAGTATTTCCGGGATTGAAAGGTTTCAGAATTTCAGGAACTCAAACAGGGAAGAATGTATGTAGTTGAGTATGAGGCAAAGTTTACTGAGTTAGCTAGATTTTCTCCTCACATGGTGGACACGGACTATAAGAAAGCCTGCAAATTTAAGAGTGGATTGGATTTAGATATACTAGATCGGGTGGAAGTCCTCAACCTACCTACGCATGTGAATGTATTGGATAGAGCATTGATGGCAGAAGCCATTTTAGCAGCAAAAAGGTAAGCTTCAGCCCCAACAACTGAATGGAAAGACAAAAGATCTGGATTCAGTTTTAAGAAAAACCGTTCAATTGCCATAAATAAGAAACAAAATACGGGATCTTCTAGCAGCTTAAGTTAAAGCAGTAGGTTTGCGTCTATTTGTACTTAATGTGGGAGAAGACATAGAGGAGTTTGCCATCGGGTATCGGGTGCTTGTTTCCGGTGTGGTAAGACAGGCCACATGATAAGGGATTGTCTAATCGGGTCAGAAAATGCCAATCGTCCTGTGGTAAGTTCAGCAGGATCTGCTTCTAGTTCAAAAACAAATGCTAGAACTAATACTGGGAAAGAACCTCTGAGACAAGGTCTAGTGTTTACCTTAATACCTAGTAACATATAGAACATCGAAGCTGTGGTGTTAGGTATACTCCTATATGTTCTCAAAATGCATGTGTATTGGTAGATTCTGGTTCTACGTATTCTTTTGTATCGCATGCTTTTTCTCATAAATTAACTAGACCATTAGAACCTATGCCATATGTGTTATCTGTATCTGCACCGTCTGGGGATTATATGATATGTGCTTATGTTTATTCGGCATGTGATATTGTGATTGGTGATATGACATTGTATATTGACTTGTTACCCTTAAGCATTGATCATTTTGATTGTATTCTGGGTATAAATTGGTTAACTAAATACTGTGCCACCATTGATTGTGCAAGTAAATCTGTTGTGTTTAGGCTGCCTGGTATACCTGACTTTACTTTTATTGGAAATGGGGTAATTCCTCCACCATACTTGATTTCATTTATGAAAGCCAAGACGTTGTTGAGAAAAGGGTGTCGAGGCTATTTGTGTAGTGTATTGACTATGTCTTCGGATAGTACCAGTATGGAAACTATTCCGGTAGTTTATGACTTTTCCAATGTGTTTCCTAATGACCTACCTGGGGATTGAATTGACAGAGAAATTGAGTTTACAATTGACATAGTACCTGGAACACAACCTATTTCTAAAACCCCATATAGAATGTCAACATCTGAACTGATAGAGTTAAAAGTCCAACTTCAAGAACTGTCAAACAATAAGTTTATTCGCTCGAGCACTTCACCATGAGGTGCTCCAGTGTTATTTGTCAAAAAGAAAGACAGGTCTTTGAGGCTGTGTATTGATTACAGTGAGTTGAACAAAGTAACCATCAAAAACAAGTACCCACTCCCCCAAATAGATGACCTCTTTGATCAACTTCAGGGAGCCCAATTGTTTTCAAAAATTGATCTTAGATCCGGGTATCACCAGTTAAAGGTTAAGGCAGAAGATGTAGAGAAAACTGCATTCAGAACTAGATACAGTCATTATGAAGTTTTGGTAATACCGTTTGGGGTGACTAATGCACCTGCTGTCTTCATGGATCTTATGAACAGGGTGTTTAAATCATATCTGGATGAATTTGTTATTGTATTTATTGATGATATCTTGATTTACTCCAAAGGTAGGGAAGATCATGAGAATCACTTGAGAACCATGTTACAGACGCTGAGAGAAAAGAAACTATATGCAAAATTGTCCTAATGTTAATTCTGGCTCGACAGTGTAGCATTTCTAGGACATGTGATTAACAAGAATGGTATATCAGTAGACCCACAAAAAATCGAAGCTATTGTCGACTGGCCAAGACCAACCAATGTGACAGAAGTTAGAAGTTTTCTGGGACTTGCTGGTTATTACAGAAGATTTGTGAAAGACTTTTCAAAACTCGCTATGCCATTGACCCAATTAACTTAAAAAAAACGTCTCATTTGATTAGAATGATCAAAGAGAGTTTGCCTTCCAAGAGTTGAAAACCAGGTTAGTAACTGCACTAATTTTGACTTTACCTAATGGTACTGACGGGTTTCAAATTTACAGTGATGCTTCTTACAAAGGTTTAGGGTGTGTGTTAATGCAAAATGGGAAAGTGATTGCTTATGTTTCTCGGCAATTCCGCCCTCATAAAAAGAACTATCCAACACATGACCTTGAATTAGCTGCCGTAGTTTTTGCTTTAAAAAGTTGGCGCCATTATTTGTATGGAGTGACTTGTGAAGTATACACAGATTATAAAAGCTTAAAATACTTCTTTACCCCAAAGGAACTGAACATGAGACAAAGAATGTGGCCAGAATTGACGGCCTATGTATGTAGGTGAGTGTAACATGCCCGGGGGGTACCCGCGCGCGTTAAACAGTTCGGACTCCCGAGATCTCTTTGATCTCAATGTCTCACGAGTGCAATGTGAAACGTAGATGAGAGTCCAGATTTGGCAACTTTTATTAAAAATACATTTTATTGCAATTTTGTCAAAAATGGACTGCGTCATCAGATCTCAGAGTCGCCACCTAATATTTTGGGAAATTAGGAAACCCATGACTCGGTGCCAAAGGCCACTGTTCGTCGTAACCAAGGATGCTTGGCTCGGAACCTTAGGTATGAGAGGGGAAGGTCAATAATGAGCACTCCCACTCACCCGATCAAAAGATCGGCCTCTACTAAACCATGATATGACTTTTATTTTCTTTATATGTTCATGTTCTGATTATTGAATAAATCCTAAGATTTACTATGTGAAGCATACAAGTATAGACTAGTTTGCTCAAATTGGAACAATTCAACTTCATGTTTGTTTTTCGAATAGGGTTTGAATTTGCCACTCAACAAAGTGGGCTTAAAACGTACATTTATTGAATTATTCCAATTCAAACAACAAGCCTTCATCCACAGGCATTCATACAGTTATATCACTTAAGCAAATAGCCACATGGTAGGATGCAAAACATAGTAAGAAAAACACACACAAATGGGATGCTAAAGCATAAAAACTCACAGATTGACCGACGTCCCTCGAACAGCTACAAAACAAAGGTTAGTAAAATATGCATGATCTTATATACAGAATCCTAATGCAATTCACTCACGAGATGCACTAAAGATTTGGCTTCTAGAATATGGCATGTGAATCATCTCAAAACATCTGGTAGCACACAGAATCATGGGATAATCATTGAAGCATAAAGATGCAAATTTAGCCAAATCTTATGCATGAATCATGGATGTAAAGCAGGGATATGCATGACATGTCAAGATATATACATACACACAGTTAGGGAAAGCGATAAAAGAATGGGATAGAAAGAAGCGGGGTGGGGGAATTATTACAATACTTGAATTATTACAGATCCGAATGAGGGAGAGAGGAGAGAAAAATAAAATAAAATAAAACCTCACAACACTCAAAATCAAAATAAAATAAAAGACTTCATCACTGGCACATTCCACTTCTTTTCGCATGTCCCGGTTTCCGCGACACCACATGATTCACATTTTCCAGATTCAAGCGGCAGACCAAGGAACGGATTTGAAATCTGACTCGCATGGCTTATAGGGAAATCACTATTGGATGATGTGCAAATTTCCTTTAGTGGGATAAAGAACATCAACTCAGTCACCCATTGGCACATTCCACTCATTTTCTCCACAGAAATTGGGCCCAACAAGTAAGCCCAAATTATGAAGCCCAATGTTTTTCCACCAGTTTCTTTAGAAATAACAATAAGTCATGGGTCCACAATGAACCAAACAACCCACGGCCAAACTCAATTCCAGTAGCCCATTTCTTAAATTAAACATGGACCCAAGACACCACTCAAAAATTGTTGAGCCAACCACAACATGGCCCAACCCAAATAACAAATAAACCCACTGATAAACCCGTGTGTTGTTCTCTTTTTTGCCTCAAAATGGGTCTCTCTTTTAGAGAGAGAGAGAGGGGGGGGTGTGGATGGTGTGCATGGGTAGTGTGTGTATGTGCATGTGAGGTGGTGTGGATCAAGGTCAGTGGGTGTGTGCTCTAGAGAGAGAGAGAGAGAGCTGGGTCTCTCCCTCCCCGTGTGCATGCATGTGTGTGAAGTATGCTATGCATCCGTGTCTGTGCTGTGTAGTGTGCGTGCATGGGTGTCGTATGTATTAACAGTGTGTGTTACAATGGTGCCGTGCATGGGAGTGTGATAGAGAGAGAAGGGAGAGAGCTGGGTTAGTCTGCCGTGGTGTGTGGGAGAAGGAGAGCCGTGTGTTTCTCTACATTTTTCTTAGAGAGAGAGAGAGAGATCTCTGGGTTTCTTTTTGTAGAGAGAGAGAGAGAGAGTTGGGTGGTGTGTGTATGATCGGGGAGCGGGAGAGAGCTCCCGTGGGTGGTGTCAATGGTGGCTTGGTGAGAGTGTGGGACTGTGTGGGAGGCAGAGAGAGCTCCCGTGGGTCTTGCTGTCTTTGCATCTGTACATGTGCTGTGTTGTGGGTGTGCTCGGTGTATCCCCCGTGTATGTGCCATGTGTGGGTGTGTCTTACAGTGTGTGTGTGTGATGTTGTGTGTATCAGTCATGCATGTGTGTGGAGTGAGTATGGGTTATTGAGAGGTGTGTTCATGGGTGTGTAGCTGTGAAGGTTGAGAGTGGAATGTTAGAGAGAGAAGAGAGCCGTGTGGTGTCTGTGTTGCATGGTCTGTGTGGGTGGTGCCGAGAGGTGAGAGAGTTGGGTTTGTGTGTGTTCACGGGTGTGTGTTGTGCATGAAGATGAAGGTAGTGGTGTGTTGTGCATGAAGATGAAGGTGGTGGTGTGTTGTGCATGAAGATGAAGGTGGTGGTGTGTGAATCATGAAGATGAAGGTGGTGGTGTGCGAATGTGTAACAGTGATGGCGTGTAGTGTGTGTGCATGCATGGGGTGGGTGTGCTGCCGTGGTGTGTTGCAGAGAGAGACCCCGCCGAGAGAGTTGAAGTGTGAGAGAGTTTGGTGGTGTTTTGTTATTCTCTCTAAAATACTCTCTACCTATGCCCATGCACACCAAGAGAGAGATGGGTGTTTATGAATTCTGTTTGAGTGTCTTCTTTCCCAACCGAGGGGAGAGTGAAAGAGAGAGAGAAAGTCTGGTGCATGCCCCCCTCCCCCTCTCTCCAGCCGAGAGAGAGAGAGATTGAGATTAATGCATGTTGTTTTTTTTTTCTTGTGTGTGCACTCCCCGTGAGCTCCCCCTCAGTGTTGAAGCTCTAGTGTTTTTTATGGAAGGAGAGAGCCCCTTCCCCTTGGGTGTCTGGCTTTACATTTTTAAAAACCCACAAAACCTCCCGAGAGAGAGAGATCACTGAGTGTGTGTCATGAGTGAAGGTTCTTTTGCATGTCCCGGTTGTGTGTATCATGAGTGTGTTTTTATTCCATAGACCCCTCAGACAATCCTCCATCATTTTATTCTCCTTTAAACAACTCTTTAAACCACTTTTGTCACCACCCCCTGCACCACTCCTTTAAACAAATTATTATGCACCACTCCTTTAAACAAATTATTATAGGTCTGTGTGTGATGAGTGTGTTCCCATTTTTTTTATTTCTTTTTAATGATTTTTATTTTTTTTATGTTTTATTTCTATTTTTCCTTTTTTTTTTGTATTTTTATCATTTTTTTTTATTTATAGAATATCATATGCCAATTTATATAAACACACTTAAAAATTTGTACAAACACACAAAATTATAAATTTAAAAAAAATATGTTAATTTAACCAAAAGGGGTGAGTTTTGGGATTAAAATTTCAATTTGATTTTTCTGGTGAGGGTGGTCAAAATAAAGTACCCAAGTCTTAGGGCTGGTCAAAATGGGGTGTCTACAGTTGCCCCTCTTTGACAGAGCTCGAAGTCATGAAATGACGTGAGTGAATGTCAAAGCCAGAAGACGACCCTTTGATAAAGCCGAAAAACTTGGGCAATCACACAAAATGCAATGCATGTGGTTGAACCCGAAGGTTGCCTACGTATCCCTTTGCAAGGAATCAAACCAGCGTAGTTCAGGGGCAAGATGCAAATGATATGCAGGAACATTTTGATAATTGGACTTACACGCTACGCGAGGCTGATTTGAAAATTGGACTTATACACTATGTGATGCCGGTTTGAAAATTGGACTTATACGCCTTACGCGAAGCCGGTTTGAAAGTTGGACTTATACGCCTGACGCGAAGCCGGTTTGAAAGTTGGACTTATACGCCTTACGCGTAGCCGGTTTGAAAATTGGACTTATACGCCTTACACGAAGCCGGTTTGAAATTGGACTTATACGCCTGACGCGAAGCTGGTTTGTAAGTGGACTTATACGCCTCACGCGAAGCCGGTTTGAAAGTTGGACTTATACGCCTGACGCGAAGCCGGTTTGAAAGTTGGACTTATACGCCTGACGCGAAGCCAGTTTGTAAGTGGACTTATACGCCTGACGCGAAGCCGGTTTGTAAGTGGACTTATACGCCTGACGCGAAGCCGGTTTGAAAGTGGACTTATACGCCTGACGCGAAGCCGATTTGAAAGTTGGACTTATACGCCTGACGCGAAGCCGATTTGAAAGTTGGACTTATACGCCTGACGCGAAGCCGGTTTATAAGTTGGACTTATACGCCTGACGCGAAGCCGGTTTGTAAATGGACTTATACGCCTGACGCGAAGCCGGTTTGAAAGTTGGACTTATACGCCTGACGCGAAGCCGGTTTGTAAGTGGACTTATACGCCTGACGCGAAGCCGGTTTGAAAGTGGACTTATACGCCTGACGCGAAGCCGGTTTGAAAGTTGGACTTATACGCCTGACGCGAAGTCGGTTTGTAAGTTGGACTTATATGCTTGACGCGAAGCCGGTTTGAATGTTGGACTTATACGCTTGACGCGAAGCCGGTTTAAAAGTTGGACTTATACGCCTGACGCGAAGCCGGTTTGTAATTGGACTTATACGCCTGACGCGAAGCCGGTTTGAAAGTTGGACTTATACGCCTGACGCGAAGCCGGTTTGTAAGTGGACTTATACGCCTGACGCGAAGCCGGTTTGAAAGTGGACTTATACGCCTGACGCGAAGCCGGTTTGAAAGTTGGACTTATACGCCTGACGCGAAGCCGGTTTGAAAAGTGGACTTATACGCCTTACGCGAAGCCGGTTTGTAATTGGACTTATACGCCTTACGCGAAGCCAGTTTGAAAATTGGACTTATACGCCTTACGCGAAGCCGGTAATTTTTGAAAAACAAACACTTATGATCATGCAAAACAACATAACGCGTCTCATGCGAAAGGAGGAAGGATGGTGTGAACAGACAGGGGCACCTGCTGTTGTTAACCGATTGGGTGGTGTGAACAGACAGGGGCACCTGCTGTTGTTAACCGATTTGGGTGGTGTGAACAGACAGGGGCACCTGCTGTTGTTAACCGATTTGGGTGGCCATGGATGCCGCTTTTCTGATCATATTTACAACTTTCCCTATTCTCCAACGGGGTGACAGACTAGGTTGGTTCAGTTTCCAGAGTTGAGGCGCATACAAGCTACCTCAACCTATGGGGCTACCATACAGATTTCAAGCCGAGAATGCACCCCTGGATGCACCTCTGGGTATTTAAACCAGACTTTAGTCTCGGAAATCCCGAACCTTTTGCGTTCTAGGCATCGCCATTCGAACTCTAGTTTCCACCGTCGCAGTTGGTCTCCTAGGAACTCATTGCAATCACAGGCAAGTGGCTATACCAGACCACCCAAAGTCGTTCGGGCACGACAAACACCAAAGGAATTGCACCTTTATAGGATTTAAGGTCTCCTAGACCATTGAAGTCGTTCGGGCACGACAAACACCAAAGGAATTGCACCTTTAGAGGATTTAAGGTCTCCTAGACCCGAAAAAGAACAACAAGCACACTTGCTATTTTTAATCGATTGAATGGCCACAGATGCCGCTTTACTTCCTGATCATATTCACAACTTTCCCTATTCTCCAACGGGGTGACAGACTAGGTTGGTTTAGTATCCAGAGTTGAGGCGCATACAAGCTAGCTCAACTTATGGGGCTACCATACAGATTTCAAGCCGGGGATACACCCCTGGGTATTTAAACCAGGCTTTAGTCTCGGAAATTCCAAACCTTTTGCGTTCTAGGCCTCGGCCATTCGAACTCTAGTTTTCACCGTCGCAGTTGGTCTCCTAGGAACTCATTGCAATCACAGGCAGGTGGCTATTCCAGACCAATTGAAGTCGTTCGGGCACGACAAACACCAAAGGAATTGCACCTTTAGAGGATTTTAGGTCTCCTAGACCAGGAAAGTCGTTTGGGCACGACAAACACCAAAGGACTTGCACCTTCAGAGGATTTAAGGTCTTCTAGACCCGAGTTCATATACAGACAAAAATACACACAGATATATACATACGGTATACATATATACATATACAGACAACATACAGACAGATACGGATATATACAGTATACACACTTATATATATATATACAGACAAAAAATACACAAATACGAACATACACACAGACATGTACATACGGTATACGCATACAGACTCGGGGAATATTCTATTTGCTACCGTCAGTGGGAAGATGCCGTTACTGAGAAGGCATATTCTGTTTGCTGACATCAGCACACGCACGCAAAACACGCAAAAAGAAAGGAAAAAACACAAAATGGATGGACATGGAATGCGGGGTTTCGAACCCCTGACCTCAAGCTCGGCCTCCGAGTCCTTAACCACTGAGCCGCGTCACTCTTGTGACACGATATGCAAACAAATATATATACATACTATACAAGACATATATATACATAAAACCAAAACAAACCAAAAAGAAACACTCAATGTGGGGTTCGAACCCCTGACCTCAGGTTCAGCCTCTCACTCTTCAACCACTGGGCCTAACCATTGAACCCAAGCCACTCGGGTGACAGAAACAAGTCAAACAAATATATATCTATATATAGGTGGACAAAACATATATATATCAAAAACCAAAACAAAGAAAACTCGATGTGGGGTTCGAACCCCTGACCTTGGGCTCAGCCTTTCAATCCTTCACTCAGTAGGCCAAACCACTGAACCACATCACTCTTGTGACAAAATATACAAACAAATATATATATATACTATACAAGACATATATATACATAAAACCAAAACAAACCAAAAAGAAACACTCAATGTGGGGTTCGAACCCTTGACCTCAGGTTCAGCCTCTCACTCTTCAACCACTGGGCCTAACCATTGAACCCAAGCCACTCGGGTGACAGAAACAAGTCAAACAAATATATAAGACATATTTCTACATAAAATGAAAACAAAACAAAACACTCAATGTGGGGTTCGAACCCCTGACCTCGAGCTTAGACTTTCCGAACCCTGAACCCATTGGGCCAAACCACTGAACCCAAGTTATACCTATGACACCAATGTACAAAACAATACCTATATTACATAGCTATACAATATATATACATATATGCATACACAATTCTCCCGCGTCTCTTGCCGCGTTTGGCACGCGGGCTCTGCTTTTGTGTCGATTGGCCGACAAAAGCAGCCCCCTCGGTTTGCAAGCCTGCCTCGACCCTCTCCCTCTCTTTGTCTTTCTCTCTCGTCTTCTTCTTCTCTTCAGTATCCGCCTTCTTCTTCTTAACCATTCTCTTCTTCTTCTCCTTCTCCATTTCCAGCTTCCTCTGCTTTCTTCTTTTCCTCTTCTATTTTCTGTCACTCTTCTGTGACTGCCTTCTTTCCTCTTACTTCCCATACATGGCTTCGTCTCGCCCTTTCTCTCTTTTTCCGGATCTTAATGATCCATCAAGCTCCTCTGGGCCAAGTGCCCCTGCTTTCACTCATCACAGTCTTCCCACCCTAACAGTTGAGCAAGTGATGGCTGCTCAAACTGATATTGATGCTAACCACCTCACGCTGAAATCGTGTATGGAAACAGTGGCCGCGGTCACTAATTTGTCTCACCGTCTGCAAAACAAGACGAGTGAGCTACATCGGGTTAATGCCCAACTTAATCTGCTTCAGCAGATGTATAGGGATGCACGAGCGGAGGTTTGTGCGCTGAAGGCAGAGAACAAAGAACTGAAACGGAAGACTACCTCCATGGAGAGTAGAGAGGTAAAACGACAGACCATTTGTCTGGACCAGTTCGGAGCGCCGGCGTATTTTTCCTTTGATGGTCGGCGAAAAGTCAACTCTTTTGCCGGAAACATTGAGGCAGGGCCTTCGAAGGCCGATGACAAAAAGAGGAAGAGCTCGGCGACGGAAGAGCCGAGTAACTGAAGCTGGCATGTGGCCGGCACCGGCGAAGAAGAAGAAGAAGAACAATGATCCTCCTTTTTTTTTTTCTTTCTTTTTTTTTTTTTTTTTTTGTATTTCTGATTTTCTTTTTTTGTTTTTTTGTATTTTTTTTATTTTTTGTTTCTTTTTCTGGATTTTGTATTTTCTGTTTTTTTTTATTTTTCTGGGTTTATTTGTTTGTATTTCTTTTTTTTTTTTTTTTGTTGGAGTCTCTGTAATCGGGGATGTCCTCCCCTGATTGTAAATAAAAAGTTTCGATTCTGTACATCAATGGCGTGACTGGCATATCACTCTGATTTTGAAAATACTTTTGTTTGAGCAAATTTGAGAATGATTGAAATTTGAACTCTGAATTGGACATTGATCCACACTGACCTGAATAAAAATAACACTGACTCAACATGAACGAAGCCAAAATAATCCAAACACACTTCTATACACTGACTGGTATAAATACACCGACTGGTATAAATATACTGACTGATATGAAAGGAACACACTTATATACACCGATTAGTATGAATACCCTGACTGGTATAAATACACGAAGTGGTATGAATACACACTCATATATACTGACTGGTATAAATACACTAATTAGTATGAAGACACATAAATATACATTGACTGGTATGAATACCCTGATTGGTATAAATACATTGACTGGTATGAAGACACACTGATATATATTGACGAGTTGACTCGAGCGGGGAGAAGACAGAATCTCTAACTCAACTATGCCCCTAATTCATTGCCTTGATTTTTTTTTTCTTGATTTTTGTTTTTGTAAAAAATGTTTTGATCAACATGAGGGTTGGATTAGCATACTTATTCCATTTTCTGTTTTGAAATCATGTAAGCTAAGCTGTGAGCACTGAAAATTTTCCCTTTTCAAATCCAAAGAATGGTCCAAGTTTTGCAAAAATGGAACACTTTTCGAGAAAAATTAGTCAGCTTCATTCAAATTAATCAAAACCTATTTTTGCAAATGGTCACTACTCAACTAACATGGAATCAATCATTGAGGTGCATAGTCCCAAACCAGATAATCAAAGGGGATAACCGAACCGAGCCGATTTGAACCGAGCCAATCCGAACCGCTGGACCGAACCGAACCGAACTGAACCAAGTTGAATCGAACCAACTGAACTGAGTAGAATGAAGATACACCAATCAAACACGGATAGGACAACCAAGTCGACTAAAGATACACCAATCAACATGGACGAGATGATTGAGTTGAAAATTTATTAAGGCCGAACTTCAAGATGAAGCTACCTACGTATCCCAAAGATAGGAATCAGGCCATCGTAGTTCGGGCTGAGGGTTCACTCGGGTATTAACACTCTCCTTTTGTGCTCTAACTTTTGCCAAAGCCGCCCTCTCGGGTTTTCAACCTTGCGAGCTTTTCATTTTTCTATTTTTTTTTTTTTTTTTCATTTTGATTTTCATTTTGTTCATTTCATTTTTTTTTATTTCTTTTGAGTTTTGTTTTTTTTTTTTTTTTCTGCTCTAACTTTTGCCTAGGTTTCCCTTCCGGGTGTTCAGCCCAGCGAGCCTCTCAAGGGTTACTTTCATTTTAACTAGTCCATGTTGATTGGGGAATCTCTAAACCGGTAGATATGATGATGTAGGGACTAGGTTGAATTGGGTCCGAATTTGCCCCTAGTGTAGTGGATAGGAACTCGACTGTCCTTCAATAATAAAATTCATTCTCTCAAATTCTGGGTTTTTCCTTTCTAGGCGGTCTTCATTGGGAGACGATTCAGTTTGAACTCCTTGATCACATCCAACCTTTTGCCCCTAGTTCAAGGGCTGCTTCAAATCTAAATCACATCCGACCTTCTTGCCCCTAGTTCAAGGGTTGCTTCGAATCTGAATCACTGGCCCTACATAGTTTTGGCTAAGGTTCACTCGGGTATTGACACTCTCCTTTTATGCTCTAACTTTTGCCAAAGCCGCCCTTTTGGGTTTTCAACCTTGCGAGCTTTTCATTTTTCTTTTTATTATATTTTTTTTTCTTTTCTTTTTTTTTTTTTTTGTGCTCTAACTTTTGCCTAGGTCGCCCTTCCGGGTTTTCGGCCCAGCGAGCCTCTCAAGGGTGATACTTTATTGCCCCTAGTTCAAGGGCTGCCTCCATTTCAGCTATGCAAGCCTCACACTTTTGCCCCTAGTTCAAGGGCTGTTTCAAATTGAAATCACATTCTCTGCCCTAAGTTCAAGGTCTGTTTCCAATCTGGATCACATCATTGCCCTAGTTCAAGGGCTATTTCCAATATAAATCATATTCGACCTTATTGCCCTAGTTGAAGGGCTGCCTCCATTTGAATCACATCATGGCCCCTAGTTCAAGGGCTATTTCCGATTCGGCTATGCAAGCCTTACACTTTGAATGATCAAGGTTTGAAAGCTAAGGAGCGAAGGAGGTCGGACCACGAGTCAAGAGGGATCCTATGTTGTATAACTAATTCCAGGCATATTTTCGTAGGACTACGCAAAAACAGTTTTTGAAATCTTTTCACAAAGTGACTAATCACTCGTACTTTTACGAAAATAAGATAGAACCAATTTGGACCAAGCCAGGATCCTTCTCAGTACTCACATTAACAAAATGATTTTATTCATCAAAGGCTTAGCACACCTCTCTTCCTCTCAGTTGATCAAAATTTGCAAATCCCGAGGAAATTCTCCCTCTTTGTTTTTATCAGAGTTTCGAAAAAAGTTTTGAAAAACTTTGGTCAATGCAATGATTTAAAGGCACAGAAAAGTAGGCAGACTCTATGGCATTTTGCTTTTTTTGTTTTTCTGTTTATTGAAAAGAGACCAGCAATGACAATAGACTCAAAAGAAAATGACAAAGAAGACCTAGACAGGACAGAAATGTCTAGGTTAGCACTTTCGAAATCAACAGACTCTGACTCCTTTGGCTGACTCGAGCCTGACTCTAACTCTACAAACTTAGTGGAATCAAACTTAGACTCAATACTCAATTCAGAACTCAAAATAAACCATTTCCAATTGCCAGTCAAAGTGTGGGCCAGCCACATCACTCAAAATAAAGCTCGTGTAATCAACGGGTAGTCACTCCCCAATCACAGAGATGGTCGAATTTTATTATATTTTTTTTTGATTTTATGTTTTTGTTATATTTTTTTTTGTTTTTTTTTTTGTTTTCTGCTCTAACTTTTGCCTAGGTTTCCCTTCCGGGTGTTCAGCCCAGCGAGCCTCTCAAGGGTTACTTTCATTTTAACTAGTCCATGTTGATTGGGGAATCTCTAAACCGGTAGATATGATGATGTAGGGACTAGGTTGAATTGGGTCCGAATTTGCCCCTAGTGTAGTGGATAGGAACTCGACTGTCCTTCAATAATAAAATTCATTCTCTCAAATTCTGGGTTTTTCCTTTCTAGGCGGTCTTCATTGGGAGACGATTCAGTTTGAACTCCTTGATCACATCCAACCTTTTGCCCCTAGTTCAAGGGCTGCTTCAAATCTAAATCACATCCGACCTTCTTGCCCCTAGTTCAAGGGTTGCTTCGAATCTGAATCACTGGCCCTACATAGTTTTGGCTAAGGTTCACTCGGGTATTGACACTCTCCTTTTATGCTCTAACTTTTGCCAAAGCCGCCCTTTGGGTTTTCAACCTTGCGAGCTTTTCATTTTTCTTTTTTATTTTTTTTTCTTTCTTTTTTTTTTTTTTTGTGCTCTAACTTTTGCCTAGGTCGCCCTTCCGGGTTTTCGGCCCAGCGAGCCTCTCAAGGGTGATACTTTATTGCCCCTAGTTCAAGGGCTGCCTCCATTTCAGCTTGCAAAGCCTCACACTTTTGCCCCTAGTTCAAGGGCTGTTTCAAATTGAAATCACATTCTCTGCCCTAAGTTCAAGGTCTGTTACAATCTGGATCACATCATTGCCCTAGTTCAAGGGCTATTTCCAATATAAATCATATCGACCTTATTGCCCCTAGTTGAAGGGCTGCCTCCATTTGAATCACATCATGGCCCCTAGTTCAAGGGCTATTTCCGATTCGGCTATGCAAGCCTTACACTTTGAATGAATGACAAGGTTTGAAAGCTAAGGAGCGAAGGAGGTCGGACCACGAGTCAAGAGGGATCCTATGTTGTATAACTAATTCCAGGCATATTTTCGTAGGACTACGCAAAAACAGTTTTTGAAATCTTTTCACAAAGTGACTAATCACTCGTACTTTTACGAAAATAAGATAGAACCAATTTGGACCAAGCCAGGATCCTTCTCAGTACTCACATTAACAAAAATGATTTTATTCATCAAAGGCTTAGCACACCTCTCTTCCTCTCAGTTGATCAAAATTTGCAAATCCCGAGGAAATTCTCCCTCTTTGTTTTTATCAGAGTTTCGAAAAAAGTTTTGAAAAACTTTGGTCAATGCAATGATTTAAAGGCACAGAAAAAGTAGGCAGACTCTATGGCATTTTGCTTTTTTTGTTTTTCTGTTTATTGAAAAGAGACCAGCAATGACAATAGACTCAAAAGAAAATGACAAAGAAGACCTAGACAGGACAGAAATGTCTAGGTTAGCACTTTCGAAATCAACAGACTCTGACTCCTTTGGCTGACTCGAGCCTGACTCTAACTCTACAAACTTAGTGGAATCAACTTAGACTCAATACTCAATTCAGAACTCAAAATAAACCATTTTCCAATTGCCAGTCAAAGTGTGGGCCAGCCACAATCACTCAAATAAAGCTCGTGTAATCAAGGGTAGTCACTCCCCAATCACAGAGATGGTCGAAATTTTATTTATATTTTTTTTTGATTTTATGTTTTTGTTATATTTTTTTTTGTTTTTTTTTTTGTTTTTTTTTTTTTTTTGAAGTAATGGTGCTAAACTGAACAACCTGAACCAGTAATTCGAATTTGAGAACCCCTGTATAGATCCAATACATTGCACATAACACATAGCAGGAAAGAGAACAAACACCCCTATGGAGGGTAGGGTTACCCTGTCCTAGCTTGAAATGATCTAGGGTTTCACTATTCAGACAAGTGGTATATACATTCTAGAAATGGGAGCATCCTGTCCTAATTTTGAAAGGTACTATAGCTCACTATATGTACAAGGTTAGCTCTACTCTAAGGGTTGAAGTTAAGGTGACGTTACCAAAGAGTCCTTTGAGTCATAACCAATAAAGATCCCAGGAAATCAGAAGAGTCAAATAGTCTCTCTTCGGAGTCTGAGAACCTTAGATAGCAAAGCTAGATAGCAGGGCTACATAGCAAAGCTACCCTTTTGACAAATCTCAAAAGGTTACAACACAAGGCCTCTAAAGTATCGTAAAAATAGGTGTAGTGTTACAAAAAGTGTGCCTGTGTTCCCACCAGCATTTGGGCAACACAGGGACTTTAAGTGCACCAATGCATGCAATGCAATAAACATATAATTGAAAATAAAAGTCATATCATGGAGTTCGAGTCAAGGTTTCATAAATCCCCAGCAGAGTCGCCAGAAACTGTAACATGCCCGGGGGGTACCCGCGCGCGTTAAACAGTTCGGACTCCAAGATCTCTTTGATCTCAAGTTTCACGAGTGCAATGTGAAACATAGATGAGAGTCCAGATTTGGCAACTTTTATTGAAAATCCATTTTATTGCAATTTTGTCAAAAATGGACTGCGTCATCAGATCCCCAGCAGAGTCGCCAGAAACTGTAACATGCCCGGGGGGTACCCGCGCGCGTTAAACAGTTCGGACTCCCGAGATCTCTTTGATCTCAATGTCTCACGAGTGCAATGTGAAACGTAGATGAGAGTCCAGATTTGGCAACTTTTATTAAAATACATTTTATTGCAATTTTGTCAAAAATGGACTGCGTCATCAGATCTCAGAGTCGCCACCTAATATTTTGGGAAATTAGGAAACCCATGACTCGGTGCCAAAGGCCACTGTTCGTCGTAACCAAGGATGCTTGGCTCGGAACCTTAGGTATGAGAGGGGAAGGTCAATAATGAGCACTCCCACTCACCCGATCAAAAGATCGGCCTCTACTAAACCATGATATGACTTTTATTTTCTTTATATGTTCATGTTCTGATTATTGAATAAATCCTAAGATTTACTATGTGAAGCATACAAGTATAGACTAGTTTGCTCAAATTGGAACAATTCAACTTCATGTTTGTTTTTCGAATAGGGTTTGAATTTGCCACTCAACAAAGTGGGCTTAAAACGTACATTTATTGAATTATTCCAATTCAAACAACAAGCCTTCATCCACAGGCATTCATACAGTTATATCACTTAAGCAAATAGCCACATGGTAGGATGCAAAACATAGTAAGAAAAACACACACAAATGGGATGCTAAAGCATAAAAACTCACAGATTGACCGACGTCCCTCGAACAGCTACAAAACAAAGGTTAGTAAAATATGCATGATCTTATATACAGAATCCTAATGCAATTCACTCACGAGATGCACTAAAGATTTGGCTTCTAGAATATGGCATGTGAATCATCTCAAAACATCTGGTAGCACACAGAATCATGGGATAATCAATTGAAGCATAAAGATGCAAATTTAGCCAAATCTTATGCATGAATCATGGATGTAAAGCAGGGATATGCATGACATGTCAAGATATATACATACACAGTTAGGGAAAGCGATAAAAGAATGGGATAGAAAGAAGCGGGGTGGGGAATTATTACAATACTTGAATTATTACAGATCCGAATGAGGGAGAGAGGAGAGAAAAATAAAATAAAATAAAACCTCACAACACTCAAAATCAAAATAAAATAAAAGACTTCATCACTGGCACATTCCACTTCTTTTCGCATGTCCCGGTTTCCGCGACACCACATGATTCACATTTTCCAGATTCAAGCGGCAGACCAAGGAACGGATTTGAAATCTGACTCGCATGGCTTATAGGGAAATCACTATTGGATGATGTGCAAATTTCCTTTAGTGGGATAAAGAACATCAACTCAGTCACCCATTGGCACATTCCACTCATTTTCTCCACAGAAATTGGGCCCACAAGTAAGCCCAAATTATGAAGCCCAATGTTTTTCCACCAGTTTCTTAGAAATAACAATAAGTCATGGGTCCACAATGAACCAAACAACCACGGCCAAACTCAATTCCAGTAGCCCATTTCTTAAATTAAACATGGACCCAAGACACCACTCAAAAATTGTTGAGCCAACCACAACATGGCCCAACCCAAATAACAAATAAACCCACTGATAAACCCGTGTGTTGTTCTCTTTTTTGCCTCAAAATGGGTCTCTCTTTTAGAGAGAGAGAGGGGGGGTGTGGATGGTGTGCATGGGTAGTGTGTGTATGTGCATGTGAGGTGGTGTGGATCAAGGTCAGTGGGTGTGTGCTCTAAGAGAGAGAGAGAGAGAGCTGGGTCTCTCCTCCCCGTGTGCATGCATGTGTGTGAAGTATGCTATGCATCCGTGTCTGTGCTGTGTAGTGTGCGTGCATGGGTGTCGTATGTATTAACAGTGTGTGTTACAGTGGTGCCGTGCATGGGAGTGTGATAGAGAGAGAAGGGAGAGAGCTGGGTTAGTCTGCCGTGGTGTGTGGGAGAAGGAGAGCCGTGTGTTTTCTACATTTTTCTTAGAGAGAGAGAGAGATCTCTGGGTTTCTTTTTGTAGAGAGAGAGAGAGAGAGTTGGGTGGTGTGTGTATGATCGGGGAGCGGGAGAGAGCTCCCGTGGGTGGTGTCAATGGTGGCTTGGTGAGAGTGTGGGACTGTGTGGGAGGGAGAGAGAGCTCCCGTGGGTCTTGCTGTCTTTGCATCTGTACATGTGCTGTGTTGTGGGTGTGCTCGGTGTATCCCCCGTGTATGTGCCATGTGTGGGTGTGTCTTACAGTGTGTGTGTGTGATGTTGTGTTATCAGTCATGCATGTGTATGGAGTGAGTATGGGTTATTGAGAGGTGTGTTCATGGTGTGTAGCTGTGAAGGTTGAGAGTGGAATGTTAGAGAGAGAAGAAGAGCCGTGTGGTGTCTGTGTGCATGGTCTGTGTGGGTGGTGCCGAGAGGTGAGAGAGTTGGGTTTGTGTGTGTTCACGGGTGTGTGTTGTGCATGAAGATGAAGGTAGTGGTGTGTTGTGCATGAAGATGAAGGTGGTGGTGTGTTGTGCATGAAGATGAAGGGTGGTGTGTGAATCATGAAGATGGGTGGTGGTGTGTGAATGTGTAACAGTGATGGCGTGTATGTGTGTGCATGCATGGGGTGGGTGCTGCCGTGGTGTGTTGCAGAGAGAGACCCGCCGAGAGAGTTGAAGTGTGAGAGAGTTTGGTGGTGTTTTGTTATTCTCTCTAAAATACTCTCTACCTATGCCCATGCACACCAAGAGAGAGATGGGTGTTTATGAATTCTGTTTGAGTGTCTTCTCTCCCAACCGAGGGGAGAGTGAAAGAGAGAGAGAAAGTCTGGTGCATGCCCCCTCCCCCTCTCTCTCAGCCGAGAGAGAGAGAGATTGAGATTAATGCATGTTGTTTTTTTTCTTGTGTGTGCACTCCCGTGAGCTCTCCTCAGTGTTGAAGCTCTAGTGTTTTTTATGGAAGGAGAGAGCCCCTTCCCTTGGGTGTCTGGCTTTACATTTTTAAAAACCCACAAAACCTCCCGAGAGAGAGAGATCACTGAGTGTGTGTCATGAGTGAAGGTTCTTTTGCATGTCCCGGGTGTGTGTATCATGAGTGTGTTTTTTATTCCATAGACCCCTCAGACAATCCTCCATCATTTTATTCTCCTTAAACAACTCTTTAAACACCACTTTTGTCACCACCCCTGCACCACTCCTTTAAACAAATTATTATGCACCACTCCTTTAAACAAATTATAGGTCTGTGTGTGATGAGTGTGTTCCCATTTTTTTTATTTCTTTTTAATGATTTTTATTTTTTTTATGTTTTATTCTATTTTTTCTTTTTTTTGTATTTTTATCATTTTTTTTATTTATAGAATATCATATGCCAATTTATATAAACACACTTAAAAATTTGTACAAACACACAAAATTATAAATTTAAAAAAATATGTTAATTTAACCAAAAGGGGTGAGTTTTGGGATTAAAATTTCAATTTGATTTTTCTGGTGAGGGTGGTCAAAATAAAGTACCCAAGTCTTAGGGCTGGTCAAAATGGGGTGTCTACAGTGAGCAGGCACGTGACCAAGCCCCGAGTTAACGGCCTATGTTTCTGTTTTATCAGCCAACTACCGTGCCTCCTGAGGAGGTTCCTTTTAAGAGGATTATGTCAAGGCTTTAGTTGAGCTTGTTTTGTATATCTGTACGTGGGCTAAGTACCCTTTGACCCTATCTGTATAATTGAGTGATGTAAAACTAATGTATTTTTGACGTCATATCTGTATATATATAAGTTTGTTTTGAAAATTTATGTCCCGTGTATGTCTGCACAGCTCTATGGACTATATTAATTTTGTATATTTGCTTCCGCAGCCCCTATCTTATGTTATCCTGTTCAGAGGCCTTGGTAATCCCAAGATTATTGGCGGTTACGACGTTAAACCCATAGGGGCGGGTTTGGGTTGTGACACTTTGGTTTGCTTTTTTGTCATCTTTTTGTTTGGTCACAGTACTTCTCTGCTTTAGTGTATCATCATTCTTACAAGCCTAGCTGGCCTAGTTAGCTCGGCCTTCCCTTATCATGCCCATCTTTTTCGGCCGAGATACTTACCTCGGCTGAATGACAACTTTGGGATACTGCAAAACCATCACAACCGAGATTTTTGCCTCGATTCTTTATCTCGGCTAAAAAGATGTTGATCAAACCTGCCAATTTACCTGAGCCTAGATCCTTAGCTTGGCTGAAGAACGCACTAAGTGTTGGTCAAACCTACCAACCTTCTTGAGCCCAGATCCTTATCTCGGCTGAATAAACAAAAGTATTGGTCAAACCTACCAACCTTCTTGAGCCTAGATCCTTATCTTAGCTGAAAAAAGAAAAGTGTTGGTCAAACCTGCCAACCGTCTTGAGCCTAGATCCTTATCTTGGCTAAAGAACACACTAACTGTTGGTCAAACCTGCCAACCTTCTTGAGCCTAGATCCTTATCTCGGCTGAAGAAAGAAAAGTGTTGGCCAAACCTGCCAACCTTCTTGAGCCTAGATCCTTATCTCGGCTGAAGAACGAACTAAGTGTTGGTCAAACCTGCCAACCTTCTTGAGCCTAGATCCTTATCTTGGCTGAAGAGCGCACTAAGTGTTGGTCAAACCTGCCAACCTTTTTCGTTGCCCCCAGTTGGGCTATCAACTTTTACAATCAGAGGAAAGAATTTTCTCAGAAAAAAGTCTACTTGTTTTATTGAAAAAGAAAAAATTACAAGTGTTTTAAGAAAAAAACTAAAAATAAAATACTTTGAGATTGGCTGTGTTCCATGGCCTGGGAATAGTGTAGACACCCCATTTTTGACCGAGCTTAAGACTCAGACGTCACCGATTGAGCGTTCGGTGATGTTGCATATTGTGCTCGTTCAGAAGTCTCAGAGTCGCGGCCGTGAGCCCTGCCTCCGGACTTCCGAACCCTCTTCTGTACCTTGTCTCGGTTTGCGAACCAGACTCGGTTTTCTCTGTTTCTCTTCCTGAAGGGAGGGAGAGGTCCCATAGACCATCTCTCAGTGGCCGTGGGCTATATTTCGTGGCCGTAGGCCATTTTGCCCATTTCGGAGCCCGGTTCCCGGTTTTCGGAGCCGTCAGGCCGTGTGCCTCGGTTCGGGACCGTCTAACCATCTCCGATTCCTCTGGTTTTTGGCATACATCTTATTTAATCCCTTTTGAGGGACACTGGGGTCCGAGAGACCCACTTCGTGGCCGAATGCCACTTTCGATGCTTAACAGCCTATTTTCGGGATCCCGAACTGCGTGTTTTGGCCCCCGAGCATTCGTTTTGCATCGGTTTTTGTTCATTTTTGGCAGGTACCTCTGTTTTATCACCAGGAAGGTCACTGAAGGGTGGGAGGCCAACAATTGTCTCAGCAACCAGTTATACTCCTCTGGCGCCCTCCCACGCCCGTTTTTCTCACTTCCGGGCCAATGTTGAACACCCTAGGAGCATTTTCTTCAAGCCCAAACCACATATTTGTGTTGTACACACATGGGAGGACCCTAATATCACATGGCCGGCCAGTAACTCAAATTGAACCTTTTGAACCCCTCCTAAAAGAGGCCTATTTTCTCTCCTGTTTTAGAGTTGCCAATTTCCAACCACAGGGTTGTGTTGAGGAGACATGGAAGGACATCTTTCTCCTATGGCCGGCCAGAAAATCTTCTTGAGCTTTTTGACCCTTGGCCAGCCGGCCATAGGGGGTGGCCGGCCGGCCACCTGCAACAAAAATACCTAGCCGGTCATGATCCCCTCAATGTGCACTTTACAGCTGTATAGCTGTTTTCCCCCAAAAATATCTCTATTCGGAGGAGAGCTTTAGGAGGGAAACTTGGTGTCATTTCCCTCCACTTTTGCTCCTCTCCTCTTGCCTTTATAACCAGCCTCCAAGACTGGTTTTAGGGTTACAAAAATTTCCCTAAGGGCCTTGCATACATCTCTCTCTATTTCTCTCTCATTTTCTCTCAAAATCCCTAAGTTTCTACCCCTTTTCTTCATCACTACCAAGCACCACCACCACCACTCCATTCAAGCAGCAAGGAGAGGTTTTTCAGAGGCTTAGAAGCAACATCCCTTGGTCCTAAAGGCAGCAAAGAATAGTCTTCAAGGGTAAGTTCACATTTCCCCTCTTTTAGCTCATTTTTGCACCATTTTTCTAGCCTATTTTATTAATGTTTTGGGCTCCGACCCTAACTAAAACTAGGCCTTTTTTGAGCCATTCTTCATGTTTGATCAAGGGCTCAACCCTGTTTGAGCCCTCCATTTGGTACTATCTTCAATACCCCTTGGTATGTCACATTTTTGCATGAAATTTCTAGCCCATGTGTGATCTGTTTTCGAGCATAATGTAAACTCTAAGTAAGCCTATTTTGAGCCCCTCTTCAACATTGAAGAAGGACTAAATCCTTTTTGGGCCACCTATCTTGCACTTACTTCATAATCCCTCCTATTTACCGTAAATTTGCATGATTTGTTTGGCCTATATGTAAATTGTTTTGGAGTGTGTCATGAACTTTGAGTAGGCTTATTTTGAGTCTCTCTACAACATTGTAGAAGGGATCACCACTGTTGGGGGCCTCCATGTTATACTTACCATTATACCCCTCTTTGGCCCCCATTTTTGCATGCTTTTTTAGGCTTATCTAGCTTCTGTTTTCGGCCATGATCAGAACTGAAAGTGGTTATATTTTGACCTCCTTGGCATGTTTCATTAAGGTTCTTTGGCCATTTGATGTATATTTGGTCTACTTCATGTTATACCCTCTTGTGGCCTTAATCTTGCATTGCATTTTGAGCATGTTTTCATACTGATTTGAGGCTTGTCATCTACTGTAAATGTTCATATTTTTATCCCCTCTTCAGTGTTGTATAAGGGTATTTTTCCATTTGGGCTTTGCATCCATCACTTGCTTCATGGCCTCCCTTGCGGAGCCATTTTTGTATGCCATCTTAGCCCTACTTGTGATTGCTGTTTGGCCATGATTTGTACTGTAAAAATGCTTGTCTCAAGGCTGCCTTTCTTCTACCTTTTCATGTCATGTATCAATTATGCATGTATGGTATAGCTACAAGCCATTTTGTGCACTTATCTTCGCATTTCGGGATCATTTCATACATCGGGTATTATTTCGCCATGATTCGGGGCTGTTTTGCCCCTCGTTTTGCCATTGATTTTTGCATGTTTGCATATCATATTCCATGTCTTTGCTATGTCTCATTAGAGCGGCATTTCGGAGCCTGAGGGTCCGTTCTCGGTTTGCGCGCTCGCGGGCACGCACTTCGAGGTATCTTGTTTTTATCTAATGGCCTCCTATGTGAGTGTGGCTGAGGCTCTCTCATGTTAGTGTAAGCCCATTACTGCATTGCGTATGCCATTTCATCCGTGGCATTGTGTATGCCCGGTTGTATATTACCTCGTATAGCGTGTATGCCATTCCATGACATTGTGTATGTTAGGGTTGCATATTAGCTACATTTCATGCATATCATGCATATTGCATTGTGTTTGGGATAGGAGTTAGCCCGAGCACGGGAAACGAGGTACATTTCGTACTCCGAGTGACGGAACGTGTCTCAATTCCCAGTCACCGACACTCCGGATTATCCATGATGGAGTCTCGGTCTTGTTGTGTTTATATGTGCATTCATTCCACATTGAGTCATGCAAATCGACTCCTCGGCCATCATGCATCGATATGCGTGATTGGTGGCACGAGGATCGAAGACTACGCTCCCTGAAGAGTAGTCAAGCATACATATGTGAAAATACATTGCCATGCCCCTTTCCTGCTCTCTGTTGCAGCAAATGAAGAATCAGCAACTTTTCGGAGTCTGGCACGCATTTCGAGAAACATTGCAAACAGAGGCTAATTGGGGCATCCCAGTGGATTTCCGCGCAAAGCAGCCCAAGCATGCATCATTCATCATCCGGAGCGGAATCAAGGCAGTTCCTGGCTTGCATGCCAGTTTTACAGTTTTCTTAGTTAATTTGTTAATTAATTAGGAATCTGTATATTATTCGGACTGTATTATTCAGACTGTATTATTCTTTCATTCGGGACTGTATTATTTATTCGGACCCTCTGCGCGAGGGCATAATTGTAATAAGTGTGGGTGAGTGTGATGTATGTCTTCCAACCCCACGTCTTTCTTCCCTTTTATTTACCCGCTTATGATGATTAGATTAGGGCATATTTCAATTAGCATACAGTATGACAGCATGTTTGCATTATTCATCTGTTTTGCACGCACCGGGCTCGGCGCATCATACTAACTACATTTGTATTTCAATTTCAAGTTGAGTACTTGTTAGCTGTAGCATTCCATATGCCATGTTTAGAATAGCCGAGCCTGATATAATTGCATTTTTGCATGTGTTGCATTAGGCATTCTTGTGTATCTAGGATCACTCATTGATTTCTAATTAGCTTCTTTCTTTGGCTCGGAGTACCCGGTGAGTTTTATGCTTTAGCATCCTTGCATGCGTGTGAGTGTTGCCATGAATAGCGTGCTTACCATGAAGCTATGTGCTTATGTGATATAACTGCCTGAATGCTTGTGGGTGAAGGTTGGGTTACTTGAAATGGAACAATGCATTAAATGTTTGTTTTAAGCCCACTAGATAGTGGCAAAATCATGTTTTCTAAGCCCACCCGAGGGTGGCAAATCCACATCTTAGCCTACCTGCGGGTAGCACCATCAAACCATTTTTCAAACAAACAAACATGAAATGTTTTGTTCCAATTCAGGCGACTTAGTCTATACTTGTTTGCTGCGAGCATCACATAGTAACCTAGGCTAATAACCGGAATAAGAACTCACAATGTTTTCAAAATAAAATATCATGGTTAGTAGAGGCCGGTCTTTGACCGGGCGAGCGGGGGTGCTCACGAAGTGACCTTCCCCAATCGTACCCAAGTTCCCGAGCCGAGGCAACTTTGGTGATGACGGACACGTGGCCTTTGGCACCGAGTCAGGGTTTCCTAAATTTTCCCATAAAAAAACATTTAGGTGGCGACTCTGTATCTGGAAAAGCAGTCCATGTTTGGCACTTCTTTCAAAAAATCTGTTTTCAAAACGATTTGCCGGATTTGGACTCTTTGGTTCAAGATTAAGAACCGTGACATTTGAGTCCTTGAACCGTAGTGACCCCAATATGAACGGAACGGGACTTAACCCTCCCGGATGCGTTCGGGGACGTCTACAGTTTCTGGCGACTATGCTGGGGATTTAGAGAACTTGACTCGAACTCATGATATCTCGTTTTGACTACACTTGTGTGTTTCTTTGCATTGCATTTGCATTGGTGCGCCTAGGACATCGTGTTTGCCATATGCCATTCCCAAACGATTTGCCGGAGGCTTGTCTTGTCAAGGCATGTGCATAAGGCTGATCGGCTCTGGGCTCTGACAGCATGGGAACACAAACCCCGGTTTTACTGGGGCACCCTTTTTGACCATTCGACCTAGTGCATATTCGGATCCATAATGACCATTCCAAATTAGGACAGGTTGCTTACTCGTTTATAGGTTGTTTGAAACCGCTGCGTGCGTAGTGAAACCCTAGCTCCTGACAAAATAGGACAGGGAAACCCTACCCCCAACATAGGGGTGTTTTGGCTCTCACTTATCTGTTATGTGCTTTAGAGTGCGTCTCTACAGGAATGCATGTATCAGTCTATGAGTTTGGGCATCAGGCCTACGGGCATCAGTTAGTATCTGAGAATCAGTTGTCTGCGGATATCGGATTCAGTTTTGGAAAACAGTGATACAGGAACAGTGATCAGTGATTGAGGACAGTGTATTTTCAGCTTTTCAACTGTGTGTTGTATGCCCAACTGTGTGTTGTGTGTATTTAATTTAAGCTGTTATGCTGCCCGTTTATCTGGTTATTTATTTCCTTTTCGCTTTATTATCTTTTTGCTAGGGCAGTTTTTAGCACAATTGCTTCCGAACCAGTAGATACTCCCCAAGCACTTTGGACACGAGGTCGCCGACTCAATCGATCCGAGGATCTGGTTGACGGACATCCAGTGTTCCACTCTCTACCCCCAGTTATCAGAAGAGGGCCGAGGAGACAGTGTGTCAGAACAGGGATTACCGGGACAGAGGGCTACTTTGACAGTAAACAGTCAGGTTGAGATTTCTGTGTCTGCCATAGAGATACATTTACCGGTCATTCAGATGGAACAACAGAATACATCAGGGATGGAGGCGATGATGCGCCAGGTGCAGAGAGCATGAGACAGATGCAAGAGGATACCATCCGCCAGCGGAATTTTCTAAACAACAAGCCGCAGTCATGGCCCAGCAGGCCGAGCTGATCACTAGGCTGCAACAGCAGAATGCAGCGTCTGCTTCACATCAGGCTCCTCCTCCCAACAGAATCAACTTCATCCAAACTGGGGTCGTGTCTTACGATCCTAGTATCTATATCACCCCATCCCACCTACCCAAGCCAGAGGTGATCCTTCCTATCTGCACCGACTTGTGCATGACGGACATCTCCATAACCCAATCTAAGCCAGTGGTGGTGACCACCGAAGATGGAACAGGGTAGTTTGGGATGGAACAATCTGGGAATCTAGCTGGAGGAGCCTATGATCCAAGCGAGTACATCTTATCAGTGGGCCAGTCCGAGCTGAGTGTGGGGCTGCCAGAAAAAGCTGAACTATGCATGATTCGGGGGGACAGACTTGAACAAGGGGCAGATGATCTGACAACAGTGGAAGGGGACTTTGCCAACTTCCAGTTCTTCAACGACCAAGAATCAGGGGATGCTGCAATCAACTGGTTCGACTATGAGGAGTCGGCAGAAGTTACCGGATGGTTAGATGATCAGCCAGACGTTGCAGGATTTCAATCAGAACAGGGCCCGGCAGGGGCAAGAGTATCAGTGATGGCCGGAAGGGCCGAGAGTCAGAATCCACCGCCGGAGAGCGCCGGCGTTAAGAATTTCGCTCAGAATTCGGGGATTGTAAATACAGGGAATATTGACCAACCAGCTGTACTGACACAGTTGGAACAACAAAGATTTGACGATTCCGAGAGAATCAGAAAAGCTAAGGCCCATGTGGGGGCCGAGAGTGCTATATGCACGGGAACAGGAAATGCTGCGGGCATAAGGACTGGAGGTGCTGCGAGCACGATCATACCGGAGCCGGACAGGTGTCTGTTGGCTGCTAATGGAATGTGGTGGGAAGACGACGACTTATGTCTTGCCTACACAGATGAAGACTGGGGGAGTAACCAACCAGATGATACCTGGTATGTTGACGAGATCGCTCATATGACAAGGAGTGGACGATATTTCAAGCCCCAGCACTTAGACCAACCTGAGGCATCAGGGAAAGACAAGGAAGTAGAGAAACAGAAGGAGAAACAGATTGAAGAAGAAGCTGTGCTCAAGCAATTGAAGAAGATACAAGCAGACATCTCCATCTGGGGACTGCTTATGGCATCGAGGGTGCACAGACAGGCCGTCCTATCTGCTATGGACAAGGCCAAACTCTCCATAGACACTACGCCAGAGCAGCTGGTTAGGCTGGTTTTTCCGGGAGGAGGTTCCCCGGCATTAACCTTTTCAGACAAGGAATTACCACCTGAGGGCACAAACCATAACAAAGCTCTCTATGTCTCTGTGGAGTGTAGAGACAAGTGGATACCAGTGGTACTTGTTGATACCGGGTCTGCCATTAATGTCTACCCAGTCAGAACAGCGTATGCAATCGGGTTGAAGCCCGTGGACTTCGTCCCGACAACTCAGGTGATCAGAGCATATGATAATACGAGCAGGGAAGTGATGGGGACTGTCAAGATTCAAACAAGGTTGGTCCGGGACAACACAACATCGAATTTCATGTCTTGACGTTCCGCAACCTTCAACTTACTCTTGGGGCGGCCGTGGCTGCACAAGTAAAGGTAGTCTCTTCCACTCTACATCAGATGGTGAAATACCCCTATGGAAAGGGAGTAGCCATTGTGTTTGGGAATTCATCAATCCATCCGCCTCCGGAGGTATCTACGCCAGTCCTAGAAATTGAGCATGGCACAGAGGACGTATTCTTATCAGGATTCACTTTGGCTGAGGCCCGGGTAGTACAGAATATTATGGCTGTGAATGAGGGGGTGTACGTCAGTGCTCAATTCGTCTACCTCATGAACAAGCTACAACATATCCCTGGGATGGGATTAGGAAGGAGCGACAGGAAAGGAGTCGCTGCGTTGGCCGAAGCGCCACACAACCCGCATACCTTTGGGCTGGGTTATCTGCCCACCAAAGAGGACTGGGTGAGGAAAGGAAAAGAAATGGCCGGTAGAGCCAGAGCGAAGCAGGCTGGGAAGCCTTTTGAATTAATGCACAGGCCCATCAAGGATACCCTGAACGGACGCTTCGTCTGGGAGGGGAAGGACTTTCCATTTTGCGGCTTCCCAGAGCCGTGGATAAACGCGGAGAAGAAGCGCGTCCCAGGCTTCGAGATTTTCTTTGACCTACAACTATCCGGGGATGACGTTGCCACAGAGCAGACAGACCCATCAGCTGAGACTGAGCAGTGTAAAGCAGGGGCTCCTGAGGGCACAGAATTTGAAATGGGGGTAGCACTGGCATGTCTACTCTCTGATCCTCCGATCGACCATGAGTGCTTGGGGGATAACTTCGTGGTTTCCATGATTGGGGATGAAACGGCTGCGAGCCAACCAGCAGCTATCTTGGATGCATCAATCGCACCCTCTCTCATTTGGCGGTACGAGGAGGGATTTTTGTCCAGCAGCACCGGGTCAGGTAGTGAGCCGGAATCTGATTCCACCGAGTCTAGTAAGTCGGAATCAGATTCCAGCTCGACTGAGTCTGAGTCTGGTACTCCTGGGAAGTTAACCCGGATGCCACAGTCCTGTCTAAGGTCGTCTTTTTCCTTTTCATTTGAGTCTGTTGTAAATGAATCGGACGATTTGGATGAACTTAATGAGAATGAACTATCTGTGGTTTCCGAGTATTTTTCTGTGCCCTTGATTTATTGCATTAATTCAGACTTTCAAAACTTTGATGAAAACAACGAGGACGAAGTTCCTCCGGTTTTACAACGTTTAATTGAACAGGAGCAAGAGAGATTTGTTAAACCATTAATGGATGAAATCATTACTGTGAACATTGGTACTGAGGAGGACCCGCGGCTGGTCCAAATCGGGTCCACGTTGTCTTCGGAGGAACGCGAGCGCTTAGTCGCTTTATTAAAAGATTTCAAAGATGTTTTCGCGTGGTCCTACGAAGACATGCCTGGAATTGATCCTGAGATTGTACAGCATCGGATCCCCCTTGACCCCGAGGCCCGACCTGTCAAGCAGAAACTCAGAAGAATCCGCCCGGATTGGGCCCTTAAGATTAAGGAAGAGGTCACCAAGAAAATCGACGCAGGCTTCCTGCTGTTATCTGAATATCCGACTTGGTTGGCCAACATTGTTCCGGTGCCGAAGAAAGATGGCAGAATCTGGGTGTGTGTAGACTTCAGGGATTTGAACAGAGCTAGTCCGAATGACGACTTCCCCTTACCGCACATCGATGAGTTGGTAGACTTCACAGCAGGGCATGCATTGCTCTCATTCATGGATGGCTTCTCGGGATACAACCAGATAGTGATGGCACCCGAAGACCGGGAAAAGACTGCATTCACCACCCCGTGGGGGACATACTGTTACCGGGTAATGCCGTTTGGGTTGAAGAACGCTGGAGCTACTTATCAACGAGCCACGACCACAATACTACATGATATGATCCACAAAGAGGTTGAGGTGTATGTGGACGACATGATTGTCAAGTCCAAGGAAAGAGAAGGCCACTACACCGCCTTGCATAAGTTTTTCCAAAGGATCAGGGAATTCCGGTTGCGGCTAAACCCTCAGAAATGTACGTTCAGTGTTACAGCGGGAAAAATGCTGGGGTTTCTGATTACACAAAGAGGCATCGAGGTCGATCCTTCCAAAATCAAGGCCATCTTAGAAATGCCACCACCAAGGACTGAAAAGGAGGTGCGAGGCTTTCTGTTTCTGGCGACTATGCTGGGGATTTAGAGAACTTGACTCGAACTCATGATATCTCGTTTTGACTACACTTGTGTGTTTCTTTGCATTGCATTTGCATTGGTGCGCCTAGGACATCGTGTTTGCCATATGCCATTCCCAAACGATTTGCCGGAGGCTTGTCTTGTCAAGGCATGTGCATAAGGCTGATCGGCTCTGGGCTCTGACAGCATGGGAACACAAACCCCGGTTTTACTGGGGCACCCTTTTTGACCATTCGACCTAGTGCATATTCGGATCCATAATGACCATTCCAAATTAGGACAGGTTGCTTACTCGTTTATAGGTTGTTTGAAACCGCTGCGTGCGTAGTGAAACCCTAGCTCCTGACAAAATAGGACAGGGAAACCCTACCCCCAACATAGGGGTGTTTTGGCTCTCACTTATCTGTTATGTGCTTTAGAGTGCGTCTCTACAGGAATGCATGTATCAGTCTATGAGTTTGGGCATCAGGCCTACGGGCATCAGTTAGTATCTGAGAATCAGTTGTCTGCGGATATCGGATTCAGTTTTGGAAAACAGTGATACAGGAACAGTGATCAGTGATTGAGGACAGTGTATTTTCAGCTTTTCAACTGTGTGTTGTATGCCCAACTGTGTGTTGTGTGTATTTAATTTAAGCTGTTATGCTGCCCGTTTATCTGGTTATTTATTTCCTTTTCGCTTTATTATCTTTTTGCTAGGGCAGTTTTTAGCACAATTGCTTCCGAACCAGTAGATACTCCCCAAGCACTTTGGACACGAGGTCGCCGACTCAATCGATCCGAGGATCTGGTTGACGGACATCCAGTGTTCCACTCTCTACCCCCAGTTATCAGAAGAGGGCCGAGGAGACGCAGTGTGTCAGAACAGGGATTACCGGGACAGAGGGCTACTTTGACAGTAAACAGTCAGGTTGAGATTTCTGTGTCTGCCATAGAGATACATTTACCGGTCATTCAGATGGAACAACAGAATACATCAGGGATGGAGGCGATGATGCGCCAGGTGCAAGAGAGCATGAGACAGATGCAAGAGGATACCATCCGCCAAGCGGAATTTTCTAAACAACAAGCCGCAGTCATGGCCCAGCAGGCCGAGCTGATCACTAGGCTGCAACAGCAGAATGCAGCGTCTGCTTCACATCAGGCTCCTCCTCCCAACAGAATCAACTTCATCCAAACTGGGGTCGTGTCTTACGATCCTAGTATCTATATCACCCATCCCACCTACCCAAGCCAGAGGTGATCCTTCCTATCTGCACCGACTTGTGCATGACGGACATCTCCATAACCCAATCTAAGCCAGTGGTGGTGACCACCGAAGATGGAACAGGGTAGTTTGGGATGGAACAATCTGGAATCTAGCTGGAGGAGCCTATGATCCAAGCGAGTACATCTTATCAGTGGGCCAGTCCGAGCTGAGTGTGGGGCTGCCAGAAAAAGCTGAACTATGCATGATTCGGGGGGACAGACTTGAACAAGGGGCAGATGATCTGACAACAGTGGAAGGGGACTTTGCCAACTTCCAGTTCTTCAACGACCAAGAATCAGGGGATGCTGCAATCAACTGGTTCGACTATGAGGAGTCGGCAGAAGTTACCGGATGGTTAGATGATCAGCCAGACGTTGCAGGATTTCAATCAGAACAGGGCCCGGCAGGGGCAAGAGTATCAGTGATGGCCGGAAGGGCCGAGAGTCAGAATCCACCGCCGGAGAGCGCCGGCGTTAAGAATTTCGCTCAGAATTCGGGGATTGTAAATACAGGGAATATTGACCAACCAGCTGTACTGACACAGTTGGAACAACAAAGATTTGACGATTCCGAGAGAATCAGAAAAGCTAAGGCCCATGTGGGGGCCGAGAGTGCTATATGCACGGGAACAGGAAATGCTGCGGGCATAAGACTGGAGGTGCTGCGAGCACGATCATACCGGAGCCGGACAGGTGTCTGTTGGCTGCTAATGGAATGTGGTGGGAAGACGACGACTTATGTCTTGCCTACACAGATGAAGACTGGGGAGTAACCAACCAGATGATACCTGGTATGTTGACGAGATCGCTCATATGACAAGGAGTGGACGATATTTCAAGCCCCAGCACTTAGACCAACCTGAGGCATCAGGGAAAGACAAGGAAGTAGAGAAACAGAAGGAGAAACAGATTGAAGAAGAAGCTGTGCTCAAGCAATTGAAGAAGATACAAGCAGACATCTCCATCTGGGGACTGCTTATGGCATCGAGGGTGCACAGACAGGCCGTCCTATCTGCTATGGACAAGGCCAAACTCTCCATAGACACTACGCCAGAGCAGCTGCATCCTTGCATGCGTGTGAGTGTTGCCATGAATAGCGTGCTTACCATGAAGCTATGTGCTTATGTGATATAACTGCCTGAATGCCTGTGGGTGAAGGTTGGGTTACTTGAAATGGAACAATGCATTAAATGTTTGTTTTAAGCCCACTAGATAGTGGCAAAATCATGTTTTCTAAGCCCACCCGAGGGTGGCAAATCCACGTCTTAGCCTACCTGCGGGTAGCACCATCAAACCATTTTTTCAAACAAACAAACATGAAATGTTTTGTTCCAATTCAGGCGACTTAGTCTATACTTGTTTGCTGCGAGCATCACATAGTAACCTAGGCTAATAACCGGAATAAGAACTCACAATGTTTTCAAAATAAAATATCATGGTTAGTAGAGGCCGGTCTTTGACCGGGCGAGCGGGGGTGCTCACGAAGTGACCTTCCCCAATCGTACCCAAGTTCCCGAGCCGAGGCAACTTTGGTGATGACGGACACGTGGCCTTTGGCACCGAGTCAGGGTTTCCTAAATTTTCCCATAAAAAAACATTTAGGTGGCGACTCTGTATCTGGCAAAGCAGTCCATGTTTGGCACTTCTTTCAAAAAATCTATTTTCAAAACGATTTGCTGGATTTGGACTCTTTGGTTCAAGATTAAGAACCGTGACATTTGAGTCCTTGAATCGTAGTGACCCCAATATGAACGGAACGGGACTTAACCCTCCCGGATGCGTTCGGGGACGTCTACAAATAGCTTTGATGTCCAAACGGCGCTAATTGTACGAGCACGAAATAATCTTCTTGTATAATCCTTTTGATCAAGTTTGCACTCCTCAAAACGTTGTCACTTTGTTACCTGAAAATAAAAACGTGAGCTAGCCGGCGGATGTGTGTCAGAAATCTCTCCGATGCCTAAGTCAACAAATAGTCAATAGACACAAAAGCTCTGTTTATTCTAGGATGAGAATTGTGATACCTCTACATAGGTCCTTGTAGACACCCTATTTTTGACCGACCTTAAGACTCAGACGTCACCGATTGAGCGCTTGGTGATGTTGCATATTGTGCTCGTTCTGAGGTTGCGGAGTCCCGGTTACGAGCCTTGCCTCTGGACTTCCGGACTCTTTTGTGCTTTGCCTCGGTTTGCGAACCAGGCTCGGTTTTCTCTGTTTTCTCTTTGAGAAGGGGGAGAGGTCTCGTAGATCATCTCTCAATGGCCGTAGGCTACATTTCGTGGCCATAGGCCATTTTGCCTATTTTGGAGCCCGGTTCCCGATTTTCGGAGCCGTTAGGCCGTGTGCCTCGGTTCGGGACCGCCTAACCACCTCCGTTTGCCCCGATTTTTGGCATGCATCCTATTTACTCCCTTTTTAGGACACTGTGGTCCGAGAGACCAACTTCGTGGTCGGACACCACTTCCGGTGCTTAACAGCCCACTTTCGGGGCCCCGAATTGCGTGTTTCGGCTCCCGAGCCTTCATTATACATTTTTGGGCTTCGACCCAAACTTGAGATAGTCATATTTTGAGGTTCGTTTCATGTTTGATTAAGGACCTTTTACTGTTTGACATCTCCATTTGTCACTTGCCTTTTTTACCTCTTTTTGGGCCTTTTGCACGGTATTTTAGGCGTACTTGTGGGCTGCGTTGGACTTGGTCGTAAACTACAAAGCGTCTTATTTTGAGCCCCTCTTCGAATTTGTTGAAGGACTCTCGGCCGTTTGAAACCCGTAGCTGCCACTTTCCCTTTTGGCCATTTTTGGAGGGAAACTTGAAATGTTTCCCCCCCTTTTTTCCCCCTCTTTTTCCCCCTCTTTTCTAAACGTTTTTGCCTACTAATACAGCCCTCCAGATCTGTTTTAAGGGTTAGAAAGTCTGATTTGGGAGCTCATATATTGTACTCTCTCTCTCTATATATTCTAACCATCAAAACACCAAAATCCTTCAAGTTCCCCCCTTTTCTTCATCACCACCTAGCACCACCACCACCACTCCATTTCCAGCGACTTGGAGCTCATCTCAGAGGCTAATAGGCACCATTTTCAGTCCTAGAAGCAGCCAAGGTTTTGGTCTACAAGGGTAAGCACTCATTTCCCCTTTTGAGCTCCATTTTGTACCATTTTTCTACCCTCTTTGCTTGTTGTTTAAGCTCCGACCAAAACTGAAAGTGACCATTTTTTGAGCTTATTTTCATCTTCCCTTAAGGGTTCTTACCTATTTGGGACTTGCTACTACCACTTGTTTCAATACCTCTTTGAATGCCATTATTTTGCATGCTATTGTTAGCTCATTTGTAATCTGTTTTTGAGCATGTAATAAACTGTAAGTAGGCTCATTTTGAGCCCTTCTTCAACATTGAAGAAGGGCTCAACCATGTTTTGCCTCTCTATCATGCACTTGCTTTGTAATCTCTCATATTTACCGTAAAATTGCATGATTTGTTTGGTCTGTCTAGCTTCTGTTTTCGGCCATCATCAGGTCTGGAAAGAGTCTTATTTGACCTTATGGACATATTTCATGAAGGGTCTTTGTTGGTTGGATGAATGTTTAGGGTACCTCATGTTATGGCCTATAGTATCCTAGTTTTTGCATGGCATTCTTAGCATATTTTCACACTGATTTGAGGCATGTCATCTACTGTAAATATGCATATTTTTGGTCCCTCATCAGTGTTGTAGAAGGAAATTTTTCCATTTGAATATCGTATACATCACTTGTTTCAATACCCCTCTCTTGGCCCCGTTTTGCATGCCATTGTTGTCCTATCTATGCTTACTATTTGGCCATGTTTTGTACTGTAAAAATGCTATTTTGGGGGCTGCCTTGCTACTGTTTTGCATGTCATGTACCAATTGTGCATGTTTAGTATAGCCATAGGCCATTTCGGGCGCCTAAATTCGCATTTCGGGACTATTCCGTGCATCGGGTGTACTTTGGCCATGATTCGGGACTGTTTTCCCCTACATTTCAGTGCTGAAATTCCATTAGTATGTTTGCATATCATTTGCCATGTCATTTCATGCTTTATGCCATTGCCTCGGTTTGCGTGCCCGTGTGCACGCATTTCGAGGCACTTCATTTTCATCCATCGGCCTCTTATGTGAGTGAGGCTGAGGCTCTCTCATGTTAGTGTAAGTCCAATTTGCATTTTAGTGTCATTCCATGCCTTAGGGCCATTGCCTCGGTTGCGTGCCCGTGTGCACGCATTTCGAGGCACTTCATTTTTATCTGATGGCCTCTTATGTGAGTGTGGCTGAGGCCCACTTATGTTAGTGAAGTCCATATTGCATTGTATATGCCATTTTAGTCTCATTGCATTGCGTATGCCATGTCCTCGGTTCGCGTGCATACGTGCGCGCGCATTTCGAGCGTCCCATTTTCATCTTGTGGCCACTGATTTTGGCATGCTTGTGAGCCATCCATGTTAGTTTAAGTCCATCATTGCATCGCATGTTCATATGTCATGTTTCATGCCTTGCCATGCTTTGATAGAGTGGCATTCGTGCCTTAGGATCGGTCCTCGGTTTGCGTGCATACGTGCACGCATTTCGAGAATCCCATTTTCCTCTAATGGCCACTGATGTGAGTGTGGTTGAGGCCCATTCACATTGGTGTAAGTCCATCTTGCATTGTGTATGCCATGTTTCAATGCGTTGTGCATGTGTTGTTAGCATTGTGTATGCCATGTTTCAATGCGTTGTGCATGTTATGTTGTTAGCATTGTGCGTGCCGTCTAGTTGCATTGCATGTTTGCATGTTAGCTTGCATGCTTAGGTTGCATGTGCATTGTCATGCCTTGCCTCTTGAATTGAGTATGATAGAGGTTGGGTTTCACTTGTGTGTTTGATGTGCATTTCATTTGATATCAAAGTTGCTAACTTGGCTTTTGGGCCATCATGCATTGAAATGCGTGATTGATGGCCGGGGGTCAAGGGCCGTGCTCCCTTGAGTTTATTACATGATAGGGGGCATTAGCCATGCATATATATGCTCAAAAACCCATGCCATACACTGCTGTCTGCTGTTGCTGTCAAAAACTGTCTCCTGCAGGAATTTTGTGCCGACCGGCAGTAAATAGTGCCGACCGGCACTTCATTTTTGGCCGATGAACTCCAGAGCAGCCGGTGATCTTTCTAGACAGTCGATGCGAACTTCCTCCAGCCGGTGGTGTACAGCAGCATTCAAGGAAGGTTTTTCTGAAACTTTGGTAATTTTTGGAGAGACAGGGCAGTAAAAACAGAGGCAGCAGTGGCACGGTGTAGGTTTTCCGGGCAAGTCGGATCCGAGCATGCGTGCATCCCTCTTCCCGAGGCCTTTTACTACTTTCAGTAGTTTAATTAATTGTTAATTAATTAAGGGTCTGTAATAATTAATTAGCTAGGATAGTTGATTTATTATTTGGGACTGTATATTTATTTGGTCCCTCCGAGTGAGGGCATAATTGTAATAAGGGTGTGTGAGTGTGTGTATGTCTTCCAACCCCACGTCTTTCTTCCCTTTTATTTACCTGCTTATGATGGTAGATTAGGGCACGTTTAATTTTAGCATACCTTATGCTATGCATGCGTGCATTCATGCATTTGTTTACATGCATCGGGCTCGGTACATCATACAAATGCATCGTACTTTCAATTCCAAATTGAATACGTGTTATTTGTAGCATTCCATATTCCATGTTTAGGATAGCCGAGCCTGCCTAGATTACATCTTTGCATGTGTTGCATTAGACATTTCAGTATGCTTAGGTCCATGCATGGATTTCTAATAAGCTTCTGTTTGGCTTGGAGTACTAGGTGAGCTTTTATGCTTTAGCATATTGCATGTGTGTGAATGTTGCCATGATAGCATGCTTACCATGAGGATAAGTGCTTATGTGATATAACTGCATGAATGCCTGTGGATGGAGGTTGAATTACCTAAATTGGGAAACAACATTAAAACTGTGAGTTTTAAAGCCCACTAGATAGTGGCAAAACCGTCTTTTCTAAAAGCCCGCTTGAGAGTGGCAAAACCTGCATTTTAGCCTACTTATGAGTAGCAAATCATTTTTCAAAACAAACACGTAATGTTTGTTCCAACTTAGGCGATTTGGTCTATACTTGTTTGCTGTGCGCATAATATAGTAATTCTAGGCTAATAACCGGAATAAGAACGCATAAAGTTTTCAAAAACGGATATCACGGTTAGTAGAGGCCGGTCTTCGGACCGGGCAAAAGGGGGTGCTCATAGCTGACCTTCCCCGATCGTACCCAAGCTCCGAGCCAAGACCACTTTGGTGATGACGGACATGTGGCCTTCGGCACCGAGTCAGGGTTTCCTAAATTTCCCATTTAAAATATTTAGGTGGCGACTCTGTAATCTGGCAAAGCAGTCCATGTTTGGCACTACTTTTTCAAAAATCTGTTTTTCTTCAAAACGATTTGCCGGAGTTGGACTCTTTGGTTCAGATTTAGAACCGTGACACAAATCGAGTCCGAACTGTAGAGTGACCACGGGCGCGTCTACAGTCCTATTATGAGTTTTTATAGATTCCCACCTGGCACAAATCCTAGTAGTACTTCAACTCTCCTTATCAGAGTCCTGCTAGGAATCGTACTCCCAAGGATAACACCCTACTCACTACTAACCAAGTGAGATGGCTCAAACTTCTTACCTTGGCTCGGTAGTACACTCAACCGAGCTAGTATGGCCCTGCCCTATGCTGGACAAAACCAAGATGGTACCTGACTGAGATAAACCCCAGTTCGATACGATACAAATCATACCGTGGTCTGAGTTACTGATTACATCTAGCTCATCTCTTCCAAACCTCAGCCTAATGTTGGTAAACCTCAAGACCGAGCTACTGAAGCTCCTAGCTCGGCCGGAAGCGTGCCTCAATGAACTGAGCTTACTTAGCTCGGCCCAACTCTTAAAACAAATGGACCTAGCTCAGCCCAACTTAAGCATATAAATTACCCTCTCAATTAGTAAATCAAGAATGTTCATTTTCAACATAGCTTTACAAAACACCAAAACCATTTTTGTTCTCATTTTTTCAACTTGGAATCTCTATTGAAAAAAGAAAAAAAAAGAATTAGCTCAAAAACAGAACAACATGCCATATTTTGAATACATGGAAGGGGTGCAACTCAAAGTTGCACCCCTGTGTTTTCTAAGTTGCACCCTCTACCAAGAGTCTCTATTCTCTATTCAATTGGAATCCACTACTATGAAATCACGTGGAGGCAACTTTTCCATAGAAGAAGATAATATGGTTGTATCGGCTTGGCTTAACACTAGCTTGGATGCAGTGCATGGAAATGAGCAAAAAAGCAAGACCTTTTGGAGGAGAGTTAGGGAGTACTTTCACGAGCATAAGACATTTATTAGTGAACGTAATGATAATTCTTTGATGAATCGGTGGTCAATTATTCAACTTGGCACTAATAAGTTTTGTGAGTACTGAGAGGGTAATTTATATATAAATTGGGCCGAGCTAAGTCCATCTGTTGGAATGGACTGAGCTAGGTACAACCACTTAGTCGTTGGGCCACGTTGTAGGCGGAAGTGAGAATGGAATAGCTCGGTCCTAGACCGAGCAGATATTCGGCCTAACACTTGGACCGATATGATTATATGTGATCCAAGAAGGACCGAACTTGGTCTAATTCGGTGGAGCGTCATTTTTGTTGTCCAATACTCAGAGCAGGGCTTCTTTAGTTCGGTTGATCGTGTTACCAAACCTGAGTATAAGAGTGGCAACCATCTCACTTGGTTGGCAATGGGTAGGGTGTTACCAGGATAGATATTATCCTTGGGAGTGTGATTCCTAAGAGGACTCTACTAAGGAGAGTTGGAGTCCTACTAGGATTGTGCCAGACGAAACTTATAAAAGCTCATAACAGGACCTACGTATAGGTATCACAATTTTGACTCTCAAATACACAAAACTTTTGTGTCTATTGTCTATTTGTTGACTTAGGCATCAGAGAGGTTTCCGGCACAGACTCGCCGGCTAGCTCACATTTGTGTTTTCAAGTAGTAAAGTGACGACGTTTGGAGGAATACAAACTTGATCAACAGGATTATATGAGAAGATTATTTCGTACTTGTATAATTGGCGCCGTCTGTGGGAACACACACAAAGAACAAACCTTTTGATTGAGTTTCCTCTTTAGTTGAAATCTATGGCGCACAATAAAGACTTACCACATTCTGTTATTGATGGGCAAACCCTGGAGGGGGGCGAGAGGCACGAAGGTTTACCTTTTATCCCGTCTATGGCAGAATTAGATCCCCAGCGACGGAACCCACGGATAGACACACGAGAAAGACGGGGTTCAAGCCCTCGTTGCTCTCAGAGCCCTGACAAGCAGAAGCAGATGATGGATCCTCAGGTTCTGGAGGATCGCGTAAGGGAGCAAGACGAATTGATACGGAGGATGGCGGCAAACATGGAGACAATGAAGCACCAGATTAAAGGTAAAGAGGTGGCAACAGAAGAGGGGCGCAAAGGCAACACACACTCTTACCACTTAGAAGATCGTAACAGGCAAGTCCCACCGTCACAAGCTGAAAGTAGAAGCCTTAGGACAGGCGACACACAATCAAGGATTTCCAGGACTAATTTCTCCAGGTCTGAAAGAACGAGGACTAAAAGGGCTTGTACTGAGGGAAGCAGTTATCGGCCATTGCACTCGCACCAAACGACATCTAGACACACAAAGTTGCCTAGGTCGGTAGACTTGCGAACAGTACTAGAGGAAAAGGCCTGATGGAGGGACGACACCCAGACACGCGACCCTCGTAGGGTCGCAGCTCTACAATGGTTGGCTCTTAGGATAGATGGGAGTGTCGAGGTCGAGATGCCAGTGCCACGACTTGCTTACAAACCGGCAGACAAAGTGTTAACAAGGTTGTAGAGCTCATCGTTCGTTCTAGCAATTGAGAACGTACCATTACCCTTAGGCTTTCATCAGCCTAAATTCACAACTTATGAAGGGAAGTCGAACCCCTATATGCATTTTCGCCACTTTCGCCAGGTCATGGCCGTATATCGACGAAACGAGGCGCTAATGTGTATCATGTTTCGTTCTAGCCTAGGTGACCTGGGTTTGGCATGGTTTGAGAGGTTGCCAAAAGGCAGCATAGCTACTTGGGCGCAACTTACGGAGGCATTTGTGACCAGATTCAGGACAAACACCAAGACGCCGGTGGAGATTGACCAGCTACTCTCCATAGACATGGATGAGAAGGAAACATTGAAGTCTTACAACAACCGGTATTGTGAGACTTTTAATTAGATTGGAGACTGCCCTACAAACCTCGCTATCACACAGTATAAGCGAGGTTTGCTGGCAGGTAATAAATTGAGGGATTCAATGACGATATCACCACCTCTCACAATGGAGGCCCTAATGGAAAGAGTGCATCAGTATATTCGGGTAAAAGAAGATGGTGCCCGCGCCAAAGCAAAATCTAGCACAACAACGATGTCAAATAGAAAAACTACGGTAAAAGTCAACACGGTCGGTCGGGAAGAACGACCGAACAAAAATGGTAGGGGCAGGCAGGAGGACTTCTAAGAAAGGAAGTTGAGAGTTTGAACCGCCATCACCACGGTGTTCAATAAACCTATCTATCGGATTCTTAGCGAGATATGCGACGAACCCTTCGTTTGGCGGCCTGCCAAGTTGGGAGAAGCGCAAAGGGATTATGATAATAGGTACCTTTGCTTCTTCCATGATGAACAAGGGCACCAAACTGAAAATTGTACGCCATTAAAGCAACATCAGGAGGAATTTGTGGCCGCAGGCCACTTGAACCAATATATTGAGGGGGGAGCACAGCCAGCCTCCCAAAACCGCAACAAGCCAAATGGGACGCCAGCTGACAGTCCGCCCCAAGGCATAATTAATGTGATACATGAAATCATCGAGCCTAAACAAGTATGTGAACTAAGAGGGATGATCAAAAAGGCTGAGCACATGAGAGAGGTACTAAGTGCACAACCTACCATGAAAAAGGGATGAACGGAGGCTACAAACGTCATCACCTTTTCTGATAAGGACTTAGCAAGGTTACAAAGCCCCCATAATGATGCACTAGTGGTGACTCTACGTATCAAGATTTCGACATCAAACGGATCCTAATTGACCAAGGCAATTCATGCGAGATAATATACTATGAGACTTTCAAGCAACTCAAGCTAGAGGATAAAGAATGGCCAGTGGGTGAGATAATTCTGCTAGTCAAAGTAGGAACAATGACAAAACAAGTGGAATTTTAAGTAATGAAAGTCTCATCCACTTACAACATAATTTTGGAAAGAGCATGGTTACATGCCATGCGAACGGTAACATCAACCTACCACCAGGTATTATGGTTCCCTAACGAAGCCGGAATGATTGAAGGGGTCTTGGGAGACCAAATTGTGTCCAAGCAGTGCTTCGTAACAGTAAATGACAGCTGTGCTGCAAAAGGGTTCATACAAATGATAGAGGAGCTAGAAAGCAACGAGCTATTCCCAGATGTCGACAAAACAGCCGAACAAAAAGTAGTAGAAGACTTGGTAGAGGTAAGGATAGATGAGAAAAACCCAAAGAGGTTCTTTTTGCTCGGCTCGTCTCTGTCCAACACCGAGAGAATAGAGATCATGGAATTTTTGACCTCTAACATCGAAGTGTTTGCCTGGACGCCGTATGACATGTCTGGCATTGACCCCAACTTCATCTGCCATCAACTCAATGTCTACCAAACTGCCAGACCAATTATACAGTGAACTCGCCGATTGGCACTCCACCACGCAGAGATAGTGGCGGAAGAAGTAGGAAACCTGCTAGAGATAGGGGCAATCAGAGAAGTACACTATCCCAGGTGGATTTCCAACACGGTAGTGGTACCAAAAAAAGAATGACAAATGACGTTTGCGTGGACTACAAAATAGTCAACAGAGTATGCCCGAAAGACAGCTTTCCTCTACCACGAATAGATCAATTGGTGGACCTAACTGCAAAGCATAACCGACTTAGCTTTCTTGATGCGTATCGCGGTTACCATCAGATCGCTATGTACGAACCGAACCAGGAGGTCACATCGCTTACAACTCCCAGGGGATTATATTGCTGCAAGGTCATGCCCTTTGGCCTAAAAAATACGGGGGCAACATTCCAACGGATGATCACCAAAATATTTGAGCCATTGTTAGGCAAAACAATAGAAGCTTACATAGATGATATGGTGGTCAAAAGTAAGAATGAGAGGGACCATCTCAAGGATCTAGATGAGATGTTTCAAATTTTGAAGTCCCATAAGCTACGATTGAACGTATCCAAATGCGCATTCGGCATGGGGTCAGGAAAATTCCTAGGCTTCCTATTGACCAACCGGGGTATAGAAGCTGATCCTTCATAGATCAAAGCCATCCAAGATCTTGAGAGGCCCAACACAGTCAATGAGGTACAATATCTCACTGGCCTAGCAGCCGTGCTAAACCGATTCATAAGTCGGTCGTCAGATAGGTGTCGACCATTCTTCCAGGCACTGAAGGCCAAGTTTGAGTGGGATGATGAGTGCGACCGTGCACTGGAAAGCTTGAAAGACTACATGACCTCTCCCCCGTTGTTAGTAACCCCAGTACTAGGAGAGGAACTCTTTTTATACTTGGCAGTTTCCCAGCATGCAATTAGCGCAGTGTTAGTACGCGCGGAGGGAATACAACACTTGTCTATCTTTTATGTTAGCAAAACATTGTTGGATGCCGAAACAAGGTACCTACCGTTGGAAAAGTTGGCCTTAGCTTTGATGATGGCTTCAAGAAAATTGTGGCACTACTTCCATGCCCACACCGTGATTGTTTTAACAGCCTTCCCCTTAAAAGCATTGTTTGAAAGACTTTTCTAGGGTGAATTTTGAAGTGGGCCATAGAGTTAGGGCAGTTCGACATTAAATTTCAACCAAGAACCGCGATAAAGGTCCAAGCTTTGGCAAACTTTGTGGCTGAGTTTGCATCAGGCAATCATTATGTTTGCCCAATCGACTTGACCGAGGCAACCAAAAAAATGGAGGAAAGTGTTGCAGGGATAGCGTAGCCCCCAAAGCAGGACGCTTAACTGCATAGTGAACCATTCAGCCCTATAGAAAATGAAGAAGGAACAGACCGCAGTACCACCAGCAAGGACTCACCCAAATGTAAAATCCTAAGACAGTCAGACAGTGAGGATCAAATCCTAAGATAGTCAAACTGTGAGGATCAAATCCTAACGACGGATAATAACTTAGAAAAAGCATGATCAACGCCCCTGATCCCAAGACATCAGCAGATCCCTCCACTTGCTGGAAACTGTTTATAGGAGAGATGTGGAAACTCTTCATGGATAGAGCATCCAACAGGCACAGTGCAGGACTTGGCATAGTCCTTATCTCGCCAGATGGCTAACGATTGAACAAGCAATCAACCTTGGCTTTCCAGTATCCAACAACGATGCGGAGTACGAAGCATTATTAGCGGGTTTGAAGACTGCATTTCGCATGAAGGCCACCGAGCTAATGGTATACAGTGACTCCCAACTGGTAGTCAACCAAATTTCGGGCGAATATGAAGCAAATGATGATAGAATAGCCAAGTACCAAGAGTTGGTCAGAAATGAGATCATGAAATTTGGAGTGGTTCGGATAGAGCAAATCGGTCAAGAGGACAATAGTAAAGTAGATGAGCTGGCTGGTTTTGCATCAATGGCAGATACGTCTATCCCACACCCATTGTTAATTGGCTTCTTACCCAGACCAAGTATTAAAGAGTCGGAAGCAGCCGAAGCATGTTACGCCGATCTAGGCCTTTCCTAGATGAATCCCATCATAATATTTTTAAAAGATGGCATCTTACCTGAAGAAAAGAAAGAAGCCAAAAAAATTAGAGCAAAGTCACAGTGATTTTGGCTCTCCCCATCACTAGCATTGTACAAAAAATCCTTCATAGGACCTTACTTGAAGTGTGTCCATCCCAGCAAGGTCGAGGCATTTTTGTTCGAAATACACAAAAGCGTTTGCGGAAGCCACCAAGGGGGAAGATTGCTGGCCTACCGAGCAATTTCACAAGGGCATTGGTAGTCGTACATGGAAGCAGACACAGAGGAAATACATCAAGAAGTGTGAGAAATGTTAGAAATTCGCACATCAAATACATCAACCGGCCAGATAGCTCCTACCTTTGACCAGCCCGTGGCCCTTTGCAATATGAGGCCTGGATATAGTGGGACCACTCCCAACCGCGCCAGGCAATAGAAAGTTCTTTTTCGCAGCAACGGACTACTTTACAAAATGGGTAAAAGCGGAAGTACTCGCATCCATAAAAGAAAAAAGACGTCAAGAAGTTTGTCTGGCAAAACATTATAACCCGGTTTGGAATACCCAAGGCTCTAATATTGACGACGACACTCAGTTTGATAGAAAGATCTTTAGGGGTTTTTGCGAAGAATACAAGATGGAATTCTATAACTCTACGCCAGCATACCCCCAAGCCAATGGCTAGGCTGAAGCTTCCAACAAAGTAGTCTTAGATGGCCTGAAAAAGAGGTTAGAAAAAGCAAAAGGCAAATGGGTTGAGGAACTTCCCCACGTCTTATGGGCTTACCGAACTACACCTCGGCGATCGATTGGCGAAACACCTTTTTCCTTGGCTTATGGTACGGAGGCGGTAAACCTTCTAGAAATTGGCCTCCCCACCATCAGAAGCGAAACTTTTGATCCAGACTTGAATGGCGAGGCCATATTCCTAGAACTCGACCTTGCAGAAGAAAGAAAAAAGAGAGCATTGGTGCACATTGCCTCGTATCAACAGGAATTATCCAGGAAATACAATAAAGCGGTGCACCCCAGGCAATTCTAGATTGAAGATTGGGTATTGTGCAAAGTTATGAGAAACACCTTGATACCTGGAGATAACAAATTAGGACCTAATTGGGAAGGACCATACAGAGTGATTGGTTTGGCTGGAAAATGGGCATATCATTTAGAAGACATAGACGACAGAGCTATTCCACGACCATAGAACACGACCAATCTCAGAGTATTTTATTTTTAGCTTCTTCTTAAACACTTATAATTTTTCTTTTTCAATAAAACAAGTAGACATTTTTTCAGCAAAAATTATTTCCTCTGGTTGTAAAAGTTGTTCTCCCAACTAGGGGCAATCAAGAAGGTTGGCAGGTTTGACCAATACTTTTTTCTTCCTCAAGCCGAGATAAGGATCAAGGCTCAAGAAGGTTAGCCGGTTTGACCAACACTTTTTATTCTTAAAGCCGAGATAAGGATCACGGCTCAAGAAGGTTGGCAGGTTTGACCAACACTTAGTTCGTTCTTCAGCCGAGATAAAGATCTAGGCTCAAGAAGGTTGACAGGTTTGACCAACACCTTTTTCTTCCTCAAATCAAAATAAGGATCAAGGTTTAGGAAGGTTGGCAGGTTTGACCAACATTTTTTCTTCCTTAAGCCGAGATAAGGATCTAGGCTCAGGAAGATTGTAGGTTTGACCAACACTTTTTTCTTCCTAACAACCGAGATAAGGATCACGACTCAGGAAGGTTGGCATGTTTGACCAACACTTAGTTCATTCTTCAGCCAAGATAAGGATCTAGGCTCAAGAAGGTTAGTAGGTTTGATCAACACTTAGTTCATTCTTCAGCTGAGATAAGGATCTAGACTCAAGAAGGTTGGCAGGTTTGACCAACACTTTTTTATTCCTCACGCCGAGATAAGAATCTAGGCTGAGAAAGGTTGGTAGGTTTGACCAACACTTTTTCTTTCCTTTAGCCGAGATAAGGATCTAGGCTCAAGAAAGTGGGTAGGTTTGGTCAACACCTTTTTCTTTTAGTCGAGATAAGGATCGAGGCAAGAATCTTGGTTACAAAGGTTTTTGCAGTTTCCCAAGTTGTTCTTCAGCCGAGATAAGTATCTCAGCCGAAAAAGGTGGGCAGGATAAGGAAAGGTCGAGCTAACTAGGCCGACTAGGCTTACAGTAAAAATAATACACTATAAAGTAGAAATGTGCTATAACCGAACAAGAAGATGTGAACAAAGAAAAGTTTCTTTCATTCATTGGAAATTAAGTACAAAAGGTGGGACATATAGCCCTGGTACATTTCATAAAACAAAAAAGAGAAAGGTCTCCTGATCAAACAAAGAGGTCATCTAACTCGGCATCCAAGTCAACCCGGACCTCTCCAACTTCGCCTTCTCAAGTTTGATCGATCTTGGCCGCTTCATCAGAAAGATTCAGCACGGTTTGGTTGGGTAGCTCTAACTGAGTTGGCAATGAAGGCTGGCGACTGAGGTCAGTATTGGAAGGGAGAACATCGGCTAGATCTGGGACCTCTTCCTCCTCTTCCACTTCTACCTGAAGGAATTTTTGTTGGACGACATTTGCATAGTCTGTCATATAGATCAGTATGAAGTAAGAAGGAGGATTCAAGAACACCTCGGAGTCGTGTGACTGACCGAGCGTTTTGGCCACAGCCTTCTAGCCGCACTTGAAAAATATGTCTTTTGTAGCTTTGCATTGCTGGACATAGGTTTCTTCACCCTCCTTGAAACCATGGTCCTCTTCATCCTCCATTTTCTTCTACAACTCCTTTATTTCGGTGTCCTTCTTCTTCTCTAGCTTGGCAAGTTCGCATAAATACCGATCTTTTTTCTCGGCTAAAGCTTTTTACTTCTCAGCCTCAGCCGTGCTAACTTGCTCGGCAAGTTTCTCATTCTCGGCACTCAGCTCGGCTAGAGAAGCCTTCAGGACCTTTAGCTCGGCTTTTTTTATCTTAACCTCGGCAACAGCCTCCTTAGTCATTTGTTCGCAATTCGATCACATGTTGGTAGGTAGTGTGATTTTTCTAGATGGCCTGCACAGTGTACAAAGAGATAAGTTTAACCGCTCTAAGAGATTGCGAAAAAGTAACAGTTATATTGAAAAGTCCAAAGTTTACCAGAACCATTGACTTTGTGGCAGACCGAATCGTCTTCAGCTCGGTCAGGTTCTCATGCCTTTCCATGTCGGCTGGAAGACACAAGCTTTTGGATAAACTAAACGCTAGGAGATGATCTTTTTCGACAGTAATAGAGTCAGTCGTGGTCACAGAGCGGCCTTTGAAAGTCACAACCGGCGCCCACACCGATGAAGAACTAGCACGGCTGGGGGCATTTCTCTCTTGCCGCGGTTGGCTTACAAGCAGCTCGATCTCAGGTGGCTCGACGTCTTCTTCATCCAACAGCCGCTGCAGTTGAGAGACCGAGGTGCGCAGCCTCTTGCTGGGTCGAGATAAAGTAGCCCGGAAGGCAAGGCAAGGCAACAACGGTTTCCATGGTCTGACCGGTTGTAGTTTGCTCGGTCTGGACCTCGGCGTTCAAGTTGGGTGCCTATTCGATGATCAAAGCCCGGACAGCTCTCCTTTTAACCATCTCTTGTCTTTCATGAGTGAGATTAAGTTGATTTGGGAATGGTGGGATCTGGCTCGGGTGAAGATTCTAGGAGGAAATCGGTTACTCTAGTCTTCATTTTGCCACTATAACGGGAGGTTGGTTGCACGTCAAGCAGTTTGGCCCAATCTTTATGCTGGTAGCGTAGCGTGGCTCGAAGGGCAGCTTGATTCGCATATGCGTATGTGGATTTAAGTTGGTTTAAATCTGCAAAACGGGGGTAAATTCACAAGGGTTAGCATGTCAGGCGTAAAGCTAGCGGAAAAGATTAAAGCCGGACTATCCTTACCTACTGTTCCCTTGTTCCAGTTGATATTGTAGCCTGGAATCTGGGCTTCCTGATCATCAAAATGGCCAGAAACCCAGAGGAAATTGTCATCATTTAAATCTTTATCTGGTGTATTTTTGATAATTTTTTCTCGATCTCTTCTTATTCTGAGGTAATAAACCCAACCATCGTCATTCTGGTCGAGTGAATATTAGTGGAACAGCTCGGCCAAATCGAGATTGAGACCAAGGCAACGATTTAGCTCGGTAATCCCGTTAATGATGCTATAGGTATTGGTTGATAACTGAGTGGGGCATAGCTTGGTTTGTCTAAGGAATTCACAGATTAAGGTTGGACTAGGAACCGAAGTCCCCCTCTACAATGGACACCACGGTGAAAGGAACAAAGCCACACTTGCCCCATGGTGTGGTGTCTAGCTCAGCTAAGGAAAGGTGGACGTCGTCTGGAATGTGGTAATCTCTTCGAAATTCGGCCATGGCTCCAGGGAAGTCCACCAGAAATCGGTATTTTCCCATTAACTTAAAAAATTGCTATGTTAAAGTGTACACGGCGACCTAGCTCGGCACTGATGTGACTTTGGTTGGCTCGGTTGAGCAAAACGACGCCAAGGGCAAAGTGCAAGGGTGTGCCTGGCCAACCTAGTCAAGTTTGCAAAGTGGAAATAAAAACTATTATACCCAGCCAATGGACCGGGCTAAGTAAATAGTTAAAACAAAATAAGCCTAGCTCGGCTATAAGTAGGTCACAAGCCATGCCTAGTTCGGCCAGGGAACAGGACCAGCTCAAGGATTATAGCTCGGTTGTTGATCAAAGCATTTCTAGTTCGGTCAAGTACAAGCCTAAAGGTCGCAAACAGGTTTCTATTTCAGTCATAGCACGATTTTGGATCAAAAAACGTGTTCTAGACTGATTCAAAATCCAGCCAGTATGTTTTTAGGTTTGAGTATGTGGTTTTGGGTTTATGCTATTTGTTTAAAACTCTAGTAGATATAACACGCATATATGGAGTTAAAGTGCTGGACTTTAGAAATAAATAAAAAGGAATATTAGCAAAAAGGAGAAAGAGGCATGAGCGACTTAGATTTAGAGCGTGAAGACGAAATCCAATCAACAAGAGCACCAGCAAGAAGGCGAGCGGAGCAGTTGATGTAGTTACTTGGGTTGGGACTGGAGCACAGGAGGTACAGATGTAGAACTCAGAATGCAAGGGAGAGAAGATGAACAGTGAGAATGTTTGATTCGAGAAATGGGTTTTGTATAGACACAAAAACGGTGGGACTTTTCGAACTTTTTTGATAAATGTGAGACGGCTATCATAGTACAATTCAGTAATAGGCGCGTGCCACGTGTCCCAGTAAGGACACAATGTCAAGTATGTAAAATGACAGGCTGTGTGACAGGCGTAGTTCTAAAAAGACCGAGCTACCTAGTGACAGACACGTCTGTAGTTCGGTTGGGTTGCTTATTTTTGTTCGGTTGGTTTGAATATCTTAGCACGGCTTGAGAAGACTAATCTCAATCATGCTACGTAGATAGAATTAAGGGGCAATTGATAAGGTAATTTATATACAAATTGGGCCGAGCTAAGTCCATTTGTTGAAATAGACTGAGCTAGGTACAACCACTTAGTCGTTGGGCCGCGTTATGGGCAAAAGTGAGAATGGAATAGTTCTGTCCTAGACCGAGCGAATATTCGGCCAAACACTTGGACTGAGGTGATTATATGTGATCCAAGAAGGACCGAACTTGGTCTAATTCGGTGGAGCGTCATTTTTGTTGTCTAGTACTCAGAGCAGGGCTTCTTTAGTTCGGTTGATCGTGCTACCAAGCCTGAGTATAAGAATGGTAACTATCTCACTTAGTTGGCAGTGGGTAGGGTGTTACCAAGATAGATATTATCTTTAGGAGTGTGATTCCTTGGGAGTGTGATTCCTAGGAGTACTCTGCTAAGGAGAGTTGGAGTCCTACTAGAATTGTACCAAGCGAACTTATAAAAGCTCATAACAGGACCTATGTACAGGTATCACAATTTTGACTTTCAAATACACAGAGCTTTTGTGTCTATTGTCTATTTGCTGACTTAGGCATTGGAGAGGTTTCCATCACACACCCACCAGCTAGCTCACGTTTGTGTTTTCAGGTAGTAAAGCGACGACGTTTGAGGAATGCAAACTTGATCAATAGGATTATACGATAAGATTATTTCGTGCTCGTACAGGTACTTTGCCTAGATTGAAGCATTGCATCAAAATGGCGTTAACGAGCAAGACAAGGTATTAATTACATTGATCTTTATACTTCTCCTAGCATTTTCATTTTATGTTAAGAACCTAATTATCGGTTTTTAATTTTTTATTTTAGAAAAATCATGTACCAAGAGGTTAATAAAACCTTCATTTCAATTCGAACATTGTTGGAATGTGTTGAGGCATCAACCAAAATGGTTCGAGCAATCCAAAAGAAAAAACCAAAAGGATTAGAAATGACCCAACATCTGCCCTTCAACACCAGAGCCAATCACACCCTAGCAGAAGATGATTATCTCACCTTGGAGAGACATCTGGGTAGGAAGAACGAAGAGAAAATGGTAGTTGAAAAAAGTAAAGAACCATAATAGTTGTTCTCCAATTGTGTGGAACTGATGATGAATGAGATGAAAGAAAAAGAAAAAAGAGGAACTGAGAAGAAAACTTGAACTTCAAAAATCTTATCATATCATGCTTCAAGGGGGCTCGAATGAACAATTGAAAGAGGAAGAGAGAATCATGATGATTTATACAAGTGAGATACCCCAATGTAGCAGAATTATCGTCTAGCCAACTGGAAATCATTGAGAGTAGGAAAAAAAATTAATGATGTAGAGAATTACATGATTTCTAACTTGGATGATTGTAATATTGACATGCTTAACATGCTTTTGTTTTGGATGTTTTTGAAATGTTTGGAATGTTTGTGTTTGAATGTTTTGGAATGTTATGTTGGATGACTTTCATGTTTAAATGATTGAATCCCAAATGGCTTCTTGTATGCTGTTGTGGGCAGCAAAAATTGAACTGGAGCAAAGCTGGGCCAAAAAGCCATGGTCGTCACCCGGAGTCCGTGGAGAAAAGAAAAATGTTTGAAATTTTGCTTAACCGGTCGACCACCCCGACTCCTGCGCTGTTGTTGCTCTGGTGCTGTATGGGCCTTATTTATACCTTTTTAACATCATTTGCACTCCAAACATATAGTTAAACACATGAGCATTAAGGATTATAATTTAATTAAACTTGCCAATTCAATTATAATCCCGTTTTTCATACTAAAACAAATAATTAAAAACAAAATACATTTATTTGCCACAAAATAATTAAAACATGACACAATGTCCCTATGACTGGCTATATAGTTGCCACAAGTGCTCAACAAGATCTGATTGGAGTTAAGAATGAATTGCTCTGTTTTTGATGCAGTGATTTTGTTGAATGAATTCCATAAGCTCGATTGTACGCTCATGTGACACTTGTGCCAAAGGGGTTTCATCGAATTGTCATCTCGCTCATCCTCAATAATCATATTGTGCAATATTATACAAGCCTTCATAACAACTTTAATTGACTAAAGATTCCAAGATTGTGTAGGTCCACGCACAATTGCAAAACGTGCTTGAAGCACCCCAAATGCACGCTCTACATCCTTCCTACATGCCTCTTGGGCCATAGTGAAATGTTTTTTCTTGTTTCCTTGTGGACATGGAATTGTTTTCACAAATGTTGCCTATGGTGGATATATACCATCAGCAAGATAATATCCCATTGTATACTCATTACCGTTGATGGTGTAATTGATTAGAGGAGCACGCCCTTGAGCAAGCTCAGTAAATACAGTAGACCTTTCTAGTACATTGATATCATTATGAGACTCGGGTAACCCAAAAAATGTATGCCATATCCAAAGATCATATGATGCAACTGCTTCCAAAATAATTGTAGGTTCATGGGTGTGACTAGTATAAATACCTTTCCATGCAACCGGGCAATTCTTCCATGTCCAGTGCATACAATCAATGCTTCCTAGCATTCTAGGAAAACCACGACTTTTGCCAACTGCTAGTAGTCTAGCAATGTCGTTGTTGTTCGGTGACCTCAAATATTGATCGGAATAAATTTCAACCACCTCTTTGACAAAAGAAAATAGACTCTTCATTGCGGTACTTTCTCCAATCCTTAAGTATTCATCCATAAAATCAGCTGCTACTCATAAGCGAGCATTCTAAGTGCTGCAGTCATCTTCTGAAGGGAAGATAAATCGAGCACTCCAGCACTATGTCTTTTTTGGACAAAATATGATTCATGAGCTTCTACCGCAGATTGAATACAAAGAAAAGGATAACGTTTCATTCGAAACCTCCTCCGAAATACATTGGAAGGATATACTGGTGGATCAGGAAAATAATTTAGAAATAGTCTTTGGTGACCTTGTAAAGAATTGCGCCAAATGAATTTGCGACGTCGATTAGAATTATGCCGTGATCTTGATGATGGTTGCTAGTCATTACCCTTCCATAACAGCTATCCCAATTGTCTCCAACTCATCATCGGAGTCAGAGTCACAAAGAATCATGTCGTCTAGCGAATGAAGATCCATATAGAGAAAATAAATACAAAATGAAATAGCAAAATTATGTTGATGTGGATGAAATTTAGATAGCAATTGGTTTTAGTTATATTGAAAGAATATGACCGTTGGAATATGGCTGTTAGAATATAGCCGTTGGAATATAACCGTTAGAATATAGCCGTTGAAATATAACCGTTAGAATATGGCCGTTGGAATATGACCGTTGGAATATAGCCGTTTTAAAAATATGACGGTTTGAAAAAAAAAATATTTAAATTGAAAAAGATAAAAGAATAAAAAATAATATTTTAATAAAATAGAATTTTAGAATAGAGAGTTTGATGGAGTGTATATATAAAAAAGAGACTAGCTAAAATACAAAAGTGAATTTTGGGTTATAATTTAACTCAAAATTTGCTGAGACTAATGCGGCTGCTCTTAAGAACTCAATCTAAATTTCTTAATTTTTAATTTAAAAAATTAATTACTAAATTATATACTTAATTTTTTAAAATAAAAAATACATCTTTTATTTTTAAAATTATTCATTCCTTATATTCCAATTAAAAAATAATAATTAATAAATCACACACTCAAAAAATATTTCATCGCAGAATATATTAAATTCTTCATCATAAAGTATAAAATGATTTATTTAATTAAAATTTTGCAACATATTTTTTTTCTCACCATGGCCATTATTACTTAACGGATATATCAAAACTTATTTTCATACACACTAACATTTATATATATATATATATATATATATATATATATGTAAAATAATCAAAAAGTTAAAAAGTCAACCTACATCCCAAACGAGCTCATATTATGATTGAGTAATGTATATTTATATTTTTCAATTTTAAATAATCTATGTCTATATTATATATAATTACAATTTAATAGGATTTCAAACTCTCAACTAAATTTTTTTTTTAGTTTTAATTTTTTTAATAATAAAAAAACTACAACATTAGTATATTAACAAATATAATTTACTACTATCATATGGTAAACTAAAATTACAAAACTTATAAAATGAAATGTATTTATATTTTATCAGAAATATAACTTTTGTAATTTATTATTTAATTTTTATTAATTAAATTATGACATGTATTTAATTGATTATAAATCATTTTTACTACATATTTTAGATATTTTTTTATTGTTATTTAATTTTAAAAAATAATTTTTAATTATTAATTTATATCCCGTGCATAGCATGTGTAATATACTAGTATTTTATAACGGAAAAGCTAGTGTCGTAGAATTTGGGATCCAAAATTTAGCCAGAAATAAATATGTGTGGTGAAGATTGAATTGTTAAAGTATAGAATCCACATATGAAATTAATCTTAACTATTGATATGAAATTTTGAATAATTTTTAAATTTTTATGTTTAAATCCATAACATTACTGATTGTTTAATTATGTTGAATGAAAAAAATTGTGGCACTCCATAAATCCATTTTATAGGTTTTTATGAGCATAAATCTACGTTCCTTTTGTTTCCATAAGGGCAGTTCCATATCGTTAAAATTAGCGTGTTTACCTGTTGAGATTGGCGTGTTTATTATTTTGCTAATATCTCTGTAGAAAAGTCAATTATTCCATTCTCTCTCTCTACTCATCCTCAAACCTTAACTTTGGCCCAAAGCCATCAGTGCACTAGCAAGACACGAAGAAGGTGAATAAGGTGTTCAAATGCTTTGATGCAATGGCAACAGAACTTGTATCTGTCATGAAAGTTCTCGAATTTGGCACTTTGGAAGAGAAAGTGAATCGGATGGAAGAGCTCGACACTGATCACAATAGCTTCATCAACCTTAAAGAGTTCATCAATTTATGCGGTGACGACATCACCGAAGCCGGTGGCAATTTGAAGAGTTGAAGGACGCCTTCGAGCTTTACAATTAGGACAAGAATGGACTCATCTCCACCGCTGAGCTCTACTAAATCTTGCACCTCCTCAGTGAAAAGTGCTCCATTGAGGACTATGGCATAATGACCAAGTTTGTCAATTCAGACAGCAATGGATTCGTCAATTTTGAGCTTAGTTTGTTTTATTTGTACAAATATATTCAATTTGGACAGAAACAAGTTTTGTAGAATTTCATTTCACTCATCACTCCACATAACAAGTTTGTTTGAAATTTGAACCCATACAATTTTTACTTTTTTTAGAGGATTACAAACTCATAAATTTGTATCTAAAATTTATTCAAAGATAATAATCCGTAGTTAAATTTCATTTCACTCATAAATTTCTCACTTCATCAATTAATATCCTTTGCATAAAATGATACTGACAAATTGTTAATCATAAATCTTGATTCCAAATTTTTTGTGTTTTGGTTTTTATTTTAATTTTTTCATTTGAAAAAAAAAATCTAAACCAAACACTACACACATATGAACTAATAGTAAAAATTTCTTTCACTAGGGAAGATAGTTTTGAAAAGTTTATTCTGAAATATTTAAAAATTAGAAATTAATTAAAAAAATAAAATTTATACAAAATATATTTTCAATTTTTAAAATAAATAATGAGTATTTAATTAAATTTTTTTTTTATTAAATTACTAGTTAAAAAAAAAAAGATCTGAAAATGTCTCTGTGGCTGTAATCATTCCTGGAAAAATCAGATTAAAACTGTCAGTTGGGACCTCCCTCCTCTTCAGTCTCCACCAACCGTCACACTGTCCAATATTCTCACCTCAGCCATCGCGCCGCCGCACTGTCCCTTCACCCTCGACAATCCATATTCTCCACCACCATGAAACCCCCTGGACTCTTATCTGCAAGGCCAACCAACACATTTTTCATAACCACCTCAAAATTGGCTCCAAATGCGAGAAGGGCTTGTGAGTTCGGGCAATCTGGGGTCAGATTTCCGGCGACAATGACTACCAGATCTAGACCCAACATCCTCTCTTCTGTGCGCTCTCTGTCACAGGCCATCGAGCCAGACACTGGGTCTGGTCCTGCCCCGGGTTTGCCCGGGAAGTTGCAAGAATTTGAGGAGAATATAGAGAAGGTACAACATTTCTAGGGTTAATTTCATACTTAAATTTAAATATTTAGTTCTAAAGTTGCTAATTTCAATTAATGTAGTCTGATGGTTAAAGCATGTTTGATGGGTTAAAATTTAAATGAACACTTATAAGTTGTTTAATGTAGTGTAATTAAGAAAATTGGTGTTTCGTTATAAAGTTTAGATTGTCCAAACTACAAAATTACTTTCTTGGCCCATTAAGCTGGGTTTCTCACCATTACTTTCTTGGAAATTTTAATCTTAAGGATTAAATAGATGAAATTGATAGTTTAAATATATATAAAAAAAAACATGACAATAGTATAGGAGATAAAATGGAATTAACCTAAATTTCTAAGGTAGTAGACATTATTTTTTTTCCTGGAATAGTGAAATTTGTTGTTTGTATACAGGCTATTTACAGGTGCCGGTTCTTGGCAATTTTTGGAGTTTGGGGGTCTTTGGTTGGGTCCTTCCTGTGTTTCATCAAGGTATTATTTTTAATTTAACATTATTTCATTTCAATTATGATCATTGTTTTTGGTAGAAAAAAGTAAAAAGTAGAATTTGAGTTATCTGGAACAAATGTTGAGTTGAACTACCACTTGGAGAGGTTTGCGGCAGGGGGATCCATTGTCTCCATTATTGTTTATTCTGGTGATGGAGGCTCTTAGTCGGTTGTTGTCCAGAGCGGTCCAGGGGGGGTTTGTTGTCAGGTTCTGAGGGGGGGAACGGGCTTGCTCCTATGGTGGTTTCTCATCTCTTTTATGCTGATGATGAACTTATTTTTTGTGATGTGAATACAGTTCAGATTGGTTATTTACGATGTGTGTTGTGTTTTGAGGCGGTGTCAGGACTTCGAGTTAATTTGGCAAAGTCAAAATTGATTCCCGTGGGTGAGGTGGTGCGACGTCTGGTGTTGGCAGCTATCTTGGGGTGCAAGGTGGCTCAGTTACCAATTTCTTATTTGGGACTTCCTTTGGGGGCTACCTGTAAGGCGAAAAGAGTGTGGGATGGGGTGGTAGATAGAGTGCAGGAAAGATTGGCGGGGTGGAAGCGACAGTATTTATCTAAGGGAGGGCGGCAGATGTTGATTAAGAGTGTTCTCTCTAGTATCCCAATGTACTTTATGTTGTTGCATGTGATTCCTGTGATGGTCACTAGGCGGTTGGAGCAACTGCAGCGGGACTTTTTGTGGGGTGGTGGAGGGGAGGGTTTTCATTACCATTTGGTGGTGTGGGAGAGGATTTGTACTCCTAAGGAGGGGGGGTTTGGGTGTGAGGAGGTTGGTGGTGTTTAACCGGACTCTTTTGGGGGAATGGTTGTGGCGTTTTGCTGAGGAGAGGAAGCGGTTGTGGAGGATGGTGGTGGTGGCGGCGGCGGCGGCGGCGTATGGAGTGGAGAGAGGGGGGTGGCGTTTGAAGGGGGTGGTCCAATCTCATGGCCGTGGTTTGTGGAAGCGGATTTGGTTGGGGTGGAAGGAATTTTGGGATACGACTCGAATTAAGGTGGGGGTGGGGGATAGGATCTCGCTTTTGGCAGGATCGGTGGTGTAGCGAGGTGGCTTTGGCAAGTATGTTCCCTATGATTTATGCTATTGTTGCGGATGGGGTGGAGGTGGTTGCATCCGTTAGAGTATGGCAGGGGCAGGTGTTGGTTTGCAATGTTCATCTTCGTCGTGATGTGCAAGATTGGGAGCTGGATCAACTGGTGGACCTTCTGGGCTTTTTGTATGGTGTGAGGGATGGGGGGGATGGGGAGGATTCCTTGGTATGGGATTGTCCGAGATCTAGAGGGATTTTCGGTGTCTTCTTTTTATGGTGTGCTTGTGGGGGGTAGTGCGGTTGTGTTTCCATGGAAGAGCATTTGGGTGACGGGATCACCGTCTAAGGTTGCTTTCTTTGTTTGGACAGTTGCTTTAAGACAAATTTTGACTATTGACAATTTGATCTGGCAATGGCATGTTTTGGTTAACTGGTGTTGCATGTGCTGTAGGGATCTGACTTTGGAGTTTTATTGTTGCATTGTTTGGTTTGGTTAGGATGCAATCGGGGTCGGTGCTAGGTATGCTACAAAGTTGGGGGGGGGGGGGGGGGGGGGGGGGGGGGGGGGGGGGGGGGGGGGGGGGGGGGGCTAGGGTGGGGAAGAGGCATCAGAAGGCTTGGATTCTTGCTTCTCATTATTCGCTTTGGTTGGTGTGGTTGGAGTGGAACAGGTGTGTTTTTCAGGATGAGGGTCATTTCGTTTCATGGTTAGAGAATCGGTTGTTGATGGTGTTGCATAATTGGGTTACGGGTTCGGTTGATCCAAATGTTTTGGTTTTTGTACATTTTGTGAAAGATTTGATTAGTTAGTTTTGTCTGGGCCTTTGTGAGCTGTTTTTGTATTCTTTGCATCGTCTTGATGCCTTTCTAATAAAGTTGTTCATTTATTTGTCTAAAAAAAAAAAAAAGGCCTTTGGAAGGTTGTTTGGTAATTAGCTCCACAAGACAATGTTAATTGGGAGGTGGAGTCCATTGGGGCTTTCTTGGGGATGTTGGTATGAGCCGGGGTCGAGTACGTTCTGGTTTGGAGAGGGGCTAGCGTTTGGTAGCCAAAGACCCACCCAGAGTGGCTCTCTTTGCATGGACAGTGGCCTGGGTAGCTATACTGACCACAAATAATTTGAGGAGGGTAAGAGGGAGGGGGAGGGGGAGGGGGAGGGGGAGAGTGTAAGTCACCTCTGAAAGGAGAAATTCTTAGAGACCAATAAGCTTTGATGATGAAGAGGTACAAAAGTAGTCTAACATGTGTTAGTTATGGGATACACTTGCAGTTTTTGAGACATTAAAACAAAATCTCTAGCAAGTAGCAATTGTTGGAAAGGAATCTCTCACATTCTCTTGCCTACTTCTGATTTTTCTCCTTCTTTGCTTCTCTTTTTGTTATTCAGCCTACATATTTTACAATTTGAATTCAGGAGTAAAGCTTCAATTTTGATAAATGGTTGAATATAATAAATATATAAATTGTTTTCTAAAAATTGCAGTAAGGTACTAGATTGTTTCTGATCTTAGATGAGAGATCCCACTCTTAAGTTACCAGATTTTCTGCAAAAATATGGATTTGAAGAAACCATTACAGTTGTACTATACATTTTATATGAGGGTATTCTTGAATGGCAGAAACATCTATGGCATATACAAGATTAATTAACATTATTCTTTGCGGCATGCAGGGCTGCACGTATGTTGTGGAATCTTTCAAACAGTACCTTGTGAGCCGAGTGAAGGTGATTTTCTTGCTGGTTGAGTCCATTGGTGGGTTTATGAACCGTTCTCTACATTCGTCCTACTCCCTTTATTTATTGTTTCTCTCTTTTTAAACATTTAAATGCTAATTTTTTAATTTATGGGAAAAAGTAAAGTGTTTTAATACTATTGTTTTTGTTGTGCACTTAAGTTTTTTTTAGCGACAAAATATAGTTCCACGATATGAAGGAACATCCTTTAGTTATTGTCAAAATTGATTGTCCCAAAATGAACTCCTACTTGATGATTTCTTCAATGGAATATATATACAAGAAGCAACTAAATTGCAACTAACTCAAGATATTAATAGAACCCCATATTAGTGTGACAGTTTTATATCTTGTTAAATTTTGAGTTCCATGTTAAATCAAGTCTTGCTTGACAGAACTACCCAAAAAAAAAGTCTTGCATGATACGGCAGCTATTCCATACAAGATGATGATAATACTGTGATGGAAATACAATACAGTTCCATTGATATAAAATTGTGTTGATAGCAACCAGTCATTATAATCATCTGTAAATGTATTTGTGCCGAGAATTATCGCCTGATGAGAAAGCATGGATGTAGTGGAGTCATAGATGCTTCTCAAGTGTAGTGCGAGGGACTGAAATGTTAACCTAGAGTTTGTATAAGAACCAGGCAATGAGCTGTGTTTATTGCACAAGAAACTTGAGCTGTTGAAAATGATAATGTTCAAAATATATATATTATATATATATAATGAGGAGATATATAGATGGACGAGTGAAATTATATTGATTTAGATGGACATGTTCATTAGAAGGTGGTTGGGACCAAAGATTGATATGAAGTTGGCTTAGATGGTTTGACGATGAGGAACGTAACAAATAAATAAAATAATGCATTTGTTGTAAGGTTGAGGTATATGGTAAGTGTTGAAAATCTGTTCAAAGGGCGAAGTAATTCACAAAGTGTATGAAGAATGAAAAGAAGAACGAGAGTGTGTTTATTGTAAAGGGGGACACTTATGTAAAGCTAAAGATGTTGCAAACCCCAACCTAAGAAGCATGGATACACACATGGGACATAGATACAACATGATACAAAAATTCCAGTGTGGCAAATTTCAAAAGCTCAGAACACGAACATGGTAGGGACATGGCAAGAATAATTATTTTTTATATATGTATCTTTGAAAATACAATATATAATTTTTTACATAAGCATTAGATTGATCAAGGTGTTGGAAAGTTTACTTTAGCATTGGCTTTTTCTTCTTGTTTACTTTTCATCAGGTGGTGTTGCAAATGCAAACTCTTCATTCATTTTAACATTGCCATAAAGTTAATCAATATGCTAACTACAACCAAAATGATGTAAATCACATGGGAACCAAAACTTAGATGACATTATTGTTACTACCTAGAATGTCACTAACAATCTCCATATCCAACTTAAACATCACAAGTTCACTTCAATCTTCATAAGTCTAAAATCTTTCCTATTATCTGGTTTTTCATCTGTAATTTGAAGACAACTGTCAATCTTTGTCAAAGTTGCTAATTATCATTTTATTTCACTTCCAGATGTTTATCTTTTGGGGACTGTGATGTTGGTCTTTGGCATGGGTCTCTATGAACTCTTCATCAGTACTCTTGAAATTGCCGAGTTAGAGTCGGAGGAAAATATTCCATACAGATCAAATCTTTTTGGCCTTTTCACTCTAAAGGTCAGTCAGAGTCTTTGTAAGCTGCCTAATCTTTACAATGCAGCAAGCGAAGTCGGTCTAACTTTAGCTCTTGGTAGTCTAACCCAAATCTCTGTGGATTTCATTACTATGAGTCTATGACATTTTATTGATGGTTATTCTTTAGTAGGGACACTCGGAAACCTCCTGAAAATGGAAAATTAATTCTTTTCACAGCTTTTATATATTACTTTATTTTGAAAGCTGGTAGCATTTAAAAGAGTATGTTTTGTTTTATTTATCTTTGATACTTTTGCACCGTTGAGATTGCAAGTTTGCTCTAGACTCCTTTTCATTGTGAGTTAGTTGAACTTTTACTTTTAACGCTCCGTTGTTTCGGTGAAAAACATTTTCTATGAAAAATCTTTTCAGATTTACTATGTTTGGTTGCATTCTCGAAACTAATATATTGGTGGTTGTATAGTGGTGGTGGGGTGGTAGCGGTGGGATGGAGGTGGTGGTGGTGGTGGGGGTGGGAGTAATGGTGGATGTGGTGGTAGTGATAGTGGTGGCGGGAGTGGTAGTGTGATGGCGTTGGTAAGACTTTAGTCCATAAAATATTTTCCACCTTTAAAAAGTTAAAACATTTTTTGCCCAAATAAGCTTGTTTTGTGTTGACCATGGAAAACTTTTTTCGTTGACCTTCATTTTCCACTGTACCAAACACTAGAAAATGCAGAAAACATGCAAATGTGCCTTGAAATTCAAACAAATAGAGCATAAGTTTTGGAATTCAAACATATTAAGATGGAAATGTACCCCCCAAAAAATGCTATTATTTTGGTCTAATCTAACGCATAGCCACAAATTTGCTTTTTAATTTTGATATCTAACAAATATCTTCTTTTGGTATTTAGTTTTATTTTATTTTATTTTATTTTTTGACAATTTCTGTTTTCTTATTCTTCTTGGCAAATTTTCAGGAACGACCAAAATGGTTAGAAATAAAAACTATCAATGAGTTGAAAACCAAACTTGGGCATGTAATAGTGATGCTTCTTCTTATTGGGTTGCTTGACAAGAGTAAGAAGGCAATTATACACTCTCCAGTGGATTTGCTTTGCTTCTCAGCTTCTGTATTACTTTCCTCTGGTTCCCTGTATCTTCTATCAAAGCTCAATGGCTCAAACTGATTTCAAATACAGTCTAGGTAAGTATCTCAAAAACTATTGTGGGAGAAAATCAAGTAATTAAGTGGTAGTGTATGATGAATGTGAACTGATGCATATGTGATATATTATATAATGTATATGCTAATACTATATATTGAGTCTTTGATCAGATTTCATGTGCTTCATATTTGTGTCATGTAGCCTGGGCTCACTGAGCCCACTGGATAACTTGCTTGGTTGTGATTTTGTATTCTGTTTTTTTTTTTTTTTCTGGAAAATACAGTAAATTTCTTGATTTGTATCATAGTTACATAGGTACAGAATAAGCACGTCAACTGTTGCTAACCTACCAGAATAGTATTCTACTTAGCGGTTAAGTTGCTATATAGCCCCTCTTTTTGTGTTCTGATACACTGATCTTAGCTCTATGTTCATAGCATAAAATCTCAGATTGTCGCTGCCAATCTGAAAATGTTTCCAAAACAAGAATTATGGATTTCTGCTTTTAAGGGATGCCATTCTCTACGAAATAGGCTGCAAAAAAGACTTAAGTTGAGTTTGGTACCATGGAATTTATGCCTTAATTGGAAAGTGGCTGCATTATCAAAATTAATATGACCATGTAATTTAAGGGAAGGATCCATTTACAGCTGTGTAATAATTTTTACTAGAGGTGTGGGTATACACTACATCAGTGTGAAGTAGTTAGACAAATAATGGCAGTTATTAAGTTTGAAGTTGTTAGATGTGAGTGGGGTAATTTGGCAATTAAATAAGGTAGTTACTTTAGGGCAATTACGGAAAGAGAAAAACTGTGACAAAGTGTTCACACCAACTGAGCTTGTACACTAGTATAGATTCTTACCACATTTCATAACTTTTTACATGCCTCATTTGCCCATTATTAGATTACACGTTGCCCTCGTGCCTTTTTGGCTTGTCAAATTTCAAGTTAAGTGGATGCTGCATCCGACCACTTGCAATTTTATATATTTGATATCTCTAATTTTTTAGAGCTATAAATTGATAGAGATAGCTAGCTCTCAATCTCCAATCTACTTAAATTTTGCAAACCTGAAAATCACAACCGGAATATATAATCTAATGGTTAGTTTTGTAAAAAGTGATATGTACGAAAAGTTACGGTAGTATATAAGAATAAAATTTATTACTAGTTGTAAACAATTCCCTCCCCTATAATTTTAACAACCTACTTATTGAGGTAACATGTGCAAAAGAACAATTTCAGAATTATAACGTATGGCCATCTAGTTAGCATAATCAAGTTTTAATCTTACTTTTTAGAAGGGTTAAATACATTTTGCACCATTGCACTTTTCACTCTTTTGTGAGCTGCCATTATATAAATTGATAGGAAAATGTCCATGTGGTGTGCTCTCTACAAATGCCATACACGTGTTGAAGATTAGCAATGTAACTAAAGTGCAAATGTACAAGGTTGACTGTTATAATTGAAAAATGAAAAATGAGTGTAGAATTTAAAGTAGACTGTATGGATGCAAAGAGTATATAATCCATTTCAAAATATTAGAATTCTTGTTATTTATCCCCCCCCCCCCAAAAAAAAAAATTAGAATTCTTGTTGGAGTATGATGATGTTCTAGTTTTCCTCTCCTTAATACTTGGTTTTTAAGGAGAAGTGTGGGTTGGGCTTTTCAATTCGTTATCAGAGCTTGGTTGAGCCTTTGACTAGTGTGCCGTTTGTCTGGCTACTGTATATTGTGGTCCAGATGGTGTGTTAGAATATGTCTCACATTGTCTGGAGTTGCCTCATCTGTGCTGATTATAAGGCTCTAGTTTCTCTCTCCTTGTTTTAAGGAGAACTGTGAGTTGGGCTTTTCAATTATTCTATCATGAGATGTTTTCATCAAATGCAAATCTTGATTTTAATCAGAATCTGCAAGAGGAATCCTTTCTACAGAATCCTTTGCACGAAGAATAACCAAACCAAACTAAGCTTGTGTCCCACTCAAGTGGGGTTAGCTACATAATCCTTTGTATGAAGAATGAAAAAGTAAAAAGAATTGTGAATCCCATTGAAATCTTTGAGATGGCTGCAAAAAACCTGGCGCCTCGCAATTCAAAATAAAGGCAAAAGAGCCTAACCAACAGGCTAACTCTTTGGTAAGAATACCTACAGTTAAGTAAGAAATCAGGGATTCGAATCTTTTTATTTACGTAGAAGTTTTATTCTCTGTATACTTATTTAAAATTGTTTCTCTTATTTAAAATTTTATTTATAATAATGAGATAGTGCAACATTGGCAATTGTCAGCAACATATTTCTGAGGCTGCTGCTCAGCTTTGTTTAACTTCAAAACCAATTAAAAGGTGACATTTCTATGCAACATATTGTGGGGTAGCATGGGAGACAAGACATCGATTAGACCATTACAGTTCTTAAAAAATCACCAGTCTAATAAAATATTCATAGATTAACTTAGGACAGAGCTACTGATTACCCAAGATCAGATTCTCAATAAAGAAGCTTATCTGCATATATTAAAAGCCAATGCCAAGAAAAGAGAAAGTGGTGCACTATGTCTTAGGCACTTTGGCAAAAAAAAAAACACAAAAGAAAAAAGGCACACTAGAGAGGTAGAGAGGAAGAGGCTTACTCCATCCGTCCCAAAATATTAGTCCCTTATTCCATTTTTTATTATTCCAAAATATTAATCCCTCTTCAAAAATCAAGTACAAAAATAATATAAATTTCTTATTTTGCCATTCTTTTAAATTAATAAACAATATAAAAAGTATAATTATGACATTAGTATTCCTAAAAAATGTACTATCAAAAGGGTAATTTTGAAAAATTAACTTTTTTAAAGTGCAATGATTGTATTATCAAAAAAAGTTAGATTCTCCAAAAGGGGCCATTATTTTGGGATAGAGGGAGTATTAGATGTACATCTAAATCAATGAAGTCATTAAAGAGGTCAATTAAAATTAGAAAAATGATTGTAGACCTAAATCTGAGTCGAAAGATAACTGTTGAAGGGTGATACAATGGGTCCCACCAATACCCAATGAGAGAGCTGACAGTGTTGTTAAAATCAAATTGACAGTTTATGGAGTAAATGCTTAAAGTTTTCATTTAATTTAGCTAATTAAAAAGAAAATACTCACAAACTGCATAATATGATGATCTGCTACATCAGTAATACACTAATTAATGTCATCAACACAATTAATATCATTATGTTCAAACAACTAAAAAATGGTCAAACTACCAAATAACTCGAAATATGCAAAATACATGGAGATAAATAAAGACTAAGAATAATTATCCAAGTAAATGGCTGTGGTTATGTCAGCTAATGAGGATTATAATACCAACAAAATTATACTCTCTCACATACAGTTATTTAGGATGGAATTGTACTACTTGCACATAATCCTTTCACAGAATGAATCATAACAAAGACAATCAATGAAACTCATATAAAAAAGATAATGGATGAGACCCTTTCTGTGTTGTGATCATTTTTGTGCAATTAGATTTTCTATTTAGGATGGTGTAATGTAAGTAGGTGGTCCTGATGTAGCCAAAAGTCAATCCAAGGTCAGGTGAATCTGACCAGGATGGGATAGTTGGTGTGTGGTCCTTACATAGCTAAAAGTCAATCCACAAATGATTCTGAAGCTCTATATTGACATGAAAACAGTAATCAACAATTCTCTTACTAACAAAACAATCATAAAACAATATCTACACAACAAAAAACAAAACTGCACGCCACTAGACTACCTTCATCCTTGAGAAATAAGTTTTACTTGGAAACCCTAATTAGTCGTCCTACAAGACTGGAGAGGACCCTCACAAAGGTAACTTTCATTTTTATTTTATGGTGCAATGGTGGCCTAAGCCAAAAAAAGCCCAAACTAAAAAACCTGCCAGTAGGGTGTCTCCTGAGCAAGAAGCTGCTTCAGACACAAAAAAGGTAATTAATTTGAAACCTCACATGCAGCTAATGAGTAGTAAAGATAACATGGAAATCTATAATCTAGACACCCAATTGCCATCATGAAGCACCAGGTGGTTCTTCATGGCCAATGCCTGGGCTATGCCCGGGACTTGTTGGTCGGAAGGCTTCTGTTTCAGTCCTCTTGTACCGGTTTAACCTAAAACTGCCAATTGCCGGAGGTGTAGGCCTTCTCAAAGAGCCGTTAGGGACAGTTGGATGAAATTTTGGCAGACGTGAAGCCCCTATCAAGAAAAAGGGTTGTTGTATTAGGAGGAGAGTGACACAAAGAGTTAGCACTCGGATTCTATGGTGTGAGGCCATTAAAAATGAGATTATAGGTTTTAGGAAGCTAAAGAAAAGTTTCTCAACTCGTACACTATGTGAAGAAGTGAAAATTGATGTTTGTGAATCACTTAGACTGGTATTTAAGATGATTTTGAAGGTCCCACACATGACCTTGTTGGTTTTAAACAAGAACATAAAATGAAGAAGTGATGCACATGGTAGGGTTTTGAGATGTTAATGCAAAATAAAAAATGGAGAGTAGAAGCATGGGAATATTTTCCATTTTGGGTAGGGATAGCATTTCTTGACTCATTCCAATTCAAGCTGCTTTTCCACAGCCACTCATTGAAATTTTTGTACAACTCTTAAGGAAAGATCAGGGCTTGATTAGACACCACAAGTGAGAACAATTTGTTTTGCTTGGCATTTCTATTTTGTTTTAGTAGCTTGAGAGAGACTGAACATTGCTACAAAATACAATAACTAAGTTTGCTTTTTATAAGGAAAAATGCTTCTTCCACTAGCAATTTTTTACAATGATGTTTTCTTTATTTTAATTTCTTAGTTTTAGTTCAGTACATATGTAGGAGTAGAACATATGTTAAGTTCTTAGCTACAATGTTATTCTCAAGAGTCACTTACATGGAGAGGAATTCTTGTACATCAAAAAATTGGTTTTGATTCAATGTGTTTAGTGACAATCCCAATGACATTGTGTTGCAATCTGGTCATATTGAGTCGTAACTTTGATCACATTAAATAGTAAATTTAGAGAATGTGCACGTGCGTATCAAACACTGACCCTCAAGAAATAACTGAGTAAGAAAACTTATTAAGGATGCATTTTATGTTAGAATGTGTCTCACATTGCCTGGAGTTGCCCTGTCTGTGTTGGTTATAAGACTCCAGTTTTCCTCTCCTTAATACTTAGGTTTTAAGAAATGTGGGCTGAGCTTTTCAATTTAGTATCAAAGCTTGGTTGGGCCTGTGATTGGTGCGGCGTTTGTCCGGCTACTGTATGTTGTGGTTCTGGAGGGTGTGTTGGAATGTGTTCCACCTCGCGTGGAGTTGCTTCATCTGTACTGATTATAAAGCCTCTGTTTCCCTCTTCTTGATACTTAGATTTTAAGAAGTGTGGGCTGAACTTTTCAATTTTTTATTCATTGGACTTCTTACTTGACAGGTTTTTATTTTTTTTTTAAACATGTTCTTACTTTCACAGCTTGATTAGTGTAGGCATTTGTTTTTTATTGCATGACTTAGATTTTCACCTCACAAAACTCTTAACTACACTTACACATTAAGGATCAATTAAAAATTTTGAAATAAGCCCTCCCTTATATATGCCCCAACTTGGTCTCTCTCTCTCTCTATATATATATATATATTTTTTTTTTTCCTTATATACATCCCATGTGGACTTCACTGATATACACAAACCACTTGGATGCACTTGAACTTCACAAATATTGAAAAAAAAAAAGGCCACCTTCACCTTTGATGGAGTTCTTTCCACTCTCTGACCATTATAACTAAAATCATAGGCCCCGCAATCGCTTGTTGGTCTCCAACGTACGCACCATTTGTTTGGGTGAAAAATATTTTTTTAAAAATGTTTTTGGCATTTTCTTGCATATGATACAACTAAAAACGGAAGTCAACCTACTAACACCACTTTTAAGTCACCAATTGTCTAAAAAGCTTAAATTGATAGGAAATGAGTCCAACAAATAAGGACCAACCAAATGCCAACAAGAGACTTGAATTGAACCCATGACATCTCTCCACTTGAGTTTTAATACCATGCTTGGGTAGAATTCAAATCTCAAAAGCTAGTCATTGAGGGGAGGGTGCCCTATCTTGATGATGCGGAACTTTGCTTCACAACCACCACCTCCTCCACCACCATCACCATTAACACCACCACAACCAATATCCCCACCCAACCACCCCTAATACATTAGTTTCATGGACTTAATCAAATACAGGAAAATGTTTTTTTACGAAAAATATGTATAATTAAAAAAACCATTAAAAAAACTTTTCCATCTAAATAAACAAAGCATTAGTGGCATTCAAAATTTGTACTTAGCTAAATACAGGAACTCCGATGATCATGTGGCCAGCAATAACTATTATGGGCAGTGGAAAGAGTGCCCTCGTGTGCAAAGGGGTTCTGACTCTACCTTACTTTATGCACTTTTGTCAGCTAGGAAACATTTAGAAGATTTCTTACACTTTGAACACACTTCAGTCCACATCAATGCTCTTTTTTTTGTTTAAGGAAACCTAGGCCTTAGGACCTTATATGCATAGCTAGGGTGATTCCTTAGACCAAGATGGGTAGAAAGAAATGTCCTTTTTAAGCCTGACCAATCCTAGGGTAGACATAGTGCTTGTTTATGAGAACCGTGTGATTTGTTCAATATATCATCATATTGGCATTATATAGCATCAAGAACAAAGTAATTGATTAAAGTGTATCTTTTCTCTTTAATAATTTTAATGTCATTTGTTTAATAGTAATGGTACCTAGCCTAATTTATGAACTGAAACCCCACTAGGATCTGTAGGTCATGGTTTAGTATTCCATTAGATATCTAATTCCTTTCTCTCATTAAATTTCTCTTTACAACAAGGCATTAGTTGCTTTTGAGAGAGAGGATAAAGGGGATTCAAAACTTGTCACTTACCCAACCTTTGATTTATGTATGTATATATACTTCACTGGTTGTGGGTGCACACACGATGCACATACAAATATTTGTAGTTTATTTATGAATGAATATAGTTTATTTATGAATGAGTATAGTTATAATGAGTAAATAAGTTGAATAGAAACCATCTATGAAATAAGTTTATTCTTTCACATGGGCAGTTTCTCATATAGGTAGTTTTTAAACTCGTGGCAGACATTTATGGAAGACCAAAAAATGGGGCAAAGTTTTGAAAAGTGTTCACACCAACTTCATTGTACACTTTCTATAATAGTATAGATAGCATAAATGTTTGAGTGGCTGGAAATCATGAGATTATAAACAATTCTTCATCTTCTAGGGTTTAAAACAAAACAAAGAAAGCTAAAAAATTAAATATATAACTTCAAAGTTGTCCGAGAGAAATTGCTAGTGAAAATTTCTATAAAATCCATCACAAACCTTTTAGCAAATCTTCCTAAATTAAAGAACAATGAGGTGGTTATAGTGACCCAGTTATCGGGCGGGACTCGTGTGTTGTTGAGAATTTCTTTAGCTTTTGTTAACATTTGAAACTCATAAAAATTAATGATTGTGATGTATTGTTGGCATTGTGACTGATGGTAGTAAATAATTTGTGGATTTATTTGTGCGGCTTTACTTTTTTTCTGATCATCATTCTTGTCTTGTGCATTTATGTGTGCGTCTTTACTTTTTTATTTTTTTTCTGATCATCACTTCTTTTGTCTATATTTATAATATTTGTAGTACATATGTGGACTTCAATATCACATATGATAAGTAAGGACACTTGTAACATAGTTCTCTTTAGCTTTTGTTAACATTTGAAAAGTATGCACTATGAATTAATAAACCACCTGGACTCATCCCTCAAATCCAAAAGAAATAAATAATTATATATATGTATATATATGTAAAAGATATCAAGAGAGAGAGAGAACCATGATGAACTGAGAAAACATCGTAGTTATTGATTTGCTGGAACCCATTTAAATTACCCAAAAAGCATTTAAAATTTTTTAACAGTCAATTTGCAAAGTAATAATAATAAATAAATGAATAACAGTCAACTTGGATACTACCAATAAAGAAATCATCAACTTGCAAGATGGTTGTGGTTTTTTAATTATAATTATAATAATAATAATAATTATTTTTTTGGGTGGGTGTCTAATATTTTGCTTTGACTAATTTTTGAGTACATGAATTCTCTTGTTCCATATATACCAAGTAATTATTGGATTAAAACTCTGGATAGCCAACCTGAAGGAGTAAAAAATAAAATATTTAACCATTAATTTATTCGTTGATGTTCAAATTCATAACTTTATTTTAAATTTTAAAGCTAAGTTCGGCAAAATTTTAAATTGTCATTTTTTTTGAATATTTTTTAAAAAAATACCGAATCAACAATGCTTTTTTGCACATTTGCTTTTGTTATTTTGTCAAAAGGAGCCATCATAGAATAGTATTGATTATTGTTGATGTAGATTCGAGCTATTTGGAGTATTTAGATCTAATAATGTCAAAACGATAAATAAGAATGCAGCTCAACTTTAGTGAATTGATTTGAAAGATTTATGTTCTAGTTCGATAGTCAAAGGTGGTTTTCAAGCAAATTATTATTATTTTTTTTAAAAAAAATTTAGGAAAGTTTTATTTTGACAATTACTTTGTCAAGGAAATTTATGTTTTGTTGGCCATGTTTTTTCTCAAGTTTTTAGTATTAGAACAATATCTTTATAAATAATTACTAAAACAATATATTTATTTCACGGTATTAATTTCATTCTTACTCATTTAAAAAACATAATATTATAAAATCATAAAATTAAATACTTTTTCTTGGTCTACCATGAAAAACTTCTTTTTAAGGAGACAAATTAATGAATTATTTTTTTTCAAAATTTTCCTTCTATTTTATTTTAAAAAGGATTAAGTAACAAGATTCATTAGGGACATCCCAAAATGATAATAATGGGTACAAAAAATATGAGAGGGAGAGAAAACTAAAATCATTCTCAATCATGTCTTAATGCCCTCAAAAAGAAATTACAAAAATCCCCAAAATATGAACTTAAAATGAAATTTCTAAACAAGGACAATTTTATGAGTAATGATTCTCAAACCGAAAGATAAGCCGATCCTGTCTCATTGCTAGGTTTTCATCGGTTCGTTTATAGAGTTCATTTGTCTAGCACCAATCACAACCGATATATGAGGCTTTGACCTGAAAATTCAAAACCCTTCATATATGAAGTCATTTTCATTGAGATTTTAATCTTTTTAATGCATTTTTAATATTTTGCTTTTCAATAAATGCCTTTTCAATACATATTGTACGGGAAAGAAATATACCTTCTGTATAATCCTGTTGATCAAGTATGCGTTCCTCCGTACGACGTCGCTTTGTCACCTGAAAATATAAACGTGAGCTAGCCGGCGGGTGTGTGTCGGAAACCTCTCCGATGCCTAAGTCAGTAAGCAAGACAATAGGCAAAAGCTCTGTGTAATCAGGGAGCAAAAGTTGCATTACCTCTCCAAAGGTGATATTGGTGAGCTTATATAGGTTTCGCGTAGCACAATCCTAGTAGGACTCTTACTCCTCCATGTAGAGTCCTTCTAGGATTACTCCTCCTTGCGTAGAGTCCTCCTAGGATTCATACTCCTGAAGGATAACGCTTATCCTTCAACACCCCCCTCACTGCTTAAACCAAGTGAGATGGTTTTACCACGGTTGGATGTCAATACGACCGAAATAACATGACCATGCTAAAGCCGCAGACTAGACCGAGCTACCACTAGTTCGGTTCTTACTTTCACTGCGTGTACCTCGGTTTGACATACTCCAACTGTGGTGTTTACTTACTCCCGTGCTAACCGTAGTAAACCCCCGACCGAGCTAATCTATAGCTAGGTCCACCACAAGAAGCCCAAAACCTTGGTTCTGAATACCACGACCGAGATAACTACCTTTACTCCGTTCTGGTGACCATAATCATATTTGGACCGTGGTAACACTTGTCAATCCCTTTTCATACCTGGACCGAAGTAACTATGGCGCGCTACGACCGTGCTAACCAAACCGAGGTCCACCATGAGAAGCCATCATACCTCGGCTCAAAATACTATGACCGAACTAACCATCTTCACTCCGACCGTGGTGACCGTCACTACACTTGGACCGAGCTAACACTTGCGATCCACTTGCTAAGCCCTTTTTACTGCGGCCGACATCTTTACCTCGACTGACCCCTTTACCTCGGCTGATATCTTTACCTCGGCTAACATTGCGGTCAACCAAGTTACTTCGGCTCTTCTCTCTGTTGACTACCTTGCTTGGTAACTCGGCCATAGCGTTGACCGCCACTAGGTCCTGTAGCTAGGTCCAATAGCTTGGCCCCGTAGCTAGGTCTTGTAGCTCGGTCTCGTAGTTAGGTCCCGTAGCTCGGTCTCGTAGATAGGTTCCATAGCTCGGCCCAACTTGTTTACAAATTACCCTCTCAATTGCCCCTTAATTCCATCTGCATAGCATGATTGGGATTATTTTTCCTCCAGCCGAGCTAAGAATGCCCCACTCTGCCGAGCTAAGAATGCTGCCCATAAACTTCAACCGGGCTGCGAATCCCTCGTTTTACTTGGCCGAGCGAGGACTCAATTTATTTCGCCTTTGTTTCTTTTAGCACGGTCCAACGATCTGTACTTAATACTTTTCCTTTTCACTTTGCAGACTGACTAGGTTGGCCAGACACGCCTTTGCACGCTTAACCGAGATACTATATCCTGCAATGTGAGGCTGCAAAGACCTCTTCTTCAAGTGTGGGTGGAAAGCAGCTGTGGCGCAACTCGGTCATAGCCAAGAGACCGAGGTCTTCTAAACCCTCCTCCATATTGTATACCGAACTCCATGGTGGAGTATGCAAATGCCATTCAGCAAAAATTCTCCAATACTGAGGAAGGGATGTATCCCAAAAGCCTGATAATAACGCCGCTCGGTCGCCAGTCCAACTCTCCAAACTCCTGTGGTCTCATCCCATCTTGCCTGCTGTGTGATGCGGTGCTTTCGACCGAGCTCAACCAAAGTTGTGCTTGTCATGACCAAGCTATTTTTAGGTTGAAGCCAGGGTTGATTCGGATGTGATTTAAATGACCTCTATGCATGATTTTTCTTCTGTTTACCAAAGGAGTTTGTAACTGGTACGGCCCCTCCTTTTTGTAATGCACTTTTGGAATGAAATTTCAGTTCTCTCAACTGCTTGTTCGGCTTGCTCCATGCTTGCATTTATTTTCCGCTATGTTTTGAATGAAGTATGACATTCTCTGGCCGATATACTCATTCGGTCTTAACCTTGCAATCTATCTTGTCATACCTGCCAACCACTCTTCAGCCTTGATCCTTATCTCGGCTGAAGAGTACCAAGTGTTGGTTTTTTCTAGCCAACCACTTTTTAATCCTTATCTCGGCCGAAGAGTTAAAAAATGTTGGTCAAACCTGCCAACCACTTTTAGCCTAGGTCCTTACCTGGGTTTAAAGGTGCAAAAAAGTTTTGTTGGTCATACCTGCCAACCTCCTTTAGCCTAGGTCTTACCTCGGCTTAAAGGGTTGCAAAAAAGTTTGTTGGTCATACCTGCCACACCTTTAGCTAGGTCCTACTCGGTAAAGGTGCAAAAAAGTTTTTTGTGTGGTAAAACCTGCCAACCCTTAGCCTAGGTCCTTCCTCGGCTAAAGGGTGCAAAAAAGTTTTTTTGTTGGTCAAACCTGCAACACCTTTAGCTAGGTCCTACCTCGGCTAAAGGGGCAAAAAAGTTTTTTGTTGTCAAACCTGCCAACCACCTTTAGCCTAAGTCCTTACCTCGGCTTAGGAGAGGTAAGTGTGGTTTTTCCATCCAACTCTGCTTTCAATGCCTTAGCTACCAAAACAACTTTTACAGAAGAAAATATTCTATGCTGAAAAGGGAACTACTTGTTTTATTGAGGAAATGTAAATTACAAGTACCCTATCGAAAAAATAACTCGAGATTGGCAGTGTTCCATGGTCTGGGATAGCCTTGATGGCTCTATCTTCCAAGTGATATGCCCCTTTTCAGCTAAACCAACCACTTTGTATGGTCCATCCCAATTGGGCCCTAGCTTTCCTTCTCTGGGTTCTTTACATCTATCTTTTCCTGTACCAAGTCTCCCACTACCTTCTGTTCAGCTACCTCGCTAACATCTGCGAACAGCTCCTTGCTCTCAAGTTCTTCCTTTTATGTATTGTCCAAGTGCCAGCTGCCACTAACTCTTCCAAATGCTGCTTTAATGGCGTGCAATTTTCAGTGCGGTGCCCCTGTTCATCATGGAGGTGCACCGCGATTTCTCGTCGTAGTCTTTTTGCGCTTCTCCCAGCTTAGTAGGCCATCGGACGAAAGGTTCATCGCGTATCTCGCTGAGAATTCGGTAGATTGGTTTTTGAACACCGTGGTCATGGCATGTGGACTCTCAACCTTCTTTTGCCTTGGTCCTCTCCGTTGTCCCGCCTGCCTTGCCCGTTTCTACTTGGACGTTCTACCGTGTTGACCTTCGCCGTGGTCATTTTATCTGGTATTGCGGTTTGTGCCAGATTTGTTTTAGCGCGGGCGCTATCTTCCTCCACGCGAATATGTTGGTGTACTCTTTCCATCAAGGCTTCCATCGTGAGGGGTGGCGTCATGGTAATTGAGTCCCTCAACCTGTTTCCGACTGGAAGACCTCTATTGTACTGTGCGATGGCGAGATTGGTGGGACAGTCCCCAATCTGGTTGAAGGTCTCCCAGTAGCGACTATTGTAGGATCTTAGGGTCTCCTTGTCACCCATGTCGATGGAGAGTAACTGGTCGATCTCCACCGGGGTTTTAGTGTTTGTTCTGACCTTGTTACGAAAGCCTCCGCCAATTGCGCCCAGGAGGCTATGCTGCCTTCTGGGAGTTTTTCGAACCAAGTCAAGCCTAGGTCGCCAAGGCTAGATGGGAAGAGGATGCACATCAGAGCCTCGTTTCGCCGGTATACAGCTATGACCTGGCGAAAGTGGCTCAAGTGTGAGTAAGGGTCCGTCTTCCCCTCATATGTAGTGAATTTGGGCTGAAGGAAGCCTGATGGTAGGGGTGCGTTTTCAATCGCCGGAACGAACGGTGAGGTCTGCAGCCTCGCTAATGCCTTGTCCGTCGGTTCGTAGGCAGGGCGCGGTAGTGGCATTCCAACCTCGACGCTTCCATGCGTCCGAGGAGCCAACCGCTGTAATGCAGAAACTCTGTGTGGATCGCGCGCCCTGGCGTCCTCCTTCCATCGTGCCTTCTCTTTGAACACGGTTCGTAGGTCGGACGATCTGGGCAACTCCGTCTGTCTGGACCTTGTTTGGTGCGTATGCGAGGGCCAATATGTGCTTCCTTCCGTGTTCGACCTTTCGGATCTCGTCCTCTCAGACCTGGAGCGACGAGTTCTGGAAGATCCGGATAGTGTATCGCCTGTCCTGAGGCTTCTGTTCTCTGCATGGGATGGTGTAGAATTCCTACTACGCCCTTCCGAGTGGCGAGGGGGTGTCTTGTTGTTGCGCCCCTCTCCTGTCGCCACTTCTCTTCCTTTCACCTGGCGTTTGAGTGACTCCATGTCTGCCGCCATCTTGCGAATTAATTCATCTTGTTCCCTGACGCGATCCTCTAGAGTTTGAGGATCAATCCTGCGCCTTTGTCTTTCTGGGCTTTGCGAGCGAGAGGGATGAGGGCTGTTATTCCGTCTTCGTCCCCTCGCATCCCTTCTGGAATTTTGTCCTTGTGGTTCCAGACTCGCCATGGGAGCGACCAAGGGTAGGCCTTCGCGCCTTGCACCCCCTTCTGGGGTTAGTCCGTCAATGGTGGAGTGAGGAAGTTCTTCGTTGTTCGCCATTGATCTTCGAGAGAAAGCTTGACCAAGAGGTTGTTCTTGTCTGAGTTCCCACAGACGGCGCCAATTGTACGGGAAAGAAATATACCTTCTCGTATAATCCTGTTGATCAAGTCTGCGTTCCTCCGTACGACGTCGCTTTGTCACCTGAAACACAAACGTGAGCTGGCCGGCGGGTGTGTGCCGGAAACCTCTCCGATGCCTAAGTCAGAAAGCAAGACAAGTAGGCAAAAGCTCAATGTAATCAGGGAGCAAAAGTTGTTACCTCTCCAAAGGTGATATTGGTGAGCTTATATAGGTTTCGCGTAGCACAATCCTGGTAGGACTCTTACTCCTCCATGTAGAGTCCTTCTAGGATTACTCCTCCTTGCGTAGAGTCCTCCTAGGATTCATACTCCTGAAGGATAACGCTTATCCTTCAACACCCCCCTCACTGCTTAAACCAAGTGAGATGGTTTTACCACGGTTGGATGTCAATACGACCGAAATAACATGACCATGCTAAAGCCGCAGACTAGACCGAGCTACCACTAGTTCGGTTCTTACTTTCACTGCGTGTACCTCGGTTTGACATACTCCAACTGTGGTGTTTACTTACTCCCGTGCTAACCGTAGTAAACCCCCGACCGAGCTAATCTATAGCTAGGTCCACCACAAGAAGCCCAAATACCTTGGTTCTGAATACCACGACCGAGATAACTACCTTTACTCCGTCTGGTGACCATAATCATATTTGGACCGTGGTAACACTTGTCAATCCCTTTTCATACCTGGACCGAAGTAACTATGGCGCGCTACGACCGTGCTAACCAAACCGAGGTCCACCATGAGAAGCCATCATACCTCGGCTCAAAATACTATGACCGAACTAACCATCTTCACTCCGACCGTGGTGACCGTCACTACACTTGGACCGAGCTAACACTTGCGATCCACTTGCTAAGCCCTTTTTACCGCGGCCGACATCTTTACCTCGACTGACCCTTTACCTCGGCTGATATCTTTACCTCGGCTAACATTGCGGTCAACCAAGTTACTTCGGCTCTTCTCTCTGTTTGACTACCTTGCTTGGTAACTCGGCCATAGCGTTGACCGCCACTAGGTCCTGTAGCTAGGTCCAATAGCTTGGCCCCGTAGCTAGGTCTTGTAGCTCGGTCTCGTAGTTAGGTCCCGTAGCTCGGTCTCGTAGATAGGTTCCATAGCTCGGCCCAACTTGTTTACAAATTACCCTCTCACATATTATAATATAAAAATCAATTTTGCCAAATTCTTTTTCTCTTTTCTTCCCTTATTTTGCATAATTCATTAGGTTATCAAGCCATGTTGATGTTGGCCTAAACAAGATCAATTAAAAAAACAAAAACAAAAGAGTACTACCAGATAATGTTAACATTTATATGCTTGCAAAAATAAAAGGATAAATTATGCAAATGGTCCTTCTACTTTATATGATGTGTCAGTTTGGTTCATGTTGTCTCAATTTGCTCAATTTTGCCACTTAATTTAACAGATTGTGTCATTTTAGTCCAATAAATAACAGTTGTTAAGTTTGGTAGACGGAAAGTCTACAGAATGTGTAAACTACACGGACCAAATTGACACATAGTTTGATTTTTTGTCCACCAAACTTAACAACCGTTATTTATTAGATTAAAATGATACAATCCGTTAATTTAAGAGACAAAATCGAACAAATTGAAACAACAGAGACCAAATTGACACATCGTGTAAACTACAGGAACTATTTGTATAATTTACCCAAAATAAAATAACAATGAAAGTTGTAAACAAAAATTGGTTTTCATGTTGTTTAAAATTAAAAAGTTGGTTTCACTTATTTAGGGGGTGAAAAATCATCCATTTCTACTCCTCCCATGCCCTCCAGCCACCACTCAACCATTCATCACCACCACTAGCCACCACATTCGATAACTGTTGACAACCATCTTCGACAACCACATGTGTACCAAACATAACCTCTTTATTTATTTATTTTTATCAAATGTAAATGTTACCAAATGACACCTAAGCGATTATTAATATGAGTTTCTATTGTTCAACTACCAATTTTTTTTTTTTATTAGAACGCATTAAAAAAAAAATCTTCCTTCATAGTATATAGTCTGACAATGATAAATATATATAATTAGAACACAATCTTTTAGCACCACTGTTTACTACTCCCTTTCTTCTTAACATGCCATGATTCAATCAATTAGTTTCAAAGCATAAACATTTTTCTTAATTGAACATTCTTGTTCCTAGCATGCTATGTGTGTTCATTTATCTTATATTTTTAATTTGGTTTTTGCCATTATTAAACGGCATTATTTATTTCAATAATGTTTTGAAAATTTACTTGCAAATCATCTGTTACACCATTTCCAATTGCCACGTAATCAACCACATTAAAAGTTACTGCCTCAACATCCTCTATTCCAGTGCCTAAACCGAATGCAGCAATACAACATACCATCATAACGCCAAATATCTCCTGCAAGAAAAATATCAAATCGCACCCTACGACACACGTGTGCACACGAATGCATGCGCAGGTCCCCCATACACACCATTCAAAACTCATCATTCGCTCTTATATATTTTTAATTGTTATTAAAAAAATTTATTTTATTTTATTTTTTAAATTTAAAGACGCTGTTATGTTTCATTACCGCCTAATTTTCGACAGATGATCACCAGAGGCTCGTTGAAATATTTAACATTACCAAAAAATCATTGGAGTATCACCGAAAATTCGCTAGAGTATCACTAGAATGTTCTGAGCGTCACTGGAAGTCGTCTGGACGTCAATATTTCTGAAGACTCACCGGAATGTCTAAATATTACAAAAAAAAAAGAATAAATGAAGAAATTAGAGCGAAAAAATATAACAAAATATGCTAAATATTGATAAATTGAAAGAAAAAAAATGTAATAACAATTAACAGCAACAATGAGGAAAAATATAAGTTATTTTTTAATTTTTATAAGGTTTAAGCATATAATGTCTAATATTAATTAAATTGAAAACACAAGATTTGAAATTGTAAAATTGTTATAGTTTCAAAATATGATTCTATTAAGTATTTCTCCTTATTAATCAAACTCATAGTACTGTAAAATTTTACAGTTTTAAAACATGATTTATTCAGCACCAAAAAATAAATAAAATTAAAACTGAAAATTTTTATCATTTTCACCGCTTGTAACTAAAGTTTGAAAAAAACTTGTTCAGAATTTAAAAATTTTCTTCATTAAAATAGGAAAAAAAAATGTATGGCAGATAAAAAGTAAAAAAAAATGAGAGATCGAAGGAGAGAGAAAGATATAAAGAGAAGATTGTACTATGATAACTATTTTTGACTTAGATCTAATCAAATTTGATTTAGATCTACTCAGAACTAAGTAAATCTATTCATCTTGTTCCTTGAAAATTTATCTTTTCCTCCGTCAATGAAAATAAGAAGGAATTAATAGTTGATGATTGTCGGTGAACTTCCATCAATAATGCCCGTCGGTCATTAATGAGCATAAGAAAATAAAAATAAAAATGAAGGAGGTTTAAAACCTCATAATTTGAAGACTGTTTACACTCCGTCCACGTCCCTTAAATCATAGAAGTAATTTGCATCGTATAATCGAACGAGATCTACCTGACATAGGCGAAGATTGGACCACATCATGCGAGGGTCTCGTGAAACTCTCTCAGCTTTATTATAAACATAGAAAGCAATAAATGTGTTTGATTTAACCCAAGGGGTTCTAGCATTGTAGATTTGGGATTTATGCCTTAAGGTTATAAGTTCAATTTTTCTCTTGGGCCAATCTTGGGCGAAGTACTGTTGGTTAGGAGGTTAGAGCTCAAGTTATCTAGTCAGCACTTGGTGTGGGTTCAATGCTCTCCTGCTGTGCGAGTCCCGACTTAAGCGGAGCTTGTCTTGGGAGGTCGGGACAAGTTCCTAGGTTATAGTCTCCTCACTCGGAACGGCTAACAGGTAGGGATGGCAATGGATAACCTATCCTGTGGGTATCCATGGAGACCCAACCCAAATACATGGGTTTTTCTCTTTTTTTTCCTATTCATTGGGTAGGGTAAGTGATATTCTTTAAATATCCACAGGGGATGAGTTGGGGATGGATACCCACTAATTTCCCCATATGTTTTTATTTTTTATTTTTTAATTTTTATATAAAGATTCACAACCAAAACTAAATATATATTTAATCTTTTTTTTTATTTATTTATTTATTTTTTCAGGTTCACAACTAACTTTTTTTTTTTTTTTTTTTTTTTTTTTTTTTTTTTTTTTTTTAAAGATTCACAATCAAAACTAAATATACATTTAATCTTTTTTCTTTTATTTATTTATTTATTTTTTTTTCAGGTTCACAACCAACTTTTTTTTTTTTTTAAGATCCACAACCAAAGTTAAATATACCTCCAATCTTTTTATTTTATTATTTTTTTATTTTTAAGGTTCACAACCATTTTTTTTTTAATTTTTAAGATTCACAACCAAAGCTAAATATATATTCAATCCTTTTTCTTTTGTTTTTATTTTTTTTTATTTTTTATTTTTTGAGGTTCACAACCATTTTTTTTTTTAAGATTCACAACCAAAGCTAAATATACATTCAATTTTATTTTATCTTATTTGGCTCAACAATAAAATCAAATACACTTTAATTAACATTGTCACATTATTCTTGTCAAATTTTATGCATATCTAGAATTTTTTAAATTTATTTAAAAAAAATTAAGGAGACTGTCTAGTGCAGGTTTCGGTTTGCTTTTCTATGTTATTTTATTTTGTTATGTATTGTAATTTCAGAATGATTTGCTTGTTCTGAAATTTCAATTAACGAGTATAAATCTATTTGTTTTATGTTATCACACAATTTATACAACACACATATATATATATATATATATATATATATATATATATATATATATATATGAATGTATTTGAAAATAGAAAATTGTAGAGAATCGAAACAAGCATGAGTCGTGATTGGTTAGAAAAGATGAGTACAAAGATTTATTTGCTGGAAAAACAAAAAGGGGATACAAAGTCTTACTAAATAATTTTTTTTTTAAAATAAAAGAATTTTTCTTAGTTATGAACAGATTTAATTGAAATCAGCTTGTTTCCCAATGTTATGCTTCATTTATTTAGATAGAAATATTTTTTAATGAAAAATATTTTTATAAAAAAAATTAAAAATATATTTTTTTATGTTGGTGGTGGTGGTGATGGAACGAAGGTGAAAGTAGAGATTGTGACATAGTGGTGGGGTGATGGCGGTAGTGATGGTGATGGCAGTGTGATAGTGAAGGTGAGAATAGTGGTGATGGTGTTGTGAAATTAGTAAAAATTTAATTGAAAAATATTTTTTTGTTTTTTAAAAGTAACAAACAACAAAATTCGTAGGGACTAAAGGAAGAAGATGGAGGATGGATTGGGTGTGGTAAGGCATAGATATCTTAAAATGAGTGGTTCAGATTTGTTAAAAGGTATAATTAGATTTTGGATAAATTAAAATGAATGGTTCAAATTTGCCAAGAGAAAGATGGTTTAATGTCTACAATGTCCGTGGCTAAAAGATCAACAAACAATTCCTTGTTTATGCCCTGATACAATTTAATATGGGTCTTATAACACTTTCTTCAAACAGGTTCTTTCACATTTTATTTCTTCAAACAAGCTCTTATAACATTGTAAACATGCTCTTATAACATGTAGGGGAGAGAGTGAGGGTGAGAGAGAGAGAGAGAGAGAGAGATGGTTGTAATTTTTTTTTTAATCTTCCACGTTCTTTCACATTTTTTTTTAATTACTAAAACTTATTTGATTATCTCAAAATTATATATTTGATTATTATAAAACAAACTTTTTAATTAATTAATTAATGTGTATTTGATTTTGTTGTTGAACCAAATAAAATAAAATAAGATTGAATGTATATTTAGCTTTTGTTGTGAATCTTAAAAAAAATAAAAAATAAGTTGTTAACATTAAATATATTAAAAAAGAAAGAAAAAGATTGAAGGTATATTTAGCTAAAACCTTAAAAAAAAAAAAAAAAAAAAAGAGTTGTTAACATTAAATATATTAAAAAAGAAAGAAAAAGATTGAAAGTATATTTAGTTTTTGTTGTGAACATTAAAAAAAAAAAAAAAAAAAAAAGTTGTTAACATTAAATATATTAAAGAAGGAAGAAAAAAGATTGAATGTATATTTAGCTTTTGTTGTGAACATTTAAAAAAAAAAAAAAAAAAAAAAGTGGTTGTTAGCATTAAATATAAAAAATAAAAATGGGGATTAAAGTGGATTGGGGAAAATCCAAACCCATTAGGAAATGAGGAGAGTGGTACCCATAGGAATGGGGAATGGGGAAAATTTATTATAGGGGAATGGGGATGGGGAATTAATATCCACCTTATTAATTCCCATTGCCATCCCTACTAACAGGACACCTTGGTGATCTCTGTAAAAGGCGTATGTTCCTAGGTTATAGTCTCCTCACTCGGAACGGCTAACAGGACACCTTGGTGATCTCTGTAAGGGGCGCTGCCTTGGACCTGCGGGAGGGTATGGAGGATTTTCCTGTAACAAAAAAAAAAAAAAAATGTTTGATTTTAGTTTTTCGAGTTCAATTTTTTTAAAATTAATTTTATTTATTTATTTTTTATTTATTTTTTGTTTTAATGAATATTTTTAAAACTTTAAACAGTTTTTTTAAAAAAATTTTAGATACACCTTACTTAAATGTATCGAAATAGTAAAATATTTATGAAAAATATATTTTAAAAAATTAATAAATATACAAAAATACAAAAAATGTATTGAATTTATATATATATATATATTTTTATATTTTTGGTATTTAGTGATTTTTTTAAAAAAATTTCACAAATATTATACATTTTAAGTGTATTTATGTTAGGTGTATCTAAAATTTTTAAAAATCTCTTAAAATATTAATTTTTTTAGTGAAAATAGAAAAATATGAAAAATAAAAAAATAGAATTTTTTAAAAAATATTTGTAAAAAACTCAAACCAAGCAAAGTGAATATCTTTGAGAATGAAAAGCTCACTAAGAGTTGGATTTGTGATTCTAAAAATAGCAACAATGGTTACAGGACTTTCGGATCTATTAAAAAAATTATGGGACTAATAGAGTGTAACTTTTTGAAATAGGATACACGGATAGTTTGTCCTTTGGGGGCACTTATCGATATGTTTCATAAATAAAATTTAAAATTTATCTAATTTTAAAATAAAATATTTATACTAATTAATCATACATGTTTTTAATTGTTATCAAAAAATTATTTTTTTTCTCTTAAAATTTAAAGATGCTGTTACATCTTACCACCGCCGAATTTTTGTCAAACGATTACCGAAGGCTCATCGAGATATTTAACATTATTGAGAAGTCGCTAAAGTATTACCAAAATGTTCTAAACGTCACCGGAAATGGTTGGAATGCCTAGAACATCAATAGCATTGTCGCAAACTCATTGGAATGTCCAGAGTATTGCTCCAAAAATGAAGAAATTAAGCGAACAAATATAATAAAATGTGCTAAATATTGATAAACTGAAATATATATATATATATATATATATATATATATATATATATATATATATATATATATATATATATAACAAAATTAACAGCAACAGTGAGAAAAACATAAATTATTTTTTGATTTTTGAGGGTTTAAGCAAATAATCTCCTATATTAATTAAACTGAAAAGTAAGATTTGAAACTGTAAAATTGTTGTGGTTTTAAAATATGATTCTATTAAATATTTCTCCTTATTAATCAAACTGAAAAACATGTTATGAAATTACAAAATTTTACAGTTTTAAAACATGTCATGAAACTGTAAAATTTTGTAAATTTAAAACATGATTCATTTTAGCACCAAAAAAATTAAAATTGAAAAATTTTATAATTTTTATCGCCTGTAACTAAAATTCGAAAAAAACTTGTTTAGAATTTAAAAATTTTCTCCATTAAAATAGGAAAAAAGAAGTGTATAGTAAAGAAAAAGTAAAAAAATTGAGAGATCGAAAGAGAACATAAATATAAAGAGATGATTGTATTCCAGCAACTATTTTGAGTTTTGATCTGACCGAATCTGATGTGAATCTACTCAAATTTAAATAAATCTACATCATATCAGAGTAGATCCATTCATCTTGTTAGTTGAAAACTCATTTTCTTTACCGTCGATGAGGTGAAGTAAGAAGCCAGTAATCGGTATCGGTAAGTATAAGTAAATCCAAATCGATAGTGATTATCGATCGCCAGTAACTATATATAAAAAAAAAAAGAAAGAAAAATAAAACAACTTTAAAACCCTATAACTTGAGAACTGTACACTGTCCTTCCGCATCCCTTAAATCAGAGAAGTCATTTGCATCATATAACCGAATGAGATCTCCCTGACATAGACGAAGATCGGACCACATCATAGGAGGATCTTGTGAAAGTCTCCTAACTTTATTATAAACATAGAAAGCAATCATTGTGTTTGGTTTGTGTTTTTTGAATCAAGTTTTTTAAAAATTGAGTTTTTTAATTTTCATATTTTTTTGTTTTTAGTGAATATTTTAAAATTTTAAACATTTTTTTTACTTTTTTAGATGCACCTTACTTAGATGTATCTAAAAAGTAAAAAATTTGTGAAAAAATATTTTAAAAAATTAATAAATACATAAAAATATAAAAAATATACTGAATTCTCGTATTTTTTTTTTGTATTTTTGGTATTTAGTGAATTTTTAAAAGATTTTTTTCAATTTTTTTTTTTTTACTTTTTAGGTATATTTATATTAGGTATGCCTAAAAATTTTAAAAAATTGCTCAAAATATTAAAAAAATTCAGTAAAAATAAAAAATACGAAAAATAAGATAATAAAATTTTGTGAAAAAGTATTTTTAAAAAATAATAACCAATCACAGTGAATACCTTTGAGACTGAAAAGCTCACTGAGAGCTGACTTGTTTTGGGTATTTCAAAAACATTACGAGACTATAGAGTATAATTTTTTGAAGCAGGACACGCGGGTAATTTGTCCTTATTTTTATTTTTGTTTTTTGTTATCACTATACTACTAAAATATATATTGCCTCACCTTATTTTGTTAGTTTCTTTATAGGAATTTTAACTTTTTTTTAGGAAATATGTAATTATTACATTTGAATTTAAATTTTAAAACATTTATTGCAAGAATGCCTTTTTGTTGATTAAAAAAAAAATAATTAGAGATGATGATACAGTTTGTTCCAGCGAATGGGTCGGACAGGTCCAAACTCCTCAATGCCCACGTCCAAATGATCAAGCCCACCGGATAACCTGCAAACGAGTCCAACGGGGAACGGGGTAGTCCCCAGTGAACCCTCCGACGAGCAAGTTAGAAGGAGGAGTATGGTGTAGAGAGAGATTAGAGATAGAAAGTTTAATCTTCTTCTTGTCTTCAACGTTTGCTTATATCCTTTGGTAATCATTTCGCTGTCCCTTACGACCTGCCCTCCTCGCCGAAAGTCTATGCTGTAGCTTACCTTGTTCAGGGTAAGGGGTTCTGTTCCGACGGAGAGGTGTTGTCGTAATAAATGCTGTGATGGGCTGCATTAATGGTGATGTGCAGTGGCAATAACTTTGCAGATCTTTGTCTGCTGATGTGACTCGTCCTTCACCTGCCGTCTGCCTGAATATCATTGGCTCTTTATGCCATGTTGGATTCCAGTTGTTCTGGACCTCACCAGCTGGGTTATGTATTGGGCTCCAAGTGATGGGCTTGGGTTGTTCATAGTGATTCATGGCCTTTATGGGCCTATACACATCAGTAGTCCCCCATTCCCGAGTGCAGCTTTAGTCTAGCGAAGGAAATACTAATGAAGAAGATGAGGGTGTTAGGGATTGGCAGGATGGAGGTCGACCGGCAGGGGTGACTGAGAGGGTGAACCGACAGGGAGGTGGTTCGACCGTGCAGGGTGACTGAGTGGAAGGGCCGACCGCGAGGAGAGTCGACCGCGAATGTTGGCCGAGTGGGAAGGTCGACCACGAGGAGGGCCGACCGCGAAGGTTGGCCGAGTGGGAGGATCGACCACGAGGAGGGCCGACTGCGAAGGTTGGCCGAGTGGGAGGGCCGACCACGAGGAGGGCCGACCGCGAAGGTTGGCCGAGCGGGAGGGCCGACCATGAGGAGGGCCGACTGCGAAGGGTGAGGTGGAGGGGCGTGGGGCTCAAGAGGCGGCGTGTCACGTGGTGATTTGAAGTGGAAAAGACAGGGTAAGGGGAGGAGATAGTGGATCGTGGTCGTACACGTGGCAACATCCCGTGGGGGGGGGGGAGATTAGGCGTTGGATCAGAAATGAAACGATAGGTCATTATGGGTGTTGAAAAGACAGTTTTGGCGGATGATTTGAAAAGTTTTCAAACTGGCGAAAATTAATTGGGATCCTTGGAATACGGGCAAACCGTGGGCTTTTGGCATTATTCGATTCACCTACTTGTTTACGAAAAATCAAAATATTCCAAGTGTGAATTCCTTTGTTGCTCACGATACACCTCTGCAACACTTTTTCAATTTCCTTGCACCTGCATTCGAAGCGATTCGCAGACATACCATAGAAATGGCCCAAGAAGAAACTGCGAATGTCAGGGTGGATCCACTTGGTGATGATGATGCGGTGGAGTTAGCGCAGCAATATAGGATGGAGAGGGTGGGGGAGTCGGTGGTACGATCCCATGGTTCCACCATGATAGCAGCTCTAAAGCCAATCAGCCAGGCAGAACCAGATCATTGGCATACAAAGGCAGATAGATCAACGGTTACTGCAGCGGATTTGGAGGCTATTCGCGAAAAATACCAGGTGCCTGCCGAAATAGAGTTATTGTTGCCGATGTCGACGGAGAGGCCATCCAACGCCAGGCCAGGGGAGTTTGTCCTTTATGAGGAAGCATTGAAGGGAGGACTGAGGCTGCCCCTACCGTAAGTGGTGGTAGATGTCCTGAATCGTTTGGAGGTAGCGCCGGGCCAACTAATGCCCAATACGTGAAAGATCTTACTGTCCTGTGCAAGTGCGTGGCCGAAGGCGAACGAAGGGGTGGCCATGACAGTAGACGAATTCTTCGCATGTTACAAGGCCTCAGGGCAACAAGAGACTTGGGTCACTCTGCAGGCAACAGCAGGGAAATGGGCTGGTGGCGGGGCTGCCGTCGTCGATCAAGGGGTGGAGACCACGGTGGTTCTATGTGTCTGCCAGTGGAGGGGTTGAAGTGTGCACCATTTGGAAAGTGCCTACCAAGTCTGTGGAGCCAAAGCTGGGAGCAGCAGCAGAGGAGAGGGTGAAGAGGGTAAAGGAATGGAAGGGAGAAGGGGCAAGATGGGACGAGCTCGTTCAACCGTCGGCTTTGTTTGAGGCAGGGTTGGGTCCACAGCCGAGTGGTAGGGACCTCGACCGAGCGGAGTTGGAGGCAAGGAGGAAGGCTCAAGAGGCGGAGGATCAGACCATCCTTGCAAAAGCCCAAAAATTCAAAGAGTCTCAAGCAGACCGACTGCCAAAGCCGGTTGCAAGGGAGTGGATCCGACCTCGCCCCAAACCCTTGGGGGAGAAAGACTGAGGTGAATTTATGCCACGACCGCCCCCAATAGATCCTTTGAAGGAGAGGTCTTTGAAGGAGATGGAGGTGTTGGGCGTAGTGAAGAAGAAGAGGAGAGTGAGGAGGAGTGAAGAAGAGCTTGCCTAGAAGAGAAGTGAGGGCAGAAGAGACCAGTATGGCCAAGGAGGCAGAGGGGGAGGGGGGAAGTGGAGGAGACCCCAGGAAGAGTAATTGCCCCAGAAGTGGTGGACATTGCCTCAGAGGTCATGGAAGTCATTCCAATAGTGGCGGCGATCGCCGCAGGGGTCGTGAGGGTCGTCCCTGAAGTGTAGGTAGAAGGTGGGGCAACTGGCCCTGAGCCAAGGAGGGAAAAACAGCCCCAGGGGGGTCCTGCACCCCAAGGAGGGGGAGTCAATCTGACTACTGCGATCTACCACGCTCGTGTAGTGGCTGGGCGGCTGGAGGGAGAAGAAGGCCCAGCCAGGGTAGGGGCAGACCGCCTTGTGGGGATTGTAGAAGAGGCAGCCTTGCGCTCAGCAGCCAGATTCAATGAGGCTGAACTGCTGAGGGGGTTATGCTCCGCTCAAATGGTTGGTAACCACTTAGCAGGGGCTCTGCTGAGGAAGGCGGGGGCTGCAAAACTCAAGGCAGATGAGGCCAAGGCTCAACTGCAAGGTTGAAGAAGGAGAGCGTAAACTGGAGAGGGCCTATGCTGAGTTGCAAGCGTCAAGTTGAAGCTGGAGAACGAACGCCGCCGGGTTGTGTCGCTCGAGTTCCAGCTGGCTGGCGAGCAGAGGAAGCTGGAGAGGCCCAAAAAGCCTGCGCGGTCGCGCTCGAAACGACATTAAGAGACGATGTCCAATAATGAAGAGCTGGTTAGACAGAAGGATGAGCAGACGTGAAGATTGACGGTCTGTAGAACGGAGCTGGAGGGCGAGCGTGCAAAGGCAGTGGAGGAGAGGGAGAGCCTTCAGCAAGAGTTGGAGGCAAAGAGACCAAGGCGACTGCTTGAAAGGGCGACCCTGAAGAAGGAGTTGGAGGAAAAGAGGGCTAAGGCAGCCTCTGAAAGGGCGACCCTGCAAGGATTTGACGAAGAGAGGGCGAAGGAGCCTCTGAAAGGGCGCTTACCCCGATCTGTATGTTGTAGCAGTGGATCAGTTCAAGGGGTCTGCGGAATTTCAGATGGCAGTGATGCCGCGGTCGCCAGCAGCTTGGCGAGGGAGGAGTCTGGGGGGGGGGCCCGTCGAGGGCGACCACTGGGGACAGAACTGAAGCAAGAAGTTATTGAGAGCTTCCAGCAGTCAGACTTCTACAAACACAAAATGCTGAGTTCTGGGACAGTGGCTGGAAGATATTCAAACGTAGAGCTGAAGAACTGTTCCCAAACATAGACCTCAGTAGTGTAACAATTGGTGAAGACAATGTGGCCCAAACCCCCCTAGATGAGGGTATTGAAGAAGAAGACCTCGTCTTCAGTGAGGAGGAATGAGTGAATTGTTTTTGTTGTGTGTTGTTTTTTTTTTTTTTTTGAATTGCTGTAATGAACTTATGTACAAAGTTGTGAATAAATAAAATTTCAGTTGTGGTTTGCAGTTGATTGTTGTTGCTTGTGCATCTGAAATGGATAAGAGTGGTGCTTGTGTGGAGCTTGTGTATGAATCATTGTGAAGTGCAAAGTGGAGTTAAACTTGTAATAAAATTGAATTTAGGAATTCCTCAAGACAAAGTGGATTGAAGTTGTAATAAAACTGAGTGCAGAGTAAAGTTAGGAACTCCTCAATGCAGAGTGAAATTGAACGTGTAATAAAAACTCAGTGCAGAGTAAAGTTAGGAACTCCTCAATGCAGAGTGAAATTGATCTTGTAATAAAATTATAAGTTTGTGTTTGGCACACTGCTCAAGTAGGTTAGTGGTTTATGGAGTGAGGCTTGGCTTGTAAGGAAAGAGGCTGACTTGTAAGAGTGTGAGTGAGAAGAAAATAACCCGACTTGTAAAGAAAACGTGTAAGAACGTCTTTGGAATTTGACTAAGCAAAGAGTGGTGTAAAGACTTGGACCTGGAATTGTGACTAAGTGTGTCTACTAATTCCACAAGCATGAAGTTTGCATGGATGGCCTTGACCGGGTCCTGCACGCGTGCTCAGTTGGGGCTAAGCTATGATTCACTGACGTTGAAAGTAACTCAGTCTGAACCTAAAATTGTGGCGCTCGGTCTGACTAAGACTTGTTATGCTTAGGCTGGTTGAGGCTTGGTCTGGCCGAGTGCTTCATGCCCAGTCTGGCTGAGGCTTTTAGTGCTCAGTCTAGTTGAGGCTTTTAGTGCTCAGTCTGGCTGAGGCTTTTAGTGCTCAGACTGGCGAGGCTTTTGACGGTCGACTGGCTGAGGCTTTTAATGCTCGTCTGGCTGAGGCTTTTAGTGCTCGGTCTGGCTGAGCTTTTTAGTGGCTCGGTCTGGCTGAGGCTTTTAGTGCTCAGTCTGGCTGAGGCTTTTTAGTGCTCAGTCTGGCTGAGGCTTTTGACGGTCGGACTTGGCCGAGGCTTTCTGGGCTAGTCTGGGCTGAGGCTTTTATGCTCAGTCTGGCTGAGGCTTTTAGTGCTCAGTCTGGCTGAGGCTTTTGAGGACTGGCGAGGCTTTGGTGCTCAGTCTGGCTGAGGCTTTATGCTCAGTCTGGCTGAGGTTTAGTGCTCAGTCTGGCTGAGGCTTTAATAAGTGCTGCAAATGAGAATGTTATTGAGACAACACACAGATAGCTAGAGATAAAATTGTTGTCATGGACAGTGTAGTCCAGTCGATCCAAGTTTACATTATGCATCAAAAAGAAAATACAACAACTGAGCAATACAACAGTAGGAACTTATTGAAAGTAGCGCTTCAGGTGTTCAGCGTTCCAGGGGTGGGGGAGGTCTCGACCTTCCATGTCCTGAAGTCGGTAAGTGCCCGGACGTGGTCGGGCTTTCACAACGTAAGGTCCCTCCCATTTGGCTGCCAGTTTACCCTCAGTCGGATTTTTGGTGGCAAGGTTGCTTCTCTCAAGACAAGGTCCCCTACAGCGAACTCCCTTGGTCGGACTTTGCGGTTGTAGTGTGTTCTCATTTTCTGTTGGTATGAGGCCAGTCTGACAGCAGTGGTTTCTCTGAGTTCTTCAATTAGGTCCAGGTCTGCCCGACGGAGCTCTTCCGTTAGTGCTGGATCCGGATGTAAAACTCGAGGGGTAGGCAGACCGACTTCTACCGGAATAACCACCTCAGCGCCGTATGTTAAGCGGAAAGGGGTTTCCCTAGTGGGAGTCCGAGCTGTAGTTCGGTAAGCCCAGAGTACATTTGGTAGTTCCTCAGCCCAAAGTCCCTTAGCAGCTTCTAGCTTGGTTTTGATGATCTTCAGAAGAGAACGGTTGGTGACCTCAACTTGGCCATTGGCTTGGGGATGACCGGGGGAAGAGAAAACATGGTTGAATTTGGAGGTCTGCACAGAACTTCCTGTACTTGGCGTTGTCGAATTGTTTGCCGTTGTCGGAGACGATGGCCTGGGGATGCCAAACCTGCAAACGATCGACTGCCAGATGAACTTGGTTGTGTTCCGCTCGGTAATGGTGGCAAGGGGTTCTGCCTCTACCCACTTAGTAAAATAATCAATGGACAATGGCAAATTTGGTCTGGCCTCGGCCGGTGGGTAAAGGACCAACTAGGTCGATCCCCCATTTGGCGAACGGGTAGGGGCTGCAAAGTGTGATCAATTCAGTAGGAGGAGCATGGGGGATATTGGCAAAACGCTGACACTTATCACATTTGAGCACGAAGTCAGCATCTTGGTTGAGAGTAGGCCAGAAATATCCAGTGCGAAGTATCTTGTGGGCCAGGGACCTGCCGCCTGAGTGATTGCCGCAGATACCCTCATGAATTTCTTGCATCACATAAGTTGCTTGAGTCGGATTGAGGCACCGCAGATAGGGGCGTGAGAAACCACGTTTGTACAAAATGCCGCTGACGAGGATGTAATTGGACGACCGGGCCCTGACTTTGGCGGCTTGCTGTTGGTCGTCTGGAAGTTCCCCGTTGTCAGAAATAGAAAGATGTCCGACGCCCAAGGGATGGGCTCATTTTGGAGGAATTGTATTTCGTGCTGGTCGGGGCAAATGGCGGGGTGGGATAGGTATTCGAGGCGGACACCACGGCTGAGGTCGGACTGGTCTGCGGAAGCCAACTGAGCCATCTCATCTGCCTTAGAGTTTTCCGCCCGAGGAATGTGCTTGATGTGGAAGGTATTGAAGAGGCGAACAAGGGGAAGTGCAATATCCCTGTAAGCCCGCATTGTGTCCTCCTTGGCATCGAATTCTCCCGTGATCTGTACGATGAGCTGGGAGTCGCTGAACACTCGGATGTGGCTGACACCAATATCCCTGGCTAGGCGAAGACCTGCAATCAATGCCTCATATTCGGCCTTATTGTTACTGGCCTCAAACAGGAAACGGAGAGCACATTTGAAATAACCACCCTCAGGGGCGGTGAGGATGAGGCCAGCCCCACTACCTTCCCTGCGGGATGATCCGTCGACGTTGAGAGTCCAAGAATGAGGGTCTTCTGGCTCGATGAGAGCTGGTGGGGGTGGAGAGGCAGTGGTTGGGGTAGGATTAGTGAATTCCAGGATGAAATCGGCGATAGCCTGCCCCTTAATTACTGTTCGAGGCCGGTAAGAGATGTCAAACTGGCTGAGTTCCACTGACCATTGCATGAGTCTGCCGGAAAGTTCTGGTTGCTGCATGACCTTCTTCAAGGGTTGGTTGGTGAGGACCACTATGGAGTGGGCTTGGAAGTAAGGACGGAGTCGTCTGGAGGCGGTGACCAAGGCCAAGGATAATTTTTCTAACAGTGGGTAGTTCTGCTCCGCTCCCCTAAGGGCCCGACTGATGTAGTAGACCGGTCGTTGGATAGAGCCGTCTTCCCTGATAAGAGCTGCACTGACAGCGGTGCTTGATACGGCTAGATAGAGGAAGAGGGGCTCGCCCGTGATTGCTTGCGCAAGGAGGGGGAGATTGGCCATGCACTGCTTCAACTGTTGAAAAGCCTCTTCGGATTCAGCCGTCCATTCAAAAGTTTGCCGAAGAACTTTGAAGAATGGTAGGCACTTATCCGTTGCGCGGGAAATGAAGCGGTTGAGGGCTGCAACTCGGCCAGTGAGTCTTTGGACCTCCTTAACCGTTCTGGGTGACTGCATCTCGATTAAGGCCTTGATCTTTTCAGGGTTAGCTTCAATGCCCCGCTGACTGACCATAAAACCCAAAAACTTCCCAGATCCTACGCCGAAGGCGCACTTCTCTGGGTTGAGCTTCATTTGGTACTTGCGTAGGGTGGCGAAGGTCTCTCGCAGGTCGGTCAGATGATCAGTGGAGAGTTTGCTCTTGACCAGCATGTCGTCGACATATACTTCCATATTCCGACCTATCTGGTGATGGAAAACGGCATTGACCAACCGTTGGTAGGTGGCCCCAGCGTTCTTCAATCCGAATGGCATCACACGGTAGTGGTAGGTACCTCGGTCAGTAATAAAGGATGTATGTTCCCGATCGGACGGGTGCATCAGGATTTGGTTGTAACCAGAGAAAGCATCCATGAAGCTGAGCATTTGATGACCGGCCGTGGCGTCGACCAGCAGATCTATGCGGGGAAGAGGATAGCTGTCTTTGGGGCAAGCTCGGTTCAGGTCAGAGTAATCGACACAGAGTCGCCATTTGCCATTGTTCTTGCGGACTAGGACCACGTTTGACAACCATTTAGGGTAGTCCACGTTTTTGATGAATTGGGCCTCAAGGAGCTTGTCAACCTCTGCGGCTATAAGAGTATTGCGCTCCGGATGAAAATGCGCTGCTTCTGGCGGTAAGGTCGGAAATGGGGTTCAATGCTGAGGCGGTGAGTTATGAAAGAGGGGTCAATGCCTGGCATGTCTGAGTGAGTCCAGGCAAATACATCATTGTGCTCGGTCAGAAGGGCAGTAAGGTCGGCCTTAGCTTGGGGGATAGTTGGCTGCCGATCTTGGCAGTTTTCATTGGGTTGGTGGGATCGATGGGAATCTCAACGAGCTCCTCCACCGGTTCTCTGACCAGCTCGTCCTCATCTCGACGTCAAGTCCTTCAATGATCATGGCCTCCTTCAGCTTGACTTCCTTGAGTGAGGCGACATAACATTCCCTGGCTACGGTCTGCTCCCTTACTGTCCCGACGCCCAGGTCGGTAGGGAACTTTATGGCGAGGTGGTAGGTTGAAGTGATAGCTTGGAAAGCGTTGAGGGCGGTGCGACCAAGGATGATGTTGTAGGCGGAGGGACAGTCGACCACAAGGAAAGTGAGCAACTTAGTAGTCTGCCGTGGGTATTTGCCGATGGTGATGGGGAGATCGATGGAGCCGATGGAGGTCACCCGGTCGCCAGTGAAACCGACCAAAGGGGTTTGGAAGGGGGACAGACTTTCCTCCCCAATCTTGAGCTGGTGGAAGTAGTTGAGGAATATGATGTCTGAAGAACTGCCGTTGTCGATGAGAACCCGTCTGACCTTATAGTTGGAGAGGAGGGCAGAAATGACGAGGGTCATCATGAGGATAACGGATGCCTGTACAGTCGGCGTCCGTGAAGGTGATGGGCTCTGTCCACTGCTTGGGCTGTTTGGAGGGTCGGTCTACCGTGGCAACTGCTTTGTCTGAGCCTTGCCTTATCTTTCTGAGTTCTGCCCTCTGAGCCGAGCGGGATGGTCCCCCACAAGCAAGGCCACCTGAAATGACTCGGATTTCACCAACTGGCGGAGGGGGATTACCTGGCGGCCGAGGTTGTTGTGGAGGGCGATCATGGCCTTGGTTAGGTTGGCTGGCTGCTGGGGTGGGGTGCGCCGGCGGTTGTTTCTGAGGGGCTCGGTTCTTTGCCTCTGCTGGGGCGGGTGTCCGTGAAGCGGCTGAGACGCCCTGACGTATTAGGGTCTCGACCTGATCCTTGAGGTTGATGCAGTCATCAGTGTTATGGCCATGGTCCTGGTGGAAACGACAATATTTGGACTGGTCTTTCCGATTGGAAGGGGTCCGTGAAGGTAGGGGCCATTTGAGGGGGTAGTCCCGTTGGATCTGGTTGAGGACTTGTTCCATGGGAGAATTAAGGGGGGTGTACCGCTCGAACCGACCGGGCGGTCGGGCTGGTGCCGACCGGTCAGCGCGGGGGGGTCGGTCTGTATAGTGGGGTGTTTGGCTATTATACTGGGTGTTTCTGGGTTCTGAGTCTTTTCTCTTTTCCTGGGGGTCGGGTTTTTAGCTATTGGATCCTGCCGAGCGGCTAGTGAATCTTCAGCATTCATGTATTTCTGGGCTTTGGAGAGTAGGGCTGCCATGGAGGTCGGGGGGTTTTTGGAGAGGGAGAAGAGGAAATCGGACGATCGTAGCCCGGCCATGAAAGCCGTGAGGATGACCTTGTCATCGTTTTCCGCTACTTGCAGGGCTTCGGTGTTGAAGCGGGTAACGAAACTGCGCAGCGACTCCCCCTCGGTCTGACGGATGTTGAGGAGTTGGGTTGCCGGGCGGCGTTGGCGCTGGGCTCCAATGAAATGGCTAAGGAAGGAGTCGCTGAGGTGCTGGAAAGTGGAGATAGAGTCTGCTGGTAACTGCTGAACCACAGTCGAGCTGACCCCTTCATGTCACGGGGAAAGCCCGACACATGATCTCGTCAGGGAAGGCATGGAGGATCATGAGGGTTCGGTAGGTCTCCAGATGGTCGACTGGGTCCGTCGTACCGTCAAAAGAGTCAATGGTGGGCATCTTGAACTTGGCGGGCAGAGGTTTGTCCCGGATGGAGGCAACAAATGGTGAGTTTGCCGTGGTAGAGGGTTTATGCTGAATGTTCTGCATGACCCCTTGGAGTTGGAGCTTCATTGCTCGGAGTTCAGCGTCCCAGAGGGGAATGTTGTCACCATGGTCAGTCAATGGGGGCTGGACGCTGCTGGCTTCCCCTTCAGGGGCTGGTGCCACGACGAGGGGTGGGGTGGAGGTGGTAGATTTATATGTGGGGAGGAGGTTGCAAACCTTCCAAGTTGGGTGGATAGGGTTGCGGAACAGTATGGCTCGGGGCTCTTTCTTGGTTGGGTGGAATATCTGGAGGTGGTGGAGGAGGCATCGGAAGGTTTCTTTGGAGTAAAGCATTTATCAGGGCCTGGTTTTGCTCGGCCATGCGGTTAATGCTGTTGGTAAGCTCGATAAAATACTGCGGTGGGTTGTTTGGATTAGGGAGGTCGGCCTGATGGTCGGCAGCATTATTGTGAGAAGCCATGGATCTAGTCGTGACCATACACTTTGATGGGTAGGAGGAAAAGGTTGTTGGGATAGGGTCTCCGGCGACAATGAGCACAACTGGCGCGCGGAGCAAAGTCTTTCCCACAGACGGCGCCAACTGATGATACAGTTTGTTCCAGTGAATGGGTCGGACAGGTCCAAGCTCCTCAATGCCCACGTCCAAATGATCAAGCCCACCGGATAACCTGCAAACGAGTCCAACGGGGAACGGGGTAGTCCCCCAGTGAACCCTCCGACGAGCAAGTTAGAAGGAGAGTAGGGTGTAGGAGAGATTAGAGATAGAAAGCTTAACCTTCTTCTTGTCTTCAACGTTTGCTTATATCCTTTGGTAATCATTTCGCTGTCCCTTCCGACCTGCCCTCCTCGCCGAAAGTCTATGCTGTAGCTGTAGCTTACCTTGTTCAGGGTAAGGGGGTCTGTTCCGACGGAGAGGTGTTGTCGTAATAAATGCTGTGATGGGCTGCATTAATGGTGATGTGCAGTGGCAATAACTTTGCAGATCTTTGTCTGCTGATGTGGCTCGTCCTTCACCTGCCGTCTGCCTGAATGTCATTGGCTCTTTATGCCATGTTGGATTCCAACTGTTCTGGACCTCATTAGCTGGGTTATGTATTGGGCTCCAAGTGATGGGCTGGTTATGTATTGGGCTCCAAGTGATGGGCTTGGGTTGTTCATAGTGATTCATGGCCTTTATGGGCCTATACACGTCAAGAGATAATAACATTATTTTTATTTGTTTATTTATACGATTAACAAGTTATTTATAAAAAATGTGAATTAAAACTTTAAAAAGCCACTAGTATAATTATGTGAAAAATATAGATTAATCACCTTGTTTGGTTTTAGAAGATTGAGCTAATTTTTCATAAAATTGAATTTTTTTATTTTTCGTATTTTTTTTTGTTTTTAGTCAAAAGTTTTAATATTTTAAGATTTTTTATTTTTATTTTTAGATGCACCTAACCTAAAAATTCATCAAATACAAAAAAAATAAAAAAAAAATCAGAATACTAAAAGAATATTTATTAAAATATTTTAGGTGCATCTAGAAAATAATTTTTTTTAAAAAAAAGTACTAAAAGAATTCACTAAAAAAAAAATAAAAAATAAAAAAACCTCAATTTTCAAAAAATCAGTCAAAACTAAATAAGGTGAATTGCAATTACTATAAGTTATCAACTAATTAAGAATTACATTACAATTTACTGAATTTACTGCCAAAATTAACCATTTATGTTTCATGCATTAAAATGATCAAAATCCAACTTTCAATGAGAGAGTGAAAGACTACCTCAACCTAACTAAAACCCTATAAATGCTTCATATCCTCTTCTCCTGTTGTCACACACAAAACCAAAAATGGCACCACTACTACCAAGCCCTCTGTCATTCTCCGTGAGACGATGCAAACCAGAACTACTCACTCTGGCGAAATCAACGCCGCAAGAGTTAAAGCAACTCTCTGATATCGACGACCAACAAGGCCACCGGTGTCATATTCAGATCATAATGTTCTACAAGAATAAAATCAAAGAAACAAAACATCATTATCATCATCATCATCATGTAGATCCTGTGAGTGTTATCAGAGAAGCAATGGCTAAAGCACTTGTGCTTTACTGCCTGTTCGCTGGAAGGCTTATCGAAGAGACTAACAAACAACTTATAATGGACTGCACCGGCGAATGCATCTTGCTGGTCGAGGCCGATGCAAATGTCAGCCTCGACCAGCAAGATGCCTTCGCCGGTGCAGTCCATTGTAAGTTATTTGTTAGGCTCTTCGATAAGCCTTCCAGCAAGCGGGTAGTAAAGCACAAGTGCTTTAGCCATTGCTTGTCAGCCTTGACCAGCTCGGCGATTTCGTCTGGCCATCGTGTCCTTATGCTAAGGAGTTTCTGTATGATGTCCCTGGCTCTGGTGGGATCACGGAATGCCCTTTGTTGTTGGTATAGGTGAGTTATATTTAAGAATGTTGATGCTGCGGGCTCTAGATGAAACGGGTCGGATTAATCCACACTTCCTAAACCGTTACCTAAGGGTTGAGCTCACAGCAAAACCTACACAAGAGTTCAACGGGGAACGGGGAGTCCCCCAGCGAACCCTCCGATGAGCAAGTTAGAAAGAGAGATGGAATGTTGAGATAGATTGGTGATAAAAAGCTTAACCTTTTCCTTGTCGTCGGTGCTTGCTTATATCCTCTACTAATCATTTCCTTGTCCCTTCCGACCTGTCACCTTGGCCGAAAGTCTATGCTCTAGCTTGCCTTGTTCATGGTGATGCCGTTTTGTCCCGACGGGGAGGAGTTATCGCAATAAATGCTGCATGAAGCCTCATTAATGGCTGATGTGCCGGTGCAATAACTTTGCAGGATCTTTGTCTGCTTATGTGGCTGGTTCTTCTCTTGACACATGTTTAGATGTCATTGGTCCTTAATGCCACGTTGCGCTCCATCAGTATTGGGCTTTAGTGTTTGAATCATGTATTGGGCTCTAAGTGATGGGCCAAACGCTCCTATAGGCCCTCTTATGTCATTAGTCCCCCATTTTCAAGTGCAGCTTTAGTCCAACGAAGGGAATAAGAAAGAAAATAAGGGTTGGGAAGGAATGACTGAGAGAAAACTAAGTAAGAAGAGCCGCGAGGGGTGATCACGTGAGGGGACCAACCGAAGATAGGACCGACTACGAGGGGTGACCGAGTGGAGGGACCGACTATGAGGAGGGTCGACCTCGAAGGGTGGCCGAGTGGATGGATTGACCGTGAGGAGGGTCGACCGCGACGGGTGACCAAGTGGAGGGACCGACCACGAGGAGGGCCGACCGCGAAGGGTGGCCGAGTGGATGGATTGACCGTGAGGAGGGCCGACTGTGACAGGTGGCCGAGTGGTTGGACCGATCGTGAGGAGGGTCGACAGCGATGGGTGGCCGAGTGGTTGGACTGACTGTGAGGAGAGCCGACACGTCGGGTGGCCGAGTGGATAGATCGACTGTGAGGAGGGCCGACCGCGACGGGTGACCAAGTAGAGGGACCGACCATGAGAAGGGCCGACCGCGACGGGTGGCCAAGTGGGAAGAGGAAGTGGTCGGCGCGCGGGGCTCGAGGAGCGGCAAGGCACGTGGTGAAGTGAAGTGGAATAGACAGGGAAGGGGAAGGAAGTAGTGGATCATGGTCGTACACGTGGTGTAATCCTGTGGTTGGGGAGGTGACGCGTCAGTGTGAAGTGAAGGGGCGGGGTGATATAGGGTAGTGAAAAGGGAGAGGAAGGAGTTTTTCGAAATATTTCAAACTGGCGGAGTTGAATCTTGACCCTTGGAATACGGGTAAGCCGTAGGCCTTTGGGGTTATCCGCTTTACTTACTTTTTCACAAAAAACCAACACATCCCTGAAGTGAGCTCGTTTGTCCCGTACGATACGCCTCTGCAACACTTTGCGAACTTCCTTGTGTCAGCATCCAAAGCAATACGTAAACACGTAGGAGAAATGGCCGAAAAGGAAGTGTCTGCCGCGAGGCTTGATTCGTTGGGTGCTGACGATGCAGTGGATTAGTGGAACGATATCGGTGGAGCGGAGGGAGGGGATGGGGGCTGGTCAGGTCGTGCAGGCCCCTCCTTCGACGACGACAATGATTGCGGCCGCTAGGCCTATAAGCCAGTGGAGCTGGACCACTGGCACACTAAACCAGACAGATCCACATTCACAGCGGAGGAGTTGGAAGAGGTACGAAGGAAGTACCAAATTTCAGTAGAGATAGAGTTGAGGGTGCCCACTTCTAAGGAGAGGGCGTCAGATGTGCGGCCGGCAGAGTTTGCACTATACGAAGAAGCGTTGTGGGCGGGACTAAGGTTGCCTATCCCCAAGTTAGTGGCAGAGATACTTAATCGACTGGAGGCGACACCGGGGCAATTGATGCCCAATGCATGGAAAATTGTAGTGACTGTGCGATCACGTGGCCACGGGCGACCAACGGATCGGCGATGATAGTCGAAGAGTTCTTTTCATGCTACAAAGCATCTAGTCAGCAAGAGATGTGGGTGACTTTGCAGGCGGTGGCGGGCAGGGGGTTAGTAGTTGGGCTACTATCGTCTGTAAAGGGGTGGAGGCTGAGGTGGTTCTTTATATCGGCGAATGGGGCGGAAGGGGGTGCAGACGGTATGGAAGGTCCCCACGAAGTCAGTGGAGCCGAAGTTGGGGGTGAAGGCAGAAGAGGGGGTCAAGCAGGTGAAGGAGTGGAGGGAGAAGGAGGGTGTTAGATAGGACGACCTAGTCCACCCTTCATCCCTATATGCCTCGGGGCTAGGACCGCAATCGACTGAAGGGGACCCTGCAGTGGAGGAGGTGGAGGCGAGGTGAAAGGCGGAGGAGGCGGAGGAGGCGGAGGAGCGGAAGACTTTCGACAGAGCGAAAAAGTATAAGGAGGCAAAGTTGGGGCCTGCCCCTAAACTGACAATGAGGGAGCGGGTTCGATTGCGCCCCAAATCATTGGGCGATAAAGACTTGGATGGTTTTGCCCCATTGCCACCACTAGTAGACCCGTTGAAGGAGAGGGGCAAGCAGGAAGTGGAGGCAGTGCTGAAGAAGCCAAAGAAGAGGAGCATGGCTGTCGAGAGAGGAGAGAGCGCCCCTGCCGTGAAGAAGACGAATGTTGGGGGTCAAGGACGTCCCTATGGTGGAGAAGGGGGATGAGAGAAGGGTGACGGCAACTCCAGAAGGGGAGATCGGCCCCATGGCGAAGGAGGATAAGGGTCCCAGCGCCCAAGTGTTGAAAGAGAACCTGGAGACCGCCCAGGTGGCGAAAAAGGCAAGGGGCCAAGCGCCCAAGTGTTGAGAGAACACGTGAGCCCAAGCGCCGAAACGGTGGTGGCAGTGCCTGTACTAGAAGTAACCTCCAGCCCCATGGGAGGAAAGACCGGGGCCAGTACGCTAGGGGTAGTGTCGCGTTGACGACCGCGTTGTACCACGTGCGCGCGTTGGCAGGGCACTTCGTGGAGGAATGAGGGAAAGCTAGGGCGGCGGCCGACCACTTAGTTAGAGTGTTGGAGGACGCCGTCGTGCGGTCGATGGCATGGTTGAGAGAGGCTAACCTCTTAGAGGGTTGTGCTCAGTCCAAATGGAGGCTACGACGTTGGCGGCTGCTTTGTTGAATAAATCAGCACGTGTGAAGATGGAGATAGACCTGCTAAAGGTTCAGCTGGAAGGGGTGAAGGGGCAGCTGCAAAAGTTGATGGAGGAGATAGCGGGCTGGAAGGAAAGCGCTTGGAAGGCATGTGTACAAGGTGTGGAGTATGCCTAGAAAGCCAAGAAGATGGAGGTGTTGGCGATGGTGCAGGGCTACGCAGCAGAGTGTGCTAATGCTGGGCTTCTCGCGACCAGGTTAGAGCTGGAGACGGAACGCTGCAAGGTGGTATCGCTTGAGTTCCAGTTAGCTGGCGAGCAGAAGAAATTGGAGGAAGCCCAGAAAGCCTGCACCACCTCCAACGAAAGGTGAGATGAGGCTATGACCTGTAATGAAGATCTGCGCGCCCAGTCGATCAAGGACAAGGAAGAAGCAGATAAGCGCATTGCTGACTTGGAGAAAGCTCTGGCGGACGAAAGGGTCAAGTTGGAGTCTGAGAAGGCAGCGTACCCCGACCTATGTAAGGTGGCGATGGAGCAATGTAAGGAGTCTACTGACTTCCAGATAGCCATTGACGCCGCAGTTGCTAGGAGCTTGGTGAGGGAGGGGGATGGGGGGGCTGGGCCGTCGGGAGCGGCCGCTGGAAGTAGGAAGTGAAGAAGAAGTGATCCAGAGCTTCCAGCGGTCGGACTTTTATAAGCATGAAATGGCTGAGTTCTGAGACAGCGGCTGGAAGACGTTTAAACATAAAGTGGAAGAGCTGTTCCCAGACTTGGACTTTAGCCAAGTGAAGATTGATGAAGACGACGTTGCCCAGACCCCCCTGGACGAGGGGATTGAGGAGGAAGACCTGGCCTCTAGCAAGGATGAGTGATTTATATAAAATTTTTGGGTTTTGTGTTTGTTGTTTGTTTGTTTTTTTTTTTAAATAATGAAAAAGACAAAGCAGATTTAAATGAAAAAGTGTCATGAAAAAGAAACTTGTGTGCGAAAAATGGGCATAAAAGTAAAACTGGTGCCGTGAATTGTGAAACTTGCTAGCCAAACTTGTAGAAAGTTGAGTGGTGGGCAGCTAGCCATACTTGTGGGAAAACCATGAAAATGTTAACTATGCACCTGGATTTTAATTGATTTAAAAATGTAAAGTTAAAACTGTAAAGAATGTTAAAACGCGTCGTAGTATGGACCTAGATGTGAACTGAATATGGGAACCATGCTGTAATATGAAATTACGAAAATGGACCGGTCGAATTCTTCACTCGTGCTCAGTCTGGTTTGAGCTATAATTAACTCAGTTCGGCTAAGCCCTTCATGGTCGGTGCTCAGTCTGGCTGAGGTTTTGAGTAACTCAGTCGGGCAGGGCCCTTGCATACTCAGTCTGGCTGAGGCTTTAAGTAACTCAGGCTGGCTGAGCCCTTTGTGCTGAGTTTGGCTGAGGCTTTAAGTAACTCAGGCTGACTGAGCCCTGCGTGCTCAGTCTGGCTGAGGCTTTAAGTAACTCAGGCTGACTGAGCCCTGCGTGCTCAGTCTGGCTAAGGCTTTAAGTAACTCAGGCTGGTTGAGCCCTTCGTGCTCAGTCTGGCTGAGGCTACAAGTATCTTAATTTGGCAAGGTGTTATTGAAATACGATGTAGATAACTAAGATATAAGATCCTTGTCATTAAGGCGTAGCCCATTGATCACAAATTTACACCATGTATGAAAAGGACAAAAACAACCAAGTGTGTAGATTGTCAACATGAACACACAACACTTGATCAGTACAACACTTTATTAAAAATAACGCTTCAAGTGCTCGGCGTTCCATGGATGTGGGAGATCTCGACCTTCTATGTCCTGAAGTCGGTAAGTGCCTGGACGAGGTCTGGCCTTAACAACGTAAGGTCCTTCCTACTTGGCTGCCAGCTTACCCTCAGCCGGATTTTTGATGGCAAGAGTTGCTTTGCGCAAAACAAGGTCCCCCACGGCGAACTTGCTCGGTCGGACTTTGCGGTTGTAGTGTGTTCTCATTTTCTATTGATATGAGGCCCGTCTGACAGCAGTGTTCTCTCAGAGCTCTTCAATTAGGTCTAGGTTTACCCGACGCAGTTCTTCAGTTAGTTCTGGATTCGAGTATAGAACCCTCGGGGTAGGTAGATTGATTTCCACTGGGATGACCACCTCAGCGCCGTATGTTAAGTGAAAAGGGGTCTCCCCAGTGGGGGTTCGGGCGGTAGTGCGGTAGGCCCAGAGTACATTTGGTAATTCCTCAGCAGCTTCTAACTTAGTTTTGATGATCTTCAGAAGAGAACGGTTGGTAACCTCAACTTGGCCATTGGCTTGGGCATGACCTGGGGAAGAGAAACATGGCTAGATTTGAAGTTCTGCACATAATTTCCTGAACTTGGCATTGTCGAATTGCTTGCCGTTGTCGGAGACGATGGCTTGAGGGATGCCAAATTGGCACACGATCGACTGCTAGATGAATCTGGTTGTGTTCCGCTCGGTGATTGTGGCGAGGGGTTCTGCCTCCACCCATTTAGTGAAGTAAGTCGATCCCCTATTTGGCGAATGGATAAGGACTGCAAAGTGTGATCAGTTCTGTAGGAGGAGCGTGAGGGATGTTGGCGAAGCGTTGGCACTTACCACATTTAAGTACGAATTCAGTGGCATCTTGATTGAGAGTAGGCCAGAAGTAACCGGTGCAAAGTATTTTATAGGCTAGTGACTGGCGCCCGAATGATTACACACACCTCGTGGACTTCCCTCATCACGTAGGTCGCTTGAGCAGGATTGAGGCATCTCAGGTATGGGGCGTGAAAACCACGTTTGTACAGGAGGCCGCTGATAAGAATGTAGTTGCACGACCGGGCCCTGACTTTGGCGGCCTGCTGTTTGTCGTTTGGCAATTCCCCAGTTGTCAAAAATAGAAGGATATCTGTTGCCCATGGAATAGGTTCATTTTGGAGAAAGTAGACTTGCTGTTGTTTTGGGGAAATGGCAGGGTGGGCCAGGTATTCAAGGCGGACGCCATGGCTGAGGTCGGACTGGTCGACAGAAGCTAATTGAGCCATTTCATTTGCCTTGGAGTTTTCCGTCCGAGGGATGTGCGTGATGTGGAAAGTGTTGAAAAGACGAACAAGGGGGAGTGCAATATCCCTGTAAGCTCGCATTGTGTCGTCCTTGGCATCGAATTCCCCTGTAATCTGTCCAATGATGAGCTGGGAATCGCTGAACACCTAAATATGGCTTACACCAATGTCTCTGGCTAGGCGGAGACCTGCTATCAATGCCTCGTATTCAACCTCATTATTGCTTGTGTTGAACAAGAAACAGAGAGCACACTTGAAATAACCACCCTCGGGGGCGGTGAGGATGAGACCAGCCCCACTGCCTTCTTTGCGGGATGATCCATCGACATTGAGGGTCCAGGAGTGGGGGTCGTCTGTCTCAGTGTTGAATGGTTTGGGTGGTGGGGCCGTGGTTGGGATGGGATTGGTGAACTCCAAGATAAAATTGGTGACAGCTGTCATTTGATCGCTGTTCGAGGTTGGTAGGAGATTTCAAATTGGCTGAGTTCGACGGACCATTGCATAAGTTGGCCGGACAATTTTGGTTGTTGCATTATTTTCTTCAAAGGTTGGTCAGTGAGGACGACAATGGAGTGGGCCTGGAAATAAGGTCGGAGTCGTCTTGAGGCTATTACTAAGGCCAAAGCCATCTTTTCTAGCAGTGGGTAGTTCTGTTCTACTCCCCGAAGGGTCTGTAGACACCTCTTTTGACCGCCCTTAGACTTGGGCGTTACTGATGGTTTACTTGGTGGTAAAAGATGTGCAGGGCAAAGGTTCAATTTCTTCGGCAAGGAGAGGGACAAATAAACTTCACACCTCATTTTGGACCAAAGCTATTTTGAATGGTTTTAGACCTTAAAAACCCTCTTTCAAAACTTTTTTGAAATAAAGTTCTTACGATTGTTCCGACGCTCGCATTCGGTAAATGTGCCGCTTTTTCGGTAAACCGAGCAGGCCAAAGTGGAGATGAATGAAAGGGAGATGAAATCTTTGAAAACATCTTTCAAAACACCTTGCTTAGGGTTTGAAGTTGAAGAAAAGAGGAGAAGAGGGGAGAAACCAAGTTGGAAAAGAGGATAGGCAAGAATCGCTAAGAGAGGGACGAGCAGTCTCGCTAAATCAAGCCTATCTGGTCTTACACTTGGAGTTAAACTATGAGGCCACAACCGTTGGAAAGAAGACTTCCGGGGCTTCATTTTTCATTCAAGAATCTCTTAAATCGAGTCCGGAGGGCGGAGATATGATTGGTTGAAGTTGGGCATCATCCCGGTTGGACCAAAACTGAGCAGTCTTCACAAAAAAGCATAACTTTTTGCACAGTTGGAATTTGATGCAAGGTTGGTTCCATTGGAAAGCTTACTTCCTGGGCTTCAATTTTGGACACAAGAATGAACCTGAAAAGGAGTTCATATGGAGAGTTATGCCGTTTGAAGTTGGACCTGCAGAGTAGATTTTTCCTGCCGGACCGAGCCAAATAATGGCCGACGGCCAGAAAAGATGGCGACCGCAAGTTTGCTAGCCGCCGACCTTCCAGAGTATTCTACAGATTGAATGGATGCCAGCTGTGCCAGCTGGAAATGCACGACTCTGCTCCCCATGCACGTGTGTGGCTGTTTTGCACCCTTTGCCCATTGACCCTCTTTTTGCACCCTTTGCTCAAAGCTTATTGAGAAGCTTTGACCCCTTGTCTTGGCTTCCTCAAGAAGCTTGCACCCTTGGCATAGCTTCTCTTAGAAGCTTGGTTCCTTTGACCCTTTTGTATAGCTTCTTTGAGAAGCTTTACACCATTTCCTTTGCCTATGTAAGAGAACCCTCTCCTCCTTTGTTTAGGTTCAGCAAAAAAACCAGCCCTAATACATACATATCTGATATATATCACCCTCTCTCTCTATATCTCCCTCTCTCTCTACTTTTGTGTGTGTTTGAGGGCCTAAAGGTGTGTTTTCTTCTTAGTTTTGCACTAAGTCACCTACTCCTACACCATACTTCGACTTGAGAGGCCTTGGGGGTTTGTTCTTGAAGTTTTGGGTTGGTTTTGATCAGAAGAAGGTGGCTGGAGTGGCTGTTCTTCAAGTGTTCTTCAAGGGTGAGTTAGTTGCTTTATATTCCCCAATCTTGCACTAGCTTTTAGCCTATCTTGCATGCTGATTTAAGCTTGTGTTAACTGGAAAAAGTCTTGTTTTTAGCTCATTTTTAAGTTTGTTCAGATCACTTTTGTGTTTGGGGTTGTTTACCCCTCTTAGGCCTTGTTTGGCCTCATTTTTGTGTCTTTTTTGTGAGCTTCGGGACCACCTTGTATTGGCCTTCTCACCACTGAAATCTAGAGGGATTTCAGTGGTGGGGATGGTGTTTTGAGGTCCTAAGAAGGAGAGGGGTGATCCTCTCCTTTGTTGTCTTGTTTACTAGCATGTTTGGCCCTTCAAAGGAGCCCTTATTTGCACACTTCTTGAGCTCGGTTCAGGCATTTTTCAGTGGGTTTTAGGACCCCCATAAGCCATTTCCAGAGTTTTTTTGGTCATGTTGAGTGTCCCTCTTGCATGTGTATAACAACCCCTTGCATGGCCTTCCAAAGGAGCACCTCATTCTAACATGTGTTGGCTCTATTTCAGTGGGTATTTGGTGTTTATTTAGCATGTTTATCTCTGTCCCATGTTGGTTGTCGACCCTTGGCATGCATCATACACTTGCTTGTATTCCTCTATTTTGCCTAGAAATGCATCTTGCCTTTGGACCACCATGCTTGCATATTTTGGCTTAGCTTTGTAAAGCTTTTATGCTTGTTTTAGTATGCTAAGGGACTGTTTTTGGTCATTTGAGTCATCCATGACTTGCTTTGTATAGCTACCATGTAATCCCCCTCATGAGCCTTGAGTGTTGACCCTTCTAGCATGCTTTATTTGCACTATTTCAGTGATTTGGAGTCACTTAATGTCATTTCAGTCCTCATGGTATGCTTAAATGTTGCATTTGATGCTCCTTTGATGCTTCAAGAGGTTGTGCCTTATGCTCCATGTTTAGACATTTGTGTATGCTTCCATGTGTAGGTCATCTAGATGCCATCTAAGTGGTTTTTGGGGCTTACTTTGACATGATTTGGGACTGTTTTGATTCACTTTGATCATTTGCTTCATGTGTCATGTGATCATGGTTTAAGTCCTTGGGCTAATTCAAGCTTCTATGCATGCTTTGCTTGTTTTGTTTACTTGGTTTGGCACCATTTATGACATGATTTCAGAGCTTATAATGCATGCCATATGCCCATGTTGTTCCTCTTTTAAGTGTGCTTAAGAGTTGTCTCTATGTGCCTAAATGTTGGACATTGCATGTATGCCTATTTGTGTGTGTTTTGGCTTCCATTTGAGCATATTGGCCACTGATTTTGGCATGCTTGAGAGCTACCCATGTTAGTTTAAGTCCATCTTTGCATGTTGTTGCATGCTAGTTAGGTTACATGTTGTTACATGCTTGCCTATCCTCACATGTTGACACATGTTTGCATATTGCATGTTCACATGCTCATCTTGCATGCTTAGCTTGCATGTTTAGGTTGCATATCATAGCATGCATCTCTTGCCTCTTGAATTGATTATGATAGAGTTGGGGCCCATTATTTGTTTTGTGCATTTCATTCCATATTGAAATTGCACATCTTGACTCTTTGGCCATCATGCATGGAAATGCGCGATTGGTGGCCGAGAGCCAAGAACCATCCTCCTTTGAGTCATGAATATGATAAGGAGGGTGGTAGTGCAAACATTGCTTTGGAAATGCATTGCCATGCCTTGTCTGCCCTCTGCTGCTTGTCAAACAGGTTTCTGCAGGAAGTCGGCCGGCCATCTACAGTGCCGACCGGCCATCCGTTGGTGGCCGATGGATTAATAAGTGGCCAGTGAGTATTCCTCATGGCCGTGGCCAGTCCTCTCAGCCGGTGGCACCCCACAGTGTTCATGGAAGCATCCCTAGGACTTGCACAATTTTCAGAGGAGCAGAGCAGGGAAAAACAGAGGCAACTTGTGCATGGCAGTGGCTTTCCGGGCGGAGCCGAGCGCGCATTGCATTGAGCCCTCTTCCCGAGGCCTTTTTCTGCTTTAATAGTTTAATTAATTTGTCAAATAGCTAAGGGTTTTGTAATATTTAATTAGCTAGGGCAGTTAATTATTTATTCGGTTTGTATTATTATTCGGTCCCTCCGAGTGAGGGCGTATTTGTAATAAGTGTGGGTGCGTGTGTGCATGTCTTCCAACCCCCAGTTCTTTCTCCCTTTTACTTACTTGCTTTGATGGTTAGTATTAGGACATATTTAAATTAGCATACCTTATGCTATGCATGCATGCATCCATACATTTGTTTTACATGCACCGGGCTCGGTACATCATGCTAACTACACTTGTATTTCAAATTCCAAGTTGAGTACTTGTTAATTGCAGCATTTCACATGCCATCTTTAGGATAGCCGAGCCTATTGTAGTTGCATCTTGCATGCGTTGCATTAGCCACCTTAACATGAACTAGGATCATGCATATGATTACTATTTGGTTTCTGTTTTGGCTTGGAGTACTCTGTAAGTTCTTTCGCTTTAGCATCCTCGTATGTGTGTGAATGTTGCCATGATAGCATAAATACCATGAGGCTGGCTGCTTATGTGATATAACAGCTTGAATGCCTGTGGATGGAGGTCAAATTACCTAAATTGGAATAATGCATTAAAACCGAGAGTTTTAAGCCCACTAGATAGTGGCAAAACCATCTTTTCCAAAAAGCCCACTCCAGGGTGGCAAAATCTGCATTTTAGCCTACTTACGAGTAGCAAATCACTTTCAAAGCAAACCTGAAATGTTTTGTTCCCATTTGGGCGATTCGGTCTACACTTGTTTGCTGTGCGCATAACATAGTAAATCTAGGCTAATAACCGGAATAAGAACACATAAACGTTTTCAAAATTGGATATCACGGTTAGTAGAGGCCGATCTTCGGATCGGGCGAGAGGGGGTGCTCATAGCTGACCTTCCCCGATCGTACCCAAGTTTCCGAGCCGAGGCAAACTTTGGTGATGACGGACACGTGGCCTTTGGCACCGAGTCAGGGTTTCTCCTACTTTTCCCCAAAATAAAATATTTTCGACTCTGTATCTGGCAAAGCAGTCCATGTTTGGCACTTCTTTACAAAAATCTGTTTTCAAAAAACGATTTGCCGATTTGGACTCTTTGGTTCAGATATTAAGAACCGTGAGACAATTTGAGTCCGAACTGTAGTGAACCCAAATGAACAGAACGGGGGTTCATCCTCCCGGGACGTTCGGGGACGTCTGCAGGTCCGACTAATGTAGTAGACCGGACGCTGGATAGAGCCGTCTTCCCTGATGAGGGCTGCACTGACTGCGGTGTTCGATATGGCTAAGTAGAGAAGAAGGGGCTCACCCGTGATCGCCTGAGAATGTAAAGGGGGGGTTGTCCATGCACTGCTTCAATTGTTGGAAAGCCTCTTCGGATTCGATCATTTACTCGAAAGCCTGCCGAAGAACTTTGAAGAAGGGGAGGCACTTGTCCGTTGCGCGGGAAAAGAAGCGGTTGAGGGTGGTGACTCTGCCAGTAAGCCTTTGAACCTCCTTAACCGTTCTGGGTGACTGCATTTCTATCAGGGCCTTGATCTTTTCGGGGTTAGCCTCGATACTCCGCTGACTGACCATGAAACCCAAGAACTTCCCAGATTCTACGCCGAAGGCGCATTTCTCCTGATTGAGCTTCATTTGATACTTTCGTAGGGTGCCGAAGGTCTTCCATAGGTCGGCCAGATGATCAGAGGAGAGTTTGCTCTTGACTAGCATGCCGTCGACGTATACTTCCATGTTCCGACCTATCTGAGGATGAAAGACGGCGTTGACCAACCGTTGGTAAGTTGCTCCGGCATTTTTCAACCCAAATGGCATGACATGATAATGGTAGGTTCCCCGGTCGGTGATGAAGGAGGTGTGTTCCTGATCAGACGGGTGCATCAGAATTTGATTGTACCCAGAGAAGGCGTCCATGAAGCTGAGCATTTGATGACCGACCGTGGCGTCGACAAGCAGATTTATGCGAGGAAGGGGATAACTATCTTTGGGGCAAGCTCGATTGAGGTCGAAGTAGTCGACGCAGAGTCGCCATTTACCGTTGTTTTTACGGACCAAGACCACATTCGACAACCATCTGGGGTAGTCCACGTTCTTGACAAACTGTGCCTTCAGTAGTTTATCTACCTCAGAAGCAATAAGAGCATTGCGTTCTGGGTGGAAGATGCGCTATTTCTAGCAGAAGGGTCAGAAATGGGGTTCGATGCTCAAACGATGAGTGGTGAAGAAAGGATCGATACCCGGCATATCGGAATGGGTCCAGGAAAACACATCATTGTGCTTAGTCAGGAGGGTTGTAAGATCGGCCTTGGCTTGAGGGGATAGTTGGCTGCTGATCTTGGCTGTCTTTGCTGGGTTGGTGGGGTGGATGAAGACTTCAACAAGTTCTTCCACTGGTTCCTCTCTGACTAACTCGTCTTCGTCTCTAACGTCGAGTCCTTCAATGATCATGGTCTCCTTCAGCTTGACCTCTTTGAGTGAAGCGACGTAGCATTCTTTGGCCACAATCTGTTCTTCCCTCACAGTGCCGACTCTGAGGTCGGTAGGAACTTTCATGGCCAGATGATACGTGGATGTGACGGCTTGAAAAGTGTTAAAAGCGGTGCGACTGAGGATGATGTTATAAGCAAAGGGACAGTCGACGACGAGAAAAGTGAGCAACTTAGTGGTCTGCCGTGGGTATTCTCCAATGGTGATGGGAAGATCGATGGAGCCTATGGAGGTCACCCGGTCTCCAGTGAAACCAACCAATGGGGTTTGGAGGGGGACAAACTTTCTTCCCCGACCTTGAGTTGGCGATAGGCGTTTAGAAAGATGATGTTCGAAGAGCTACCGTTGTCGACAAGCACCCGTTTGACTTTGTAATTGGAGAGGAGAGCAGAGATGACGAGGGGGTCGTTATGGAGGTAACGGATGCCTGTGCAATCGGCCTCTGTAAAGGTGATAGGCTCCATCTATTGCTTGGGGTGTTTGAAGGGGCGGTCTAATGTTGCAACTTCTTTATCTGAGCAATGCCTTATTTTTTCGAGTTCTGCCCGTTGAGTCGAACGGGATGGTCCTCCATATGCAAGCTCGCTAGCAATAACTTTGATCTCTCCGACCGGGGGGGCGGGGTTGCCTTGTGCCCGGGGTGGTTGTGGCGGCCGATCATGGCCTTGGTTAGGTTGTGCGTGTTGTCGAGGAGGGGTGCGCCGGTGGTTGTTTTTGGTAGGTTCAGTCATTTGCCTTTGCTGAGAGCGGGCTGCCGTGAAGCGACTGAGGCGCCCCTGGCGTATCAAGCCCTCGACCTGGTCTTTGAGGTTAACACACTCCTCGGTATTGTGGCTGTGGTCTTGATGAAAGCGACAGTATTTGGACTGGTCTCTCCGGTTGGAAAGAGATCGCGAGGGTTGGGGCCATTTCAAGGGATAATCTCGTTGGATCTGATTCAGGACTTGTTCCATGGGGGAATTGAGGGGTGTGTATCGTTTGAACCGGCCGGGCGGTCGGGTTGGTGTCGACCGGTTGGCTTGGGCAGGTCGGTCGGTATACTGAGGTGTTTGGTGAGTGTACTGGGTGTTCCTGGTTTTAGAGTCCTTTCTCTTCTCTCTAGGGGTCAGGTTTTTGGTCGTAGGATCTTGTCGGGCAGCTAGGGAATCTTCGACGTTCATGTATTTTTGGGCTTTGGAGAGTAGGGTTGCTATGGAGGTCGGGGGGTTTTTGGAGAGAGAAAAAAGGAAATCAGATGATCGTAGACCGGCCATGAAAGCCGTGAGAATGACCTTGTCGTCGTTTTCCGCGACCTGCAGGGTTTCGGTGTTGAAGCGGGTGACGAAGCTGCGCAATGACTCCCCCTCGGTCTGACGGATGTTGAGGAGCTGGGTTGCCGGACGTCGCTGGCACTGGGCACCAATGAAATGGCTGAGAAATGAGTCACTTAGGTATTGGAAAGTGGAGACAGAGTCTGTTGGCAGTTGACTAAACCAGAACCGAGCCGACCCCTTAAGTGTTACGGGGAAAGCCCGACACATGATCTCGTCAGGGAATGCATGGAGGACCATGAGGGTCCTGTAAGTTTCCAAATGGTCGACTGGGTCCGTTGTGTCGTCGAAAGAGTCGAGCGAGGGCATTTTGAACTTAGGAGGTAAGGGTTTGTCCCTAATAGAATCAACAAATGGTGAGTTGGCTGTGGTGGGGGGTTTATTTTGTATGTTCTGCATGACTCCTTGAAGTTGGAGTTTCATGGCTCGGAGTTCTGCATCCAAAGGGGAGCGTTGTCACCATCAGAACTACTGGCCTCCCCCTCGGGGGCTGTTGCTTGGATCGGTGGATGTGGGGCTTGAGGTGGGAGATTCATATCTTGGGGAGGGGGTCGCAAGCCCTCCAAGTTGGAGGGATGGGATTGTTGGCTCGGGGCTTGTTCTCGGTTGGGCGGTATGTCTTGAGGTGGTGGCGGGGGCATAGGAAGGTTTCTCTGAAGTAAAGCATTGATTAGGGCTTGGTTTTGTTCGGTTAAGCGGTTAATGCTGTTGGTGAGTTCTGTAAAATACTGCGGTGGGTTGTTTGGGTTAGGAGGGTCGGCTTGGGGGGCGGTAATGTTGTGTTGAGAGGCCATGGATCTAGTTGTGACCATCCACCTTGGTGGGTGGCAGGTGAGGATTATCAGGAGTGGGTCTCCGGCGACAATGAACACAGGTGCCAGACGGAGCAAAAAGTTTCCCACAGACAACGCCAACTGTTGATGCTGCGGGCTCCAGATGGAACGGGTCGGATTGATCCACACTTCCCAAACCGTTACCTAGGGGTTGAGCTCATAGCAAAACCTGCACAAGAGTTCAACGGGGAACGAGGAGTTCCCCAATGAACCTTCCGACGAGCAAGTTAGAAAGAGAGAGATGGAATGTAGAGATAGATTGATGATAGAGAAGCTTAACTTTTTCCTTGTTGTTGGTGCCTGCTTATATCCTCTGCTAATCATTTCCGTGTCCCTTTCGACCTGTCATCTTGGCCGAAAGTCTATGCTCTAGCTTGCCTTGTTCATGGTGATGCCGTTCTGTCCCGACGGGGAGGAGTTATCGCAATAAATGCTGCAGGAAGTCTCATTAATGGCTGATGTGTGGTGCAATAACTTTGCAAGATCTTTGTCTATTTATGTGGTTGGTTCTTCTCTTGACACGTGTTTAGATGTCATTGGTCCTTAATGCCATGTTGAGTTCCATCAGTATTGGACTTTAGTGTTTGAATCATGTATTGGGCTCTAAGTGATGGGCCAAACGCTCCTATGTCAAAGAAAAATATCAAATCAGTGTTAGTTTGAACAACTAATTATAAATAAGTAACAAACTTTATAAATATTAATAATTATAATTATAATTTTTTCATGAATTTACAATTATTTTTTGAAAAGTTCATGTAAGTACTACAGAACCTGTGGTCTACCTTGGTTTCATCCATGTAGTAGAGAGATGGGTAGGCTGTCTTTCATCTTTTACACCAAAAAAATAAATAAATCTGATAATCATAGTTTCATTATATTTATTTTCAAAAAATATACCATAATTATGAGTTTGAAAATAATTGTATATCTTTTTAAAAAACAAATATGATTAATTGATATGGCTACTATATTATTAAGTCAATTTAACCAGCTCAGTAACCCATCCCAGTGATGAGTGGTCAATTATTGCTTATTGAGCCATTTATTTCCATATGGGTTTTGTTTTTTTTTTGGTGATTATTGGGACTTGTGGTAAGCGTTATTAAGCTTTAATTATTCGGAAAATGATGCGTAGCTCGAAAGCCTTTGGCTCGAAATGGCTCAAAAGTACGAATTTCTCTCTCATCTCTAATTTTTCCTTTCCCTTTGCTTTGCTCTTCCCTCCTCCTCACCGCCTCTGTTCAATATATTCTCGAAACCAGAAAAAAGACCGCACTCTCACCGCTCGATCTCTCTCATCCCTTCTTTGTCTTTCACCCCCTTCTTTGTCATTCAACAGGTTATTGTGTATGATGTTAATTGAGCAGCTGTGCCTTTTGTGAAACAGTGAAAAAACTTTTAATTTGCTTCATGACAATGACATCAGTTCACCATTTGATCTTCTCATAAACAAAATATAAGTTCTTAAACAAAATGAAACAATAAATAAATCCATTTTAAAAATAAATAAATAAATAAATAATAGTAGACAATGAATCTGAAAAAAATCCTCAACTAATATGGCAATGGAATGGAATAGCTGCCATGGCAGTATTGAATCTGAAAAAAATCTTCAACTAAAATTAGACAATGAATCTACCTCTTATTTTCACAATCATTTTCCTTAACATTATGTTATTTTCACAATCATCTTAAGAATAATTTATTATAGAGTAATGGAAGAGCAACCATGGCAGCCACAATCATCTTAACTAGCAGCCATGGCATCCACAATGACAACAGATTACAGAGCAATGTTTGAAGGGGAAATACATTATCCACAACTCAAGCACAACTCCGATTACTCTACGGCACACAAACTTCCGTCTCTTCCACTCCGATGAAACAGCAGTAGCGGCAGCACAAGCTAGGTTACGACCAGACCAGACAGTGCTCTGCTTCTTCCTTTTTCCTTTTTTTTTTTTAAAATAAAATGAAAGGTGGGTGTATCTACACAGCTGCAGCTGCAGCAGCACCAAGTTGAGTAGAACTTACTTTCGAGCCGTTTCGAGCCAAAGACTTTCGAACTACGTAGCGGAATCGTAATTATTCCTTTTTTTTTTTTTTCTTTTTATAATTGATTTTCTATCAATTGGCCAATTTTTTTTTTTAAATCAATTAATTTTATATAAATAATTTATATGTATATATAAACTTACAAAACAAATTATTCAAAAAACTATTTTTTCATAAATAATGTACATATATAGACTTGCAAAATATTTAATTTGGATAAACTACAAAAAAATGTTTCGCTTGAGGGTCCTTTCATTAAAAAGAAATAAATAGTGGAAATAGTGGTTGGAAGCGAAATGTAAAAAAAAATATATAAATAAAATAAAAAGTATATTTCTTCATATGTATTTGATTAGGATGAAAAGTTTGAAAGGAAACCAAAGAGAGATAAATTTAGAATTTTAATTATAAATAAATACTTTTACAAATAAATTTAGGTTTTCTTATGTTCTTATATATTTTTGGCAAAAAGTTAAAACCCTAGTTACCATAATAACATGAATTATATAAGAAAATAACTTATTATAATATCACTACTTTCATACTAAACAAATTAAAAAAACAATTTATTTTTCTTTCTTTCTTTCATTTTTCACTACTACAAGTAAGGCATATATTGGGAATTGATTCTTGTGAGGCTTTTTAATTTTTATGAAAAAAAATTGTCAAAAAATGTTAAAAATAATTATTTTTGTAGTAATTTTTTGAGAGAATTACATTTCAGTAGGAGAAATTTTTATTTTTTTATTTTTACATAAACATAGAAGGGTGCAAGTCGCACTTGTACTCTCACAACCTTTCACTTACATTCCATCTCACAACCACTTGTACTCTATATATTTTTATAATTATTTTTGTCTGTCCCATCATATTAAAATTCTCAATTTTTTTTTAACTCTTTTACTAAAATTATAACTTATCAAAATAAGCCTAAATATAAAGAATGAATAATGTTAGAGATCATGAAGAAAATATCATGAAGATTTTTTATCATTTGATTAATGTGATGTTTTATTATAGGTGTAATCTAAATGTGGAGAATCTTTCATGATCATCTTCATGATATTTTTTTCATGATCCCTAACATTACTCATAAAGAATCCCCACCCCCCAAAAAAATAGTGGTCCACCCAACTAGAAATGCACAAAATGAATATATATATATATATATGAACGATTAAGATTTTTTTTTTCTTAAAGTGAGACTTATTAATAAATTTTGTAAAATTACGTCTATTTGTATGTACTATGTATTTATTTTTATGTTTGATTTTTATATTTCTAAAAGAATTAATATTAATTTTAGGACAAATTATACCTTGGTCCCTGTAATTTGTATGTTATATAAATTCGGTTTTTGTATTTTTATATTGTATCAATTTATTTATTTATTTTTAAAAAAAATCACTTTGTCTTAATATAATCCACCTGATAACATCGGTTAAAAAATTGGATAGAAATCAAAATAAAAATTGATTCATACAACTTTTCAATCACTTTTAAGATAGTGAATGATCTGTTTTGTTCCTTGATTTCAATTTTTGAAAAAGTATTATCAATTCAACTGAATTAATATAATGTGAAAATTTTAAAGATAAATTATTGTAATTATAATTATAATGCCTATGGGTGTAAGTTTTCCTTCATTTTATGTTACTTGTTAAAATTTTGAAACAGTAAAAAAAATTATTGATGATAATTAATCAATTATATAATGGCAACACTGAATGCAAAAAGTATTATAACAAAATTACAACGATCCCAACTAAAGAAGTGTTTGTGCAATCCTCTGCTAGCATCACACCCCGTTGGTGACTAACCAACCAAACAACACCACCACTCTATACATCCAATTAGCTACTACAAACTAAACAAGTATAACAGGAATAACAGCAGCAGTAGCAACAGAAATCCCAGCAAAATCCTGACTCAAGCTCTAACCCCTTACACCCCTCTTCCTCCAAAGCAACATCTTATTTGCCTTAAATTAATCAAGAAATCTTGAACTGTAAAATGATACTCTGACCTTAATCAACTCACATAATTCTTCCAAATTAGGGGTAGAAGCATTGAACACACAGTTATTTCAATGTTTCCATAATGATCACAAACAGCCAAAGGCAAAGCCCTCCAAATCTTTCTCTCCTTCTTATTGAATCTACCTCCCTCCCACCATGGGAATAGACTTTGAATTGAACCTGGTAACACCCCTTGTACATCCCACCATGTTACTTGTTAAATTGTTAACCATCATTTCTAATAAAACTTTAAAATAAGGCATTTGAGAGCGGAATAATTTTGTTATTTATATTTTTAATATGAAGCTTTCTTGTTTATTGGAATTGGCTTTGGACCTTTACTGCGCAGCTTAGGTGGAGGGCAAAGAAGTCCACTCCCAGGGGAGCCGAGCCATAAATTCCCTTTACATGTGGTTGAATTCTCTTTTATGAGCCATAATCTAATTGTTAACTACCGAGTCACGACACATAACATAAGCGTAACCTTTATGTTCTGAATATTAATCAATTCATGTTATGTTGTCTCTCTGAAATGCATGCATTCATGGATGTAGATAACACGTTTGTCATGTGGGGGATTCGTACTTGCGATCCGACTGAACCACGCAGTGTGCGATGAACTCGGCCTTGTCCAATTCCTGAAAGCAACCGCAGACATGGCAAAAGGTTCATCTTCTTCCCCACCACGACCCGTGTGGCAGAGAGAGCTCCTTAACGCAAGGGAACCTCCACAGATAACATCACCAGTACGAAGACATGTCCGACAACAACGATGCACTCCATCAATCTTTCTTTTTTGGTACCAAACAGATGACTGCCATTTCCAACCATCTTCCTCCACCACACCTTCTTCACTCATCTTCCACTCTGCAAGTTCTCACTGCGTTTCTATGGAGGTAATGTTCTTGCATCATTTTCATTTTTAATATATTTGTGTGCAAAGAAGTTGTAATTTATTTTGGAAGATTACATTGGTAGTCTTTACATTTTGTTGCTTATCTTATTTTAGTCTCTACAGTGCTAATTGATTCAATTTTGACTCTTAATTTTAAATTTTATGTCAATTTATTTCAATTGATAACACCGTTATTTTTGACAAAATTTTTCTAGGTTGTTCAAGAAGTAGCTTTTAGTTGGTTTTTTGACATTTTACAAAAATAATTGCAGAAAAGTAGAGTGTGTGATGTGATCGGGTGTTTTGACTTTTTGGCTATTTTAATTAAAAAGCCCACACCCCAAACGGATTCATTGAGATTAAGTCATTCAATTGATCAAGTTTATGATTGGAAAAATAACAACTTAATTGGTATTTTAAAGTTTAATTACAAATCAGTGGTAAAGTTTATAAATATTAATAATTAAAATTATAATTTTTTTTATGAATTTGTAATAATTTTGTATAATCACCACTGTGTGGTAATTTCTCTTTTGTAATTTTATTTTTAAAAATAAGACACATGTCATTCATATGTGCATTTGTCATAAAAAAAATACTAACAACTGGTATCAATGGAGAAATTTGAGATAAAATAAAAAAGATTCAAACCAAAATTGATGAAACTAAAATTACAGAGACCAAAATAATATAAAGACTAGAATACATATACTAGCAGTGTAATTTGTTCATTTATTTATGTCGCTCGTCATATTTACCAATTTTGCACCAACAGGTGTCACACAATTGCACTCCAAATTGATCCCAATGAGACCGTTCGGGTGACATTCATGGTCGATGTGCGAGGCAAGCCTGGCCTGAACTTGCCTCCTGGTTACTATGGCAACTCATCTGTCTCTCCAAGCGGCAGTTTCAAACGCTGGAATGCTATGTAAAAATCCACTAGAATATGCAGTAGAATTGGTTAAAAAAGCCGAGGCTCTTGTGACCGAAAAATACATAAGGTCAGTGGCAGATTTCTTGGTGGTCAAGGGACGACCTCCATATTCAAGATCATGGAATTTCATTGTTTCCGACACAACATGTGCCGGTTTTGGAGAGGTTGATTTTGGGTGGGGGAAGCCTGTATATGGTGGTCCTGTTGGTGGCACATCTTTTAGTAGCCCCTATGCATTGTTTAGGAATGGTGATGGAGAGGATGGGATTGTGGTGCCTATATGTTTGCCTGTGGCTGCTATGGAAAGGTTCAAGGTGGAGCTTTGGAGAATGATCTGGGGACTAATGGGGATTCACATGTTGTAGAGCCCATTAAGATTAGCTCTATGCTCTAAATCAAATCAGTTGTGCAACCCTATTACTTTTCTGTGTCAATATAGTTGGGATAGGTCAGCATTATTATGATGCTTCACGTATTAGAGTTGCAAATGAACCGAATTGTTTATAAACAAGCTCGGCTCAGCTCGTTAAGGACTTGACTTGGCTTGATTCATTTAGTAAACAAGCTAAGTTCGAGCTCACATAAACTCAGCTCGTTTATTTTTATTTAAATTATATAATAAATATATTATTTATATATTAAATAATATATACATATATATTAAATAATAGTATAAATACATTTTTTTATTTAAATAATATAAATGATATTTAAAAAAATTATCGAGCCGAGCCGAGCCGAACTCGAGTTTCATTAATGTTAACGAGCTGAGCCGAGCTCGAGCCCAGTTTCTTATCGAGCTCGAGTTTCATTAATGTAAACGTGCTCAATAAGTAAATTAGCCAAACTCGAGCTTAGCAAAGCTTGGCTCGACTCGATTCGTTTGCAGCTTTATCACGTACTGGCCTTTTCTTTATTGATATATGTCTAAGTATATTTTGTATATTAGATTCTTATCAATAAAATTTTTATTTTACTAATTAAAAAAAAAAAGTGAAATTAACCCAGTTGTATTTCACTATGTCGTGAGTTTTGATTTTGTATAATAATCAATGAAGGAATAGAGATAAGAGAAGTTACATACATTATATAACAGATGAGACTTTATTCTTAATATCAGACATCTGGTGAGTTTTTATTTTGTTGTGGTTCTGTTTTTGCCTAGGTGTTGCCGGGCTATTGGTTTGAGATTCATGTGCTAATATTTAGATGTGATTGTTAAAATAATTTGTACATATATGTTCAAATATGAAAATAAATAGTTTTAAAATTTTGCACAAGCAAAAATATTGGTATACATAAATTAAAATAATTTTACCAGATTGTTATATGAAGGTGTAATTTTTTTTTATTTATGGTGCTAAAACTTCAATAGATCACAACTTTGCATTCAATAGTCAGTTTGGACGATTTTTTTTGTTTTGTTTTGTTTTGTTTTGATCCCATATATTTTTTCAAGATCTATCCATATAAAATTGTCAAAGTCAATTTTGAACATTTATTTTCATAAAAAAAAAAGAAAGGAAAAGTCATTTAGCTCTTTTGATTAATCAAAAAATTTAAAAAAAAATTGAAAATTTATATTTAATATTCATCTTATTTGAAAGGTGTCGAAAATACAAATCCAGATATGAATTTTGTCAAAAAGGGAAGTGTAAATTTCAAGTTATGAGATATATTCATTGGATTTTTTTTTTTTTTTTTTTTTGGGGGTACAAATTGTTGGACAAATTGTGTAAATTAAACAAGATAAATAGATTTATGATTTATTAATTACGTTACAGAATAAGAAAAACATGCTGAATATTACAACCATATTTCACAAAAATACACAATACGATAAAATAGTAAAGAAAATAAACCGAAACCTGTGTGGTACCACAGTTTCCTTAAAACAGATTAGCCGCCTTACCGTGGGTGCTGGAGGTATGTCAACTTTTGTCTTCCAGATACGATGGTTTAAATTGGCTAACGCAAAAGCACCTTTTGTTAGTTTTGGTGAACCAACAATGGCAGCACTCTCTTACACAGGAAGAATAAAAATTTCTAGAGGAAACATTGAACACAAAGAGAGAGCAAACTTTTTGGTGTCGAAGAATGAAAGAGTGGGTCTCTTTTTATATACATGGAGGGAGAGAGGAAAAGGCTCCTGCAACAAATGCAGGTTTTAATTTTGCAAAACTCCTAAGACATAAATTGCAAAATTGATGGCTTTAATCCATCATGAATACAAAAGAGTTACAAAGTTTTATACACATGTATATTGTGTATAATCCAGCAGCCACCTTTCCCAACACTTCTTTCATGAGGCCAACTTAATGAGTCAATTTCTCATTCAAATTTTAATGTTTTTTGGTCATTCTTTTTGTGGTGTAAAGATCTTGTTACAAAGAATCTAAACCCATTTAATCTCACCTCAACCAATAGTTGGGACCTACTTTAATTTCACATTAAAGTCACCAAAAAATTATTTTTTTCCAACAATCTCCCACATGAATAAAAATTGACCGAATAAAGAAAACGAACAGTGTTTACAACAAAGACTCGGAGAGAGAGCACTCAGACTAACCCTGTATCAGAAAAGGTAGCTGTTGGCCTTGAACCTTTCGTAGTGAAAGCCTATCGGATTTACTGGCTGGCCAGTGTACGTGATGTCTTGAACTGTTTTGCCATTTGTGTAAACCGAGACAATAAACCTCACATAGGAGTTAGTCCAACCATTGTCTTGTTCTCACTGGTGTGTCCGGTATGGACCTGGAACACTAGCCTGGTTTAGTGAGTGTTTTTAAAGAATTCGGTCTTACCAATTCTTAAAGAAGCGGCCCCACTTCGCATTCACATAGGTGACCTATATAAGGTATCTCATTATACCACGATTGATTATTCATATCACTTAGGTCATTAAAAGCATTAGCTTAACCTTCCACTCCTACAGGGTATCACTGTACAAAGGAATGGACAAGAGGATTTACTTCTTCAGTGACTCACTTGTTACACGAAATTAGGTTGTCCCTTTGAACCTAGATCTTGGGATCTCCAGTCAACTAGGTTGGTTTTTCCATTCCGGTAACATTACTAAAGGCCTTAACCCTATTCCTCTTGACGACGTTTCTACTAACTCTCGAGTTAACCCTTTGGTTAGTGGATCCGCAATGTTGTCCTTAGACTTTACATAGTCTAGAGAGACAACTCCATTAGAGAGTAGTTATCGTATGGAATTATGTCTATGACAAATATGTCTAGACTTTTCATTATACATGTGACTCTATGCCCGTCCAGTCGCCGATTGGCTATCATAATGAATACAGATAGCAGGCACAAGTTTTGGCCAACGTGTAATATCCTTAACGAACTGACGAAGCCATTCAGTTTCTTCAGTTTCTTTATCCAAAGCAATAAACTCAGATTCTATAGTTGATCTTGATATACATGTTTTCTTAGAAGATTTCCAAGATACGGTTGCCCCTCTGAGGGTAAACACATAACCACTAGTGGATTTGAAGTCCTTTATATCAGATATCCAATTAGCGTCACTATGCACTTCTAGTACTGTTGGGTATCTGGTATAATGCAGCTCATAATCTCAGGTGTAGCGTAGGTAACCTAACACCAGCATAATGCCCCTCCAATGAGTGGCATTCAGATTACTCATGTATCTACTAAGCCTGCTAACATAGTAGGCTATATTCGGCCTTGTACAACTCATTAGATACATCAAACTTCCAATGACCCGAGAATATTCTAACTGAGAGCACTCTCACTATTATTCTTGGTCAAATGTAGACTTACGTCTACCGGTGTCCTAGACACACTTGTATCTGATTTATCAAATTTCTCAAGTATCTTCTTAACATAGTGAGGCTGAGAAAGTACAATACCACTAGATGTTCTGGTAATCTTAATACCCAGAATGACATCTGCAAGGCCCATATCTTTCATGTCAAACTTAGAGTTTAACAATCTCTTGGTAGTTCAAATCGTTTCATCATTACTATCAATAATGAATATGTCATCAACGTATAGAAATGCACTTCTCACACTCATTGATTCTAAATCCATTTGACAACATAGCGTTGTTAAACTTCTCATGCCATTGCTTAGGAGCTTGCTTCAAACCATACAATGATTTGATAAGCTTACAGACTTTCTTATTTTGTCTTGGAGCTGAAAACCCCTCGGGTTGCTCTATGTAGATTTTTTCATTCAAATCTCCATTTAAGAAAGCTGTTTTTACATCCATCTGATGTATCTCTAGACCACGGAAAGTTGCTATCGCAATCACCATGCGAATGAATGTAATCCTTGTCACAAGTAAATACGTATCAAAGTAATCCAGGCCTTCTCGCTACATGTATCCTCTGATAACTAGCCTAGCTTTATACTTATCAATTGATCCATCTGCGTTTATCTTTCTTCTAAAGATCTACTTGCTCCCTAAGGCCTTACTGTCTAGGGGTAGATCAACTAACTCCCAAGTATGGTTCTGTAAGATGGAGTCAATTTCACTCTTAATTACTTCTTTCCACAAAGAACTTTCAAATGAAGTCACAATTTCATGGAAAGTTCGAGGTTCTCCCTCTAACATATAAGTCAAGAAGTTCGGACTAAACGACTTTGCGGTCCTAGCCCTTTTACTCCTTCTTGGCTCATCTACTTTCTCAGCTTGATCATCAACGTGATCATCTACTTGATCATCTACAACCTCTTTCATGGAACTCGGAACCCCTTCTTGGATACAACAAGGTAATACATTTTCAAAGAAAGATGCATTTCTAGATTCTATGATAGTATTCTTGTGTATATCTAGAATAGCAGACTTAAACACAAGAAATCGATATGCATTGCTATATTTTGCATAATCCTTGAATACAAAGTCAACGGATTTTTAAGCTTATCCTAACCTTCTTCGGTTTAGGTATTACCACCTTTTGCATGACACCCCCACATTTGTAGAATTTATGCAAAGGCTTTTGGCCTTTTTTAAAAATTCATACAGGGTCTTTAAACAATTCCTTGTGTCACAATGATTATGAAACTCTCAAAATCATGTCACAGTAAATATATTCCCAGAATGTTATTAACTTGTAACGCCCCAAAATTATTACCATAATCCATCCACACTATTAATAAATGATGACAATACTAACATAATTACCTTCCATTGAATCCAACATGATTTACAAAAAAGAAACATATGTGTATACATTCAATATGCATAGCCATGAATCTATAGCATATGTTACAAATAAAAGAAAAGAATGGAAGTTAAACAAATAAGAAATACCATAAAGGCTTACAACTTTCCAAGATAGTTCTTGGTTACAATAAAAGTGGACTTTAGGTCCAATACATTTAAAGCCATTGGTTATACAAAAATGAATACAACAAAACGAAGCTTTTGCTCCAAATCCTCCCAAGCTGCTACCTCGGCGGACGTATATCATCAGCACTAGAAATGTTTTTTCTATATAGGGTGAGCCAAAGCCTAGTAGAAATAATCCAACACAGTGTATAAATCTTAACAAAGTTATAAGGAGAATGCATATGCCATGTTCTTGTCAAAACATATTTATATCCCTTTTTCCAAAACTATGCAATGCCAAGTTAATATCTTAATTCACAATTCATTTCCATTTCAATAGAAAATAGAGTGGTGATTCACACTTCGAGAATTTCAAAACAATATAACCTTTCTCGGAAATTTCATCCGGAGAAAACCGTAAGCACTACTATTTCCATTTCACGAAAATTTCGTTTGTGGGATCGATACCCATGTATAAGGGCGGTTTTCGGGATTTTCACCCAGGACATTCAGGCCAACTTAGTTCAACAATACAACTCATGTTTTTCGAATTCACCATTTTTCTCAAAACGATAACATTTTCAATGTATAAGTGTGAAATAATGTTCAATGCAAATGAATGAGGCAATAGTTTCAATTTTCCTAATTCACATGCAAATTCTACAACAATCATAGTTATACTCCACCAATAGCCCAAAATAGATATTTCTAAATAGATAGTTTGTATTCCATAAAAGTAGACTTTCCAAATCTTGAGAGATGAGTGATAATACATATCCAACTCTACCATTCTCATTAATACCCATCCAATTTCATTGTTCCAACATCAATTTCATTTATTTATACAAAATAAATGTTTGAGACAATTAGGGCAAAATTCTTACTCCTTTCAAAATCAAACCCAAGTATTCAAAATCTACCATTTCCACCCAACTCCTTATTATTTTCAACATCAAAGCCATTCCCCAGAGACTATTCGAAAAACCCCTCTTTTGATTTTTCTATTCAAAACCCTAGATTTGTTCCAATCCTTCCAAATCCATAATATAGTTTAAAAACAACAAATAACTAAGTTAAAACTCATAAAAAGTGTGAAAAGTATTCCTACCTCAAGCTAGAGCACGAGTGAGAGAGTGAAGGAAACCCAAAGGTGTTGCTCTAGTTAGAACGAAGCCCTTACCAAGCTCTATCTTTTTAACAAAGACACATGGATAAAAAGATTGATGAATCTAGGTGTATTTGAGGGAAATAGGTGAGTTTTAGAGAGAGAGTGAGAGAAAATAGGGTTTGGAAATGTTTAGAGAGAGGGAGAGATGAAAAAGTGATTTTTACAGACTGATATATGCACAGTCTGCTTGAGAGCAAGAAGTGAAACTCAAGCGTCCAGACACAAAAATGATTACCGCTCGAGCGTAGAATACACACTTCTAGTAGTTTTGCAGACAGATGACCATCGCTCGAGCGCATTACCGCTCTAGTGTAGGAAACACCGCTCGAGCGTAGAATACACCCTCCCAATATTTTTGTAGGCCTGTAAAAGTGCTGAGAGTTCACAAAGCCCGCTTGAGCGCAATAAGTGACACTCGAGCAGAGGGCAACAAAAGTTTGGAAAACCAAGCTACCAACCTATTCCAAACACAACCAATATAACCCAATAGCCAAACTCAAGGAAGTATAAGGGAAGTAAGACAAGAACAACAATACAGAACCATGAAATCCAAGTCTAGAATATCAAATGGGTCAGGTCTAAAACTAGAATCTCTATAATGAAATAGGCACCCAAACATATTTGGTCCAACCTATCACTCTGAGGCCAATAGTCTTACTATTAGGAAACACAACTCCAGTGTTCAATTGTTTACTATTCGGAACTTCATAACACGGCCAATAGTCTTATCACTAGGAATCACTAATTTCTCAACATGTGGTTAGTAGACTTTCTACTACTAGGAATCACAATGTCTTAACTTGTGATCAGTAGTCACTTTACTACTAGGAATCACAACGTCCTGACATAGGATCAATAGACTCTTTCATTACTCGGAATCATCATGTCTTGACATTTGATCAGTAGCCTCTCCACTACTAGGAACCATAATGTCTTGACATTTGATCAGTAATCTGTTCAGTACTAGGAACCACAATCTCATAACTTTGTAACCAATGGTCTAACACCTCCTAGGAACCACCAGTTTTCTATCTTTGTGATTGTAGACACCCCATTTTTGACCGTCTTTAAGACTTGGGCGCCACTAATTGATCATTCGATGGTGTAGGCTATGCAGTGCAAAGGTTTGATTTGCTTGGTAAGAGGAGCTTCAAATCCCAACTTTACTCCCCTTTTTGGACCAAAACCATTTTGACCGAAATGATTTTAGACCTTAAAACCCTCTCTTTCAAAATATTTTTTGAAAAATGATTCTACGATGTTCCGAGGCTCACATTTCGTTAAATGTTGCGCTTTTCGGTAAATCGAGCAAGAACAAAAAGGAATGAATGAAAGAGAGGTGAAATCTTTGAAAAATCTTCCAAAACACCTTATTTAGGGGTTTGGGGTTGAAGAAAAGAAGAGAGGAGGGAAGAAAACTAGCTGGGGAGAAGTTCAGCATGAATCCGGTTGAGCCAAAACTAAGTAGTCTTTACTAAAAGAGGCATAACTTTTTGCACAGTTGAAATTTTGATGTGAGGTTGCGACCATTGGAAATTTTACTTCCGGGGCTTCAATTTGGACACAAGAATGACCTGAAAAGGAGTCCAGATGAAGGAGATATGCCCATTTGAAGTTTGACTTGCGGAGCAGATTTTTGCTGTCGGCCACTAGGGGTGGCTGGCCAGCCAGTAAAGGTGGCCCGCCGGCCACTTGAAGTATCCGACCGGCCACTAAGGTCCCAAACTCAGATATTTTGTAGATCTTTTTCCTCCAGCTGTTATACACAACCTCCAACTGTCCCAATTCAGATATTTTCGACCAAGCTCTTATTTTTGCTATATATGGAGGCCATAGCTCATATATTGAAAGGTTGGAAAGTTTGGGAGCTTCTCTCTCTAAAATCTCTCTCTCTCTCTCTTTCTCTATAATTTTGTGAGCAAAATTTCAGCCTCTCTCTCTAGAAATCTCTCTCTCTTCCTATATTGTGCTTAGAAGTGAGAATTTCCTACACTCTTGCAAAGAGACCCTAGACCAAACACCTCTACCTTGTTGCTGAGGTTCTTGGAGGTCTTATTTGAGCTCTCAAAGCTGGTTTTAGCTTAGAGTTGAGGCTATTTTGCTACTGTGCTTCAAGGGTAAGGATTTACCCCTTTTAAGCTTGTTTTTGTAAACTAGTGTGCGCCACCTTTGCATGCTGTTTTGGCCTAGTTTTCAACTACAAAAACCTTTTTTTTAAGTGTTAAAAATGGTAGTTTGAGGCATTTTTGGAGTTAGGGGTGGTCCACCCTCCTTTGTTGCTTATTTGCTAAGCTTTGTTCCATCTTTTAAAGCCCTTCAAACAATCTTTTTTTGGCCTTTTGACCACTGAATTCCAAGGGAATTTCAGTGGTAGAAAGTTTGTTTTGAGGTTCAAAATGGAAGGTGATGGCCTCCCCTCCTTGTCTCTCTATGCCATGCCTTGTTAGCACTACAAAGTAGCATCTTTTTATAGCTTATGTTAGCTTAGTTCGAGCATGTTTTTTGGCCATATTTTAACATGTTATAACTCTATTTTTGGCTGGTTAGAGCACCTTTTGTTTGTTTCTTACACTTGTAGTGCAATCTTGCTTACTAGCCTAGTGTGCTTGATGATTTAGCCTATCGTTCTAGCTTGTGTTAGCTTGACTCCAGCATGTTTTAGGCTTTATTTTGACCTACTTTAACTCTGTTTCAAGTGGTCTTGGTCACATGTGCTTTGCTTTGTATAGCTATAGAGTAAATGGCCCTTACTAGCTTTTTGTTTTAAGGCTCTTAGCATGCTTTATTTGAGTTGTTTGCATGATATGGCATCATTTGGCATGCAATTTCAGAGCATATACCTCTATCACACTCTCACATATATCACTTTTTAATAGTTTTTGAGAGTTGTGCCTTATGCCTTGTTTGTGAGCCAATACATGCGCATGATCTTCCACTCTTTTGTGCTTTAATTTCAGCACATTTTGGCCACTGTTTTAGCATGTTTGAGGTCTGTCTAAGGCTGGTTTGGCCATTTGAGCATTGTATTGCATGCCTCTAGTGTTGTGTCCTTCACTAGTTTCAATGCTTAAGTCCCCTAACATGTTGTACATGAGTTGTTTGCATGTTAGAGTGTTGTTTTTCATGCCACCTTAGCACTGAAATTCTGCCACCTCCCACATTTTTTCACTTTTGATTTGTTTTGAGGGTTGGTTTACCTTGTGCTTGTGTTTAAGCTTGATAGAGTTTGTGCTTAAATGGCTTTAACCCTATGTAGACACCCCATTTTTGACCGACCTCAAGACTTGGACGTCAACGTTTGAACACTCGGTGATTATCCATGTTTGTGTTCGTTTGGAGCTCCCGGAGTCCTCGGCTACGCGCCCTGTCTCAGGATCTCCGAACTCGACCGTTTTGTGTCTAGTTTTACACCAAACACTTGTGTTTTGCCTTGGAGGGGCAGGGAATGCCTTGTGAGGCATCCCCACACACCACTGGCAGTGGCTAGAGGCCACCGGCTGGTTTTTGTTGCCACCGGCAATGTATGTGGCCGGTCGGCACTCTTTGTTGCCGGTCGGCAGTCAATTTTGTCAAAATGACATTTTTGGCCGGCCGACTACTGTTCAGTTGCTTTTGGAGATATTTTGAAACAGCTGGCTGGCATTTGCTTCCCCTCCGTGTATGGAGGGATGCCCCTCTTGTTAGCTTACTTTGTAAGCTTTACAAGATTGGCTCCTCTATAAGAGGAGGCCTTCTCTCCCTTGTCCAAGGGTTAGACAAGTTGGAGAAGAGAGTTAGAGAGCTCTAGTTTTAGGGTTTAAGTTAGTGTATCTAATCTATATCTACATCTCTCCCTCTCTTGCTCTTGTGTGTGTTTTAGTCCATACTATTGCACACAAGCACCTAGTGTTTCACCTTCCCTTGGCTACTGAGGTTCTAAGGGCTTATTCTTGCTGTTTTTGACTGGATTGGAGCTCAAGGAGGCAACAAGACCACCATTGTTGAAGAAAGGCTTCAAGGGTAAGAAACTAGTCCTTTTTATCCCATTTTTGCATCCAATTTCTACCTATCTTAGAGCTGTTTTTGTGTTTAGTGTATAACATAAAAAAGTTCTATTTTTAGGCCCTCTTGTTTGTTTGTTAAGAGTGTTTTGCGGTTTGGGTGTGTTTGACCACCCTTAGGCCTTGAAAGGCCCCATTTTTGTGCTATTTTGTGCAAGTTTCGAGACTTTGGTGTTTGGGCCTCTTCACCACTGAAATCTTGAGGGATTTCAGTGGTGAAGATGGTGCCTTGAAGTCTCAAGAAGGAGAGGGCCACCCCCTCTCCTTGTTGTCCTTGAAAGGGACCATTTTTGGTCTCTTAAGGGAGCCCATGTTTGATTGTGTGTTGAGCATGCAATGATTGTTTTTCATGCTTATATTGCCATAATATAACATGGTTTTAAGTTGGTTTTGGTGTACCATGCATGCCTTCCATACTTACCTTGTAATGCCTTGTGATTGCCTTAATATGCCTTAGGTTGTGTGCCTTTGTTTTAGCATGTTTTAGGCTTAGATTTGTGAAGCTTTTATGCTTATTTTTCCATGCTTTAGGTCTATCTTAGGTTGTTTGAGTCGACCCTATCATGCATTATATAGCCTCTTTGCATTTTTGGGCTTGTTGGCCTTAAGTATGCAAGTGTATATCATGCTTTGTTTGCTTTGACTTAGTGGATTGGAGTCATTCTTCATGTCATTTCAGCCCATTTAACATGCTTGCATGCTTGCATTTCATAGCTCTTTTGTTGTTTCAAGAGTTTGTGTTTCATGCTCCTTAAAAGTGCATTTATGCATGCCTTTGAATTTAGGCCATTTAGATGCCATCTAAGTGATCTTTAGGCCTTGTTTTAATGTGCTAAAATTCTGTTTTTAGTCATTTAATTCATGCCATGTGTGGTTGCGTTAAGTGCAGTTCAATGCTTCTTTGTTGAGCCTTAGGAATTGGACCCCATCTGTACGCATGTGTGCGTGTGTTTTGGACCTCATTTCCTTGGCTTTGGCCACTGTTTTGGACCTAGTTTAGGGCTGTCCAATTAGTGTAAGTCCCCTTCCCCCTTTGCATGCCATTCAAGTGTTGTTACACTATACCATGTTTGCATGCTTTGGTCACATGTGTTGCATGTTTGAAATCATTTGCATTTGGCATGCATTCCCTTGGTCAAATTACTAGCATATTGCATGATTGGATTACATCTTGCATGCTCTAAGTAGTTTGCATAGTTGTGGCATACTTGTGTGTGTACCTTGCATGCTCATATTGCATGTTAGTTAACATGCTTAGGTTGCATCTTGCATGCATGCTTTGTTCCTTGAGCTAGTGATAGGAATTGGGCTTTGGCTTGTTGGTTTGCATTGTATGCATTGCATTTCACATCAAAATGTGCACAACTTGGTCTCTTGGGCCATCACGCATGGAAATGCGCGATTGATGGTCCGAGAATCAAAAACTATGTCCCTTTGAGTTGTATGCATGATAGGGGGCATGATTGGTGCATACATTGTTTGAATTGTATTGCCATGCAAGTTTTGCCCTCTGCTGCTGTGAGTTGCAGGTTCTGCAGGTATTGTTTGCCGACCGGCAACATTTTGTGCCGGCCGGCATTAAATCATCAGCCGGTGGATTCATTTTGTGCCGATGGCCACATCATAGTGCCGGTGGTAATCCTACTCAGCCGGTGGGATCCCCCAGTATCCTGAGAGGCATTCCTGAGACTTTGACAATTTTTAGAGGAGCAAAGCAGGGAAAACAGAGGCAGACTATGCATGGCAGTGCGATTCCGAGCAAGTCCCGAGTATGTGCTGCATCCGACCCGCTTCCCGAGAGATTTACTGTTTTAATTAGATTAATTAATTTGTTTAGTTAATTAATTAATCTGTAATATTTAATTAGCTTGCGTAGTTAATTAATTTGTATATTCTTTTGGACCCTCTGCGCGAGGGCATAATTGTAATAAGTGTGTGTGAGTGGTGTGTATGTCTTCCAACCTCCACTTCTTTCTCCCTTTTATTTACCTGCTTATGATGGTAGATTAGGGCATATTTAAAATTAGCATACCTTATGCAATGCATGCGTGCATCCATGCATTTGTTTACATGCACTGGGCTCGGTACATCATACAAACTGCATAGTATTTTTAATTCCAAATCGAATACGTGATAATTGTAGCATTTCATATGCCATTTTAGGGTTAGCCGAGCCTACTCTAAACTACATCTTTGCATGTGTTGCATTAGCCACTTAACATGAACTAGGACATGCATGTTTGCTAACTAGTTTATTATTTTGGCACGGAGTACGATGTAAGTATTTATGCTTTAGCATCTTGCATGCGTGTGAATGTTGCCATGACAGTATGCTTACCATGTGGCTAAGTGCTTATATGAGATAAACTGTTTGAATGCCTGTGGGTGGAGGTTGGATTGTTTGAGTTGGAAAAACTCATTGAAATCCGTGTTTTAGCCTACTTGCGAGTAGCAAATTCCAAAGCACTTTTCAAAACAAACGGATATGCAATGCTTGTTTCCAAATTAGGCAATCTAGTCTATACTTGTTTGCTGTGCGCATAACATAGTAATTCTAGGCTAATAACCGGAATAAGAACACATAAATGTTTTCAAAATCGGATATCATGGTTAGTAGAGGCCGGTCTTCAGACCGGGCGAAAGGGGGTGCTCATAGCTGACCTTCCCCGATCGTACCCAAGCTCCCGAGCCAAGACAACTTTTGTGATGACGGACGTGGCCTTCGGCACCGAGTCAGGGTTTCCTAAATTTCCCATAAAAAATATTTAGGTGGCGACTCTGTATCTGGCAAAGCAGTCCATGTTTGGTACTTCTTTTCAAAAATCTGTTTTCTCAAAAACGATTTGCCGGATTTGGACTCTTTGGTTCAGATTTAGAACCGTGTCAATTAGAGTCCGAACTGTAGTAAACCCAATATGAACGGAACGGGACTTAACCCTCCCGGGGCGTTCGGGGACGTCTACACCCTCTTATGAGGATCCCTTCTAGCCAAAGGCACGATTTCTCTCATGCCTTAAGCCATTCTTTTGGTTAATCCCCTCTTTTATTAGAGGACTTTCACATTGGACCAAATCAATTAAGGAATGGTTTGGTAATGTAAATGAGTAAAGAAGAAGTGGACAAGTAAAACATGAGCAAGACAACATATGTGTTTTGCATTGCATGTGTTTGGATCGGATGTTAATCCAAACACAAGAAATGTGAGACGTTTCATACTCAAAGTGATGAAACGTGTTGTATTTCTTGGTCACCGACACCCTTGATCGTGCATGATAGAGTGGAGGCACTTTGAGTCTTATATGCGCATTCATTAAGCTTGGCTCTTCGGCCATCATGCATTGAGATGCTTGATTGGTGGCTTGAGAGCCAAGTACCACACTTCTTTGAGCTTGAGACATGATGAGGAGGGTGGTAGTACACACATTTCTTGCCAAATACATTGTCTTGGCTCTATTGCTCTTTGTTGCCGCAAAGGCAGAATTCTGTAAAGAGAGGTGGCCGGCCGGCCACTTGCACTAGCCTACCGACCACTTGCACTGGTCGGCCGGCCAGTTGAGGTAGCCTACCGATCAGTTTAGGTGGCCGGCCGACCATCTGCAGGGAAAATTGTCCAAAGTGTTCCTGTGTTGGGGCAGATGCAATCTGGAAGTTCATAAGATGTTCTGAGATCACTGCGAGTGTAAACAGAGGCAACTTATGGCAAGGCAATGCATTTTCGGGCGAAGCAAACAGAGCATGCGTGTCTCCCTCCCCTCGAGGCCATTTTACCGCTTTACTTAGCTAGTTAATTTACCGGTTTTATAATCAATTAGTTAATGTGTTTAGCTAATTTAATTCATTTTTGAAATATTCTAATTAGCTTAGATTAGCTAGTTTTTCAATTTCATTTGGTTTGTAATAATTAATTAGCTAAGTTAGTTAATTAGTTGGTTTGTAATAATTAGCTTAGCTTAGTGTTAGCTTAGCTTATTTATTCGGACCCTCCTTCGCGAGGGCGCATTGTTGTAATAAGGGTGTGTGCATGTGTGCATGTCTTCCAACCCCACTTCTTTCTTCCTTTTACTTAACCGCTTTCGATGGTTAGTTTTAGGGCATATTTCAATTAGCATCCTTATGCTTGCATGCGTGCATCATTCATTTGTCTTGCATGCACCGGGCTCGGCGCATCATACAAATTGCATCGCAAATTTCAATACACTTACTTGAATACGTGTTTAAAAGCATGTTATCAAGTTGTTGCATTCATATGCCATCTTAGATAGCCAAGCCTATTTAGTTTCATTTTTGCATGCGTTGCATTAGGCATCTAGCGTAGTTAGGAATCATGCATTGTTTTCTAACTAGCTTTTGTTTTGGCTTGGAGTACACTGTAAGTTTTACGCTTTAGCATACTTGCATGAGTGTGAGTATTGCCATGATAGCATGCTTGCCATGAGGTTATTTGCTTAAATGATTAATTACATGAATGCCGTGGATGAAGGCTTTATTGCTTGAATTGGGACAATTCATCAAATGTGAGTTTTAAGCCCACTTTGGAAGTGGCACATCATGTTTTCTAAAGCCCACTTGAGGGTGTCAAATCCGCTCTTTAGCCTACTTGCGAGTAGCACTTTCAAACCATTTTAAAAAACAAACATGAGTTGTTTTGTTCCAATTCTTGCGATTTAGTCTATACTTGTATGCTGTGTGCGTCACATAGTAAAGCTAGATTAATAATCTCGATAAGAACACACGGTGTTTATAAAATAACATATCATGCTTAGTAGAGGCCGATCCTTTGATCGAGCGAGCGAGAGTGCTCATTTCAGGACCTTCCCCTCTCGTACCCAAGTTCCCGAGCTGAGGCAACTTTGGTGATGACGAGCACATGGCCTTTGGCACGAGTCAGGGTTTCCTAAATTTTCCAAAAATAAAATATTTAGGTGGCAACTCTGTAATCTGGCAAAGTAGTCCAGTTTTGGCATTATTTGATTTAAAATCGATTTTCCAAAATGATTTGCCGGATTGGACTCTTTGGTGTTTATCAGTCTCACATTGCACTTTGTGAGATTAGATTCAGAACCATGACAGGAGTTCAAACTGTAGTAAGACCAATTCGCGCCCTCTCCAAAAGGGGGGCTCGCGAAGGAAGTTCGGGCGGTCTATAGTTTCTGGCGACTCTGCTGGGGATTTAGAGAACTTGACTCAAACTCATGATATGTTGTTTTATCTACACTTATGTGTTTCTTTGCATTACATTTGCATTGGTGCGCCTAAGTCACAGTGTTTGCCGTCTGCCATTCCTGAACGGTTTGCTGGAGGCTTATTTGGAAAAGTGTGCCACAAGGCTGACCGGTTGCAGGCTCTGCCACGATGGGAACACAAACCTCAGATCGGGATCACTGCCAAGGCACCCTTTTTTGACCATTTGACCTAGTTGCATATCGGAAGCCTTAGAGATTGTTCCAAACTAGGATAGGTTGCTTACCCGAATGCAAGATTGTATGAAACTGCATGTGTGCCTAGTGAATCCCTAGTTCCTGACGAAATTAGGACAGGGAAACCCTACCCCACCATAGGGGTGTTTTGGTTCACTTGCTTGATATGTGCTGTTAGGGTGTGTCTCTACAGGAATGTATGTATCAGTTGCAAGTCAGGGTATCAGTCTGAGGATATCAATTTTGCGGCAGAAATTTGGGGGCATAATTCAGTATAGAGAACACAGTCATTCAGCTATGCTCATATTTGTTCTGATGAAAGTGGGTTGAGATGCTGTCTGTTTTCTCTTTTGGAAGGTAGTCCTGGAATTATAGCTTCAGAAGGCTCCAATATCCCCCGGGTACATTGGACTTGTGTTGATAGACTTTATTAGGTCAGAGATTCAGTTCAAGGGCAACCAGTGTTTCCTTCGCTAGAGGCAAGGCAAAGAAAGGCCAATCAGGGCTCACCGGTTCAACTGATCCGATAGTCACCAGTCACATCATTTTTGTTCAAACACAGCAGACTGTGATGACGCAGAGTCCGGAAGAAGTTGTGGCCATGATGGCGGCATTAAACCAGGGAATCGCCAGGCAGGATGAGACCAATGCCGGAATGCAACGCCCATCTGGGGCACCTACCACACATCTAGTCTCGGGACCCCAGCCAAACTTTGACCCACTTCTGCTAGCTGAAGATTTGCATGGTCCGGATCCCCAAGAAGGGTTGGCTCAAGCCCGAGTCTTCAGACCCCTGGTGCAGCCTAATGAGAGGCTTTATTCCCTTGATGCTAATGATCTCGATCCGACTGCGGTGAAAATTGCGAACCTTGAGAAGCAATTCAAAAAGGCACAGGGCCTTAACTCCATTCCCGGCATTGAGGATGGGTACACCGAGGCTGCCGTACGACTCCCAAACAGATTCAAAATGCCACATATTAACCGTTTCGACGGGTTTGGAGATCTTATGGTACACATCCGGCTTTTCTTGGACGTCCTAAAACCGATGGGTCTGACTAAGCCTCAGAAACTCTCTCTGTACAGAAGAATCCTATCGAGTATAGCAGCCACTTGGTACGCCAAGTTGGAGGATGCAGTGAAACAGAATTGGGAAGAGTTGGCTGAGCCCTTTGTCAATCAGTACTCTTACAATACCCAACTTGAAATGACCACCCAAGAGCTTGAAGCAACCCACCAGAATCCTGGAGAGCCTTTTGTAGAATTTGTTGCAAGGTGGAGAGCAAAGGCAGTACTTCTGACAAATCGCCCTTTTGAGAGGGACCAAGTGTGAATAATGGTGCAGAACCTTGAGCATGACATGTTGCAGAAGTTGATAGTTGTTCCACTATCCACTTTCAAAAGTTTGCATGAACTGGGGGTTCAGATCGAGAGTGCGTTCAACGGAGGGATTATTCCCAGAACAAGTGAACCAATGAGGATGATTTTTGGGAGTACCTATGCTGGTAGTAGCACTATTCCCAAACCCACTGAAATCAATACAGTCACCACAGCCAACCCTTTTGCCAATCCAAACTCACAAACAGCTAGCCCAACCCGAGCTCAGGGCAGAACTTTCACTCCCCTCTATATGAGCCTAACCAGCGCACTCAAAGTCCTGATGGAAAGAGGGTATCTCAAATCCTTCGATCCTCAACGTCTGCCTGACCCACTCCCTGCCAGACATAACCCCACTAAGTACTGTGTGTATCATCAACAGTGTGGTCATGGCACCGATCGTTGCTACCGCCTTCGTCATGAGATCCAGAATCTCATCGACAACCAGACGATAGCTCCACCTGTAGACACCCCATTTTTGACCGCCCTTAAGACTTGGGCGCTACTGATGGTTTACTTGGTGATGAAAGTTGTGTAGTGCAAAGGTTTGATTTCTTCGGTAAGGAGAGAGAGTCAAATCCCAACCTTACACCCCGTTTTTAGACCAAAATGATTTTGACTAAAATGATTTTTAGACCTTGAAACCCTCTCTTTCAAAATATTTTTGAAAAGAAGTTTCTACAATGTTCCGAGGCTCGCATTTCGTTAAATGTTGTGCTTTTCGGTAAACCGAGCAAGGACAAAGTGGAAATGAATGAAAGAGAGATGAAATCTTTGAAAAATATTTCAAAACACCTTGTTTATGGGTTTAGGGTTGAAGAAGAGAGGAGAGGAGAGGAGAGGAGAGAAGAAAACTAGTTTGGGAGAAGTTCGGCAAGAATCCGGGAATGATCAAAACTCAGTGTCTTCACCAAAACAGGCATAACTTTTTGTACAGTTGGAATTTTGATGTGAGGCTGCCACCATTGGAAATATTACTTCAGGGGCTTCAATTTGAACACAAGAATGACTTGAAAAGGAGTCCAGATGAAGGAGATATGCCCATTTGAAGTTTGACCTGCAGAGCAGATTTTTGCTGTCGGCCAGAAAAGTAGCTGGCCGGCCAGTTGAAGTCGCCTACCGGCCACTTTTGTCAAAAACTCATTTTTTTTGTAGATCTTTCTTCTCCAGCTATTATACACTGCTCCAGATATTTTCAAACTCAGATATTTCGACCAAAGCTCCATTTTTTCTATATATGGAGCCATATCACTCATTTTGGAGGGGAGAACAAGTTAGCAATTGTGGGAGCCTCCTCTCTAAAAATCCTCTCTCTCTAGAAGATTTGTGAGCAAATTCTCTCCTCTCTCCAGAATTCTCTCTCTCTCTCTCTCTCTCTCTCTCTCTCTCTCTTCTTGGTTTAGGCTTGAAAGTGAGAATTCCCTACATATTTGCGTTGATCATCTTTGGGCTGAGGTAGCTTGGGACTTTGTTTGAGCTCCAAAAAGTGGTTTTGACTCAGATTTTGGCTGGTTTTGCTATTGTGCTTCAAGGGTAAGCACTTCTCCCTTTCAAGCTTGTTTTTTCACACTTGCTTTATCCCCCTTTTCCCATTGTTTTGTACTATTTTGGGGCTAGTTTTGAACCATAAAAAACTCTAATTTTGACGTTCTAAAATGGTGGTTTAAGCCTTGTTTGGCTAGGGGGTGTTTCCTCCATTTTGCTCTTTGGCTTGCAAAGCCTTTTGAGCCACCTTTCAAAGCTTTTGAAACCATCTCTTTTTGGCCCTTTAACCATTGAATTCCAAAGGCATTTCAGTGGTGGAAAGGTGGTTTTGAGGTCCCAAATAGGAGGGGGGAGTCCCCCCTCATTTTGTCTTGTTAGCATGTGTTGTTGGCTTACCAAATGAGCATGTGTTTCTATCCTCTTGAGGCTTAGTTTGAGCAGGTTTTTGTGACTTTTTGGACCTCCTATAACTCTGTTTTTGGCTGGTTTAGTCACCACTTGCATGCTTCATACACTAGTAGTGTAATCCTACTTGCTAGCCTAACATGCTTCATGTCTTAGCCTATAATTCTAGCATGTATTGGCTCCAATCCAGCATGTTTTTGTCCATTATTTAACATGCTCTAACTCTAATTTTGGTTGGTTGAGTCACCTCTTGCTTGGTTTTTAGACTTGTAGTGCAATCTCACTCATTAGCCTTGCATGCTTAGTGTTTTGGCTTATCATTCTAGCTTATTTTGGCTACACTCCAACATTTTTTTGGCATTTTTTTGACATGCTTTAGGACTTTTGTGAGTGGTCTTGGCCTCTTGGGCTTGCTTTGTATAGCTATGGCATAGTTGGCTTTGCTAGTCTTGTGTTTTGAGACCCCTAGCATGCCTTATTTGTGATGTTTGTGTGATATGGAATCATTTGGTATCTAATTTCAGAGCTTATATCTTTTCCATACTTCCACTTAAATCACTCTTTCAATGCTTTTGAGAAGTTGAGCATTATGCCTTGTTTGTGAGCCAATACTTGAGCATATTTTTCTTGCCATCTATGCTACAAGTCCAGCATGTTTTTGCTGCTATTTCGACCTGCCTTAGGTCTGTTTTGAATGGTTAAGGTCATTTGAGCATTGCTTAGTATGGTTGTGGTGTAAAGGGCCTTGACTAGCTTTGAGTTTTGGGGCCTTTAACATGTTGTGCATGCGATGTTTACATGTTTTGGCATCATTTTATAGATGATTTTAGAGCATATAGTGTAGTCACACTCTCACATATTCCACTCCTTTAGGGCTTTGAGAGTTGTGCCTTTATGTCTTGTTTATGGGCCCATACATGAGTATGCATTTATTGCTATTTGAGCTTCAATTTCAGCATGTTGTAGCCTCTGATTTAGCATGACTAAGCTCTGTCCAGAGCTGGTTTGGTTGTTTGTGCTTAATATTGCATGCTTCTAGAGTGATGCTCTTCACTAGTCCTGATGCTTATGGCTCTAAGTATGTCTTGCATGAATCATTCTCATTCTTTGATGTCATTTAACATCATATTTCAGTGTTGGAATATGTGCCATTGCATTCCATCTTTCATTGTTGTATCACTTTCGAAAGTGGTCTTAAGCCCTTTGTTGGTTTGAGCACGAAATTGAGGCATTCATGCCTAATGGTTTTAGCCTTCTCTTGAGGGTTTCTACTTACCAACGACATGATGCTTCTTTCATGCTCAAGACGCTTGTGGCTTGGTCCGTCTTTCCAATTAGAGGACTTCTCACTCTTTGGACTTAACCGGTTAAAGGACTTAATCGGTAATCTAAAAAGAGTAAACAAAATGAATCAAAGTAAAACATGCCAAGATAACATGTTTGTGTTGCATTGCATGTGTTTGGATCAGACATTAATCCAAACACGAGAAACGAGGGGCGTTTCATACTCAAAGTGATGAAACGTGCCTCATTTCTTAGTCACCGACACCCTTGATCATGTATGATAGGGTGGAGGCTCATCGAGTCTATTTGTGCGTTCATTGACTTGTATAAACTTGGCTTCTCGGCCATCGTGCATTGCGATGTTCGGTTGGTGGCCCGAGAGTCGAGTACCACACTCCTTTGAGCTTGAGAAATGATAAGAAGGGTGGTTGTACATACATATCCTTCAAAGACCTTGCTTTGCCTCTGTTGTTCCTTGTTTGTAGCAAAATTGGAGAATGTAGAAGCAAGTGGCCGACCGGCCAGAGGAAGTGGCCTACAGCCTCCTTAAGTGGTCGACAGTTCTTAGGCTCAGAGGTGGTCAGAAGTTGTTCTGGTTCTGGAGCAGAAATAGCCTGGGGATTGGTTCGGTGTTCTGGAATCAAGGCGACTGCAAACAGAGGCAACCAGTGGCAAAGTAACGGACTTTCGGGAGAAAGCGGAGCAACCAAGCATGCATGCATCCCTCGCTTCCCGAGGCCGTTCATTTAAATTGCTTAGCTAATTAGCTAGTTAGCTTAGTCATTTTTGTAATTAATTAGTTAAGTGTTTAATTAATTAATTCGATTTGTAACTAATTAGCTTAGATTAGCTAGTTATTCAATTGTGTTGTAATTAATTAGCTAGAATAGTTAGTTAATTAGTTGGTTTGTAATAGTTAGCTTCATTAGCGTAGCTAGTTAGCTTATTTATTCGGACCTTCCGTCGAGAGGGCAAAATGTTGTAATAAGGGTGCGTGTGTGTGTGCATGTCTTCCAACCCCCACTTCTTTCTCCTTTTTACTTAACCGCTTTCGATGGTTAGTTTAGGGTCATTTTCAATTAGCATACCTTATGCTTGCATGTTTGCATCATTCATTTGTATTGCATGCACCGGGCTCGGCGCATCATTCAAATTGCATTGACTTTCAATACTTATTTGAATACGTGTTTCAAAGCATGTTATCAAATTGTTGCATTTCATATGCCATATTAGATAGCCAAGCCTATTTAGTTGCACTCTTGCATGTGTTGCGTTAGGCATTTCACATAGTTAGATTCATGCATTGATTTCTAATTGGCTTCTGTTTTGGCTCGGAGTACACTGTAAGTGTTTATGCTTTAGCATCCTTGCATAAAGTGTAAGTGATTGCCATGTTTAGCATGCTTGCCATGAGGCTATGTGCTTAAATGATTAACTGCATGAATGCCTGTGGATGAAGGCTTCATTACTTGAATTGGAACAATTCATCGAAATGTGAGTTTTAAGCCCACTTGGAGTGGCAAATCATCATGTTTTAAGCCCACCTTGTTTGGTGGCAAATCCACATTTCTAAGCCCACTTGAGGGTGGCAAATTCAAACCATTTTTGAAAACAAACATTGAATTGTTTTGTTCCAATTTAGGCGATCTAGTCTATACTTGTATGCTGTGCGCATCACGTAGTAAGTTAGCTAAATAACCGGAATAAGAACACATGTGTTTTTAAAACAACATATAATGATTAGTAGAGGTCGATCCTTTGATCGGGCGAGCGGGGGGTGCTCATTTCATGACCTTCCTCCCTCGTACCTAAGTTCCCGAGCTAGGGCAACTTTGGTGATGACGAACACGTGGCCTTTGGCACGAGTCAGGGTTTCCTAAATTTCTCAAAACAAAATATTTAGGTGGTGACTCTGTAATCTGGCAAAGCAGTCTAGTTTGGCATTTTTGATTCAAAATCTGATTTTCCAAAATGATTTGCCGGATTGGACTCTTTGGTGATTTATCAGTCTTACATTGCACTTTGTGAGATTAGATTCAGAACCGTGATAGGAGTTCGAACTGTAGTAGCATGGACCTAATTCGTGCCTCTCCGAAAGGGGACGCGCGGAGGAAGTTCGGGCGGTCTACCTCAAGACCCTAAGGACCAAGTACCTCATCCACACCTCAATAATCCATATACTGCCATCCACCTACAACCCCAGTATATACATCACCCCGGCCCATCTACCCAAGCCTGAGGTGTTCATCACAGACAACATAGACTTGTGCATGATGGATGCATTTGAACCCCAATCATCTCAAACCCGTGAACCCACTACTTCTGAGCTGATGAAAATGATTGAAGATCTTCAGAGAACTGTGGCAGATTTAGCCTTTGGGATATTGGCTCCATCATCGACCACATCATATACCAGAGATTTCATGTCAAAAAGCTCCCCAATCTTGGGACAGGCTGCATTGGAAGAAGGCCAATCCCTTGGCAAAGTGGAAGCAAATGGCAAGAACAAGGTAGGGGCAGGCATTGGTCCCTTTGAACATCTTCAGTGGGCTGTTGAGGCTTTGAAAGCCGAAGGGCTGAACAAACAGCAAGTGCTCGCAGCTGTTGCAAAGACTGTGGATGACACTTTTGTTACTCGCGGTGAGAACATTCTGAATCAAGTGGCAAGCCGGAAAAAGGGTTGTCGTACTAGAAGCACCCCTTTCAGCTCCAATCCTACACTCGGAAGAGATCAGCAAACCCAGTCAACACCTGCCGACCCCTTTGCTGGTACATCCAGCATAACCCCACAACCAGCAAAATATCCACCCTGGGGTCAGAGGACTTTTACCCTGCTCTATATGTCCCTATCAGCGGCCTGGAAGGTCTTACTCAGAAAAGGGCATCTGAAGCCCTTGGAACCACGCCCACTGCCAAATAATCTCCCTCCCTCACATAACTCAGCCAAGTATTGTGCCTTCCATCAACAAACCGGTCATGACACTGACCTTTGTTTTCGTCTTCGCCACGAAATACAAGATCTGATTGACAACAAGGTCATCGTCGCACCAGGTCCTGCAAAGTCTATCGGCACTAGACCAATGAACTTGGGGGATAATGTGATTATGTGATCGGGGGATGAACCACCTGCAGATGGTGCTCAGTTTACTCCAGATGTGGGGATGGCACACATTGTTTTGAGCAATGTGCAAATGTTGTTTATTTCACTTTTTGACTTGGGCATTGGGTCAGTCTTGTTGTGTTGTATTAAGTCAGTCTTTTTGTACTGAGTCAGTTGAGTCTATCTTGTTGTATCGAGTCAGTCCTGTGGTGTTAGAGTCGGGTGATTTTGGGGGTGTTACCTCGGGCATCACTTGCTTGTTTTGTGTTTGTTTTTTACACTCTTTCTTTTGAGTCTATTTCTGTCATGAAGCCAGTTATGCTAGAAGATTTGAATGAAACAGCAGTGCTTTTCACCTACTTTTTGTGCCTTTAAGTCATTGTATTGACCAAAGTTTTTAAAACTTTTCTAACACTGTGTTGAAAACAAAGAAAGAGGAATTCCTCTGGATTTGCAAACATTTGATCAAATTGAGAGAAAGAGAGGCATGCTAAGCCCTTAATGAATGAGATCATGCTTGTTAATGTGAGTACTAAGAAGGATCTTGGCTTGATCCATATTGGTTCTACCTTGTCTTCAGTGTGAGCGACTAGTCGCTTTCTTAAAAGATTTCAAAAAATGCTTTGCGTGGTCCTGCGAAGACATGCGTGGAATTGATCTTGAGATTGTACAGCATAAGATCACTCTCAGCCTCGAGACTTGACCCCTTTTGCTTTCAAACCTTGAACTTGGATTCAGAATGTTCAACGGTCAATCATAATATGAAGCTTGCATTGGCCAGATTTGAAGCAGCCCATGAACTAGGGGCAATAAGGTCGTATGACATCAAAGGAGGCCCGTCAGGCTAGATTTGAAGCAGCCCTCGAACTAGGGGCAAGAGAGTCAGATCAAGAAGATCAGATGTTATCAAAGGAAGCTTACAAAGCTAGATCAGAAGTAGCCCTTGAACTAGAGGCAAAAATGTCAGATATGCTCAAAGATTCAAAAGATGGCAAGAAAGCCAAATTCCAGCAGCTGGAAGAAGAAAATGTATTGCTGAAGGACAATCGAGTTCCTATCCACAACACCAGGGGCAACTTCAGCCCCCATTGGATGGACTTCTACATTATCAGCAAACAACAGCCACTCTCCTAGATTCAGATGGTTTCACGATCTCAAAACTGATCAACATGGACAAGTTAACTTTTTTTATCCTTGAGAGGCTCGCTGGGCCGAAAACCCAAAAGGGCGACCTAGGCAAAAGTTAGAGCAAGAGAAAGGAAGAAAAAGAACAAATATGAAAAAATGAAAAGAAAAAGAAAAGAAGAAAAGAAATGAAAAGAAGAAAGAAATGAAAAGAAAAGAAAAACAGAGCTCGCAAGGTTGAAAACCCGAAAGGGCGCCTTGGCAAAAGTTAGAGCACAAAAGGAGAGTGTCAATACTCGAGTGCACCTTAACTCGGAACTACATCAAGCCTGATTCCCATGTTTGGGATACGTAGGCAACTTCATCCTGAAGTTCGGCCTCAATCATTTCCAGCTTGCTTGGCTCATCCATGTTGATTGGTTTGTCCTTGTTCAACTCGGCTATCTTATCCATGCGCAAATTGGCTTGTCTTCGTTCAAAGTTAGATTGTCCTATTCCGTTAGAAGATTCAGCTGCAAGACAAATCAAGTTCAGATCTGAGGTTGTGCATCTCAAGAGTAAATTCTATGTTGGCCGAGCAGTGGCCATTTGCAAAAATAGTTTTAAGAATTTTTTAATGAGGTTGGCTAGTTCTCTCGAAAATTATTCCATTTTTTTTCCAAAACTGGACCATTTCTTGTACCCAAAAAAAGGAAAATTTTCAGTGCTCACAGCCTGACTTGCATGATTTCAAATCAGAAAATCAAACAAGCCTGCTAATCTAACTCTCATATTGATCAAAATTGTTTTAGTACAAATTCAAAACAAAAAATGGTCAAAATAATGAACTAGGGGCATAGTTGAGTCAGGTTTTCTGTCTTTTCCCCGTTGTCAACATACTTGCCGGAAAAGGGCAACATATTTGCCGGAAAGGGCACCGTATTCGCCAGAAAGGGCACAGCTGAAGCTAACAAGCAAAGGGCCGAAAGCTCTCTTATCCTCCAAGCAGCTAGGTATCATGTCACGCCCCATACTCGCCCCTAAAAGTTTGGGCATGACCTATTCAGAAACAAACATAAATTCTGTTTACATAAAATATGGGGCCTGAACGGAAGCATTTAATATCATAAAATAACATGAACAATATCCATTTAGCTACCACTACTATGCCAGGATCACAAACATTGCAAGGTAGAATAACATACATTGACATGCATTTGAGAGCCAGTTATATTTATATACATACACGGACTCAGCCCCATGACTGAGCGTATAACAAAACAATGGTGAAGAAAGGGGTTATACACATTTCACCCTTAGGCAGACAATTAGAGTGTAAAGCCAAAGGCTTAACAAAACTTCACAGAAATGCACGGGCTTCATCTAAGTGCCTAGACACATTGGGGTTGACAAAAGGGAGATGAGCTTCAGGGTTAAGACTGACCTCCAGATTGATTACCTACATAAACAGACAAAATACAGAGTGAGCCAGGCTCAGTGAATAATAGTACCTAAATCATTCAATGATCAACTTGAATTATAATGCATATCAATGCGTATATAAATGCAGAGGACATATAATTAATCTGATTCTGTAACTATTTCCAGAACGGCCTTGGGCCCAGTCTTTAAACGGAGTGGCTTTAAGCCCAGAGATATACAGACGGCCTTAGGCCAGACAGATTTTACAGATTGGCCATAGGCCTAACTGATTCCACAGATTGGCCATAGGCCTAACAGAGTTTACAGATTGGCCATAGGCCTAATAGAGTTTACAGATTGGCCATTGGCCCAGATATCAACAGAGCGGTGTAAGTCCCGAGTGATACAGATGTACACAGATGCTTCCAACGTTTACATAAGTTCACACCAATTCCCAATCAACATACTTGTTAACGTGAGTACTTATGAAGAACAGAACGTTAATAACAATTATTATTAACGGTAAATAAATGTACATCTATAGTACTATTACTCACAGTGTTGTGGCGGAGCCCTTGTTCCTCCTGGAGTGTGTCCTACACACATACATAAGTCACAAATTAATTCTTTTTCCTTGTTAAAACATTTTCCGACTCGCCTTGCTTCGAATGAATTTACAAATATCAAAAAGACATTAAATATAGATTTCAAAGATATCCGAGGGTCAAGCACATAAAACAAAGCAGGTAATGTTTTGCAGCATGGGGCGCACGTGCGGCTGTGAGCCCTGCACGTGCGGCAGTTGATCCTGCACGTGCGGCTGGGAAGCCCCGCACGGCCGTGCTCCCACACGTACGGCCATGAACCCCGCACGTGCAGCGATTTCCCTGTTTGGGCAGTCCGAAATTCAACCAAAAAACTTCACTTGGTACACTTAAGGCAAGGCTCAAAATAGGCAAATTTAGTGCCATATGATAGTTCAATATCACTATAACATGCATTATAAATGCATTTAAGGTCATCACTTTCCCTTACACATGCACAACCCACTCCCTTCATGGTTAAATCATGTTTGGTTCCAATTATATATATATATAGATCATCATCTAGGTATGTAAATAAACTCCACACAACAAGTAAAATCAAGAGGGAAAGATAAGATTTCCTATCACAAGCTTGAGATTACCAATACAACTACAAATACAATTAGACAAGAACACACACACACACATACACACACACACACTTGATTTCAATTACAACCTCAACTTTAATATTGTAGAGAATTTCTCAATCAATTATAAAGAGGGCTTAACAAAAGTAAAGAATACGTACCTTGAGCTCAAATTCTACAACCCTCACAAAGTTTCCCAATCTCCTTCTTGATGAACTCTCTCTCAAACCCTCTCTAACTTTCCTCTTCCAATTTGCACTCAGGAGATATTTAGAATAATGGCTCTTAATCAAATAGATAAGGAACATAGATATATATATATATATATATATATATATCTAAAATGTGAATAAGGACGAAAATCAATCAGTTTAATCATTCCAAATTGAAATTTCACAGAAAGTCATATTATGACTTAAAAATCATGCTGATCTCAAATGTAAAATCAATTTCAGATTATCAAGCCTCTAAGGCTCTCAATTTCTGATCCAGACATTTTGATTGCGACAGATATTTTCTTATTAAACAGATATAGGTCTCTAATCATAAGATCCATTTGCTTAAACTTAATTTCACATGAAAGCATTTAAATGCATAGACTAAGGGACTGAAAGCATACCAGAAACAAATACGAGGGTCGGGTTATTACATATCAAGGCAAGTGCGAAGCACGAACTGGAAATGGAGCTGGATGTTCGACCCCTCATCTAGACAGGTTCGATCTTGCCCAAATTGGCATATGACCCGGAATGGAGACGTAGAAAATGCAATGTATGAGATCAATCAATTGTATACTTGGTCGGTGGGACATGTTGTAACTCACCTTGATCAAGCTAAACCAGGGGCATTGTTAACCGATGTCAGTTGTAAATCTACTGCACATCTCGTCACATCACAACTCCTCTGTGGGAAAGTTCACGAGTTGTGAGCAAAAGAAAGAGAATCTAGTAGAATACTAGGGGCAAGAGCCCATAACTTCCTGTTTATCCATCATCCACCCAGGGGAGGGATGAAAAAGAAGAGAGATTAAAGAATAAAGAGATGTGTGCTGAGACAAAAAGTGAGAAAAATGGCTTTTTCAGAAAACTGGAGATTGAGTGCCAGAGTGATGTGAGAATCACAAATGAGAAAGGGTGGGAAACAATACCTGTAGAAGCTGTGGGCTCCCCATGAACCGAAAAGTCTCTCGCCATTGGAACACATCTGAGTGTTGTGTTTGTGTTTTTGTTTGTCTCGATTCTTGTTTTGAGTCATTTTGAGTATCAATAGATGTGTTTAGGTTGTTTACCTTTGTCTTTTCCTTTGTTGAGTCGTTTTGACGGTGGTCAGTTGTAGGCTCAATTCCCAGTCAAGAACTCATTTTTCAATTTCAAAAATAAATCGTTTTGTGCTAAGAGTGCTGTGCCATTCTCCACATATGTGCAAAACATAATTCCTTTCTTTCATGAACTGCAGGGTTCAACCCAGGTCATGTGAGAACAATCGAACCAGGACCTAACTGAAGCTATCTGGGTTCCAGACTGCAAAGCAAAAGAAAAGAGGGAAAATTTGGAGCATCTGAGTGTGTTTCAACTTCGGCAAGTTCCAGGATTGCATTCCAGGTGCACGTTCTCAGGCCTCGCCTTTCTTTGGAGTATGAGTGTATCTCGACCCCAAGCTTAAGCTCGCTTCAAGTCAGAATGGCAGTCCAAGTAGCACCCGTGGTTTTCACGTGCATATATTACCCCTCGCCAATATGAACAGGGTGTGTCCTTTTTGAGTTAAGCATGTTGCAAAGCCCTCTGAGAGGTAAATTGGAGGCGCCAAAGTACATATTTGCCCCCTTATTACGTAGAATGTACATTTTCATATACACTTTTGTTGCATGCGTGCCGCACATCGTTTATGATTCTTGCGTAGAATATGTTTTTGTCTCTAGCATATAATATGCTTGTTTCATGCATAGAACATGCTTTCAATTAATATCGTGCATCTATCGCACGATAATCTCACTCAGTGCATCTTTTTCACAATTTTGTATCACTCGCACTGTGTGGTTGTGTGCCATTCGCATTTTCTTGTGCATTGCACTTTCTTGTGCAACCTTTCTCCACTCACGTGTGGCGCATTTGGATGTACTCGAACTTTCTTGTGCATCGCGCTTTCTTGCGTAACCTTTCTCCACTCGCGTGTGGCGCTTTTGGATGTACTTGCACTTTCTTGTGCATCGCGCTTTCTTGCGTAACCTTTCTCCACTCGCGTGTGGCGCGTTTGGACGTACTCGCACTTTCTTGTGCATTGCGCTTTCTTGCGCAACCTTTCTCCACTCGCATGTGGCGCGTTTGGATGCACTCGCGCTTTCTTGCGCATCACACTTTTTTGTGCAGTTTACACTCGCGCTTTCTTGCGCATCGCACTTTCTTGTGCATTTGAATTTACACTCGCGCTTTCTTGCGCATCGCACTACCTTATGCATTTGATTGCATGCTCTCATCTTACATAGAAAATGCTTGTATCTTTTGCATAAAGCTTGCTCGCGCTTTTTTTGCGCACCTTACCTGCACTTGTTAGTGCATTGCTCACGCTTTTTTGCGCACCTTACCTGCACTTGTTTATGCATTGCATCATGCTATTTTGCGCACCTTACTTGTACTTGTTTGTGCTTTGTTCGCACTATGTTGTGCATTCACATTGTTCACACTGTCTTGTGCATCTGCATCGCACTGTTTTGTGCATTCCTTTGGTCTAGGAGACCTTAAATCCTTCATCTTGATTCGCACTCTCTTGTGCACTCCCTGGTCTAGGAGACCTTAAATCCTTTAAAGGTGCAATTCCTTTGGTGTTTGTCGTGCCCGAATGACTTCCAGTGGTTTGGTATAGCCACTTGCCTGTGTTTGCAGTGAGTTCTTAAGAGAACAACTAAGACGGTGGAAACTAGAGTTCGAATGGCTGATGCCTAGAATGCAAAGGTTTGGAATTTCTGAGACTAAAGTCTGGTTTAAATACCCAAGGGTGTATCCCCGGCTTGAAATATGTATGGAAGCCCCATAGGTTGAGGTAGCGTGTATGCGCCTCAATTCTGGATATTGAACTAACCTAGTCTATCACCCTGTTGGAGAATAGGGAAAGCTGCAACCATAGCCAGGGAGAAAAGTAGTACCTGTAGTTCAACCAAGGAAACGAGGAAGATCCACAGCAGCATGAGGTAAGTCATCAACAATTGCCCCTGTAAGGTACTTTCACTTCCCAGCTACATCGCATTTCATCATCTATTACTATCTATTGCATTGTATGTAGCATCTATCCCATGCATCTACTGCATTGTTTTATCATACTGTTCTTTCCATGTTAAGCTTAGTTTGGCATATGCCCATACTTTTCTTTGTTGAAGCATGGTTCTGAGATAATGTGTACGTGCCTATTCCACTAAAAGAATTATGGTTTGAGGGTGTCGGCACCTTTTCTGTGTTAGACGTGGTCTGTTTTGTGTTTATGCCTTTTCTAGGCACGATGTGGTTTGGCTGCGCGCCTTATTCACTGCATCCATTGCATCGTACTTTGTTTCGTTGCTTTCAGCATGTAGGATCACGATCTTTCCTCAGCAGGTCATTCCTCACCTATATCATCCCACCCAATTACTTGTACTTTGTATTCTTTCTGCGAAACACACAGTTCTGCATGTGCACATGCCTATTCCACTAAGGGAATTGTGGTTTGAGGGCTTCGGCACCTTTTCTATGTTAAACGTAGTTTGATTTTGCATCTCCATCCCTTTATGGTATTTGTGTGGTTTTGCACTGCTTGTGGTTTGAGGATTCAATTGCATTGCATATCATGTGCATTGTTTCGTTGCATTGCATATCGTTTGCATTGTTTCGTTATATTGTATATTATTTTGCACCTTGTCCCTGAACTACGCTGGTTTGATTCCTTGCAAAGGGATACGTAGGCAGCCTACGTGCGCAACCATTTATTTATCTGTATTTTGTTTGTTTGTCCAAATCTTCGGCCTTGTCAAAAATGGGTCGTCTCTGGGCTTTGACATTCACTCATGTCATTTCATGACTTCCGAGTTCTGTCAAAGAGGGGAAATTGTAGACACCCCATTTTTGACCGTCCTTAAGACTTGGGCGCCACTAATTGATCATTCGATGGTGCAGGCTATGCAGTGCAAAGGTTTGATTTCCTTGGCAAGAGGAGCTTCAAATCCCAACCTGACACCCCTTTTTGGACCAAAACCATTTTGACCGAAATGATTTTAGACCTTAAAACTCTCTCTTTCAAAATATTTTTTGAAAAATAATTCTACAATGTTCCGAGGCTCACATTTCGTTAAATATTGCGCTTTTCGGTAAACCAAGCAAGGACAAAGTGGAATGAATGAAAGAAAGGTAAAATCTATGAAAAATCTTCCAAAACACCTTATTTAGGCGTTTGGGGTTGAAGAAAAGAAGAGAGGAGGGAAGAAAACTAGCTGGGGAGAAGTTCGGCATGAATCCGGTTGAGCCAAAACTGAATAGTCTTCACTAAAACAGGCATAACTTTTTACATAATAGCATCTTTTTATGGCTTATCTTAGCTTAGTTCGAGTATGTTTTTTGGCCATATTTTAACATGTTATAACTCTGTTTTTGGCTGGTTAGAGCATCTCTTGTTTGTTTCTTACACTTGTAGTGCAATCTTGCTTACTAGCCTAGTGTGCTTGATGATTTAGCCTATCGTTCTAGCTTGTGTTAGCTTGACTCCAGCATGTTTTAGGCTTTATTTTGACCTACTTTAACTCTATTTCAAGTGGTCTTGGTCACATGTGCTTCGCTTTGTATAGCTATAGAGTAAATGGCCCTTACTAGCTTTTTGTTTTAAGGATCTTAGCATGCTTTATTTGAGTTGTTTGCATGATATGGAATCATTTGGCATGCGATTTCAGAGCATATACCTCTATCACACTCTCACATATATCACTTTTTAATAGTTTTTGAGAGTTGTGCCTTATGCCTTGTTTGTGAGCCAATATATGCGCTTGATCTTCCACTCTTTTGTGCTTTAATTTCAGCACATTTTGGCCACTGTTTTAGCATGTTTGAGGTCTGTCTAAGGCTAGTTTGGCCATTTGAGCATTGTATTGCATGCCTCTAGTGTTGTGTCCTTCACTAGTTTCAATGCTTAAGTCCCCTAACATGTTGTACATGAGTGGTTTGCATGTTAGAGTGTTGTTTTTCATGCCACCTTAGCACTGAAATTCTGCCACCTCCCACATTTCTTCACTTTTGATTTGTTTTGAGGGTTGGTTTACCTTGTGCTTGTGTTTAAGCTTGATAGAGTTCGTGCTTAAATGGTTTTAACCCTCTTATGAGGATTCCTTCTAGCCAAAGGCATGATTTCTCTCATGCCTTAAGCCATTCTTTTGGTTAATCCCCTCTCTTATTAGAGGACTTTCACATTGGACCAAATCAATTAAGGAATGGTTTGGTAATGTTAATGAGTAAACAAGAAGTGGACAAGTAAAACATGAGCAAGACAACATATGTGTTTTGCATTGCATGTGTTTGGATCAGACGTTAATCCAAACACAAGAAATGTGAGACGTTTCATACTCAAAGTGATGAAACGTGTTGCATTTCTTGGTCACCGACACCCTTGGTGCGTGCATAGGCACTTTGAGTCTTATATGCGCATTCATTAAGCTTGGTTCTTCGGCCATCATGCATTGAGATGCTTGATTGGTGGCTTAAGAGCCAAGTACCACACTCCTTTGAGCTTGAGACATGATGAGGAGGGTGGTAGTACACACATTTCTTGCCAAATACATTGTATTGGCTCTGTTGCTCTCTGTTGCTGCAAAGGCAGAATTCTGGAAAGAGAGGTGGCCGGCCGGTCACTTGCACTAGCCTACCGACCATTTGCATTGGCCGGCCAGCCAGTTGAGGTAGCCTACCGACCAGTTGAGGTGGCCGGCCGACCACCTGCAGGGAAAATTGTCTAAAGTGTTCCTATGTTGGGGCAGATGCAATCTGGAAGTTCATATGATGTTTTGAGATCACCGCGAGTGTAAATAGAGGCAACTTATGACAAGGCAATGCATTTTCACGTGAAGCAAACCGAGCATGCATGTCTCCCTCCCCTCGAGGCCATTTTACTGCTTTACTTAGCTAGTTAATTTACCGGTTTTATAATCAATTAGTTAATGTGTTTAGCTAATTTAATTCATTTTTGTAATATTCTAATTAGCTTAGATTAGCTAGTTTTTCAATTTCATTTGGTTTGTAATAATTAGCTTAGCTTCGTGTTAGCTTAGCTTATTTATTCGGACCCTCCTTCGCAAGGGCGCATTGTTGTAATAAGGGTGCGTGCGTGCATGTGTGCATGTCTTCCAACCCCACTTTTTTCTCCCTTTTACTTAACTGCTTTCGATGGTTAGTTTTAGGGCATATTTCAATTAGTACCCTTATGCTTGCATGCGTGCATCATTCATTTGTCTTGCATGCACCGGGCTCGGCGCATCATACAAACTGCATTGCAAATTTCAATACACTTACTTGAATACGTGTTTAAAAGCATGTTATCAAGTTGTTGCATTCATATGCCATCTTAGATAGCCGAGCCTCTTTAGTTGCCTTTTTGCATGCGTTGCATTAGGTATCTAGCGTAGTTAGGAATCATGCATTGTTTTCTAACTAGCTTTTGTTTTGGCTTGGAGTACAGTGCAAGTTTTATGCTTTAGCATACTTGCATGACTGTGAGTATTGCCATGATAGCATGCTTGCCATGAGACTATTTGCTTAAATGATTAATTGCTTGAATTGGGACAATTCATCAAATGTGAGTTTTAAGCCCACTTTGGAAGTGGCACATCATGTTTTCTAAAGCCCACTTGAGGGTGGAAAATCCGCGCTTTAGCCTACTTGCGAGTAGCACTTTCAAACTATTTTAAAAAACAAACATGAGTTGTTTTGTTCCAATTCTTGCGATTTAGTCTATACTTGTATGCTGTGTGCGTCACATAGTAAAGTTAGATTAATAATCTAGATAAGAACACACGGTGTTTATAAAACAATATATCATGCTTAGTAGAGGCTGATCCTTTGATCGGGCAAGCGGGGGTGCTCAATTCAGGGCCCCTCTCGTACCCAAGTTCCCAAGCCGAGGCAACTTTGGTGATGACGGACACGTGGCCTTTGGCACGAGTTATGGTTTCCTAAATTTTCCAAAAATAAAATATTTAGGTGGCGACTCTGTAATCTGGCAAAGTAGTCCAGTTTTGGCATTATTTGATTTAAAATCGATTTTCCAAAATGATTTTCCGGATTAGACTCTTTGGTGTTTATCAGTCTCACATTGCACTTTGTGAGATTAGATTTAGAACGGAGACAGGAGTCCGAACTGTAGTAAGACCAATTCGCGCCCTCTTCAAAAGGGGGGCGCGCGGAGGAAGTTCGGGCGGTCTACAGTGATCAATGATCTTGTACTCACTAGGAGCCACGAATTTAAGAATATATTTAGAATTTAAAAATTCAAAAATATATTCATCCACCATAACGGGTTGTCTCATATTTGCTTTCAAGCAAAGTCACATAGCAATCATATATGCTATAATTGACACAAGGATAACATACTAATTGCCTCTGATTAATTCAGAAATATTATCATGCAATCTTATGATTTCCTTTAATCACACTTGATCTCTCTAGATCTTCTTTTAACAACCTCGCAAGGATTAAAATTGGTAGGTTTCTGTTGTCATCTCTTGAAGCCATTTTTGAAAAAACCACAACATAATGTCACTATTCTGTTTTTCCAGACACTAAACTTAACACTAGAAAATCTAAAGTTTGAAATTTAATTCAAAATTGATCTCACCACTTAACTTACAATTGAACATGGTCAGAAAAGTTTTCATGAAGATTGGAGGGGTCACACTAGTCCCACTTAAGATCCAGTTAACCTTAGACAAAACTTTCAAGAGCATGTTGACTCCTAGTCCATGGGAAACAAATATAGAATTAAGTTTTCCAGGGGATAAACCAAGTTAAAACAAACCAATTCCCAAGCAAATAAAATTTGCTACTAAAATTACACTATTTATAAAAGTTAACCGATACTACCGGAACTGAGCCCATTATTTTTGAATAAAATCATAAATATTTTAGTTAATGCTAAAATTGGTTTCTTTTCTCAAAACCAAAACACTTTGGAAATAATCAGATTATAACCAAAAACTTTCTCCAAACTTGGTTTTCTAACACTTTGGGAATAAAATGATTAAACTCAAAGACTTCCTCAAACCTGAAAGGTTTGAAACTAAATCCGTCTTAGTTGTCATTTCTGAACAAATAAGAATTACTCTTTAGCCAAGTGTAGACACCCCATTTTTGACCGACCTTAAGACTCAGACGTCATCGATTGAGCGCTCGGTGATGGGGCATGTTGTGCTCGTTTCGAGTCTCCGGAGATTTGGCTGAAAGCTTTGCCTCTGGGCCTCTGAACTCTTTGTGCTTTGGCTCGGTTTGTGGACCAAGCCTTGCTTCCCTTCCTGGAGGGAGGGAGAGGTCTTGTAGACCATCTCTCTGTGGTCTTAGACTACTTTTCGTGGTCGTAGGCCACTTTTCCCGTTTGGAGACTAGTTTCTGGTTTTTGGAGCCTTCGGCCGCGCGCCTTGTCTCGGGACCGGTTAACGTTCTCCGTTTGGCTTGGTTTTTGAACCACAGATTGCTCCCTCTCCCTAGAGGGACATTGTGGTCCGGGAGACCACTTTTGTGGTCGTGTACCACTTTTGGTGCTTGACAGCTAGTTTTCGAGGCTCTCGGCAACGCGCTTTGCCTCCCGAACTCTCGTCTTGCATCCGTTTTGGTTTCTTTTTGGTACTAATCTTGTATTCCTTGTTTGGAAGGTAGTACGAGGGTGGGAGACCACTTTTTCCCTTTGGAGACCACTTTTCCTCTCACCAGCCGATTTTCTGGTCGCGAAACTGGTTTTCTTGGTCTTTGGGCCACATTTGCTGGTCTCCACCACACCATTGGCTTGCTTTCAGTGTGGAGGCTACCAATTACCCCTGCAGACCACTTTTTTTTCTGGGAGACCACTTAAATTGGTCGGCCGACCACTTCAAGTAGCAGGCCGACCACTTCAACTTTCCCCCTGTTTTGTCAGACTGAATGGATGCCAACTGTGCCAGCTGGAGGGCATAGACTGTATCCTCCATACACGTGCATGAAGGGATTGCATCCAAGTTTTAGCTTCTTGAGGAAGCTTTAACTCTTGTTCCTCTATAGGAGAGGGCTTCCCTCTCCATTCCAGAGGTTGAGAAAATTTCCTAAGGCACAAGTGTATATCTCCCTCTATATCTCTATATTTGGTGCCTAAAGTGTGTGTTGTTCTTGACCTTTACACCACAACTCTTAACCATACACCCCAACATTGAACTGAGGTTCTTGGAGGACCTTTTTGGAGGTTGAAAAGCTGGTTTTTGGCTGAGAAACTTGCTGGTTTTGTTGAGCTTCAAGGGTAACCTCTTTTCTCCCTTTTAAACTTTGTTTTGGTCACTCTCTTAGCCATACTTGCATGCTTATTTGAGCTTTGTTTTCAACTAAAAAAAGCTTCATTTTTGAGCACTTAACATGTTTGTTTAAGGCCTCTTGGGTGTTGAGGGTCTCCTACCCTCTTGCATGCCTTGTTTGGCCTTGTTTTGTGCCATGCCTTAGGGCCTTTGAGCTAATCCTAGCTTGGCCTTTTAGCCACTGAAATCCAGTGGATTTTCAGTGGTTGGCATATGGTTTTGAGGTCCTAAATCAGAGAGGGGTGACCCTCTCTCTTTTTGTCTTGTTTACTTGCATTTTTGGGCTATCAAAGGAGCATACATTTTCATACTTTGAAGGCTTGGTTTAGGCACTTTTTGGTGACTTTTAGGGCCTTCCTAGACTCTGTCCATGGTTGGTTTGGTCACCCTTGGCATGCTTCCCATATGTGTAGTGTATTTCCATTTATGGCTCATCAAGGTAGCATGTCAATCTAGCATGTTTTAGCTCCATTTCAGTGGGTTTTTAGTCATCATTTGACATGTCATGGCTCTATTTTTGGCTGGTTTGGTAACCTCTCGCATGCTCCATATGCTTGTAGTGTAAATCTTGTTTACTAGCTTGGTTCGCATGATGTTTTGGCTCTTTATTCTAGCACATTTTGGATTTGCTCCAACATGGTTTTGTTCATATTTTGGGCTACCTTAGCTTTGTTTTGAGGCCTCTTGGTCGAATGATGCTCGCCATGCATGCTTGTTGTGTAATAGTCTTGACTAGCTTTGAGTTTTGAGGTCTCTTGCATGCTTAACTTGAGATATTTGCATGTTTTGGCATCATTGGGAATGTTATTTCAGAGCATGTAGGGCTGCTATACTTCCATATTTTCCACTCTTTAAGTGCTCTTTAGAGTTATGCTTTTATGCCCTATTTGTGAGCCATTGCATGAGCCTCATTTTTGTGCCTTTCAAAGCCATCATCCCAACTCATTTTGCTACTGTTTTGGCCTACATAGGGTTTGTTTGGGGTTGGTTTGGTCATTTGAGCATCGCTTTGCATGCCTCTAGTGTAATATGTTTCACTAGCTTTCGATACTTGAGCCTTTCAACATGCATTGCGTGAGTTGTTTGCATGATTCAAAGTCATTTTGTATGCCATTTCAGTGCTGGAACACATGCCATTGTACTCCATGTTTCATCTTTTCAATGCTCTTGGAGAGTTGTATTTTGTGCCTTAGGCTTGGGCCATTTGCATTATACATGTTTGTGTGTGTTTTAGTGCCTTGATTTCATCATCAATGGCCGCTGATTTGGACATGGTTGAGGCCTATTCATTTCGGTTTAAGTCCATTGCGCATTGAGTATGTCATGTAGTTCGTAGCATTGAGCATGCCATGTTGTTACATGATTGATCATTGCACTTGTGCATGCCATTTTCATTGCATTATGTATGTTGATTACCATGTGCATTGTGTATGTTAGTGTCATGAGCGTTGTGTATGCCATATAGTTCATAGCATCGTGTATGCTAGTTTGCATTTTTGCATGATCATCCATTGCATGCTTGCATGTCCAAGTTGTGTTGCATTAAGTTGCATGATTGAGTTGCATTGTGCATGCCATGTTTGTTGCATTGTGTTTGGAATAGGCGTTAGTCCAAACGCTGGAAATGAGGGACGTTTCATACTCGAAGTGATGAAACGTACCTCGATTCCCGGTCGCCGACACTCTTGACTATACATGACGGAGTTCTAGGCTTTAGGTGTTTGTATGTGCATATTCATTCCATATTGAGTTGCGTAATTCAGCCTCTCGGCCATCATATCGAGATACGTGATTGGTGGCCTGAGGGTCGAGGCCTACACTCCCTTGAGCTTATGTAATGATAGGGAGGGTGGTCGCGCATACATGTGTTGCAAATACTTTGCCATGCCCCTTTCTTGCCTTCTGTTGCAGAAAACCAGAAACTAGCAGCAAAAACTGGTCGGCCGACCAGATAAAGTGGCTAGTCGACCACTTTTTCTGGTTTTCACCACAAAAAGTGGTCGGCAGGTGGTCTCAAAGGCCAATATCTGGTCGGCAGCATCCCCACAGATTCCTAAGGTGGAGTTTCATCTCTCTGGAGCTTGGTGCAAGTTTCTGAGATTAATTGCAAACAGAGGCAAATCGGGGCGTCGCGAGGGATTTCCGAACAAGGCGACTCAAGCATGCATGCATCCTTTGTCATCCAAAGCAGAGCTGAGGCAGCCTACATCATATAGTTTATATGCTTATTTAATTGCTAACTTTGTTAATTTGTTAATTAGTTAGAGTTGTGTAATAATTAGCTGTAGCTTATTATTCATTCCGTTGTGTAATAACTAGTTTAATTAGATTAGCTTAGAATAGCTAGTTGGTTCTATATTATTCATTCGGACCCTCTGTCGAGAGGGCGAATTTTGTAATAAGTGTGCGTGAGTGTGTGTATGTCTTCCAACCCCACGTCTTTCTCGCTTTTACTTACCTTCTTTTGATGGTTAGTTTTAGGGCATATTTTGATTAGTATACCTTATGCTTGCATGCGTGCATCCATTCATCTGTATTGCACGCACCGGGCTCGGCGCATCATACTAACTGTATCGTATTTCAGTTCCTACTTGAATACATGTGTTGAGTTGTATTTCACATGCCATTTTAGAATAGCCGAGCCTATCTCTAGTTGCATTTTGCATGCGTTGCATTAGCCATCTTAACATGAACTAGGATCATGCATTGATTACTAACTAGTTTCTGTTTTGGCTCAGAGTACTCAGTGAGCTTTTATGCTTTAGCATCATTGCATGAGTGTGAGTGTTGCCATGATAGCATGCTTGCCATGAGGCTATGTGCTTATGTGATTTAACTGCTTAGATGCCTGTGGGTGAAGGTTGGATTATTTGAATTGGAACAATTCATTGATTATGAGTTTTAAGCCCACTTGAGAGTGGCAAAATCATGTTTTCCTAAGCCCACTTGAGGGTGGCAAAATCTGCATTTTAGCCTACTTGCGAGTAACAAACCGCTTTCAAAAGCAAACATGAGATGATTTGTTCCAATTTAGGCGATCAAGTCTATACTTGTATGCTGTGTGCGTCACATAGTAATTCTAGGTTAATACACCGGAATAAGAACACGTGTTTTCAAAAACAAGATATTATGCTTAGTACAGGCCGATCTTTGATCGGGCGCGCGAGGGTGCTCATTGCATGACCTTCCCCAATCGTACCCAAGTTCTCGAGCCGAGGCAACTTTAGTGATGATGGACACGTGGCCTTAGGCACGAGTCAGGGTTTCCTAAATTGCCCCAAAATAAAATATTTAGGTGGCGACTCTGTATCTGGCAAAGCAGTCCATGTTTGGCACTTCTTTACAAAAATCAGTTTTTCAAAAACGATTTGCTGGATTTGGACTCTTTGGTGATTTATCAATCTCACATCGCACATTGTGAGATCAGATTAAGAACCGTGACATTTGAGTCCGAACTGTAGCATGAAGCCCTTCGGACGCGTCTACACCAAGGCTAAACACTTTGGTTTCTATTATAGAGAACCAAATTGTAACAACCTTGACCTATGATTAACGTTAACTCATAATTAATTACGCCTAATAAATAATTGAAGTGAAATGTTGCATCATATATTGCCTTGTGTGTGCATATATCTGTTTAACATAGAAAGATCTGTTCATGTTTTCATTTCGGTTTGCGAATTGAAGGCCTTATCGGCATCTGATTCAGAAATTGACTTGATTTATGTGTTAATTAGAATTTTTGAAATTTTACAGTTGGCTCAATTGAAATCCGATTTGGAACGATTAAATTGGATTAATTAAATGCCTGTTTGATTAGCTTTAATAAACCAACACTAATGAAGCCTATAAAAGGCTCCATATAAGCCTCCACTCAACTCTTCTTCTTCATTGTCAAACATATTTGAGCTATCACACACACACAATTGTGGAGAGAGGGAGAGTCTATGAGAGAGTTGAGTTCAAAGAAGGATTAGGCTTGGAAACTTAAGGAATTGGTGGGGTTGAGCAAGACTTCCTAAGAATCAAGGGAATTAAGACTTCTAGGTAAGAATTCAATCTTGCAACCTTGAGATTAAACTACTTAGTCCAAGAAACTAAAGAATTAAGCTATGTAATGCTAGAGTTGAGCTTGAATGAAAGAAAATGGGTCATACCATGCATGCATGTCCATTTCTTCACAAATTGAGCATGATTTCCAAAAATTCCCTTATGCATGTCTTGAATTCACCTTAATTTTGGGAAATCATCAAGTTTCATGTTGTTTTGTACATTTGATCATGTTTTGAGAAGATTGAGTTTAAAGGAATTCATGCATGTCATGTTCATGAAACATTCATAAATTTCAAGTTGAATTTTGCACAATTGGCAAGCTATTGGGCTGTGCTTTCTTGAAATGATCCTAAATTCATGATGTTTTATGAGTTTCAAAGTGTTTCCTCAAGTTTTGGCCCAAAAAAAACCAAGTTTAGAAGTTTTAAGTTTGAGTTTTGAACTTGGAAGCAAATCTGGAAATTTCAGAATTTTGCCTCTACGCTCGAGCATAGGAATCCACGCTTGAGCGACCACTCTGAGTGCATGCACTTCCGCTCGAGTGACCTGATGTACACTCGAGTGTGAAACGTAAGGCCCCAGAAGTTCTTATGTTTTGCAGCATGCTCGAGCGACAATAGTCACGCTTGAGCGGAGGTCTGAATCTCACACTCCAGCGGGGATTGAGTGTCCGTCGAGCGTGAAAATCAAGCAACCAGTACTTTTGTCAAAGTTTGCAGACTGCTCGAGCGAAGAAAGTTACGCTCGAGCGGACCCTCACATTTTACATGTCCGCTCGAGCGAGGAAAGCCACGCTCGAGCGTGGACCCTGTTTTCAGCAAGTTTAGAAAAATGTTTTCAAGTACATTTTTGCATCCTCATTCCATCTTAGGCATTCCTAGGCCAAGTTTAAGGCATAATAATGAGGGTAACGTGTAGAAACACACTATAAATAGAACGTAATGAGTTAGATATGTTCCAACGTGTGTTTCAAATGTGTTTTCGTTATTTGTTATGTAGGTCACGTGCCGTAAACCGTTTGATTAGTTTGCTCTGTCTCTCTGCACCTGAAGCCAACTATGAGTAATAACTTAGTAAAACTATGTTCCACTTTATTTATTTTTTGTATGATGAAATAAGATCTATTTTCTGAAATGTTATGTTCTGTACAATGAATGATCGTCTAATTTCTGACAATGTATTCGTGGCATCCTTAGCATCATGTGATATCTGTTAGCTGTTACCCGGTATCGGAGGTCCCATTATGGGACTTATTATGTTTGCCATCTGTTACCTATACTGGAGGCTCCATCATGGAGCTCAGCATGTATATTCTTTGTTACCCGAATCCGGAGGTTCCTTTATGGAACTGGTTACTCATAACCACCATATGTTCTACATCTGTTCTGTATCTGCTCTGTTAGCGCTAATGGATGTACCACGTATGATTAAGCACAAACTCCGATTTCTGTATATGATTTGAATAAGAACATGAATATGAATATGAATATGAATCTGAATTATGGTTTCCGAATCTGGTATGGATATCATTCATTAAAACCCTTTACTTTGTTATTATACACTGGGCTTCTGCTCACTATTTATATTATGTATGTAGGTGACTAGGCACGTGATCAGGGCCAGAGTTGACGACCTATGTTTCTGTTTTGTCAGCCAACTACCGTGCCTCCTGAGGAGGTTCCTTTTTGAGAGAATTGTGTCAAGGCTTTAGTTGAGCTTGTTTTGTATATCTGTACTTCGGCTAAGTACCCTTTGACTCTATTTGTGTAATTGAGTGACGTAAGACTTGTGTATTTTTGACGTCACATCTGTAAATCTATAAGTTGTTTTGAAAATTTATGTCCTATGTATGTCCGCACATGTCATGACCCGAACCCGCCCCCGTGGGTTAAGGACATAACCGGCCAGTAATCATGAGATTACCTACGGCCTCAAACCAAACCAAACATATTTTAACAGAGTTCATGGGGGCCAAACGGAAGCAATTTGAAACTTTGTCCATAGAGTCGTGCTTATATGCACATCATTACATACATATGTTAATAACTCACATCCGAAAATGCAATAACATAAAAATTCTGTACAAACAGGATCACTCAATCTAAGTCAGCCAAAACAAAACTATATACAGACACATTCAAAGACTTCGCCAACCTGACAAAATATAAATACATAACGAAAAGGGCGAAGACGTGTCTCGTGCGTGAGACGCAAGGGCTGACTCCTCAAAACCTTAGTTGTTCCGAACTGACTTCACTGAGGCTGGGTTTGGACCTCTCTTGGCTCACCTACAAACACATGAATGAGCGTGAGCGAAAGCCCAGTGAATAATATCAGATAAAGAAGATACACAAACAACATGTGAAACAACATGCTTCAAACGGCCTTGGGCCCACTTCATATTTCCATTTATCATATACATACACAATTTAAGTCAAGTGACTATGGTTCCAACATACTGGCCCTTGGCCCACTTATCTTCCATTCATGCCAGACTATCATTCATTTTAGACTTATCATTCTTATCAAACTGGCTTCTGGCCCATTCATACTTTCGTATCGAACTGGCCTTTAGGCCTTTCAAACTTTCATTCGTGTCAAAACGGCCTCTGGCCCATTCATTCATGTCAATCGGCCTTTGGCCCAATCATTTATCAATCGGCCTTTGGCCCAATCATTCATGTCAATCGGCCTACGGCCCATTCATTTATCAATCGGCCTTTGGCCCAATCATTCATGTCAATCGGCCTATGGCCCAATCATTTATCAATCGGCCTTCGGCCCAATCATTTATGTCAATCGGCCTTCGGCCCAATCATTTATCAATCGGCCTTTGGCCCAATCATTCATGTCAATCGGCCTTCGCCCCAATCATTCATGTCAATCGGCCTTCGGCCCATTCATTTATCAATCGGCCTTTGGCCCAATCATTCATGTCAATCGGCCTACGGCCCAATCATTTATCGATCGGCCTTCGGTCCAATCATTTATGTCAATCGGTTATCCATAATTCAAACTAGCAAACTTATAAGGAAATAAGCAATTGGACAATCGACAAGCTTCAAAATATCGATACTACTCACAGTGATCGGCTTGTGGATTTGCCCTGGAGCTTGACCCTACACATTCCATGAATACAAAAGGGTCACAATTAATTCAATCCGTTCTTTAATTCACATATTCCTCTTTAGGCTTCATTCTTATCTTTTTAACTCAATTACAATGCTCAATGTATGCCTAAGAGTGTTCACAAGTGAAAGGGAATGGAAAACAGAACACATAATGCATTTTCAAAATTCCAGAAAATAGGGTCCCCGCTCGAGCGTGGACTTTCCCGCTCGAGCGTACCCTATAGGCCTGCAAAAGTGCTGGTTACCTCAAATTCCCGCTCGAGCGGACTGCCTGTCTACATAGCTTCCCGCTCGAGCGTAAACTTCCCCGCTCGAGCGGGCACTATGTTTGTCAAAAATGCTGGGAGCTCGAATTCTCCGCTCGAGCGGCGGTTCCCCCGCTTGAGCGGGCACCAAACTTTCTGGGTTTTCCAGAACTGTTCTTGAGCTTCAAATACACATTCAAACTGATATTTCTTGCATTTCACAGCCCATAGCACTCATATACATATACCAACATGATATAAACACCAAATTACAACATATTGAAGCTCAATTCCCATGAATCAATCACATGCAAACCCAAATTATACCAAACTTACTTCCAATACATTAAATTCATGCATTTAAGCTTCATATCCTCATCAATCATGCATGCATGTCGATTCTTGACTCCATTTCTATTTCAAATGGTACAAATGGTGCTTCTAACCATGAAACTCAACAAAACTATGCTTGCATGTAGGATTTAACACTCATATTTCTACATTTAACTTAATACATGCTTGTTTATGCAAAATCATGGTGATCCTATACATGCATGTGCATTTCAACTTCAAATTCATCAATTATAACACAACTTACAAGTTCAATCTCATGAATTTACTCACCTAGGAGTTTAATCTTCCAAACTCTAGTCAATTCTTCGACTTAATCTTCAAGATTCCCAAGTCTTGAGCCAAAACCACACAACTCTCTCCCTTCTCTCTCTAAGGCTGACCCTCTCTCTCTCTATTCTTGAGTTCAATATCAGCCAAAGTGTTAAAAAGGGGAGGAATTGAAGTGTGATGGCCCTTATGTATAAGCCCACTAATCAAGTTTAATAATAATAAATAATATGACACTAATTCATTAATTAAATCAATTTAATCTGGCCCGAATCAAATTTTCAATTAAATTTCACCGTAGCTCTAAAAATTTTGCCAATCACAATGGCGTAATCAATCTTTCGGGTTCTGTGGCCGATAAGGCCTTCAATTAAATTCCAAAGCAAGATAGAATCAAATCACGATATTCCTACGGTGAACAGATAGAAGTCCAAGACCACATAATGGCACACAAAATCACATTAAACACATAATCGTACTCATATTAAGGACCAATTAACATATTACGGAACAGGGGTATTACAGCACAGCTCTATGGACTATGTTAATTTTGTATACTTACTTCCGCAGCCCTTATCTTATGTTATCCTATTCAGAGGCCTTTGGTAATCCCAAGATTACTGGCCAGTTACGATGCTAAATCTATAAGGGCGAGTTTGGGTCGTGACACAAACCAACTTCCAAACTTAGAAGCAATTTAAAAATTGCTAACCAAATTACAAGCAATGTAAAAAATTGCTATAACAATTACACGCATATTAAATGCTTCCAACATGCCAAGCAAACAACCTTGCTTAAAATAAACTTTGCAATTAACCTCTACTATAACGGTACCGATTCATTAAATATTGCTATAATTTTGGGACAAGAAATGTCACGACCAAAACATGCCCTTATAGATTTAGCATCGTAAACGACCAGTTATCTTAAGATTACCAAAGGCCTTTGACCTGAATATCATAATATAAGGGGCTACGAAAGAAAATATAAAACATACATAGCCTATAGAGCTGTGCAGACATACACGGGACACAAAAATTTAAAACATATACATAAACCCATATATGACGTTAGATACATAACCATTCCACATTGTTATAATATGCAAAATAGGACAAAAGAATTGTTACAAAACAACAAAAGTCTAACTCTTATAACTTAGTCCACAAAACTTGACCACTAAACTCTTTTTGGAACCTCCTCGGGAGGCACAACAGTTGGCCAACAAAATTGACCTCCAGGCAAACATCACTGAACTTGGTCACACGCTTGGTCACCTACATACATAAATAATACAGTGAGCTGGAGCCTAGTGAATAATAACAGAGTAAAGATTTTAATGAATGATATCCATAACAAATTCAGAAATCAGATTTCAAATCTCCTATCAAATAAAAAACATAGCCATGTTTGTATTCGCATCAGAAACAAAGTCATATTCATATTCATATTCAAATCATTTGTGGTACATCCATTAGCATTAACATATCACGTTGGTCAAGCATATCAAGTTTCATAACGGAACCTCCGGTACAGGGTAACATATCTCATACGTGGGCCACGGTATTGTTTCCCCCGGGCGAGGGCCTAGGCCACGGTATTATTTCTCTCGGGCGAGGGCTTGGGCACGGTATTATTTCCTCCGGGCGAGGGCCTCATGACCATAAGCTACAGTATTAGTCTCACGACCCAAACCTGCCCCTATAGGTTTAGCGTTGTAACCAGCCAGTAATCTTTGGATTACCAAAGGTCTCTGAACAAAAGAACTTATAATTCGGGGCTGCAGAAGAAAATATAGAAACATACATAGTCCATTGAGCCGTGCAGACATGTATGGGACAGAAAATTTTAAGCCTTATACATATATACATGACGCCATATTGTCACATTCATTATAGATATAGGCAAAAAGGGCCTTATCCCCATATACAGTTAACATAAAATTTGTTCATAACTCAATAGAAGACAAAGCCTTGACATTCACAAAACATGACCATAAGGCGTATGGAACCACCTCGGGAGGCACAAAAGCTGGCTGACCAAAAACTCTCCAGGCAGCCATCACTGAGCCTGGCCAGGTGCTTGATCACGTACATACATAAATAATAGAGTGAGCGGGAGCCCAGTGAATAATAACAAGGTAAAGAGTTTAGTGAATGATGTCCATTTTAGAGTTAGAATCCAGAGTTTACGTTAGAAACAGATTCTTATGCATATTCAGATCTCAAATCCAAAATAGATTCACATACATGTTCATATTCAAATTCAAATTCATATTAATATTCATGTTCAAATTCAGATTTTGCATAAGATCATATGTGGTACACCCAATAGCTGTCATATTAACTTGGCCCTGAGATCCACATGTATAGTCAGTACGGATGACCATAAAGGTCCATATCTTGCGCATAAGTAGCCATGGTATTGTTATCCCCAAGCAAGGGCCATGTGAATATAGGCCTCGGTATTGTTACCCTCGGGTAAGGGCCACGTGAATATAGGCCTCAGTATTATACCCCCGGGCAAGGGCCACTTGAATATTAGCCACGGTATTGTTACCCCCGGGCGAGGGCCACGTGAACTAAGGGTTCCATAAATACATTTCAGAAAAATGGACATTCATTCATGTTTCATAAAATAGCATTTCAGAGAACATATCATATCATATCATATCAGTCAGAAAATACTTATAATTAAACATAGCTTTACAAAGTTATTACTCACAGATAACAGATGGCTCCAATTAAACGGACAGGGTAGGCAATTCAGATATCTTGTGGCGCGTGACCTACACAGATACAGAGCGAATACGTATTGAATTACACACTCGAAATCATTAACTTAGTTCTTTCTTGTCTTGGCATGTTTCTACTTCTTTATCCTCATTATAGTGTCTTAATCCTGGCCTAAGAATGCCTAGGATGCACAAATGCATTTGAAAACACTTGGTCAAAAATGCTGGGAACAGGGGTCCCGCTCGAGTGCAACTTCCCTCGCTCGAGTGGACATGCAAACATGTGAGGGGACGCTCGAGTGCAGATTCCCTCGCTCGAGCGCTTTGTAAACTTTACAAAAGTACTGGTTAAGTGAGATCTCCACTCGACTCTCGCTCGAGCGTGAGACTCATGCCCCCGCTCGAGCGCAACTCGTGCCGCTCGGTCTGCAAAACATGCAAACTTCTGGGAGCATGCATTTCACGCTCGAGCGGACTTCAGGTCGCTCGAGTGGAAGTGTAAGATCACAGAGTGCCGCTTGAGCGTAGATTCTGCCGCTCGAGCGGAAGTGCGGAATCTGGGATTTCCATATTGCCTCCCAAGCTCCAAACTTGAATTCAAAGCCATTTAACCCAACCTTTGGGCCCTAAAACTTGAGAAAATCAGTTTAAACTTGAATACATTAAGAGTTACAGATCATTTCATGAAATCAAGGCCCAAAAGCATGTCAATTGTGCAAAAATTCAACTTGAAATGTAAGAACATGATATGAACATGACATGCATGTATTCATTTAAGTTCATAGCTTCCAAAACATGATAAAATGAGGTCCAATGGTGAGAAATGTTATGAATTCTTCAATCCATGCTAGAATTACAACATGCATGTGAGGAAAGCTTTGAAAACAACTTCTAAATGCTATGAAATATGCATGTTTGTATGGAATGACTTAACTTTCTTCAATCCTAGCTCAATTCCCTTATGAATTCACCTAATTTACTTGTTTTCATACATTAATTAACTACATTACAAAGTCAAAGACTAAAATTCTTACCTAGAATCTAAATTGCGCAAGTGAAGAAGCTTCAACTCCTAAATTCCTTGTAAATTTCCAATAATTCTTAGTAATCCTCCATATTCTTAGCTTTTGATCTCAATTCTTCTATCTTTCTCTTTTTTCCACGTTTTGCTTGTCTGTGTATGAGCTCAAATGTGTTGAGATGAAAAGAAAAGAATGAGTGAATGCACATATGAGAGCCTTATATTGGCTTGGCTAATGGCTTATTTAATTTATTGATAAATTAATCAATTGGGCATTAATTTATTCTAATTTTTAATTAAACCTAGCATAAAATTCTAAAAATTCCAAATAATACGTGTACCAAGTCAATTTTTGAATCGGATGCCGATAAGGCCTTCAATTCGCAAACCACAACCGAAACATGAACAGATCTTTCTACGTTAGACAGATATAAACATAATTAAGGCAACATATGATGCAAAATTTCACTTAATTACTCATTAGACATAATTAAATCATGGATTAATGTTAATTAGAGGTCGGGATTGTTACAATTAGTTCCCCTAGGTGAGGGCCTCTACTAAGGATATTACAAAGACATTTCAAAGAATTGGATCAACATTCATGTAATCACAAAATAGCCTTTTGTATTATTCAGAAACAGTTCATATCATATCATAATGTTCAAAAAGAATTTCATATCGAACTTAACTTTACTAAGTTATTACTCATAGATAGTTTCACAAATAGCTTCGATAGCAAACCAATTGATCGATAACTTACGGTACGTGACCTACACAAACGTAACAAATACATATATTGAAACACATGCTTGGATAATACTTAACTTATTTCGTTTTGTTCTTAGTGTGGTTCTAAGTCTTATCCTCATTATTATGTCTTAACTATGCCTTAATGCCTAGGATGCAATGAGGATGTCAAAATGTGCTTATAAACAATTAGTCAAATTTGCTGAAAACAGGGTGATCTCTAGAGCGTAGCTTCCTTCGCTCGAGCGGAGGCTCAAAAATAAGGGTGGTTGCTTGAGCGCAACCTCGGTCGCTCAAGCGGTCTGTAAACTTTGCAAAAGTACTGGTTATGTAAATTTTTCGCTCGACGGTCACTCAAGCGTGTGACTGAGGTTTTCGCTAGAGCGATCTGCAAAACTTGGTAAACTATTGGGAGCAAGAATTTTACGCTTGAGCCAACTTTTGGTCACTCGAGCAGAAGTGCAAAACTAAGAGTGGTCACTCGAGCAGAGATGCAGAATTCTAGAATTTCTAGATTGCTCTTCATGATGCAAAACTTGAAGTTAAAGCTTCATACTTACTCATTTGGGCGAAAAACTTGAGAAAACATGTCTAAACTTGTAAACGATCAAGAATTAAGGATCATTTCACAAAATCAAGGCCCAAAAGCAAGCCAATTCTTCCAAAATCAAACTTGAAACTCATGATATACACATGTATGTAATCTCTTCACACTTAAACCTTTCAAATCATGCTCAAACAAGGTAATTTGATGGAAAACATGATGAAGTCTCATGTTTAAGTTAAAAACATGACATGCATGGGAGAATTGCTCGAACTCAACTTCAAAGTACCATGGAATGCACATGCATGCATGATCTACGCTCATCTTCAACCGTCTAAGTTCAAATTATGCATTACTCAACTCAATTCTCTTGAATTCATGTTCTTAATGTCACAATCATATGACTTAAAGGTTAGATTCATACCTAGGCCTTCCAATTGAGGCTCAAAAGGCTTGATTCTTGAGTCTTTAAGTTCAATCCCTCAATTCCTAGCAATTCCCTTAGTTTGAGCTTAATTCTTCTCCAAATTGACTCTAATCTCACTCTTCTCACTCTCTCTCACATTTGGAGCTTCAAGACAATGAAATGAAGGTGCAAAATGAACTAATGGATTCATATTAGCCTTATATAGGCTCATTAAGGAAGCTTAAGTAAACTTGGTTTAAAACTAATCAAGTATCATTATTTCATTCTAATTAATTTGTTCTGAATCGAATTTAAATTAAACCTACCATAATTTCCTAAAAATTCCAAATAACACATATACCAAGTCAATTTCATGATTAGATGCCGATAAGGCTTTCAATTCACAGAACAAAACAGAAACAAAACAGATCTTTCTACGATAAACAGATAAAAACACAAATAATGCAACACACATGTAATTAATTCAGAATTTCATCTTAATTACTTATTAGGCATCCTTAATCATGGTTTAATAGTTAATCATAGGACGGGGTCATTACAAGACATTAAGCATGTTAGAGTATGCACATGAGGCCTATTATTTTTTCAATAAACAAAGCAAAACAGTGTATCATTCTAGGGAAAATTATTACACATAACATATGAATCTAATTATCTTATTTCATGAGAAACATAAATTAATCTGTTTTAAGATTGTTGGACAAATTGTGTAAATTAAACAAGATAAATAGATTCATGATTCATCAATTACGTTACAGAATAAGAAAAACATGCTGAATATTACAACCATATTTCACAGAAATACACAATACGATAAAATAGTAAAGAAAGCAAACAAAAGCTTGTGTGGTATCATAGTCTCCTTAAAAACAGATTAGCCGTCTCACCGTGGGTGCTGGAGGTACATCGACTTCTGTCTCCCAAGATACGACGATTTAGACTGGCTAACGCAGACGCACCTTATGTTAGCTTTGGTAAACCGACAATGACAGCACTCTCTCACATAATCCATCATGAATACAAAGGAGTTACTAGGTTTTATACACATGTATATTGTGCATAATCTTGCAACCACATTTCCCAACACCTCTTTCATGAGGCCAACTTAATAAGTCAATTTCTTATTCAAATCTTAATGGTTTTTGGTCATTCTTTTTGTGATGTAAAAATCTTGCTACAAAGAATCTAAACCCATTTAGTCTCCCTTCAACCAATGGTTAGGACCTACTTCAATTTCACATTAAAGTCACAAAAAAAACCATTTTTTCCAACACAAAATACGAAAGTGTAGATTTCAAGTTATTATATATATATATATATAAGAATCGCTTAGCTGTTTGAGGTTCCTCTTCTTTTTTTTTTTTTCTTCTTCAATTTTTTCCTTTCATTTTGAATAATTTACTAATGGTGGCTTATATGTTGAGTTAAGGGGCTTGTTTGGTTTGTATTTCAAGATATAAATTTTGAGAAAATTTTTTAAAATTTTGTTTGGCTCAAATTTTTTGGAAAAAAATTTCCAAATCACTTTCTCTCTCCTACACATGAATCAATCACTTTTTCTCTCTCCTCTCTCATTCTCAATCACTTTTCTCTCACACACATCTACTCAACTACAACAAAATATTAAATCATCTAAAACTCTCAAATTCCAAAACTATTTTCAAAATATACAACCAAACAAACCAAAAAAATTTCTAAACTCTCTCCCCAATTTTTTTTTTGAAAATTTATCTCAAACACAAACCAAACACACTAGGGATGGCAATATGAACCTGACCTGATGGGGACCCGACCCCCCGACCCTGAATTGAGTGGGTTTTTCTAAAAAATACCCCCGACGGCCGGAGATGGTATTCAAAAATCAATCCTCGATAATATCCGGGCCAGGGACGGGGATACATTTTTAAGCCCGGGACCCAGCCCAACCCCGGACACGGACTCGCCCCGTTTAGCCCCCCGATGTAAAATTACATTTATGCCCTTGTTTATATATATGTGTGTTTAGGGTTTGGTTGACACAATGACACACACAACGCAAACACAAGACTGCTCTCTCTCTCTCTCCCTCACTGCTGCTGTTCTCTTTGCTCCATCACTGTCGCTCCTCCCTCACCGTCGATCATTCCCTCACCATTGATCCTCCCTTACCGTCGCTGTTGTATAGGCTTTCGCCTCCCTCTCTCTCTCTCTCTCTTACACACGATTGCTGTTGCTCACCGCCGTTCATCCCTCACTGTCGCTCCTCCCTCACCGTCGATCCCCTCCTCATCGCTGATCCTCCCTCATCGCCGCTATTGTATAGGCTTTCACCTCTCCCCTCTCTCTCTCTCTCTCTCTCTCTCTCTCTCTTACATACGACGGCTGCTGCTCACCGCCGATTCTCCCTTACCGCCGCTCCTCCCTCACCACCGATTTTCAAACGGTATGTCGCTCTCTCTCTCTCTCTCTCTCTCTCTCTCTCTCTTGTTAAACTAGATCTAGGGATTTCGATCTGAGTGTATATACATATATATATCTGAGTGTATATATCTATTTTTTTGACCTCTGTTATTTATTTATTTATTTATTTTTTCATTTTGTCATGGATACACATAAACTGAGTCCCAAAATGTGTGTTGATATGGATGTGTGTTGATAATCTCAATGTGTGTTGATATGGATATTGATTTTGTCATGGATGTGTGTTGATAATCTTTATTTGGTTCCCAAAATGGAGAATCTTGAATCTATTATTTATTTTTTAATTCTTTTTTCCATTTTGTCATGGATACACATAAACTGAGTCCAATTCAGAAGAGATACAATTTAATTTCACTAGTCTCTGCCACTATTCTTCCAAAGTTTTGATTTTTAGGATGTGTTTGGATCATGGATTTAGTCTCTGCTACTATTCTTCTAATGTTGTTACTTATCATTTTAGTACTACTAGCTTTGAAGTTGTGCTTGTTTCATTAGACTAGATTACATGAGAGACTATTAGGCTTGGGATTAATAATTTTGGAATTACACAATGCTGCCTCTGTTTACTTATCATTTTAGTACTGCTACATAATTTTGGAATTACACAACGTCGCCTCTGTTTATTTATTTCATGTTATTTTTATAAAGGTAAAAAATGTCAGATGTTTATTAGTAGAAAGAGAAGTAAAAAAGTGATGTAAGATCAAAGTTGGACGATTATCTAGAATATGATGTTTTGCGAAGAACTTCAGGTTTTGATGTTTTGAATTGGTGGAAAGCCAATGGACCAAAGTATCTGACCTTACAGGCAATAGCTAGGGATATTTTAGCTATTCCTGTATCCACTGTTACTTTTGAGTCAGCATGTCCACATCATAATAGACTTCATCCAAACACATTAGAGGCATTAATGTGTGCACAAAGTTGGTTATGGGGTGCAGAGATGAAAGGTACTCATATTATTATTTCATCAAATCTACATATTATTATTTCAATTTTATATTACTATGGAATAATTTCAATACTGAATTTATATTCTTTACTTTTTAGGAAATTCAACATTGGAATCGGTGGGCTATGCAACTATATATGATGATGATGAGATCAACTCAGATGAGTTATGTGCCACTTTGTGTTAGTTGTCATCTTTTTTGTTTTAATTGTTAACATTTTTTACATCTTATTATTAGTATTGATTATTTGTTTTTTTTTTCTTTCAATTTTGTTATTTCAAGTTGAAAGAGATGATGAAAGTTGTGGTGTGGTTATATCAGAGTATTGGAGAAACAATGTTTTTTATTTTCCCACAATGGATTTGGTTTTTTTTATTGTGGCTACTATTTAATTGTTCCGTTTTTTATATTGTAATGGATTTGTTTTTTATTTTATTTTATTTGAATAGGTTATGATTTCTAAACGGATAGAATATAGGGCTGCTGGATAGAATATGCTATTTGAATATCCTTTCTGTGGAGCTTGAATAGGATATATTGACAAATATTCAATTTTTTAATTTGAAGCTATATTATTTACAGATCACTGTGAATTTGAAGATATGCTATTTTTGAATTTAAATTTGAAGATATTTACAGATCACTATTAATCTTTCCTTTGAAAAAAAAAAAAAAATCTGATATGCTACTGTTAATTCGGGGATTTTTCAGGGCCGGGGATACCGGATCCCCGTTAGGAGTAGGGGGTGGGGACGGGGGCGATATAGCGATCGTGGTTTTACCCCGACTTTCTTTGTGTCCCAGACTTGGGTTCCGTGGTTGAATATCGTATCCTTGTCTTGTTATTATCTTTTGACTCTTTGTATTTGAGTTTTGGATCATGTTGGGCATGTTTGGAACAGGTTGGTTGTTAGTTGGTCTAGAATGTTGTTGCCCAAATTTTGGCTTCTTCGCTCGAGCGAGCCTTGTGTAATCTGCTTCGTTGCTCGAGCAAGGGAACTTACGCTCGAGCGAGGATCGAGAGTCCTCAGGTCTTTTCCTAGACGCAACTTTTCTGGGAAGGTGGAGTGCTTCGCTCGAGCGAGACTTTTTGCGCTTGAGCGAGCCTTGTGAAATTGTTTCTTCGCTCGAGCGATGCTTCTTGCGATCGAGTGTGCATCTGCGTTGGTGGCAGACCTAAAGCTTTTCATTCTATGCTCGAGCAACACTTCTTGCGCTCGAGCGAGGTCACTGTTGTGTCTGGTTGCTCGAGCGACGAGTCTTTCGCTCGAGCGAGGACTGCGTATATCAGTTTGCAACAGCGATATTTTAGATCACTTTTTGGTTTCTTCTCACCCCAAAACCCTAATCCGACTGTCTCTCTCCCTAAAACACACCCCCTCTCTACAAATACTCCATGATCTTGGGTCTCTCTACCCTACTCCCTTTGTTAAAAAGATAGAGTTTTGCGTGGGCTTCCTTTTGATCCGAAAAAGTTTGAGTTTTGGGCATCTTCAAGTTTCTCCTTCTTCCTCTTTGAGCTTCTCCACTTAAAGTAGGGATATTCTACTCTTTGTTATGAGCTTTAACCTAGATATTTGTCATTTTGTATAAATGGTGGGATTTGAGAAGATTTGGGTGAAGTTAAGGTTAGGGTTTTTGATATTTGAAAGATGGGTTTTCCATTTTTGGTACCATATGTGTATAAGAGGTCTTGAATATGATATTGCTTGGGTATAATTGGTGAAATTTGGTCTTGGGTGTAATATTTGTGAAAGGGGAAAGATTGCCCTAATTTGAATCAAAATAATTATTTTGTTTGAATAATGAAATTGGCATGGAAAATGTGAAATTGGGCAGATGTGTAAATAAAGGGCGTAATTGGATTTGATAAATCATTCACCTATGGAATTTGATAAATTATCCGTTGATAGATTTATTTATCTGTTTAGATATATCTGTTTTGGGCTATCGGTGGAGGATAGCTATGATTGTTGTAGAAACTGCATGAGGACTAGGTAAATTGAGACTAGTCATATGAGTTATGTCTTTGAATATGGTGGGTTGATTAAATTGTTGAATATGTGATATGATTAGTCATTGTATATGACAACATGTTTAAATACGTTGTATATGTATCATTATTTGGGAGGAGATTGGGGATGTACTCCATTGTTTGGGAGGAGATAGGGATGGACTCCATTGATAATTAAGTTGGCCGGAGTGTCCAGGGTGAAAGTCCCGAAATCTTATATATTTATGGGTGCCGGTTCCCTCAGACGTGGTTCCGTAAAATGGCAAGAAAATGGAAGTGTTGAATAATGTTTGTTATTCAAGTATTGATAAGTGAGTTGTAGTCTCGTTTAAATTGCTTAGATAACAATGAATTATGTCGATGGACTGACTTGGATAAATGAATAGAAATGGAAATGAATTGAGGTATTGGTTACTTATATTGGATGGTCTTGGAAAGAATATGTGTTGATTAAGAATGTTGCACATTTATTTGATGCTTATATCTTAGTTAAATCTCATATATTGTTTTAGCATATCTCTACTGGGCTTTGGTTCACCCTACTTGGGAAACCATTTTCAGGTACAGATGACATGCCACCTCCAAGGACATAGCTTGGGAGGCTCAAGGGCCAAAGGCTCTGCTTTTGTGATTTCATTTTGTGTTTATATGTTTTCTTTTAAGCCGAGGGCTTTAATTGTAAAGAGCTTCTGACTCTCTTTTGTTGTAACCAAGTGATCACTTGGAAAGATGTAAGCCCTTAGGGTATTTATTTTGTTGATCTAAACTAGAGTTACATGCTATAGTTTCAAGATGAACATTTATGAAAGTGTAATGCATGTGATGTCTTTTGTAATATTAACTCTGATGAATGAAAATATAACATTTCTATTATGTCTCTAGATCTTATGAATGGTTGAATTGTATAATATTTTTGAGGGCGTTACAGGCGATGGGCTCCTTACTAGGTGTAGACCGCCCAAACTCTGCTCCGCGCGTGAGGGCGCGAATTGTAGTTCTAGCTACTACAGTTTGGACTCCTGTCACGGTTCTGAATCTAATCTCACAAAGTGCAATGTAAGACTGACAAATCACCAAAGAGTCTAAATCTGGCAAATCGTTTTGGAAAATTGATTTTAATCAAAAAGCGCCAAACATGGACTGCTTTGCCAGATTTTAGAGTCGCCACCTAAATATTTTATTTTGGAAAATTTAGAAAACCCTGACTCGTGCCAAAGGCCACGTGTCCGTCATCACCAAAGTTGCCTCGGCTCGGGAACTTGGGTACGAGAGGGGAAGGTCCTGAAATGAGCACCCCCGCTCGCTCGATCAAAGATCGGCCTCTACTAACATGATATATTGTTTTTGAAAACACATGTGTTCTTATTCCGGTTTATTAGCTAGCTTACTATGTGATGCGCACAGCATATAAGTATAGACTGAATCACTCAAATTGGAACGAAACATCTCATGTTTGTTTTTGAAAATGGTTTGAAGTTGCTACTCGCAAGTAGGCTAAGTCGCGGATTTGCCACCCTTAAGTGGACTTAAAACATGATGATTTTGCCACTTTCAAATGGGCTTAAAACGCGCATTTTGATGAATTGTTCCAATTCAAACAACGAAGCCTTCACCCACAGGCATTCAGGCAGTCATAGCAGTTAAGCAAATAGCCTCATGGCAAGCATGCTAAACATGGCAATTACTTACACTCATGCAAGATGCTAAAGCGTAAACACTCATAGTGTACTCTGAGCCAAAAAAGAAGCTAGTTAGTAATCAATGCATGATCCTAGCTATGCAAGATGCCTAATGCAATACATGCAAAAATGCAACTAAAATAGGCTCGGCTATCTAACATGGCATATGAATGCTACTTGATAACATGTATTCAAATTGGTATTGAAATACTATGCAGTTTGTACGATGCGCCGAGCCCGGTGCATGCAAGACAGATGAATGAATGCACACATGCAAGTCATAAAGTATGCTAATTGAAATATGCCCTAAAATTAACCATCAAAAGCTGGTAAATAAAAGGGAGAAAGAAATGGGGTTGGAAGACATGCATCACACACACGCACGCTTATTACAACATTTGCCCTCTCGACGGAGGGTCTGAAAGAATAAGCTAAGCTAGCTACACTAAGCTAAGCTACTTACTACAAATCAACTAATTAACTATGCTAAGCTAATTAATTATTACAAAATCGAATTGAAATAAATAGCTATGCTAAGCTAGTTAAGATTTACACAACGAATTGAATGACTAATCGCGCAGACTAATCATAAGTAGTGAAATGGCCTCGCGGGCAAGGGAGACAAGCATGCTCGTTGGTGTCCTCCCGAAAATCCACTACCTTGCCTCTAAATGCCTCTGTTTGCACTCTTTTGGACTTTTGAAAATTGTGCCAACTTCCAAGATGCTTCTGACCCACCTTAGGAACATACTGAGGGATGGTCAGCTGAGAGGGATGGCCATCGGCCACTTTTGATAGCCGATCGGCAGACTTGATGGCTGATCGGCAGCTTTGATGGCCGGTTGGCCACTGCTTCTTGTAATTTCTTCTTTTGGCTGCAACAGAGCACAAACAGAGGCATGGCAGTATATTTGCAAGAAAATGTGTGTGCAACCACACTCCTTATCATGTCTTAAGCTCAAAGGAATGTAGTGCTCGGCTCTCGAGCCATCAATCACGCATCTCAATGCATGATGGCCAAAGGGTCAAGCTTGCACAATGTTGATGAATGCACAAGTAACACATAGGACTCAATGAACCTCCACCTTATCATGCATGATCAAAGGTGTCGGTGACAAAGAAATGAGGCACGTTTCATCATTTCAAGTATGGAACGTCCATCGTTTCTCGTGTTTGGATCAACATCCGATCCAAACACAATGCAATGCAACACACATGCAAACAACATGCTCAACCTATCAATGCTAATGGCATGCACCAGATTCTATCATGTGAATAATGCATGCATGGCATATTTGAAGGCTAAAGCATCAAAGCAAGTAAAGAGCATCATAGAAGAGGCATGCAATACAATGCTCAATGGACTTAAACCACCTATGGACAGACCTCATGTATGCCAAAACAGTGGCCGAAATGCTCCGAAATGCTAGCATTAAAAGCAAGAAGATGCATGCTCATGCATTGGCCCATGAATAAGGCATAAAGCACAACTCTCCAAGTCAATCAAAGAGTGATATGCATGAGGATATGGCAATGCTATATGCTCTGAAATAACATGTTAAATGATGCCAAGGCCTACAAACATCACAAGTATAGCATGGTAGGGACCTCAAAACTCAATACTAGTCGAGCCATTTGCACTATAGCTATACAAAACATGAGTCATATGACCAGGGCAGCCCAAAACAGTCCTAAAATAGCCCAAATGGAGTTCTAAAACATGCTTGAAATAAGCTAAGAACGGCTAGATTTAGAGGCCAAAAATAATAGCACATGTTAGGCAATTTAGCACAATTGCACTACAAGTATACAAAGCAAAGCTTGAGTGATGAAGACCACTCAAAATAGAGTTAGAGCATGCCAAGAAAACACCAAAAATGGGTTGAGACTAAGCCAACACATGCTAGAATAACAAGCTAACTCATTAGGCATGCAAGGCTAGCAAAGAGGATTTACACTACAAGTGCATGAAGCATGCAACCAATGATCAAACAAGCCAAAAACAGAGTTATGGCAGGTCTAAGAAGTCACAAAAATGAGCCTAAACAAAGCCATAAAGAAGTAAAAACACATGCTCATTTGGTTGGCCATCAACACAGGCAAGCAAGACAAGAGGAGAGGGGACCACCCTCTCCTATTTGGGACCTCAAAATAGGGTTTTTACCACTAAAAATTCTCTAGATTTCAGTGGTTAAAAAGCCACAAAAAGTTGTTTTGAAAGGCCTTGAAAGATGGCTTAAAAGCTATACAAGCTAAGGAACAAAAGGGAGAGACAACCCCCTAACACAAAATAGGCCTAAACCATCATTTTTAGGACTAAAAAATAGAGTTTTCTTTAGTTCAAAACCAAGCCAAAAATAGTTTGCAAAGGTGGTAAAACAAGCATGCAAAACAAAGCTTTAGAGGGACAAGTGCTTACCCTTGAAGCCAAACAGCAAAACAACAAGATTTCTGATTTAAAACCAAGCTTTAGTAGCCCAAAACAAGTTCCAAGGGACCTCATCCCAATGGTGATCAAGTCTTCTTAAGGGTTGATAGGTTGAAGATGGATGTATGCAAGCCTTCAAGCACAAAATCCTTAGAGAGAGTGAAATCTAGAGAGAGTTTCTGGAGAGAGAGGCTCCCAAATCTTTTGCCAAAATTGTTCTAATCTATCCTCCTATGTTCTAACCACTTGAATATGAGATATAAGGCTCTCATATATAGAAAAATATCAACTTTGGTCGAAATATCTTAGCAAGGACAGGTGGCACAAGCTGGAGGAGAAATATCTGCAAAAAATCTGAGTTTTGGACACTTCTAGCCGACCGGCCACCATTTTTGGCTGATAAGGTTCACTTTTGGTCGACCTATGGCCGATGAGCTCCAATTGTGGCCGATGCACTCCCATAGAGGCCGACGGAAAAAATCAGTCCTGGTCCCTGACTTGAAGCTAGTCTAATTCCTTCATTTAGACTCCTTTTCAGGTCATTCTTGAGCCTAAACTGTAGCCCCGGAAGTCTTCTTTCCAATTATGGAAGCCTCACATCAAAATTCCATGTGTGCTAAGAGATATCCCTCTTTTACTGAAGGCTGCTAAGTTTTGGTCCAACCGGAATGATGACCAACTTCAACCAATCATATCTCCCCCATCCGGACTCGGCTTTAGGAGATTCTTGAGTATAAAATGAAGCCCCGGAAGTATTCTTTCCAACGGTGGTGGCCTCATAGCTTAAATCCAGGTGTATAGACAGATAGGCCTGATTTGGCAAGGACTGCTCGTCTCTCTCTTAACGATTCATGCCCAACTTCTTCCTCAACCTGGTTTCTTCCTCTCTTGCAATTTTCTTCAACTCCAAACCCCTAAGCAAGGTGTTTTGAAATATTTTTCAAAGAGTTCATCTCTCTTTCATTCATTTCCAATTTGTCCTTGCTCGGTTTACCGAAAAGCGCAACATTTGACAAAATGCGAGCCTCGGAACATCGTAGAAACTTCTTTTCAAAAATATTTTGAAAGAGAGGGTTTTAAGGTTTAAAAACCATTCAAAATAGCTTTGGTCCAAAATGGGGTGTGAGGTTGGGATTTGACTCTCCTCTTGCTGAAGAAATCGAGCCTTTGCACTGCACAACTTTCACCACGAAGTAAACAATCAGTAGCGCCCAAGTCTTAAGATGGTCAAAAATGGGGTGTCTACAGTTGCCCCTCTTTGATAGAACTCGGAAGTCATGAAATGACGTAAGTAAATGTCAAAGCCAAGAGACGACCCATTTTTGACAAGGCCGAAGACTTGGACAAACAAACAAATTACAGTTAAATAAATGGTTGCGCCCGCAGGCTGCCTACGTATCTCTTTGCAAGGAATCAAACCAGCGTAGTTCAGGGGCAGGATGCAAAATGATATGGAATATTACCAAAACAATGTAATGTTATACAATGTAAATGATATGCAATGTAATTGAATCATCAAACCACAAGCAGTGCAAATCCACACAATACCATAAAGGGATGGATATGCAAAATCAAACTACGTGTAACATAGAAAAGGTGTCGGAGCGCTCTAACCACAATTCTCTTAGTGGAATAGGTGCATGCACAGACAGAACTATGTGTTTGGTAGAAAGAATACAAGTAATTGGGTGACATGATATAAATGAGGAATGATCTGCTGAGGAAAGATCGTGATCCTACATGTTGAATGCAACAAAACAAAATACGATGCAATGGATGCAATGGATGAAATGAATAAGGCGTGCGGCCAAACCACATTTTTACCTAGAAAAGGTATGGACACAAAATAGACCACGTCTAACACGGAAAAGGTGCCGACACCCTTAGACCACAATTCTCTCAGTGGAATAGGCACGTACACATTATCACAGAACCATGATTCAATGCAAAAAGTATGGGCACATGCCAAACTAAGCTTATCATGAAAAGTATGCAGGCGATACAATGGATATGTAGTGGATGCATGCGATAGATGCTATATGCAACACTTATGATAGATATGATGATGCAACTAGGAAGTAAAGGTACCTTACAGGGGCAATTGGCAATGACTCACCTTATGCTGCTGGGGATCTTCCCCTTTCTTGCATCTTGCGTTTCCGAACCACAGGTACTACTTTTCTCCCTGGCTATGGTTGCAGCTTTCCCTATTCTCCAACAGGGTGACAGACTAGGTTGGTTCAGTAGCCAGAATTGAGGCGCATACCTGCTACCTCAACCTATGGGGCTTCCATACAGATTTCAAGCCGGGGATACACCCCTGGGTATTTAAACCAGACTTTAGTCTCGAAAATCCCGAACCTTTGCGTTCTAGGCATCGGCCATTCGAACTCTAGTTTCCACCGTCTCAGTTGATCTCCTAGGAACTCACCGCGAACACAGGCAGGTGGCTATACCAGACCACTGGAAGTCGTTCGGGCACGACAAACACCAAAGGAATTGCACCTTCAGAGGATTTAAGGTCTCCTAGACCAGAGAGTGCATAAGAGAGTGCGAATCAAGATGAAGGATTTAAGGTCTCCTAGACCAAAGAGTGCACAAGACAGTGCGAGAACAATGCTATAAGCAAGGTGCACAAAATAGTGCGATGCAGAGTGAATACACAAAACAGTGCGATGTAGGTGCACAAGACAGTGCGATGTAGAGTGAATGCACAAAATAGTGCTAAGAAGATGCACAAAACAGTGCGATGCAGGTTGAAATGCATAAGACAGTGCGATGCAATGCACTATCAAGCACAAGTAAGGTGCGCAAGATAGCGCGATGCAATGCACTAACAAGTGCGGGTAAGGTGCGCAAGATAGCGTGATGCAATGCACTAACAAGTGCGGGTAAGGTGTGCAAGATAGCATGATGCAATGCACTAACAAGTGCAGATAAGGTGCGCAAGATAGCACGATCAATGCACTAACAGGTGCAAGAAACGTGCGCAAAAAAGCGCTTGCAATGCACTAACAGGTGCAAGAAAGGTGCGCAAAAAAGTGTGAGCATTGCACTAACAGCTGCAAGTGCAAGAAAGATGCGCAAAAAAGCGATAAGCAATGCACTAACAAGTGCAAGAAAGGTGCGCAAAAAAGCGCGAGCAATGGACTAACAGGTGCAAGAAAGGTGCGCAAAAAAGCGTGAGCAATGCACTGATAGGTGCAAGAAAGGTGCAAAACAATGCATGGGAGACGTGCATAACAATTCAAGTGAAACGGTGCATAACAATACAAGTAGAATGGTGCATAACAATGCGAGTGGAACGTGCATAATAATGCGAGTGAAGTGTGCATAACAATGCAGGTGAAGTGTGCATAACAATGCAACTGGAACGTGCATAACAATGCAAGTGAAGTATGCATAAAAATGCAACTAGAACGTGCATAACAATGCAAGTGAAATATGCATAACAATGCAACTGGAACGTGCATAACAATGCAACTGGAGTGTGCATAACAATGCAATTGAAATGTGCATAACAATGTAACTGGAGTGTGCATAACAATGCAAGTGAAGTGTGCATAACAATGCAAGTGAAGAGGTGCATGACAATGCACATGAGGTGTGCATAACAATGCAACTAGAACATGCATAACAATGCAAGTGAAGTGTGCATAACAATGCAAGTGAAGAGGTACATGACAATGCACGTGAGACATGCATAGCAAGGCAAGTGCAAGAAATGTATGCTCCATGCAACATTAAGATGCGCATTTCATGCCAGAGTGAGAAGTGCACATTCTATGCAAGCAAGGTTAAAACGTGCTCCATGCAATGTACATACTCTATGCAAAAGGATCAACGACGTACATCCAATGTAACGTGTATATTCTGTGCGACAACGAGAATAAGTATAGTACAAGATGCATTTATGCAATATGTGTGATGATATAATACATGTTACTAGCAATGTAGAGCATGATGTTTAGGGAATGCAATAAACAAACAAAGCGGCGCTTTAGAAAGCACCTCATGGGGTGAGTGGCGATGAACCGCTCTACTCTGATGAGGATCTCCCCTTGTGTTCTTCGAACTCTTAACTTGCGTTCTTCGAACTCTTTCCTTCAACTCATAGTATAAAGGTTCTGATATGCTGACAAGGATTCTTCACATAGAACACTTTAGATGTCGCCTTTCTTCCTGACCATATTCATAACTTTCCCTATTCTCCAACGGGGTGACAGACTAGGTTAGTTTAGTATCCAGAATTGAGGTGCATACATGCTATCTCAACCTATGGGGCTTCCATATAGATTTCAAGCCGGGGATACGCCCCTGGGTATTTAAACCAGACTTTAGTCTCGGAAATCTCGAACCTTTGCATTCTAGGCATCAGCCATTCGAACTCTAGTATCCACCGTCACAGTTGGTCTCCTAGGAACTCATTGCGAACACAGCCAAGATGCCTCTGGCAGGGAATGGTACTTAGGGAGAGCACTTCTGATCGCCATTCTGGCATGAAGCAAACTTGATCTTGAGCTTGAGGTAGAGGCACACTTATACTTCGGAGCATTGACAAGGCCTGAAAAGGTACATCCGGGGTACAATCACAGAATTCTCTGAAGTTGAAACACACTGAGATGCTTCAAATTTTCCCTCTTTTCTTTTGCTTTGCAGTCCGGAACCTATATAGCTTCAGATAGCTCCTTGTTCTACTGTTCACACATAACCTGGGTTGAACCCTGCAGTTCATGAAAAAAGGAATCTATTTTGTACAAATGTGGAGAACGGCACAGCACTCTGAGCACAAAACGATTTGAAATGAGAAATGAGTTTTTCGACCGGGTATTGAGCCTCCGACTGACCACAGCCAAAATGACTCAACAAAGGAAAACAAAAGGTAAGCAACCTAAACACATCTATTGACGCTCAAAATGACTCAAAACAAGAATCGAGACAAACAAAAACACAACAAAACACAAGACTCAAACGTGCACAGGGAGCCTGTTTCTTTGGGTATTGTTTCCCACCCTTTCTCATTTGTGATTCTCACATCACTCTGGCACTCAATCTCTATTTTTCTGAAAAAGCCCTTTTCTCACTTTTTCTCTTAGCGCACATCTCTCTATTCTTCAATCTCTCTTGTTTTTTATCCCTCCCCTGGGTGGTTGATGGATAAACAGGAAGTTGCAGGTTCTTGCCTCTAGCATTCCGTTAGATTCTTCTTCTTCTGCTCACAACACTGGACTTTCCCACAGAGGGGTTGCCTACAATTGGGTGTGTAGCAAATCTGCAGCTGAGATCAGTTGATGACGCCCTTGGCCAGTTCGGATGTGACCAAACCTTTTCGAATAAGGGAGTGGAATATCCTGCTCCTTTTCCAGTTCGTGCTTCGCACTTGACTTGATCCCTCGCTGCTCGGAGGATGAGAGAGCTTTCGGCCCTTTGCTGTTTGCTTCAGTTGTGCCCTTTTCTGGCAGGTAGGGTGCCTTTTCTAGCAAGTATGTTGACAATGGGGAAAAGACGGAACACCTGACTCAACTGTGCCTCTAGTTCATCATTTTGACCATTTTTTGTTTTTTGGCTTCTGCTAAAACAATTTTGACCAATATGAGAGTTAGATTAACATGCTTGTTCGATTTTCTGATTTGAAAGCATGCAAGTCAGGTTGTGAGCACTGAAAATTTTCCTTTTTTGGGTCCAAGATACGGCCCAGTTTTGGAAAAATAGAATAATTTTCGAGAGAATTAGTCAACCTCATTAAAAAAATTCTCAAAAACTATTTTTGCAAATGGATACTGCTTAAACTACGCCAAATTTACTCTCGAGATGCACAACCTCAGATCCAAAACAATGGAAAATTGCCCCTTGTCTGAATGGCACCACAACGCACTGTAATCAGTCCTCAAAGTGACGATCACAACCGAACTCTCGGATACAGAGATGACAAAGATGATCAGAACCATTACATGGTCACAGTTCATTCGGAAGTGTTTATGGCTGGACTTCAGAATGAAGTTGCCTACGTATCACAAACATGGGAATCAAGCCTGACGTAGTTTCGGGGTAAGGTACACTTGGGTATTAACCTCTCCTTTTGCCCTCTAACTTTTGCCAAGGCCGCCCTTTTGGGTTTTCAACCTTGCGAGCTTTGTTTTTCTGTTCTTTTCATTTCTTTTCATCTTTTCATTTTTTTTCATTCTTTTCTTTTTCTCTTTCTTTTCATTTATTTTTTTTGCTTTTCATTTTTGTTCTTTTTCTTTTTTTTTCTTACTCTAACTTTTGCCTAGGTCGCCCTTCTGGGTTTTCGGCCCAGCGAGCCTCTCAAGGGTAAAAGTGTAGCTTTGTCTATGTTGACTGGTTATAGGATCTCGAAGCCATCTGAATCCAGGAGAATGGCTGCTGTTTGCTGATGATGTAGGGGTCTATCCAATGGGGGCTGAATTTGCTCCTAGTGTTGTGGGTAGGAACTCGATTGTCCTTCAACAAAAATTTTTCTCTCCGTTTCTCGGATTTGGCTTTCTTGCCAGTTTTCATTGGCTTGAGAAATGACTCATTTTTCGCTCTTCGAGCACATCTGGCATTTTTGCCCCTAGTTCAAGGGATGCTTCTGATCTAGCTTTGCAAGCTTCTTTTGATCACAACTGACCATCTTGATCTGACATTTCTTGCCCCTAGTTCAAGGGTTGCTTCAAATTTGGCCATACATGCCTCACATTGTGGTTGACCGTTGAACATTCTGAATCCAAGTTCAAGGTTTGAAAGCAAAGGGGGGTCGAGTCTCGAGGTTGAGAACGATCCTATGCTGCACAATCTCAAGAGTGATTCCACACAGGTCTTCGCAGGATCACGCAAAACATTTTTTGAAATCTTTTAAGAAAGCGACTAGTCGCTCGTGCTGAAGACAATGTAGAACCAATCTGGATCAAGCCAGGATCCTTCTCAGTACTCACATTAACAAACATGATTTCATTCATTAAGGGCTTAGCATGCCTTTCTTTCTCTCCATCGATCAAATTTTTACAAATCCTGAGGAATTCCTCCATCTTCGTTTTCATCACAGTGTTAAAAAGTTTTGAAAAACTTAGGTCAATGCAATGATTTCAAGGCACAGAAAAGTAGGTGAAAAGCACTGCTGTTTCATTCAGATCTCCTGGCACAACTGGCTTGATAGTAGAGAAGTAAGTGAAAAGCACTATTATTCAATTCAGATCTTCTGGCACAACGGGCTTCAAGGCAAAAACAAACTCAAAAGAAAGAGTGCAAAAGACAAACACAAAACAAGATAGTGATGTCCGAGGTAACACCCCCAAAAGCAGCCGACTCTAACATAACAGAACTGACACGATACAACAAGACAGACGCAACTGACTCAGTACAAGAAGACTGACTCAATACAGCACAACAAAACTGACCCAATACCCAAGTCAGAAAGTAAAGTAAACAACATTTGCACATTGCTCAAAACAGTGCGTGCCATCCCCACATCCGGAGTAAAATGAGCGCCATTCGCAGGTGGTTCATCCCCCGATCATATAATCACATTATCTCCCAAGTTCACTGATCCGGTGCCGATAGAATTTGCAAGACTGGTGCGACGATGACCTTGTTGTCAATCAAATCTTGTACTTCGTGGCGAAGACGGTAACAACTATCAGTGCCATGACCGATTTGTTGAGGGAAGGCACAGTACTTGGCAGCATCATGACTGGCTGGAAGACGACCAGGGAGAGGCCGAGGTTCAAGGGGTTTGAGATGGCCTTGTCCAATGAGGATTTGGAAAGCTTTGGACAAAGTCATATAAAGGGGATGGAAGACCCTCTGACCTCGGGGTTGGTACTTCGAGGTTTGTAGACTTTTGCTGGATGCACCAGCAAAGGGATTGGTAGGAACTGACTTGGTTTGCTGATCTCTTCCGAGCGCGGGATTAGAGCTGAAAGGAACATTCTTGGTACGACGACCCTTCTCCCGGCTTGCCCCATGATTCAAACTGCTGTCATTCTGAGTGGCGAAAGTGTCATCCACAGTTTTTGCAACAACTGCGAGCACTTACTGTTTGTTCAGTCCTTCGGCTTTCAAAGCCTTAACAGCCCACAAAAGGTGTTCATAGGGATCAATGCCTGCCCCTATCTTGTTCTTACCACTTGCCTCCACTTTGCCAAGGGATTGGGTCGCTATATCAGAGTGAAGCCCAGTTGTCGTCGACACGTCATCGCCCAAACTTGGGATGGCTTCAGTTTGGCCAATTTCAATTGCAATTTGCCCCAAGATTGGGGAGCCTTCTGGCGTGAAATTTCTAGCATGTGATGTGGTCGATGACGGAGCCAATATTCCGAAGGCTAGATCTACCACAGTTCTCTGAAGATCTTCAATCATTCTTATCAGCTCAAAAGTAGTGGGCTCACGGGTTTGAGATGATCGGGGTTCAGATGCACCCATCATGCATAAGTCCATACTGACTGGAATGAACACCTCAGGCTTGGGTAAATGGGCCGGGGTGATGTATATGCTTGGGTCATAGGTGGATGGTAGTATATGGATTAGATTGAGATGTGGGGGTGACAGGTTTGTGGTGGCCTGAGGTCCCTTTGGTGGAGTTATGATCTCTTCGTCAATAAGATCCTGAATCTTATGACGGAGGCGGATGCAACGGTTCATATCATGACCATGCTGTTGATGGTAGGTACAGTGTTTAGCTGGGTCATATCTTGGTGGAAGAGGAGTTAGAAGGGGTTGAGGTTCTAGGAGCTCTAGGTACTCTTTTTCCTGCAACATTTTCAAAGCTTAAGAAAGACTCATGTACAGAGGATGGAAATTTCGGGCTTGGTGCCGAGTTGAAGTGGTTGGTCTTTGGCTATTGAGGAAAGTAGTGATAGTGTCTACTTCTGAGCATTTCACAGCTGTGCTACCATCAGTAGTAGCATTGGAACTGTGAACAACATCCTTCTTTGAAGGCTCATTATCTTCCACAAAGATCCCTTGTCGGATGGCCTCTTTGATTTGAACCCCAATGTCATCGAGGTCCTTAAAGTTGAATATCATATTCTGCAATGTTTCGGCTTGCCTAACTGTAACACGTCCGCGAGGGACCCCGCGCGCTACGCTACAGTTCGGACTCTCCGTTTTTGTTTGTCGCGGTTCTTAGTCTGAACCAAAGAGTCCAACTCTGGCAAATCGTTTTGAGAAAAACAGATTTTTTGAAAAGAAGTGCCAAACATGGACTATTTTGCCAGATACAGAGTCGCCACCTAAATATTTTTAAAATAGGGGAATTTAGGAAACCCTGACTCGGTGCCAAAGGCCACGTGTCCGTCATCACCAGAGTTGCCTCAGCTCGAGAACTTGGGTACGATTGGGGAAGGTCAGCTATGAGCACCCCCTCTCGCCCGGTCCGAAGACCGGCCTCTACTAACCATGATATCTGTTTTTGAAAACGTTATGTGTTCTTATTCCGATTAATTAGCCTAGAATTACTATGTTATGCGCGCAGCAAACAAGTATAGACTAGATCGCCTAATTTGGAAGTAAACATTGCATATCCGTTTGTCTTGAAAAACGTGTTGGGTTTTGCTACTCGCAAGTAGGCTAAAGTACGGATTTCAACGAGTCATTCCAACTCAGACAATCCAACCTCCACCCACAGGCATTCAATCAGTAATATCACGTAAGCATTTAGCCGCATGGCAAGCATACTGTCATGTTTAACATTCACACGCATGCGATATGCTAAAACATAAAATACTTACATTGTACTCCGTACCAAAACAATAAACTAGTTAGCAAGCATGCATGACCTAGCTCATGTTTAAATGACTAATGCATTGCATACAGAGTGCAATTAGACAGGCTCGGCTAACCCTAAGCATGGCATGTGAAATGCACGAGTAGCACGTATTCAAGTTAGATTTGAAATACAATGCAGTTTGTATGATGTACCGAGCCCGGTGCATGTGAGACTAATGTATGGATGCACGCATGCATTGCATAAAGTATGCTAAAATAAACGTGCCCTAATCTACCATCATAAGCAGGTAAATAAAAGGGAAGAAAGAAGTGGGGGTTGGAAGACATGCACACCACTCACACACGCTTATTACAGATTTGCCCTCGCCCGGACGGACCAAAAGGATATACAAATTAATTAACTACGCAAGCTAATTAAATATTACAGACCCATTAAATTAATCAAACAAATTAATTAATCTAATTAAAACAGTAAACCGCCTCGGGAAGAGGGCCAGATGCAGCGCATGCTCGGGACTTGCTCGGAATCGCACTGCCATGCATAGTCTGCCTCTGTTTTCCCTGCTCTGCTCCTTTGAAAACTGCCAAAGTCTCAGGAATACCTCTTAGGACACTGGGGGATACCACCGGCTGAGTAGAATTACCACCGGCAGTGAATTGTGGTCACCGGCACAAAATAGATCCACCGGCCATCAATTGACTGCCGGTCGGCACTAAATACTGCCGGCCGGCAATAAGTTCATGCAGAACCTGCAACTCACAGCAGCAGAGGGCAGGGGCTTGCATGGCAATGCAATTCAAGCTATTTATGCACCAAACAAGTCCCTTATCATGTTTATGATTCAAAGGGACGTGGTCCTTGATTCTTGGACCACCAATCATGCATTCCCATGCATGATGGCCCAAAGAATCAAGTGTGCAACTTTAATTTCAAATGAAATGCAATGCAAATGACCCGATAAAGGGGACTTAACCTCTATCACACTCACTTCAAGAGGCTAAGCATGCATGTTCATGCAAGGCAATCCTAAGCATGTGAAGCTAGGTATGTAACATGGCAATGCAAGTAAACATTGCATGTTAGGCATGCAACCGAGACAAACAATCATGCAAGGCATGGAACAAGCATGCAAACATATCAAACATGCAAAGAGCAACATGTTGAGAACAATGTATAGCATGCAACATCATGCAAATGGGACCAAGTATGTGACAACATACAAAGTAAGCATGCTACAACACATGGAGGAATGGACTTAAACTAGATTAGGCAGCTCTAATTAGGCCCAAAATCAGTGGCCAAAACCAAGGAAACGAAGGCCAAAATGCACACACACATGCATGCAATCATGGTCCAACACCTTAAGCATAAACAAGGCAACTCTTAAGCACACTTAAAGAGAACAAACAATGGACAATTAGCATGCATACCAAACTCTGAAATTGCACAAAATAGAGGTGCCAAACCAACTAATTCAAGCAAGTAAAGCATGCAAATAGTCCAAGTACTTGAGGTAAGCCAAGAGGCTTAAACCAAGGTCAAACCCACCAAGCCTCACAAGGCTAAGGGGACCCAAAATAGGTCGAAGGCAGACCTAAACAACACCCAAGGGACACCTAGATGGCATCTAAATGGCTCAAATCCAAAGGCATACATAATGGCCAAAACATGGAGCATACAACACGAGCTTTCAAAGCAACAATGAAGCCTCTAAGGCAAGTATGCAAACATGTTAAGTGGACTGAAATTTCATGTTAAGTGGTTCCAAACCACTGAAATAATGCAAACGAGGCATGCTATACACTTACATACTTAAGGCCAACAAGCCCAAAAATGCAAAGAGGCTATATAATGCATGCTAGGGTTGACTCAAACAACCTAAGACAGACCTAAAGCATGGCGAAATAAGCACAAAAGCTTCACAAATCTAAGCCTAAAACATGCTAAAACAAAGGCACACAACCTAAGGCATATTAAGGCAATCACAAGGCATTACAAGGAAGGTATGCAAGGCATGCATGGTATACCAAAACCAACTTAAAACCATGTTATATTATGGCAATATAAGCATGAAAAACAGTCATGGCATGCTCAACAAACATTCTCACAAAGGCTTCCTCTAGAGGCCAAAAATGGTCCCTTTCAAGGACAACAAGGAGAAGGGTTGGCCCCCTCCTTCTTGAGACTTCAAGGCACCATCTTCACCACTGAAATCCCTCAAGATTTCAGTGGTGAAGAGGCCCAAACACCAAAGTCTCGAAACTTGCACAAAATAGCACAAAAATGGGGCCTTTCAAGGCCTAAGGGTGGTCAAACACACCCAAACCACAAAACACTCTTAACAAACAATCAAGAGGGCCTAAAAACAGAACTTTTTTTATGTTATACACTAAACACAAAAACAGCTCTAAGATAGGTAGAAATAAGATGCAAGAAAGGGGTAAAAAGGGAGTAAAGTGGTTACCCTTGTAGACCTCTTCACAAATGGTGGTTTTGTGGCCTCCTTGAGCTCCAATCCAGCCAAGAACAGCAAGAATAAGTCCTTAGAACCTCAGTAGCCAAGGGAAGGTGAAACACTAGGTGCTTGTGTGCAATAGTATGGACTAAAACACACACAAGAGTAATATAGAGATAGGATGTGTATTGAACCCTAACCCTAAAACCAGAGCTTCCTCTATATTTTCTAAGCAAAAAGCTCTAATTTTTCTAACCCTTGAGCAAGGGAGAGGAGGGCTCCTCTTATAGAGGGGCCAATCTTGTAAACTTACGATGTAAGCTAACAAGAGGGGCATCCATCCATACACGTGTATGGAGGGGAAGCAAATGCCAGCCAGCTGTTTCAAAATATCTCCAAAAGCAGCTGAACAGTAGTCGGCTGGGCAAAAATGTCATTTTGACAAAAATGACTGCCGACCGGCAATAAAGAGTGCCGACCGGCAACATACATTGCCGATGGCAACAAAAACCAGCCGGTGGCCTCTAGCCACTGCCGGTGGTGTGTGGGGATGCCTCACAAGGCATTCCCTGTCCCTCCAAGGCAAAACACAAGTGTTTGGTGCAAAACCAGACATAAAACGGTCGAGTTCGGAGATCCTGAGGCAGGGCGCGTAGCCGAGGACTCCGGGAACTCCAAACGAACACAAACATGGATAATCACCGAGTGTTCAAACGGTGACGTCCAAGTCTTGAGGATGGTCAAAAATGGGGTGTCTACACTAACCATATCTTGTTGCAGCGAATCCACTGATTGCTGGAAACGAATTAGCAAATCCTCTAAATTTGCCGGAGGCTGCGCCGTGATAGAGGTAGATGCTCGCGCTCTGACCAAGGTGATGTGACTGGTGACTAACGGATCAGTTGAACCAATGAGCCCTGACTGGCCTTTCTTTGCCTTACCACTGGCGAAGGAAAACTGGTTGCCCTTGAACTGAATCTCTGACTTGACAAAGTCTATCAGCACAAGTCCAATGTACCCGGGGCATATCGGAGCCTTCTGAAGCTATGGTTCCAAGACCTACCTTGCAAAAGAAGAAAACAGAGAGCATCTCAGCCTGATTTCTCCAAAACGAATATGAGCATAGCTGAATGACTGTGCCCCCTACAGAATCCTGCCCAAAATTCTACCTGTAAATTGATACCCTCAGGCCAATACTTAGACTTGCAACTGATACATACAACCTGTAGAGACGTACTCTGACAGCACATACCAAGCAAGTAAGAGCCAAAACAGCCCTATGGTGGAGTAGGGTTTCCCTGTCCTATTTTGCAGGAGCTAGGGTTTCACTACGCACGCAGCGGTTTTCAAACAACCTACAATCGGGTAAGCAACCTGTCCTAGTTTGGAATGGTCACTATGGCTTTCGATATGCACTAGGTCGAATGGTCAAAAAGGGTGCCTCGGTGACAACCGAGGTTTGTGTTCCCATCGTGGCAGAGCCCGCAACCGGTTAGCCTTATGGCACGCTTTTCCAAGCAAGCCTCCGGCAAACCGTTCAGGAATAGCAGATGGCAAACACTGTGAGTTAAGCGCACCAATGCAAATGCAATGCAAAGAAACACATAAGTGTAGACAAAACAACATATCATAGTGTTCAAGTCAAGTTCTCTAAATCACCAACAGAGTCGCTAGAAACTGTAGACCGCCCGAACTTCGCTCCGCGCGCAAGGGCGCGAATTGTAGTTCTAGCTACTACAGTTCAAACTCCTGTCACGGTTCTGAATCTAATCTTACAAAGTGCAATGTAAGACTGATAAATCACCAAAGAGTCCAAATCCAGCAAATCGTTTTGGAAAATCGATTTTAATCAAAAAGCGCCAAACATGGACTGCTTTGCCAGATTTCAGAGTCGCCACCTAAATATTTTATTTTGGGAAATTTAGGAAACCCTGACTCGTGCCAAAGGCCACGTGTCCTTCATCACAAAAGTTGCCTCGGCTCGGGAACTTGGGTACGAGAGGGGAAGGTCCTGAAATGAGCACCCCCGCTCGCCCGATCAAAGATCGGCCTCTACTAACATGATATGTTGTTTTTGAAAACACGTGTTCTTATTCCGGTTTATTAGCTAGCTTACTATGTGATGCGCACAGCATACAAGTATAGACTGAATCACTCAAATTGGAACGAAACATCTCATGTTTGTTTTTGAAAATGGTTTGAAGTTGCTACTCGCAAGTAGGCTAAGTCGCGGATTTGCCACCCTCAAGTGGGCTTAAAATATGATGATTTTGCCACTCTCAAGTGGGCTTAAAATGCGCATTTCGATGAATTGTTCCAATTCAAGCAACGAAGCCTTCATCCACGGGCATTCAGGCAGTTATAGCAGTTAAGCAAATAGCCTCATGACAAGCATGCTAAACATGGCAATCACTTACACTCATGCAAGATGCTAAAGCGTACACACTCACAGTGTACTTCGAGCCAAAAAAGAAGTTAGTTAGTAATCAATGCATGATCCTAGCTATGCAAGATGCCTAATGTAATATATGCAAAAATGCAACTAAAATAGGCTCGGCTATCTAAGATGGCATATGAATGCTACTTGATAACATGTATTCAAATTGGTATTGAAATACTATGCAGTTTGTATGATGCGCCGAGCCCGGTGCATGCAAGACAGATGAATGAATGCACACATGTAAGTCATAAAGTATGCTAATTGAAACATGCCCTAAAACTAACCATCAAAACTTGGTAAATAAAAGGGAGAAAGAAATGGGGTTGGAAGACATGCATCACACACACGCACGCTTATTACAACATTTGCCCTCTTGACGGAGGGTCCGAAAGAATAAGCTAAGCTAGCTACACTAAGCTAAGCTACTTACTACAAATCAACTAATTAACTATGCTAAGCTAATTAATTATTACAAAACCGAATTGAAATAAATAGCTATACTAAGCTAGTTAAGATATTACACAATGAATTGAATGACTAATCGCGCAGACTAATCATATGCAGTGAAATGGCCTCGCGGGCAAGGGAGACATGCATGCTCGTTGGCATCCTCCAGAAATCCACTACCTTGCCTCTAAATGCCTCTGTTTGCACTCTTTTGGACTTCTAAAAATTGTGCCAACTTCCAAGATGCTTCTGACACACCTTAGGAACATACTGAGGGATGGTCGGCTGAGAGGGATGGCCATCGGCCACTTTTGATAGCCGATCGGCAGACTTGATGGCCGGTCGGCAGCTTTGATGGCCGGTCGGCCACTGCTTCCTGCAATTTCTTCTTTTGTTGCAACAGAGCACAAACAGAGGCATGGCAGTGTATTTGCAAGGAAATGTGTGTGCAACCACACTCCTTATCATGCCTCAAGCTCAAAGGAGTGTAGTGCTCGGCTCTCGAGCCATCAATCACGCATCTCAATGCATGATGGCCAAAGGGTCAAGCTTACACAATGTTGATGAATGCACAAGTAACACATAGGACTCAATGAACCTCCACCTTATCATGCATGATCAAAGGTGTCGGTGACAAAGAAATGAGGCACGTTTCATCACTTCAAGTATGAAACGTCCCTCATTTCTCGTGTTTGGATCAACATCCGATCTAAGCACAATGCAATGCAACACACATTCAAACAACATGCTCAACCTATCAATGCTAATGGCATGCACAAGATTCTATCATGTGAATAATGCATGCATGGCATATTTGAAGGCTAAAGCATCAAAGCAAGTAAAGAGCATCATAGAAGAGGCATGCAATACAATGCTCAATGGACTTAAACCACCTATGGACAGACCTCATGTATGCCAAAATAGTGGCCGAAATGCTCCAAAATGCTAGCATTAAAAGCAAGAAGATGCATGCTCATGCATTGGCCCATGAATAAGGCATAAAGCACAACTCTCCAAGTCAATCAAAGAGTGATATGCATGAGGATATGGCAATGCTATATGCTCTAAAATAACATATTAAATGATGCCAAGGCCTGCAAACATCACAAGTATAGCATGGTAGGGACCTTAAAACTCAAGACTAGTCAAGGCATTTGCACTATAGCTATACAAAACATGAGTCATATGACCAAGGCAGCCCAAAACAGTCCTAAAACAGCCCAAATGGAGTTCTAAAACATGCTTGAAATAAGCTAAGAACGGCTAGATTTAGAGGCCAAAAACAATAGCAGATGTTAGGCAATTTGGCACAATTGCACTACAAGTATACAAAGAAAAGCTTGAGTGTTGAAGACCACTCAAAATAGAGTTAGAGCATGCCAAAACATCACCAAAAATAGGCTGAGACTAAGCCAACACATGCTAGAATAACAAGCTAACTCATTAGGCATGCAAGGCTAGCAAAGAGGATTTACACTACAAGTGCATGAAGCATGCAACCAATGATCAAACAAGCCAAAAATAGAGTTATGGCAGGTCTAAGAAGTCACAAAAATGAGCCTAAACAAAGCCATAAAGAAGTAAAAACACATGCTCATTTGGTTGGCCATCAACACAAGCAAGCAAGACAAGAGGAGAGGGGACCACCCTCTCCTATTTTGGGACCTCAAAATAGGGTTTTTACCACTAAAAATTCTCTAGATTTCTGTGGTTAAAAGGCTACAAAAAGTTGTTTTGAAAGGCCTTGAAAGATGGCTTAAAAGCTACACAAGCTAAGGAGCAAAAGGGAGAGACAACCCCCTAACACAAAATAGGCCTAAACCATCATTTTTAGGACTGAAAAAAAGAGTTTTCTTTAGTTCAAAACCAAGCCAAAAACAGTTTGCAAAGGTGGTAAAACAAGCATGGAAAACAAAGCTTTAGAGGGACAAGTGCTTACCCTTGAAGCCAAACAGCAAAATAACAAGATTTCTGAGTAAAAACCAAGCTTTAGCAGCCCAAAACAAGTTCCAAGGGACCTCAGCCCAATGGTGATCAAGTCTTCTTAAGGGTTGATAGGTTGAAGATGGATGTATGCAAGCCTTCAAGCACAAAATCCTTAGAGAGAGTGAAATCTAGAGAGAGTTTCTAGAGAGAGAGGCTCCCAAATCTTTTGCCAAAACTGTTCTAATCTATCCTCCTATGTTCTAACCACTTGAATATGAGATATAAGGCTCTCATATATAGAAAAATATCAACTTTGGTTGAAATATCTGAGCTAGGACAGGTGGCACAAGCTGGAGGAGAAATATCTGCAAAAAATCTGAGTTTTGGACACTTCTGGCCGACCGGCCATCTTTGGTGCCAACCGGCCACCATTTTTGGCCGATAAGGTTCACTTTTGGCCGACCTATGGCCGATGAGCTTCAATTGTGGCTGATGCACTCCCATAGTGGCCGACGGAAAAAATCAGTCCTGGCTCTTGACTTGAAGCAAGCCTAATTCCTTCATCTAGACTCCTTTTCAGGTCATTCTTGAGCCTAAACTGTAGCCTCGGAAGTCTTCTTTCCAATTATGGAAGCCTCATATCAAAATTCTATGTGTGCTAAGAGATATCCCTCTTTTAGTGAAGGCTGCGAAGTTTCGGTCCAACCGGAAAGATGCCCAACTTCAACCAATCATATCTCCCCCATCCGGACTCGGCTTTAGGAGATTCTTGAGTGTAAAATGAAGCCCTGGAAGTATTATTTCCAACGATTGTGGTCTCATAGCTTAAATCCAAGTGTATAGGCAGATAGGCCTGATTTGGCGAGGACTGCTCGTCTTTCTCTTAATGATTCATGCCCAACTTCTTCCTCAACTTGGTTTCTTCCCTCTCCTCCAATTTTCTTCAACTCCAAACCCCCAAGCAAGGTGTTTTGAAAGATTTTTCAAAGAGTTCATCTCTTTTTCATTCATTTCCACTTTGTCCTTGCTCGATTTACCGAAACGCGCAACATTTGACAAAATGCGAGCCTCGGAACATCGTAGAAACTTCTTTTCAAAAATATTTTGAAAGAGAAGGTTTTAAGGTTTAAAAACCATTCAAAATAGCTTTGGTCCAAAATTGGGTGTGAGGTTGGGATTTGACTCTCCTCTTGCCGAAGAAATCGAGCCTTTGCACTGCACAACTTTCACCACCAAGTAAACAATCAGTAGTGCCCAAGTCTTAAGGATTGTTAAAAATGGGGTGTCTACACTAGGGCTGCACATGAACCGAGCCAAGCCGAGCTTTGTTGAGCTTGAGCTCGAGCTCGGCTCGTTTACTTATCGAGCTCGTTTATTGAGCTCGAGCTTGGCTCAATAAAAAACTGGGCTCGAGCTCGGCTCGGTTCGTTGATATTAATGAAACTCGAGCTCAGCTCAGCTCGATAAATTTTTTTAATATTATTTATATTATTTAAATAAAAAATATTATTTAATATATAAATAATGTATTTATACTATTATTTATATATTTATATAAGATTTATATTATTTAATATATAAATAATATATTTATTATATAATTTAAATATAAATAAACGAGCCGAGCCGAGCCGAGCCGAGCTTGTTCATGAACAACTCGGTTCATTTGCAGCCTTATTCCCCGCCGGAGATTGGGGGTGGATACGGGAAATTGATCACTTTCAGGGATCGGGGACGGGGAGTATAGTCCCGGCCCCGTCCCTCCCTGCCTCACCCCGTTGTCATTCCTAGAACACACCCAAGGTTTATTCGTAATTACGTAAACATTTTTGGTCAATTATCAAATAAGTTTTTTTCGTAAATATGCAAACATTCTTGGTCAATTATGAAATAGGTTTTTCTTAATTACGCAAATATTCTTGGTCCATTATGAAACATAAATATTTTATTTTTTAACAAATTACAAATACACCCATAAGGTTTGTTTAAAATATGAATCAGTCCTGTAATACTAGAAATTACAACTATTGTTTGTTATAAATTTTTATTTAACACAATACTCAGGAAAAAAAAAAAACTATTCTCCAATGCAATAATAAATTATCAAAATTGTTTATTAAAAAATATTTCTCATATCATTAAAAACTATTAATTGACTTAATGATTTATTTATTAACAAAATAGTTAATTGAAAAATATTTTTCATATCATTAAAAATTATTAATTTACTTAATGATTTACTTATTAATAAAATTGGTTATTTGTTATGCACTTATATGATTTATGTATTAATAAAATTAACCTTTTGTATATATATGTATTTTCTTTTTCTTTTTTATTAGTTCAATGAATTATCTTAGTAGTTTTTTTAAAAAAAAAAATTGGAGAATTATCTTAGTATTTGTTTTATATTTATGTATTGAAAAAAGTTACACACCATAATTTTATTTTATTTTTTATAAATTCGGAAGAAATGTTAAAGTCTCATAAATTCACCCAAAATGATATAATAATATAATTGAAGTCTACATCATTAGGCGTATATCAAATGAAAAAATGATACATATCATACCACATAATTCTATCGTATATCTAATGATTTATTCTATTCAATTTCACAGAACAATATTTTAATTTTTAAAAAATTATCAAAATATAAAACTTAAACATAATGTAATAATAGCCCATAATATTATATAAGAAAAATAGGGTTTCTAACTCACAAGTCTTGTGGGAGATCCAATATCTCAATCATAATTTTTTATTTTTTTTAATTTAACAAAAAAAACCTCAACATTTATTGACTTCTCTCATACTTACTGTCGCGCCATTTTCAGTTTCTCTCATACACTATGGTTAGTGATGAGATTGTTAAATTATTTTTATAAAAAATCTAAAAAAAATAATAATTTGTATATTAAAAAAAATCTAAAACAAATATAAATTCTTTTTAAAAAATAATATGTTGCAATTGCGAAAAAAAATTATACTGTACATTTCATGAATAATGCTAAAAAAATGTGGTTAGTGTTTGTGTAAAGGATTGACACGTGTCCACTCTCAAATTATCAAGTGAATATAGATGAAACCAAAGAACTTAACTTTGATGGGTAACAAATATTAAAAGCCCGACCATTGAAGCCTAATAACTATTAATTAATAGAATTCAACAATTGAAAGGTCTCACACCACATCTCTTTGTCTTCTCAAACGTTCGCTTTTTTGGATTCATGCATTCATTCTAATATTGATAGAGAATTGGACGTGCAGAAGAGTGAGAGAGATTAGAATTATATATTGACTTATGTAATTGTTGTAATAAAAAATAAAGATTGTCTTCCCCTTCCATGGCGATTTATCTGGTTATACCTCCAAATAAAACGTTAGGTGTGCTTTTACATCATCGTTGAATGTTACTTTTATTTTTTTAGATACTTTGTCTCACAATTGTTTGCGTTTTGTGTTATGAAATTTATTACATCTGTATTTGTTAAAGCTATTAGATGGACTTAATGCAAGAAGTACAGACTATTTCAATGTCATTTCGGGATTAGAAGTACAAAAAATATACACAAAAAGTATATAGATAGACAAGATTTTACAAATTTTGTTCGTGAGTCTCACTTCTTAAAAATCCTATAATTCATTTATTTTTTGTATTACATTTTATGTTTGGCTTTTGTACTTATATATATATATATATGTATAGTTTTCTTTGTTTTCTTTAAAATTTTATTTTCCAAGATTAATAAATAAATAAATAAATCATTTTCTATTTCAAACAATTTCATTTTTGTTTTTATTTTTTATTTTTTCTTAAAATAGTTTTAGTTTTGGGCAATTGTTTACTTTTTTTCTCCATATATTGTAATTTTGTGCATTTTAAGTGTATGATGTTTTCACTAATTCACTTGAAAATGTACTATGAAAGAAGTATCATGCGAAAATTAAGCAAGACTTCTTGAAAATCCTATAATTCATTTATTTTTTGTATTATATTTTATGTTTGGTTTCTGTACTTTTTTTATATAGCTTTGTTTGGTTTCTTTAAAAGTTTATTTTTAAAAATTAGTAAATAAATAAATAATTCATTTTCTATTTCAAACAATTTCATTTTTGTTTTTAGTTTTTATTTTCTTAAAGTAGTTATAGTTTTGGGCAATTACTTACTTTTTTCTATATATTGTAATTTTGTGTATTTTAAGTGTATAATATTTTTACTAATACACTTGGAGATGCACTATGAAACAAGTATCATGTGAAAATCAAGCTAGACTTCTTGAAAATCCTATAATTCATTTATTTTTTGTATTATATTTTATATTTGATTTCTACACTTTTTTTTTTTTGGGTATAGTTTTCTTTGTTTTCTTTAAAAGTTTATTTTCAAAAAATTAATAAATAAATAAATCATTTTCTATTTCAAACAATTTCATTTTTGTTTTTATTTTTTATTTTTTTTCTTAATATAGCGATCCCAAGTTTAACCCTTGTTGTACAGTGATCCGGAGTTGGTTCCGTGGATGTTAGTAGTTGTTAAACCTTGTTTTCGTCCTTTCATACTTTGTATTTGAGTTATAGGATGTGATGGGCATGTCTGTCGCAGGTTGGTTGTGTTTGGGAGCAAATGGTTGCTACCCAGAATTTTGGTCCTTCGCTCGAGTGAGAAGTTTGTCGCTCGAGCGAACCCTTTGTTTTGGATCCTTCGCTCGAGCCAGGGTTTGGTCGCTCGAGCGAGAGTTAAGTTTTGTACCTGGTGGCTCGAGCGAGAAGTCCTTGGCTCGAGCCTGCGTCTGTGTCTGGTTCTGGACTTGAAGGGTGCAGTTTTTTGCTCGAGCGAGCTTTCCTTCGCTCGAGCGAGCGAGGTGTATGTTTTGAGTTTCCTAGCTCGAGCGAGCATTCTGTCGCTCGAGCGTACTTCTGGGTTGCAGACCTGAAGCTTCGAGTTGTTGGCTCGAGCGATGCTTTCTTCGCTCGAGCGAGTATTCTTTGTGTCTGGTCGCTCGAGCGACCAATCCTTCGCTCGAGCGAGCCTGTTGTATATCAGCAGATGTAGACGCGCCCGTGGGCTCCACTCTACAGTTCGGACTCCCCTGTTTTTGTTTTGTTGCGGTTCTAAATCTGAACCAAAGAGTCCAACTCTGGCAAATCGTTTTGAGAAAAAACAGATTTTTGAAAAGAAGTGCCAAACATGGACTGCTTTGCCAGATTACAGAGTCGCCACCTAAATATTTTTTTAATGGGGGAATTTAGGAAATCCTGACTCGGTGCCGAAGGCCACGTGTCCGTCATCACCAAATGTCTTGGCTCGGGAGCTTGGGTACGATCGGGGAAGGTCAGCTATGAGCACCCCCTTTCGCCCGGTCCGAAGACCGGCCTCTACTAACCGTGATATCCGATTTTGAAAACATTATGCGTTCTTATCCCAATTATTAACCTAGAATTACTATGTTATGAGCGCAGCAAACAAGTATAGACTAGATTGCCTAATTCGGAAATAATCATTGCATATCCGTTTGTTTTGAAAGCGTTTCGGGTTTTGCTACTCGCAAGTAGGCTAAAATACGGATTTCAATGAGTTTTTCCAACTCAAGCAACCCAACCTCCACCCACAGGCATTCAAACAGTTTATCTCACATAAGCACTTAGCCGCATGGTAAGCATACTGTCATGGCAACATTCACACGCATGTGGTATGCTAAAGCGTAAATACTTACATCGTACTCCGTGCCAAAACAGTAAACTAGTTAGCAAACATGCATGACCTAGTTCATGTTAAATGGCTAATGCGACACATACAGCATGTAATTAGGATAGGCTCGGCTAACCCTAAAAATGGCATGTGAAGTGCACTTTATTTGATGCACGTATTCAATTTGGAATTGAAAGTACGATGCAGTTTGTATGATGTACCGAGCCCGATGCATGTAAACAAATGCATGGATGCACGCATGCATTGCATAAGGTATGCTAAAGATAAACGTGCCCTAATCTACCATCATAAACAGGTAAATAAAAGGGAGAAAGAAGTGGGGGTTGGAAGACATACACACACTCACCCACACTTATTACAAATTATGCCCTCGCCCGGAGGGACCAAAAGAATATACAGTCCAAAAATAATACAGTCCAAATACAGAATAAATTAATTATTACAGAAATTTCTAACTATCAAATTAAATGTTAAAATAATAGAAAAGGGCCTCAGCCCTGCCTCGAGATGCGTGAATGATGCATGTTCGATCCAACTTGCCCGGAAAGCCCACACCGTAGCACTGCTGTCTCTGTTTCCACTGCCCTGCCTTTCTGAAATACTTCCAAAGTCCCAGAACATCTCCCAAATGAACCGCAGTATACCACCGGCCAGAGGGAATGGCCATCGGCCGCTTAAATTAACCACCGGCTTCTTGTAGAGTTTATCGGCACAAAAAGTGTGCCGGTCGGCACATTGTACTGCCGGTCGGCAGAAAGTTCCTGCAGAGGACAGTTTGACAGCAGCAGAAAACCAGCAGTGCATGGCATGGATTTTGAGCACATGTAAGCATGGCCAATACCTCCTATCATGCTTGGGGACTCAAGGAGGCATGACTCTTGGTTCTTGGGCCATCAATTATGCATCTTGACGCATGATGGCCTAAGGAACCAAGGTTGCATTTTAATGGCAATGCATGCAAACAAACAAATGAAATCCAAGGCCTTATCATGAGTTAGTCAAAGGTCTTGGTGACCAAGAATTGAGACGAGTTGCACCACTCGAAGTGTGAACTCCTCTCAACCCTATGCTTGGCTTGACAATCCCCAAGCCAAGCCATGGAATGCATGTATGCAACATAGCTCAAATGATGCAACAATGGGACTAAGATGCAAGGCATACCAAGTGTCATGCAACTATCACAATAGGCATGCAAAATGCTAGAGCATGCAAGGTATAAGTGGCATGCAAACATGGGTCAATCAAGCAATGGGACCAACCTACTACAACACTTGATGAACCAAGCATGCATCAAGCATATAATGAACATACAATGGTGGCCTTAACCTCAGTGGGGCAGCCCTCAAACCACCCCAAAACGGTGGCAAAACAAGCCCTAAATGATGACCAAAATGCCATACAAACATGCAAGTTCATGGGCCTAAACCTAAGGCACCAAAAAGAGCATCTTACTACCACTTACACAAACACTTATGGCATGAATCTAACATCCAAAAACAGATTTTTAGTATGCAAAATGACACCCAAATCCCCTCACATGGCACCCCCCAAAATGCATTGATCATGGAAGCATACACAAGGCCTATTCTTAGGCATAAAAGGACACACCTTTAAAGCATAAAAGAGATGACAAGTACAAACATATGAGCATGGATTAAGGTCTGAAATAGCATGTCAAATGATCCCAAATCATCTAAATAGGCTATCTAATGCACGTACATGGATCACCTACCCAAAGCTTACAAGCCCTCATACAAAACAACCATGTCAAGCATGCTAGATATGACAAAAACAGTGGCCCACAGCCCTTATACATGGCAAAATGATGTTAGTATCTCCATGAAACTAAGCTAAAACATGCGAGAAAACATGGCCTCAAAGCATGGCATACTTCTAGGCATAAGAGAGCATTTCAAAGCAAACATAAGAGATATGTTAAGGACCATAAAACCGACCAAAAACAGAGGTTAAACATGCTCCCAAAACACTCAAAAAAAACTCTGAAATGAAGCTAAAACCAACCATGCACACATGCTACTTTTTAGGTCAAAACAAAGGCAAACAAGGGACAAGGGGGAGGGGTGTCCCTCCCTATATGTGACTTGAAACTATCTTCCTCACCACTGAAAACCCACTGGTTTTCAGTGGTGAGAAGGCCAAAAACACCAAGTGAACAATGCCTTACTAAAAAGACACCAAAATGGCCAAATAAAGCCTAAAAGGGTGAGGCTTTGCTCAAACCACAAAATGACCTTAATGAAGGTTCAAGAACAAGTAAAAATAAGAGTTTTTTTATGTTATACACAAATCCAAAAACACAAAGCAAGAGGGGTAGAAAGCTAGTGCAAGAATGGGGAAACTAAAGTAACAAGCTCACCCTTGAAGATCCTTTGAAGAACAGGTGGAGCAGCCCTCCTCTAATGATCAAAACCAGTCCAAAACCAACACAAACAACCTTCCAAGTCCCTCAATCTCGGAGCTAGGTGTAATAGTGTGTGTAATGGTGCAAAAATGAGGTAAAAATGCACTATTTGGCCACAAAATACACACACAAGGATGAGAGAGAGTGAGATATATGGAGAGAGAGTGTATAAGCTCTGGTTTTTGATCTTTTCAAATGGTCAACCCTTAACCAAGAAGACAAGGCCTCCTCTTATAGAGGAGGCAATCTTGTAAGCTTTGCCACTAAGCAAACAAGAGGCCCATCCCTCCATACACGTGTATGGAGGGGAAGAAAGTGTGATACAGCTGCTTAAAAATATCTCATAAAGCAACTGCACAGTAGTCGGCAGGGCAAAATTGTCATTTTGACAAAATTGACTGTCGACCAGCACAAAAGAGTGTCGACCGGCACAATATAGTGCCGATGGCAACATCAACCAGCCGGTGGCCTCTAGCCACTGCCGGTGGTGTGTGGGGATGTCTCCCAAGGCATCCTCTGCCCCTCCAAGGCAAAACACAAGTGTTTGGTGCAAAACCAGACACAAAACGGTCAAGTTCGGAGGTCCTAAGACAAAGCGCGTAGCCGAGAACTCCGGGAACTCCAAACGAACACGAACATGGATAATCACCGAGTGTTCCAACGGTGACGTCCAAGTCTTGAGGACGGTCAAAAATGGGGTGTCTACAGTTGCCCCTCTTTGACAGAACTCGAAAGTCATAACAATGACGGGAGTGAATGTCAAAGCCCAGAGACGATCCATTTTTGACAAGGCCGAAGACTTGGACAAACATACAAAGCGCAAATGGTTGAACTCGCAAGCTGCCTACGTATCCCTTTAGGAATCAAACCAGCGTAGTTCAGGCATAGGCATACAAGCCGCAGATAAGGTATGCGCCTGTAGGCGGGGGCGAGATGCAACTGACGATGCAAAAGGCCGAGCATAACTTATGATCATGCAAAGAAAGCTGTAATGAAGCACGCATGCGACAGTTATAAGCTAGCATACACCAAGCTACACTACAATGCAGAAAGGATGTAAGAGAATTATGCAATTCTCAATACGTCTCCACTCGGAGGATACAATACCTGTGCGGCTCTTCCGGTTGCACCGGCCTCAAATGAGCCGTACATACAATATCGTGCCTGCAAAGAAAGCAAACTTAACAGGTACAATATTGTTAGCAATATGCATGACAATGCAATGATGAATGCAAAATGATATGCAATATATACAAAACTATGTATGAACAATGCAAATGATATGCAATGCAATTGAAACTATGCAAACTACATGCAGGGCAATTGAATCATGATTCAATCGTAAGCGGTTCGAAACCACACAAATGTCAAATAGATTGATGGAGGTAACAAGTCCGTCTCCCATAGAACGATGTCTGATCTATGAGTACTTCGCACGGACACCAGAACAAGTATTGGGTGGAATGACATAAGTGGGGAAACGACCCGCTGAGGAAAGAACAATGATCCTAATGCCAGATGCAACAATTACACTACAATGCAATGGAAATGGATACAATGAATATGGCACGCGGGCCAAACCGAATCTTGCCTAGGAAAGGCATGTACGCATACGAACTGCGTCTAACACAGGAAATGTGCCGCAACCCTCAAACCAAGCTCGTCAAGGAATAGGCGCGTACACAAAAAACCGTGCTTCAACGTGAAAAGTAGGGGCACATACCAGACCAAGCTCAACCTGGAAAGGCGCAAGCCATGGATGGAAGTGATGCAATGGATGCATGCAACTACGATGCAATAGAAATGGATATGGATACAATGGATATGGCACGCGGGCCAAACCGAATCTTGCCTAGGAAAGGCATGTACGCATACGAACCGCGTCTAACACAGGAAATGTGCCGCAACCCTCAAACCAAGCTCGTCAAGGAATAGGCGCGTACACAAAAACTGTGCTTCGACGTGAAAAGTAGGGGCACATACCAGACCAAGCTCAACCTGGAAAGGCGCAAGCCATAGATGGAAGTGATGCAATGGATGCATGCAACTACGATGCAATAGAAATGGATATGGATACAACGGATATGGCACGCGGGCCAAACCGAATCTTGCCTAGGAAAGGCATGTACGCATACGAACCGCGTCTAACACAGGAAATGTGCCGCAACCCTCAAACCAAGCTCGTCAAGGAATAGGCGCGTACACAAAAACTGTGCTTCGACGTGAAAAGTAGGGGCACATACCAGACCAAGCTCAACCTGGAAAGGCGCAAGCCATAGATGGAAGTGATGCAATGGATGCATGCAACTACGATGCAACAGAAATAGATATGGATACAGAAAATGCATGACATATACACTATACTACAATGATATGCATGACATATGCATGTGTTTTTTTGTTTTTTTTTGAAATGCATGACATATGCAATATTTACAAATGATGCACGACAATGCAGTATGATGCAACGACTATGATTGCAGCTTTCCCTATCTTACCAACAGGGCGATACACTAGGTTGGTTCAGTATCCAAAATCGAGGCGTAAACACGCCGCCTCAACCTATGGGGCTTCCATACAGATTTCAAGCCGAGGGTACACCCCCCTGGGTATTTAAACCAGACTTTAGTCTCGGAAATTCCGAACCTTTGTGTTCTAGGCATAAGCCGTTCGAACTCTAGTTTTCACCGTCCCAGTTGGTCTTCTAGGAACTCACCGCAAACACAGACAGGTGGCTTTACCAGACCACCGAAAGTCGTTCGGGCATGACAAACACCGAAGGAATTGCATCTTCAGAGGATTTAAGGTCTCCTAGACCGCGATGCAAAATGTATGCATTTGAAATGCACATGATGCATGATGTTTGAAATGCGCGCCAACGCACGGCTTTTGAGATGCATAACAATGCAAATGGACGGGTTTAAGGTCTCGCCAGACCGTGCGTGTTTTCGGTCCCGCCGGACCATGCGTGCACAGGATGGTGTGATGCGCAAAATAGCGTGATGCGTTAAACAACGCGAGTGCACAAGACAATGCGATGCGCAAGATAGCGCGATTGAATGCATGCAAAATGCAATGAGATGCGCAAAATAGCGCGATTGAATGCATGCAAAATGCAATGAGATGCGCAAAATAGCGCGATGCGTTAGACAACGCGAGTGCACAAGATAGTGCGATATGATGCATGCCAAGTGCGATGGGGTGCACCTCAATGCACCGAAGGTCTTGCACCTCCCGAGGATTTAAGGTCTCCTAGACCGGCGAAACTTCTCAGCGTAGCACACACGAGAGAGGAAAGCAAAAGAAGTCTCTCAGCGTAGTACACGCGAGAGAGGAAAAACAAAAAGCCTCTCAGCGTAGTACACGCGAGAGAGGAAAAACAAAAAGAAGTCTCTCAGCGTAGTACATGCGAGAGAGGGGGGGAGTGCGAGGCAACGCACACGGGAGACGCATGCCTATGCAAATAGGGCAAATGAGACAAATGAGACACGCGTGCCTCGTAAGAATGGAAAATGGAGTGCAATGAGGTACGCGTGCCTCAAAGGAGATGTAGAACAATGCGAGTGTGACACGCATGCCGCACGAAACGTAAATCAAGGCACGATGTGCAAGGCAATGTATGTATTGAGGTACATGACAACGCGTGAAAACGCCTGTAATAAAATGCATGATAATGCATGACGGCGCAATGCAACGCACCGATCAGTGTGATGAATGTATGCAACGCACACGGGGCCACTTTTGAATCTTGTAAAAGACAAAAGGATACAAAAGGATACAATCTTTGCTTGAATTTGAGTGCCACGCACAGAAGACATGGTCCGAAGTCAAAACGGAGGCCGGTTGAGCATCGGGGATGCACTTTCTTGCATTTTCTTGAGCTATGAAGACCCAAAACTGCTCATATAGCCTAAACAAGGCTGTGGGAACATCACCGGCTGGGAGAGGAAGCCACCGGCTGGCCACCGGCTGTAAAATAACTCCACCGGCACAATATTGTGCCGACCGGCACAAAATAGTGCCGACCGGCCAAAAGTTGCTGATCGGGGACAGTTTTGACATTTCACCTCGGGTCTTTTAAAATAGGGTTTTAAACCCTATTTCCTCACTTCTTGACCGCCGAAAACTCTTGTCCTCTCTTTCTAGAGCATTTTCGCTTCCTCTTTTCTCTGTTTCTTCGCGCTCCAAGCTCGTTTCGTCGTCGGATTCGCGATTTTCTTCGCGTTTCGGACATTTTCCACCGATTGAAATTCCATTTCGGAGCGTCCTTTCCTATTTCCGCTTTTTCGGGACTTGTTCCCCTCTATTTCCTCTTCATTTCCGTGCCTTTCCATCTCCCGACCTTTCCGGCCATTTTCGGCTCGCTCGGAGTTGACTTTTTCTGTTGACTTTTCACATTCCGGCTTTTCCGGCCATTTTCTCACTACCATTGCCATGGCTGACGATGTTCCACACGTCGGGACTCCCCCGGATCACGAGATGGATCCCGGGGTCGAGCTCCTCCCATTGAGCGAGCGTCCCTTCGACCCGGCGACATACCACCCCGCGATTCACGTGCTACCTCCGGATGGTCTTCGCCATTTCCGCGACTTTGACCGAGCGCTGGACCCGGAGCTCCTCCTACGCGAGCCGACCTCTCACCTATCCTTCGGTGCTTCCGAGGTAACACTATTCTCTGTTTTACTTTCTGCAATGTAGAACTGTTAACTGTCAAAGTTGTTTCCGTTCTTTAACTGCCTGGTTCTGATATACTGCTCACTGTAGTCAATTGCAATCATGCTTACCACTGATATCTGTTTAAGACGGACACATGCACACACTGCACTAGTCTCAATCACCCAAACACACGGCACACACCGTACTTCGCTGCCAACTTACCGACACCCGGCACTTATTCAAATCTGAAAACATATTGTATGCTGTATTTAAACTGAACCACACACAACACGCTGACGCATCATACGTTGTAGTTCACTGTAAACACACTGGCACCCGATATCTGTTTGAATCTGAAAAATGTGCACACATGCACTACATCTGTATGCTGACTCTCGCAAACACACTAACACATCACAGGCCGTAGTCCACCGTAGTACACTGAAACCTGATATCTGCTTGGATCTGAAAAATGTGCACACGTGCACCATGTTTATATTGCACTTACTCAAAACACGCTGACGCATCAAACACTGTAGTTCATCGTAGTACACTAAAACCTGATATCCGCTTGGATCTGAAATATGTGCACACACGCTAAATTTGTATCGACTTTAACATGTTTCCTCAGAACTGTACATCTCATATTGCTTTGCAACTATTTGTTTGAAAACAGGGAGATTCCCATGCCATCCACGGGTATGGGAATGTCGCGGCTCGAGATTGGTACTTGGAGCTTCCCAAGGCGGTTCGACGCATCGTGGATGATGCGGGCTTCGGTTCCTTTTGCAGGGGTCTGACCCGGCTTACTGCCTGCAGGCCTCTTCTAGCTGCCCTGGCAGAGAGGTGGTGGGACACCACCGACTCGTTCCACCTATCCGCGGCGGGAGACATGACGATGACTCCCTACGACTTCTCGGTGCTCACACCGGGCATCGGGGTAGGGGGTGATCCGATCCCCTTCGACACTGACATGGACGAGTGGACCGCCGCTCAGATCTACTTGCTTGGCGAGGCGCCACCTCTAGCTCGTCCAGGCTTTGTCCGCTACTCCTGGTTTGAGGTGCAGTTCAGAGTGCAGCCTGCGTTGGTGGCGACGGCTCCGATGACCGAGGCGGCTGTAGAGCAGTATGCACGCGGCTTTTTGATGTTCTTGCTAGGGACGACCCTCTTCGCCGACCGGGCGAACACCGTGCCTCTCTGCCTACTCAGCGCACTGGTGGACGTCCGAGACATCTTACGTTTTGACTGGGGTGGTGCCGCTCTGGCCACCCTTTACGGGTACATGAGCTCAGTCTCCCGTGGCAGCGGGCAGTTGCTTGGAGGCTACTGGCGAGCTTGGGAGGTACGCCTTCTCCTCTGCTTTACATTTCTGTTCTGTACTTTCTGTACTCTGCACACTGCACACACTGTAGTCTGCTTTACACTTGCTGTATACTGTACACACGGCACACACATACTCTACTGTACACTGTTCACACGGTATACTCTGCTCAATACACTGCACAACACATGGCTTTATTATTTTTGCTCTATTCTGTATTCTGCTTTATCTGATAAATGTTCCGACATCTGTCTTGCAGTTATGGGTTTACGCCTACTTTCCCAGGCTGGAGCCAGTGCCGGAGACGGAGACTCCTCTAGTCATTCCCTTCTCACGCCGCTATGCCGGGAGATGCACCCGGAGGCCGCGAGAGACTTTCAGCTTCTTTCGTCGCTACTTCGACACCATTACTCCTGCCGAGGTATGTTTTACTTGCAGTTTATTTAAGCTTCACTTTTCCACTGTATATTTGCAATACCAGTAGATAACAAACTGTATTTCAATTTCAGATCACCTGGCAGCCTGGGCTCCTCTGCCAGTGATGGTGCGGGATCGGTTTGCCGGCGCCGTTGAGACCTCGCGTTACCGGATTTTGCTGGAGGGCCCGGTCTGTCGGGCTTCGTACCTAGGCGAGCGCTTCTTGCGTCAGACCTTAGGGTTAGCTGAGTAGATAGTCCCGGTGCATCCTCCTGAGCACATGAGGGACACCGAGCGTTTCACCGCTGAGCAGATGGCGGACTACACCGTCGGTTGGGGGGCGGACGGCTTCAGAGGCGAAGGCGATTACTCTGAGTACGTCCGAACCTTCATCATGCGGCCGCTGAGTGGTAGTCGCCGAGCTGAGAGAGAGAGACCTGCGGCGCCGGCGGCCGGAGCAGGAGTAGGAGGAGGAGCGCCGAGGAGGGCTCGAGTCCGCGGCAGGGGCGGAGTCCAGAGAGGACGGGGGGCCGGTTGGCCTGCTCTGCCCACTATGCTGACATACAGAGGGCAGGGTGGGGAGACCTTTCAGATCCCCTTTGCTCCTCCCCTGACTGGTCACGAGTTGGCCGGTATTCCCGACTTGCCTCCGGTACGTGTTACTGCATTTCTGTACAGTTATTTCATTGTAGTTTATTTGACATTCCACAGAATATTGATGCATCTGATTCCCTTGCAGGCGTCTTCTGAGTACACCCGACAGTCATTGGAGATGAATGCCTCCATGATGGGGATGCTCCAGCGGACATTCGACCTCCTAGCCCTCTACAGTATTCCGGTATGTCGTTTCTGACCACGGCCTCAAACCATACACAAACTGCTTTACATAATCTGATGCATAACACAATATCTGATAAACTGTTCACGGCATTTGATACACTGTACTCATACACTACATTCAGCACTGATTTACTGCTCACGGCATTCACATACACTGTACTCATACACTACATTCTGCACTGATTCAATGCTCAATATACTGATGCATTTGTCTTTCATGCTGTTTCAGCCTCCCTTCCAGATTCCCCGGTGGGTGGCGCTCCAGCTGGACCTCCCATTTCTACTCGGGATGGCAGAGCATATCCTCGTACCAGAGGGGGACGCGTTCATGTCGGGAGCAGCTCGCGGGCTCCAGTCCCAGATGACGAGTCTGAGGAGGGGGCGGAGTCATCCGAGGTGGAGGCCGGGGGCAGCTCGGGCTCGGGCTCGGGCTCAGACAGTGACACTTCTGGTGATGCTCCTGGACTTCTGCCCAGGAAGAGGACGAGGACAGATCCTTCGGTGCGAGGCCATTGATGATGCTGATGACCCAGACTTTTGCTGTTTTTCTTATTTCTTTCCTTGTACTTTTCTCTTTTATTGGTAGATAGAGTACTTTGTACTGCCGCAGGCAGATTTTGTTTCCAAAACTTATGTACTTGAAAAGATGATATGAAATGAAACAAACTTTTTGTCTGAAAAAGTGTGTTTACATTTGTGTATATTTCATACCTTGCACTGCATTACATCATATTACACCTCTGTAAATGTATATAAATTGATCTGTTGTCTGAAAATCGAGCATTTGCACTATGATAATCGGATAACCAACCAACTAACAGCAAACAAACTCATACAAAACCGCTGCTTGAAACTAAATACAGCCCATACTCTACTGAGGATTGATCTGCATACAGCCCATAACACAGCACTCGGTTCATTCCGCACACAGCAAACCCTGAACGAACAGTCCCAATCTGACAAGACGGACCACAAAGGCTGACACGGTTACAGTTGAAACACACTCAGATGTCCCAAATTTTCCTTTTCCTTCTCTTGCTTCGCACGAATGTAGAGAATGACTCAGCGTTCTAAGCGCAAGCGATTAATCTTTGGAAAAGGGATTTCACAACCGGGGTATCGAGCCTACCACAGAACACAGCGAGACAGACTCAAACAGAGAAACAAAAGGTACACGACCTAACACAACGAGACACACTCGGAAAAGACTCAAAGCCAAAAAACGAGACCGACAAATCAAAAGACACGACACGCGGACATGTTTACAAAGGGACCTCCAATCTCGAGGAGCCAGTTCCTCCGGGTATTATGCCCCACCCTTTCTGATTTTGTGATACTCACATCGCTCGGCCTTCAAGCTCGGGTTTTTCTCTCAAAACCCTCTTCTCGCTTTTCTCCTGCTTACAACCTCTCTATTTTCTTTATTCTCTCATTTTCATCCCTCCCCAGAGTGGTTGATAGGTAAACGAGAGGTTGTGGGGTTCACGCCCCACCATGTTAGCCCCCGGCTATTTTCTTCTGACGAATGGAGCGCCTTTCCGGCGAATATGTTGACGGGGGAAAGACAGGAGACCTGACTCAACTGTGCCCCTAGTTCGTCACTTTGACCATTTTTTTTTGTTTTCTTCCTAAAACAGTTTTGATCAAAAAGAATGAGAGTCGGATTAGCACACTTATTCGATTTTTGATTTGAAAATCATGCGAATCAGGCTGTGAGCACTGAAAATTCTCCTTCTGGGTCCAAACATGGTCCAATTTTGAAAAATGAAATAGTTTTCGGGAAAATAAGTCAACCTCAGTAAAAATTTTCAAAAACTATTTTTGCAAACAATCAATGCTCAAACAAATACGGAACTTACCCTCGAGATGCGCAACCTCGGATCGGAGGCAATGGAAAATTGCCCCTGGCTTAAGGGGGATAAGGCAACGGAAAGTTGCCCCTAGTTTGGACGGTAACTTAGGGCAACTTGTGGCACTGTATGGCAACGGAAAGTTGCCCCTTGTTTGGATGATGCCGCGGCACATTGTAAGCCAGTCCTGGTTGACGACGATCGGACCCTCGGACGCGGAGGAGACGGAGACGGTTTGAATCAATATGTGGAGACAGTCACCTGGAAGGTGTTGGTGGTTGGACTTCAAGAAGAAGTTAATCACGGAGTTCTCGGGTAGCTTGTAATTGAGACTCTGGATTCGGAGGAGGCAAAGGTGATCAAAACCATGACATGGACTGAGACGCTATGGAAGCGTTGGGGGCTGGACTTCAAGATGAAGTTGCCTAGTATCCCAAACATGGGAATCAAGCCTTACGTAGTTCTGCGTTAAGGTACACTCGGGTATTTTAACCTTCACTGTTTAGGCTCTAATTTTTGCCAAGGTGCCCAATGCGGGTTTTCGACCTTGCGAGCTATGTTTTTCTTCTTTTCATTTCTTTTTCTTTTCTTTTTGGATTTTCATTTTTTTTTCTTTCTTTTAATACATTTTTTTTTGTTCTTTTCTTTTTTCTTTTTCTTTTTTTTTTTTTTTTTTTTTTTCTCTTTTTTTTTTTTCTTTGCTCTAACTTTTGCCTGGGCCGCCCTTCCGGGTTTTCGGCCCAGCGAGCCTCTCAAAGGGTAAAAAGTGTAGCAAGCCCATGCCAAATGGTTTTGAGATTGAAGCCTCTCTGTGTCCAGGAGAGTGACTGTTGTGTTGATTTGCAGAAGGATCCATCACGGTTGCTTCACGAGCTTTGTATGGTCGAATCTGATCTCCTCGATCTGGCTTTGGTCCCCCCTAGCTCGAGGGCTGCTTCAAAATGGGCCACACAGGCATTTCATGGCACTGAATGTTTTGAACGGGTTCCGGTTTGCAACAGATGAATCGAGTCTTGAGGCTGAGAGCGATCCTGGGCTACACAATCTCAAGAGCGATTCCACACAGGTCTTCGCAAGACTGCACGAAATATTTTGTTTTTGAAAGTTTTTAAGAAAGCGACAAATCGCTCGTGCTGAAGATAGTGTGGAACCAGTCTGGATCAGGCCAGGGTCCTTCTCAGTACTCACGCCGACAAGCATGATTTCATTCATGAAAGGCTTAGCACGCCTATCTTTCTCTCAAAATGATCAAAGTTTTGCAAATCCCGAGGAATTCCTTCCTCTTCGTTTTTATCACCGCAGTGTTCGAAAAGGGTTTTACGAAAAGCTTAGGTCATTACAACGATGTTCAAGGCACAAGAGAGCAGGCGGTACGCACTATCGTTCCATTCACATCCTCTGGCACGGCTAATTCAAATAGCAACAAATACGGCGCATGATAGCCACGGCTGTTTCATTCAGATCTGTTAGCAAAACTGGCTCCCCGACAGAAACAGACTCAAAAAGCAAAAACAACTGTTTATAAGACAAAACGGTGTTTGAGGCAACAACCCCGAAATCACCCGGTATTCTATACAAGAGGGATTGACTCATTACAATTAGACAGACCCTTAAGCAAAAGGACTGACTCAAAACAATGAGACAGGCTCAAGACAAAACAGAAGACTGACTCGACACCCAAGTCAGAATTTACAAAATTAACATAGATGCCCAAAAATGCGTGCCAAACGCTATATCCAAAAATGCGCCGAGCTTTGCCCGCAGGCGGTTCACCTTCTGATTACATACTCGCAGTATCTGTGTCTTCAAAATCCAAGAACTCTGTAGTGACTGACTTGGCCGAGGTGGGTGGGAGGATAACCTCGTTGTCAATCAGATCCTGCACCTCGTGACGGAGGCGAAAACAATTGTCAGTGGCATGGCCTGTCTGCTGATGGTACGCACAGTACAGAGAAGCATCATGTGCGGCAGGAGATTCTTCGGTAGGGGTCGGGGCTCCAAGGGTTTGAGATGCCCCTTTTTGGCCAAAATCAAAAGTGCCCTAGACAGAGGCATATAGAGAGGGTGGAAGACCCTGTGCCCTCGGGGCAGATACTTCGGGGCCTGAGCACTCTTGCTAGATGCACTAGCGAACGGATCGGCGGGTGCGGTCTTGGATTTCTGATCCTTCCCGGATGCAAGGTTGGGAGCGGGAAGAACTGTTTTGGCATGACGGGGCCTATCCCGATTCTCTGATTGACTGGAACTGCCCTCAGGCGGAGTGGGGAAAGCACCCTCCACAGCTTTTGTCACAACTGCAGATATCTGTTGCTTGTTCATCCCCCTGGCTTTCAAAGCCTCTACTGCCCACAGCAGTTGTTCGATAGGGTCGGCATCTGTCTTCATCTTGCCTTTATCTCTGGCCTCGGCCTGATTTAGAACTTGGTTTGATGCGTCGTTGCCATAGCTGGAGGCCATCTCCGGTTGGCTGAGTTCAATTACAATTCGCCCCAATAGCGGGGGCTCTTGGGGTACAAAGCCTCCGGCATATGGTGCGGCTGGTGGTGAAACTGACATTCCATAGGCGAGATCCGTCACGGACCTTTGAAGATCACCTATCATCCCCATTAGTTCAAATGTAGTGGGCTCGCGAGCCTGATATAGCTGAGGGGCCCAAACTGGGTGCGCGGCCGGCGATCTGGGCGGATGCGGCATGTCAACGGTAGTCTCATCATGTAGGGTGATTCCTTGATCCAACGCGGCCGTCATGACCACGATTTCTTCTGAATTCTGCGTCATGCTAAGTCCTGCCGCAGCAAGGAGAAGACACTAACTGTTCTGGATTAGCTCTCTGAATCTCTGAACTGAAACGGGAAAACAAGCAGTATTTCAGCCCCAGACAGATCAAGCACGGATGTAGCCGGACAACTCTACTACTGATCACTGTTCCCCAGAATCACTATTCAAAGCTGAACTGATACCCGCAGACACAACTGATTCTCAACAACACTGATACTGGTGCCCTCAGGCCGGATACCCAAACTTGCAAACTGATATATGCGTTCCCTGCAGAGATACACTCTAAAAGCACATAACAGGTAAAGAGAGCCAATACACCCCTATGTTGGGGTAGGGTTTCCCTGTCCTATTTTGTCAGGAGCTAGGGTTTCACTACGCACACAGCGGTTTCAAACAACCTATATCGGGTAAGCAACCTGTCCTAGTTTGGAATGGTCACTATGGATCCGAATATGCACTAGGTCGAATGGTCGAAAAGGGTGCCCCGGTAAAACCGGGGTTTGTGTTCCCATACTGGCAGAGCCCGCAACCGGTCAGCCTTATGGTCATGCCTTGACAAGACAAGCCTCCGGCAAACCGCTCAGGAATAGCAGATGGCCAACACGGTGTCCTAGGCGCACCAATGCAATGCAATGCAAAGAGACACATAAACGAAATCAAAACAGGATATCACGAGTTCGAGTCAAGCTCTCTAAACTCCCCAGCAGAGTCGCCAGAAACTGTAACGCCCGGGGACTCTACAGTTCGGACTCCCTTTTGTTTGTTGCGGTTCTAAATCTGAACCAAAGAGTCCAACTCTGGCAAATCGTTTTGAGAAAAACAGATTTTTGAAAAGTAGTGCCAAACATGGACTGCTTTGCCAGATTACAGAGTCGCCACCTAAATATTTTTTAATGGGGAATTTAGGAAACCCTGACTCGGTGCCGAAGGCCACGTGTCCGTCATCACCAAATGTCTTGGCTCGGGAGCTTGGGTACGATCGGGGAAGGTCAGCTATGAGCACCCCCTTTCGCCCGGTCCGAAGACCGGCCTCTACTAACCGTGATATCCGATTTTGAAAACTTTATGCGTTCTATATCCATTTTAACCTAGAATTACTATGTTATGCGCACAGCAAACAAGTATAGACTAGATTGCCTAATTCGGAAATAATCATTGCATATCCGTTTGTTTTGAAAAGCGTTTCGGTTTGCTACTCGCAAGTAGGCTAAAATACGGATTTCAATGAGTTTTCCAACTCAAGCAACCAACCTCCACCCACAGGCATTCAAACAGTTTATCTCACATAAGCACTTAGCCGCATGGTAAGCATACTGTCATGGCAACATTCACACGCATGTGGTATGCTAAAGCGTAAATACTTACATCGTACTCCGTGCCAAAACAGTAAACTAGTTAGCAAACATGCATGACCTAGTTCATGTTAAATGGCTAATGCAACACATACAGCATGTAATTAGGATAGGCTCGGCTAACCCTAAAATGGCATGTGAATGCACTTTATTTGATGCACGTATTCAATTTGGAATTGAAAGTACGATGCAGTTTGTATGATGTACCGAGCCCGATGCATGTAAACAAATGCATGGATGCACGCATGCATTGCATAAGGTATGCTAAAATAAACGTGCCCTAATCTACCATCATAAGCAGGTAAATAAAAGGGAGAAAGAAGTGGGGGTTGGAAGACATACACACACTCACCCACACTTATTACAAATTATGCCCTCGCCCGGAGGGACCAAAAGAATATACAGTCCAAAAATAATACAGTCCAAATACAGAATAAATTAATTATTACAGAAATTTCTAACTATCAAATTAAATGTTAAAATAATAGAAAAGGGCCTCAGCCCTGCCTCGAGATGCGTGAATGATGCATGTTCGATCCAACTTGCCCGGAAAGCCCACACCGTAGCACTGCTGTCTCTGTTTCCACTGCCCTGCCTTTCTGAAATACTTCCAAAGTCCCAGAACATCTCCCAAATGAACCGCAGTATACCACCGGCCAGAGGGAATGGCCATCGGCCGCTTAAATTAACCACCGGCTTCTTGTAGAGTTTATCGGCACAAAAAGTGTGCCGGTCGGCACATTGTACTGCCGGTCGGCAGAAAGTTCCTGCAGAGGACAGTTTGACAGCAGCAGAAAACCAGCAGTGCATGGCATGGATTTTGAGCACATGTAAGCATGGCCAATACCTCCTATCATGCTTGGGGACTCAAGGAGGCATGACTCTTGGTTCTTGGGCCATCAATTATGCATCTTGACGCATGATGGCCTAAGGAACCAAGGTTGCATTTTAATGGCAATGCATGCAAACAAACAAATGAAATCCAAGGCCTTATCATGAGTTAGTCAAAGGTCTTGGTGACCAAGAATTAAGACGAGTTGCACCACTCAAAGTGTGAACTCCTCTCAACCCTATGCTTGGCTTAACAATCCCCAAGCCAAGCCATGGAATGCATGTATGCAACATAGCTCAAATGATGCAACAATGGGACTAAGATGCAAGGCATACCAAGTGTCATGCAACTATCACAATAGGCATGCAAAATGCTAGAGCATGCAAGGTATAAGTGGCATGCAAACATGGGCCAATCAAGCAATGGGACCAACCTACTACAACACTTGATGAACCAAGCATGCATCAAGCATATAATGAACATACAATGGTGGCCTTAACCTCAGTGGGGCAGCCCTCAAACCACCCGAAAACAGTGGCAAAACAAGCCCTAAATGATGACCAAAATGCCATACAAACATGCAAGTTCATGGGCCTAAACCTAAGGCACCAAAAAGAGCATCTTACTACCACTTACACAAACACTTATGGCATGAATCTAACATCCAAAAACAGATTTTTAGTATGCAAAATGACACCCAAATCCCCTCACATGGCACCCCCAAAATGCATTGATCATGGAAGCATACACAAGGCCTATTCTTAGGCATAAAAGGACACACCTTTAAAGCATAAAAGAGATGACAAGTACATATGAGCATGGATTAAGGTCTGAAATAGCATGTCAAATGATCCCAAATCATCTAAATAGGCTATCTAATGCACGAACATGGATCACCTACCCAAAGCTTACAAGCCCTCATACAAAACAACCATGTCAAGCATGCTAAATATGACAAAAACAGTGGCCCACAGCCCTTATACATGGCAAAATGATGTTAGTATCTCCATGAAACTAAGCTAAAACATGCGAGAAAACATGGCCTCAAAGCATGGCATACTTCTAGGCATAAGAGAGCATTTCAAAGCAAACATAAGAGGTATGTTAAGGACCATAAAACCGACAAAAACAGAGGTTAAACATGCTCCAAAACACTCAAAAAAAACTCTGAAATGAAGCTAAAACCAACCATGCACACATGCTACTTTTTAGGTCAAAACAAAGACAAACAAGGGACAAGGGGGAGAGGGGTGTCCCTCCCCTATATGTGACTTGAAACTATCTTCCTCACCATTGAAAACCCACTGGTTTTCAGTGGTGAGAAGGCCAAAAACACCAAGTGAACAATGCCTTACTAAAAAGACACCAAAATGGCCAAATAAAGCCTAAAAGGGTGAGGCTTTGCTCAAACCACAAAATGACCTTAATGAAGGTTCAAGAACAAGTAAAAATAAGAGTTTTTTATGTTATACACAAATCCAAAAACACAAAGCAAGAGGGGTAGAAAGCTAGTGCAAGAATGGGGAAACTAAAGTAACAAGCTCACCCTTGAAGATCCTTTGAAGAACAAGTGGAGCAGCCCTCCTCTAATGATCAAAACCAGTCCAAAACCAACACAAACAACCTTCCAAGTCCCTCAATCTAGGAGCTAGGTGTAATAGTGTGTGTAATGGTGCAAATATGAGGTAAAAGTGCACTATTTGGCCGCAAAATACACACACAAGGATGAGAGAGAGTGAGATATATGGAGAGAGAGTGTATAAGCTCTGGTTTTTGATCTTTTCAAATGGTCAACCCTTAACCAAGAAGACAAGGCCTCCTCTTATAGAGGAGGCAATCTTGTAAGCTTAGCCACTAAGCAAACAAGAGGCCCATCCCTCCATACACGTGTATGGAGGGGAAGAAAGTGTGATACAGCTGCTTAAAAATATCTCATAAAGCAACTGCACAGTAGTCGGCAGGGCAAAATTGTCATTTTGACAAAATTGACTGCCGACCGGCACAATATAGTGCCGATGGCAACATCAACCAGCCGGTGGCCTCTAGCCACTGCCGGTGGTGTGTGGGGATGTCTCCCAAGGCATCCTCTGCCCCTCCAAGGCAAAACACAAGTGTTTGGTGCAAAACCAGACACAAAACGGTCAAGTTCGGAGGTCCTGAGGCAAGGCGCGTAGCCGAGAACTCGGGAACTCCAAACGAACACGAACATGGATAATCACCGAGTGTTCCAACGGTGACGTCCAAGTCTTGAGGACGGTCAAAAATGGGGTGTCTACAGCAGACAGCAGCGGGTTTAACTTCACTTTTTCATCCCCTTTTCATTTTGAAACCCTAGATCCGAGACTCTCTCTCTCTCTCTATACTTATCTTCTCTCTAGGTTTTCATCTCCTTCTAGTGTGAATCTATCCTTTGTTCTTTGTAAGAAAGATAGAGGGTGTTGAGGGCTTTATTTTAATCTGATAAACTTGGGATTTGGAGCACATTGGATTTTGGTCTTTGTCTCCGTTGGAGCTCTAACTTCGAGGTAGGGATATCCTACTCCTTCTTATGAGCTTTGTCTTTGAATTTTAGCATTTTGATATGTTGGGGGTTGTTGTGTAATTTTGAGAAAGTTTGGGTCTTTGTGTAATTTTAAAAAGATGGGGTTTTATATATATATGAACCTATGTGCATGTTTGGCATAAAGAAATGAGATTAATGTCGATCTATTGAAGAAAATGGAACCTTAGGGTTGTTATGTAGATTATGGATAAAGCCCTAATTACATTGATAAATTAATTGGGATAATTAATTTTGAGAAATGAGAAATTGAATTGAGAATGTTGAAATCGGGAATGTGTGGGATTAAAGGGAGTAGATGGATTTATTTATCGCTCATCTATGTAAAATGTTGATGTTATATCCATTTGGTGCATTTATTTCCTGTTTAGAAATAACTGCTTTGGGCTATTGGTGGAGGATAGTCTTGATTGTTGTAGACAATGCATGATGATTAGGCAAACTAAAACTAATCAATTGAGTGTGCTATTAGATATGGTGGATGGTATAATACATCAAATTTCGTATTGATTGATCAAACTTGTATATGATATCTGCTTATATACATTGTTTTGTATAGGAGGAGATAGGGGATGTACTCCACGGCTTATTGGAAGATGGGGGATGGACCTCTAAGCCGGATTTTGTGTGACAGTGATACAGCACTACAATGTGTATTAGCTGTGAAATAGAAGTGTTTTGTTTCATTAGTACAACACTACAATGTGTATTATTTGAAACGTATGGAAGTGTTTTGTTCATTAATACAGCACTACAATGTGTATTATTTGAGATATATTGAATGATTTTTATATGTTACTGATGCAGCACCAAAATGTGTATTTACCATGAACTTCGAAAGTGTTTTAATGATGAACTATAATCTCATCAAATGTTTTGGCCGGGGTACTGAACCTTGTTTTCAAACTCAAAGTTGAATAAGAAAGGGAAAGTGAATTGTAACATGGACTTGAATGTCGTGAAATCGTAATGTGTTATGAAAGAATGTAAAAGTGTTGACCATTATCAACTGCTAATCTTTTAGTCATTGTTCATAGCTGGTTTAGTGTATTTCTACTGGGCTGTGGCTCACCCTATATGGGACAATCATTTTCAGGTACAGGTAGCATACCACCTCCAAGAACATAGCTTGGGAGGCTAGAGGCTGGCAGACTTTTGTTGTTGCTTTCTCTTGATGTATTACATGTAAATTCAGGCCTAGGGCTTAATATGTATATGAGTTAGTACTCATTTCTTGTAACCAAGTGTTGGCTTGGAAAGTTGTAAGCCCATAGGGCATTTACTTTTGTTGTCAATACGTAATACTTTTTGTAATGAATTACTCTGATGAATAGAAGCATGTTTATCTTTTTACCAATGCATGTCTAAATTGATGGGTTCAATGTCATTATTTTGAGGGCGTTACAACTTGGTATTAGAGCGTACCGGGTTCAAATACTTTGGGTACGTGGGAAGTGATTAGTATCACAATGGGTTTGTCTCGCTTGTTAGAGACTTAGATATAATGTTATGTACTTATGTGATAACATGTCTATGTGATTATTTGGGTATGGGATTTAGTTTCTGGGATGTTGATTGGATCCTTGGGTTTCTGTGAGTCTTGTTGGAAAAGCACTTGATCAATGCTATTTCTAACTGGAACTCTAGCAACGCCTCGGGACTATCATTATCCAGAAATGAAATTCGTAAGTGCTTATGTGATTATGTGCTTACATGGAATGAATTACAGTTGTCCATCATGATAGGACATAAGTGTAGTGGCTTCGACGTCTTTGATAGTGTACTAATATCCTTGTTTGCCTTTATGAGGATGCCTAGACGAGGAAGTTTTGATTTTCCTCCTTCCGCTCGGGAAGAGTTGAGGAAACAGTTTATGGAGTTATGCCAAGGTGTTACACCTTTGGTACAGTTTGAAGCATGGTTTGCTAACCTGTCGAGGTTTGCTCCAGAGTTGGTGGAGACGGAGGAATTGCGTTGTTCGGAGTTTGAGAGTAAGCTGTGTGACGACATCCGTGTAAGGATTGCGGGGTCTTGGCATAGGAGTTATAGTGTGCTTGTTAGGGCTGCGACTCATATGCAGGCAGCGGTACTAGCTATGGGGCAGAATAGGGAAGGGGCCACGGTTATGAGTGTTGGTCGGGTTAGGGAGGAGGCCATTTCGGTGACTCCTGTGACTCAGAGTGTTAGTAAGCCTTTTAAGAGGCAGAAGGGTTTTAATCCACAACAATTTCAGAGAGCTCAATCTGGCTCTACTTTTCCAGTGCCGAGTTTAGGTTCGGGAAAGGGTGAACGGGAGGTTGTCACTTGTTTCAAATGTGGTCAGCTAGGCCACAAGTCCCTAGCTTGCCCACAGAGGAGGAAGGCAGGGCCGGCAGTCCAACCAGTAGTTGTACCACCAGAATCATCTAGCCAGCCAGGTTTTGGGCCGATCAAATGTTCAGTGGAGAAATAGTTGTTGGGGTCTTCATCAGCTCAGACTTTGAACCAGTCTCATGTTGGGGAGCTGCTTACTTGTTGGGGGTGTAATCAGTCGGGTCATCTCAAGCGTTTCTGTACCCAGCCAGGGGCTTCTTTGGGAGTTTTGCAACCTAGTCGGGTCCAGCCTTATTCGACTGGACAGGGGCAGTATCATTTTGGGGGACAAGCAGGCCAGATTTCGAGGGCCTCAGAAGAATCGAGTTCCCAAGCCCCAATTGGGGAAGTTTGTAGTTGTTCCAGGTATGGACAGAGGGGACACGTCAGTAGTTCTTGTCCGTGGCTTGTAAGCTCGTAGGTTATCTTGTGTTTGGGGATGACCAACTTTGGCGGTCCAGCGAGGGACGGTGGTGGTGGTAATACCGATGGGATGGTTTTGTTTTGACTAATCCGTTTTGTAATCGGTGAATTATCGTTTTGTAATCATTGGGTTCTGTTGTGTAACCAATGTGTTTTGGGAATGTTGAAACATCTAAACTGTTTGTTTATCTATATATATATATGTATATATATGCTTTGTTTGTTAACTTACTTGGATTGGGTGGTTTGGAGCATGTTGTAGCCGTAAAGTTTTATTAATGTGATAAGTTGTTGTAGGACCATAAAATTTTTGGTAATAATGCATTTATATGCGTGTGATTTGGTTTGGGAAGAATGAGGGCTGAGGAGCCATGTGTTCAAATTTGGAAGAATTATTGAGGGATGCGTATCCTAATCAGGACTATTATGGGGCTAGAATAGTTATACCTACCGGATGTGCGGAACTTCATGGGTGCTACCCATTTGATCTTATGTGTATGGTAGACATTGTGGTCTCTTGTCGGGAGGACTCCTCGAGATGATGTGGAGTGTGTGATTAATACTAGATGTAGTATATATTTAACATGATGTTTTGCGGAGGCATAGTGCATAATTTCGTTAAGACTAGACTTATCCCTTTATGATAGGTAACGTTGCCAAATTGCATATGTACTGATTGGTAATTTTATTAGAGGGAGTGTGAGACCCTATATAAGATAGTGGTTGTTGGCATCGGGGAGTGGTGTGTGGTGAGCAGCTGGTGTTATATCCTGAGCGGTGGTGTAATGGTTGCTTCTTAAGTTTCCAGACTCCGTTATGATGGTAGAATACGATAGATTTGTACCTTATATACCGGGTAGACCCGGTGATACTGGAGGTAGGATTGGTTGGGTGTATAACCCATAGTTTGGGTGTGACCCGTGAGTAGAGTCACTGTGGTATAGTCTTTGCAAAGAAAGGTTTGGGATGATAATGAGAAGGTTGAAAACTTTTACTCCTCTGGAAATTTAGAATGGTGAATCTTTGAAAGCCTTGTCGGCGACATGCGACGGTGTCGGGGTTGGTTCATGGTGGTTGTCTAGCGGTGGCATTGGCTAGTGGTTTGGCACGGATGCTGGGCGTCTTGATTGTACTCTCGGGGTGAGTGGCAAATGAGATTTGGAATAAGGAGTGGACCCTATGGGTTATTGAGGGATTCAATATAGGAGTAAGATAGCTTGCAAAATAAGTAGGTTTGCCTAGTGCGGTATGTGATATTGTGCGGTTCGTAGATTGTTATTAGATGATGTGTAGAAGGGGATCAATCTTTGAAAATCCCAGAAGAATGCCTTGGTAAGGCTATAGTATGGTTTCTGATTGAAATCGAGAGGTTGGATGTTTGGTAAAGTTAGGTCACTTCGGTATAAGTGTCCGTTGTCCAGTTTGGATAGTGGTAACACAAGTGAAGCAGTAAAGTTGTGAAGAGTGAGTGAGGCACTCAGTTAGAATCATTTTGACTCGTTCAGTCCTTGTTTGTGTGTTGTAAGGCACGGGGGTGTGCAATGTTATCCGTTGCGTCGTTACGTTATTGGGAATTTCAAGTGTTTAGGAGTCTTTTTTTTTTTGAAAGTTCTGTTTTTGGGTACCGTGTCATCAACGCGAGTATGACGGGTTTTGTGGGATGGCTAGGTTGTGTTTCACTTGGGGTTCATTGGGTACTCTTCGTAAACTAAACTGATTTTTGATCGAGACGTGAATTTACAACCCCTATTTTCGGGAAAGTAATTTGAGAGAAACCTTTAAGTTTGGCTGTGGCTAGTTGTAAATGACGTATTTTCAGTAGGTGGCGATATAGACCTGAATATTTTACGGGAAGTTAGACTCGACCTAGTCTGAGTCGTTGGTTATATGTCATGTGTTTTTGGCAAGACCTTGAATTTATGGGGTAGTAATGTGCCGTAATGTTGTTCCTTACTCGTGCATCGTCTTATACACTTGTTTTGTGAAAGTTGACTGGAAGCCTTGTGTACGAATGTTTCCGTGTTTCCTTTGTTGGGGTATTAAGTACCAAATACTGGTTTAAGTATTGTTGGTAGTCGAGACGTAGTGAATGTCTCAGAACACTGTAGTGACTGAATGTGTCTTACTATTATCATTGTTATCGAGTCTTACGAAGCCGGACTTTTCCATTCGTTAAGGTAGTGTGAAAACGTAATGGGGTTGAAGAAACCACTTGGGTAAGTAAATTTCGGTTCCGAGAGAAGTATCTGGATCCATTGGTAGGTATTTGGAGCGTACGTTGAATATCTTGTTATATTGATGAACTGTACGAACATTGCATATGTTTCATTCTATGGTAGTATTATGGACTATGCCTTGAAAATGGAAGTTAATTTAGCATTATATATGTTAAATGTGATGTAGGAATGCAAATGTACCATTAACATTGAATGTGTTTCGGAACTGTGAACCATGCATACTAGAAGTTATTGAATTTGAAAGAAATGCATGTCAATAATGCATCTTATAGCATATAGTGTAAATTGTCTCTTGAATAAAGATGGGGTAACCGGTAATGGGTTAGGTTGTTGAATACTAAATTATGTTATTGTGGAGAAATTGACTTAATTTAAACACTATGAGAAATTTCAATGAGAGATTTTGGCCAAATCAATTGAGAATGGTTATGTGTTGTGAGTAACACCGTGTTTATGAAAAATGTTTACAAAACTTTTGGATTTCGCATGGGAAATGCAAAATTTATTTCGGAATGTTAACGTTGAAAACTTGATTATTTTTTAGAAAATGCCTTTTGAACCAGAGAATAATTTTCTATATATTCATACAAAAGCTTTGCATTGATTATTCTATTTGGGATTGTGATTGTTGAGTAGTGACTTAGCTTAGAGCGCTAGTCGGTTGTTTTGGTGAGTTATCTCGGAGAGGGTTTGGTTTTGTTGAAGTTTCGTATGCCGAGGTGTTGTTTTCTTTCGGGGCATGTTTCTTTGATAAGCCCTTCCCATTTGTGAGGGTAAGTAGAAAATCAGTTGTGGGATTAACTTCTTTCTATTGTGAGCTTTGTGATCAGTTGGCCTTGCGTTTTGACGTTTCCTTAATTTCGGGGACGAAATTCTTTAAGGGGGGGGAGGTTATAGCGATCCCAGGTTTTAACCCTTGTTGTACAGTGATCCGGAGTTGGTTCCGTGGATGTTAGCAGTTGTTAAACCTTGTTTTCGTCCTTTCATATTTTGTATTTGAGTTATAGGATGTGATGGGTAGGTTTGTCGCAAGTTGGTTGTGTTTGGGAGCAAATGGTTGCTGCCCAGAATTTTGGTCCTTCGCTCGAGCGAGAAGTTTGTCGCTCGAGCGAACCCTTTGTTTTGGATCCTTCGCTCGAGCCAGGGTTTGGTCGCTCGAGCGAGAGTTGAGTTTTGTACTTGGTGGCTCGAGCAAGAAGTCCTTGGCTCGAGCCTACGTCTGCGTCTGGTTCTGGACCTGAAGGGTGCAGTTTTTCGCTCGAGCGAGCTTTCCTTCGCTCGAGTGAGCGAGGTGTATGTTTTGAGTTTCCTAGCTCGAGCAAGCATTCTATCGCTCGAGCGTGCTTCTGGGTTGCAAACCTGAAGCTTCGAGTTGTTGGCTCGAGCGATACTTTCTTTGCTCAAGCGAGTATTTTTTGTGTCTGGTCGCTCGAGTGACCAATCCTTCGCTTGAGCGAGCCTGTTGTATATCAGCAGACAACAGCGGGTTTAACTTCACTTTTTCATCCCCTTTTCATTTTGAAACCCTAGATCCGAGACTCTCTCTCTCTCTATACTTATCTTCTCTCTAGGTTTTCATCTCCTTCTAGTGTGAATCTATCCTTTGTTCTTTGTAAGAAAGATAGAGGGTGTTGAGGGCTTTATTTTAATCTGATAAACCTGGGATTTGGAGCACATTGGATTTTGGTCTTTGTCCGTTGGAGCTCTAACTTCGAGGTAGGATATCCTACTCCTTCTTATGAGCTTTGTCTTTGAATTTTTGATATTGATTGTTGGGGTTGTGTGTAATTTTGAGAAATTTTGGTCTTTGTGTAATTTTACAAAAGATGGGTTTTATATATATATGAACCTATGTGCATGTTTGCATAAAGAAATGAATTAATGTCGATCTATTGAAGAAAATGAAACCTTAGGGTTGTTATAGATTATGGATAAAGCCCAATTACATAGATAAATTGATTGATATAATAATTTAGAATATGAGAATTGAATTGAAATGTTGAAATCGGAATGTGTGGATTAAAGGAGTGATGGATTTATTTATCGCTCACCTATGTAAAATGTTGATGTTATATTCCATTTGGTGCATTTATTTCCTGTTTAAAATAACTGCTTTGAGTTATCGGTGGAGGGTAGCTTGATTTTGTAGACAATGCATTGATGATTAGGCAAACTAAAACTAATCAATTAGTGTGCTATTAGATATGGTGGATGGTTATAATACATCAAATTCGTATTGATTGAATCACTTGTATATGATAACTTGCTTTATATGTTTTGTATAGGAGGAATAGGGGATGTACTCCACGGCTTATTGGAAGATGGGGATGATCTCTAAGCCGATTTTGTGTGACAGTATACACTACAATGTGTATTAGCTGTGAAATAGAAGTGTTTTGTTTCATTAGTACACACTACAATGTGTATTTGAAACGTATGGAAGTGTTTTGTTCATTAATGCAGCACTACAATGTGTATTATTAAGATATATTGAATGATTTTTATATGTTACTATGCAGCACCAAAATGTTATTCACCATGAACTTTGAAAGTGTTTTAATGATGAAACTATAATCTCATCGAATTTTGGCCGGGTACTGAACCTGTTTCAAACTCAAAGTTGAATAAGAAAGGGAAAGTGAATTGTAACAGACTTGAATGTCGTGAAATCGTAATGTGTTATGAAAAATGTAAAAAGTGTTGACCATCTATCAACTGCTAATCTTTTAGTCATTGTTCATAGCTAGTTTAGTGTTATTTCTACTGGGCTGTGGCTCACCCTATATGGGACAATCATTTTCAGGTACAGGTAGCATACCACCTCCAAGACATAGCTGGAGGCTAGAGGCTAGGCAGACTTTTGTTGTTGCTTTCTCTTGATGTATTACATGTAAATTCAGGCCTAGGGCTTAATATGATATGAGTTATACTCATTTCTGTAACCAAGTGTTGGCTTGCGAAAGTTGTAAGCCCATAGGCATTTACTTTTGTTGTCATATATGTTATACTTTTTTGTAATGAATTACTCTGAGAATAGAAGCATGTTTATCTTTTTACCAATGCATGTCTAAATTGATGTTTAATGTCATTATTTTGAGCTACACTTAAAGTAGTTTTAATTTTGGGCAATTACTTACTTTATATATATATATATATTGATTTAGTGCATTTTTAATATATATTGTAATTTAGTGCATTTTTAAGTATATGATGTTTTCACTAATATACTTAGAGATGTACTATGAAAGAAGTATCAAGCGAAAATCAAGTAAGAAGAAAAGTGAATAAATAAAACAATATGATGTATGTGGAACAAAGATCAAAGATCAAATTTCCAAAGTAAGCAAACAAACAAACAAGAAAGTAGAATAGAATGTTTAACAATAGACATTTGAAAATTTGCAACAAAATTTTATAACTTTCATTTTTGCTAAGAAAATTTTATTTGGTAGTAACCAAATAAAATGCTTTTAAAATAGTTTTTTTTTTTTTTTTTAAATTTGAAAATAAAACTATAGTAAATTTATGTAAGCATAATTGCTTACCACTTTTTTTTACTTAATGTATAATATTATATTGACTACCTTTTTGAAGTTTATCTTTTTAAGTATTTATATAGAAGTAAAACATATCATTAGGAATAAATTTGTCCTTAATTTAGTTAGAAATTTTGCCCGTACATTATTTTAAAATTTTGAATAAAAGAAAATATATTTTAATTGATTGAAGATATGTTGTATTTGTTATATTCATTTTTCTGTGTGAAAAAAGAAAAAAGAAAAAAGAAAAGAAAAGATACTACAAGAAATTTCACTTTTAGTGACTAAAATTTTAGTCGCCAAAAGCCTTGGTTTTAGTCGCCAATCACTTTTGCTGACTAATATATTTGGTTGCCCGTTTGGTCGCCAATAGTTAGTCGCCATATATTTTTTAAAAATAATTAAATATATATACTTTTAGCGACTAAATTATTTAGTAGCCAATTGAGCATGTATGTTTGGCAACTAATTATTTGGTAGCCAAAAGTTTCATTTTTTGAGAATTGGTGACTAAAGTTTTAGTAGCCAAAAGCCAACTTGTGATATTTGTTTAGTCACCAAAAAGTCTCATTTAGTTTTTATAATTTGTTTTGTAATATTTTTTGCGCCACCTATAACCTGTGCATATACAAAATTATTCATCCATTCATTCATTCAATTCTCAACCATTCAATAAAAATATTTTTCCACAACTTGTACCATTCGATTTTCAACCACATACAAAGCTTAACTATTAATCGTACACATCAAAGAAAATAAGAATCCATAAACATAGTATAATCCAAGAAATATATATATACTATCCAAACCAACAATTAAAATCCAAATTAAAGAAAATCTTAATAACAAAACATATCAAGGTCTCCATCAATCCAAGGAAAGGCCCTTGATATCTGTTGGGTTGGTGGTGATGATGTTGGGGATGGTAGAGGTGGACTTGAGGTCCTTCTATATTGGGTCATTCTTTTCAAAAAGTTGCAAGAATTCTCTTCGCCATGAGGAAAAGCCTTTGATATCTCCTTAGTTGGTGGTGGTGATGTTGGGGATGGGGGTGGTGGACTTGAAGTCCTTCCATAATGAGTCAATCTTACAAAAAAATTGCACAAATGGTCTTCGCCACAATAAATTAGACATTGTCAAATAAGGAAGTTCATGGAGAGTTTTACAAATTAATAAACTAAGGCTGCAAGTGAACTATACTATTCATGAAATAGTTCAGGCATTGCTCAGCAAAGGCAGATTCAAGCTCATCAATTGGTGTCAATAAAAACAAAGCTGAGGCCATAAAAAATTTATTAAAATAAAAAAACACCTTAACAAAGCATAAATTTAAAGAAGTGGCAATAATTGCAAATCAGTTGTCTCAAGTTGAAACCATCTTGGAGCTTCACATAGTCTAATTTGTAGTTATTTTAGGATCTTATTATATGACTAGTGAGTTTTAGATTATTCTGATAACTTAAGAAGTCTTTAATTCTATATGAACTTGCGTGACTCTTTCAATTTATGAACTCGTTAGAAAATTTATAAATTTTTAAAACTCTCTTGAAATTGTGCAATGCAACTATAACCTTAGGTTGATTCTTAGAATATTCCTTTTCTTAACATTCTACACTTTTAACCTTTAAAATTCAAAACCATATCCATTTCAAGCTTATTTTCCCTGCCCTAAAATTCCTATATAGCACAACCCCAATCTTTTACCTACCACAATTACTCAACCCTAGGGTCTAAAAGAACATAAATGACCGCTGTTACTACTCTCATGGTACTACTGTTCACAACCCTTTCATCTATCCTTTGTTTCATTAATCCCTCAAAACTCTACGCTTCCATTATCACATAAAACCCCTAACAGTCAATATTTACCAAATTTCAGCAGCAAAACTACACGTTATTCAATCCTAAATAAAGACCACTGCTGCCAACACCAATTTTGGCATTAGACTTATATTAGTACTAGTCAACTTGAAACAGACACATCAGTATTCTCGAGACAATGCATGAAAATGTGCTCAAACTGAATTGAGTTCAAGCTTGGCCAAACAACTTTGATGAGCTGGGTCAAACAAAAGTATGTGCAATTCTATTGGAGGAGACATGGGCAACCTTGAAAAAGATGATGTTTTCAGTAATAAAGTTTAAAAATGGATGAACAACCTTTTATGCTGTGTTTGGTTGGGGGATTTGAAGAGGGATTTGGAAAGGGAAAGGGAAATGGAAAAGGTAGGTGAAATGTGAATAAAATATACCTACATTTCACCTAATTTTACATGCCTTTTTTTTTTCTTTCTCTTTTCAGATCCTTCCCCAAATCCCCCAACCAAACACAACATTAGTGATTTAGTTGTCCAGTAAAGAAACTGTTCCAGCACTGCATCATGACCAGGTGTGAGGGTGACATCTACCTTCAATATATATTGACAAATAAATTTTATCAATTTATCTACACATCAAATTACTAGCAATAGAAATACAAGCATTACATTATAGGTAGTATACTAAAATCATTCTATTGCAGTTTACACAATATCCAACACAAAATCTTGAAAATCCTAGAAAATTTAGCAAGGCCACAAAAACCAACATGTGAACTATTAATCTAGTAAATTGCACAAATGGTCTTCGCCACAATATTTACCAAATTCCATAATGAGTCAATCTTACAAACCAATCCTCAAAACCTCTCTGTGACATTTTTACGAACACTTGGTGAGCATAAATAAAAAATATTAGTTTGCTCACCAACACAGGAAAACAGAGTCATGTTTTTGCAAAATTAAGAGAGAGAGAGAGAGAGAGAGAGACCTTCCATTCGGAGAAAACAGAGTCATGTTTGGTGCGTTTATAGTCTTCCCTCTTCACGATTGCGATCGTGGAGGAAGAGGAGGTGCTCTAGTTGTCGGCGAATGCGAGGAGGAGCAGCGGTGAGAGAGGGAGGTGAGAGATGCAGCGGAGATAGAGAATGAGAGGGACAGGGAGTGAAACGCTAAAAATAGAGAGAGAGAGAGAGAGAGAGAGAGAGAGAGAGAGAGAGAGTCGCTGGTTTGTTACGGTTTGGGTTGAAAACAAAATATATATAATTAATAACAATTCGTAGTCGCTAATTACTTTTTTAATCCCTCCAAAATTTGAAATCTCCCTCCAAATATTTTAGTTTTTTGGCGACTAAAATATTCTTTTGTTGCTGAAAATATATTTTTGGCGACCAAATTTTTGGTCGCCAAAGATAAAAACTAATTTTTTTTTCTTTTCATTTGGCTACTAAACAATTTTAGTAGCTAAAACTAACTATACGGCTACTAAAATATTCTTTGCCGCTGAAAATATACTTTTGGCGACCAAAATAAAAAAAAAATTCCTTTCATTCGGCTACTAAACAATTTTAGTAGCTAAAACTAACTATACGGCTATTAAAATATTCTTTTGTCGCTGAAAATATACTTTTGGCGACCAAACTTTTGGTTGCCAAATATAAAAAATAATTTTTTTCCTTTCATTCGGCTACTAAACAATTTTAGTAGCCAAAACTAGCTATATGGCTACTAAAAATTTTTTTCGTCGCCAAATGTGATATTTTTAGCGACTAAATTTTTTTTAGTCACCAATAATTAATATTCCGTGGCCAAAAAAAATTAGTAGCTAAATATTTGACTTTTGTCGACTAATATTATTTTTGGTTGCCAATTCTACAACTTTTGGCGACTAAATTTTTTTAGTCGCCAAAAATGGTTGCCAAAAGTGCATTTTGTTGTAATGATATTTATATATAAATAATTGTAAACATAATCGATGCATAGCACGGATGGAACACTAGTATTTTATGTAGATAAAAGGGTAAACTACTAATAGGTCTTAATAGTTTGACTTAATTCCCACAAAGTCTTATATATTGAAAATAAGTCTTAGTATAATCATCACTAAAAATAATTTTGTGATAATTTTTTTACATATGTCGCTAAAAATTAATAATTAGTGACTTTTTTTGTCATGATTTTTATAAATTGTCTCTAAAACATACAATTAGTGATGTTTTTCTCTGACAAATAAAGTTAAAAATTAGTGATATTTTTTTGTGATGATTTTTTTAAACTGTCGCTAAAACTTATAATTAGTGACATTTTTTAAATTGTCACTGAAAATTAACAATTTGTGACATTTTTTAATAGTGTATGATAAAAAATGTCATTAATTATCATGAGACCAATTGGACAATAAGTCCACTTAATAGAACCTACACATAAGTGCCTCTAAATAAAATTCCTCCTTTATTAACCGTCTATATCATTAATTTTAGCCTGCTTGCCAACTCTTGAATGTCAATAATGTTCCAAATACAATGAGTAATTATTCAATAGTTCTAGAGTACTATGAGACTTTATTTATGTAATACTCCAAAATTAGTTGTGGAGACATAATTTTGAGTTGTCCACGTGGTCTAGGTGCTTAGTCGAGGTGCCACGTAGGTGATTTCGAATGGCCGAGGTGTGGTCAAACCACATCTGAATTCGAGATGTTCGAATGAGAGACTAGAGTCCTAGATGATCACAGATTCTCTGTTTGGATAATGTTAAACTCTTGAGAGAGTTGATCTTAGATAATTGATATCCTTGTAAATGATAGAGTTTTATAAAGTAAGACTACTAGGAGATGAGGGCTGGCTATAAAAGTAAGGCACCCCCGTGGGTCTAAAGTATGCTTTTGATTGTGAGTTGTTTACTCGAGTTGATATCTTGTAAGATAAGTTAATTGATTTGATCATCGGAGTGTCTTTGGGTGGACAAGTCATCTTGGTGTTTGTTGTCTCCTTGTGTGCAAGTGTTGGGCTCTTCTATTCTTTCGTGTGCTCTACGGCTAAGTTTCTTAGATCTTGGTAAGGAGATCTGGTGTGCTTGTGAGGTCAAAAATCAACACTCACAATTTAGCACCATCTGTGAGAATTTAGTAGGAATAGATGGCCAACATATGACAAGGAGGATAGGAAGGATCATATTGATTCTTGATTCTTGTTTTTTGTTTTTGATGAGTGGACATTTGAGTCCTTGTTTCATGAAGCCGACGAATCATGATCTCGGTCAGAGGAGTATCTCTAACATGTTGTTTAGCCAATATATTGGAAGGTTAGACGATATAGATTCCATCATCTCAGGTTGCTGAGGTAATAGAACCCACGGGGCAGTTGTGGGGACATAATTTTGAGTTGTTCACGTGGCTTAGGTGGTTAATCGAGATGCCTCGTAGGTGATTCTGATTGGCTGAGGTGTGGTCAAACCACATTTGAATCTGAGATATTTGAATGAGGGAGTAGAGTTCTAGATGATGATAGACTCTCTGTTTGGGTAAGATTGGACTTTTGAGAGAGTTGATCTTAATCCAAATAGGACGAGTCTTGGATAATTGATATCCTTGTAAATGATAGAGTCCTATGAAGTAAGACTTTTAAGGATGAGGGCATTACTGGCTATAAAAGTAAGGCACTCTTTGTTGTTATAGACATCTCATTTTGACTAGCCATAGGACTTAGACGCTTTCTTTTGAACACTCAATGATGAAAATTGGAATATGCTATTTTACGAATTTCTCAGCAGAAAACCCAAATTGGTTGAGGTTAACTTACTAAGTTAAGTAAGTTTATAATTTTGCTCTTAAAAATATGACACATAATACTTATGTGTATATTTTTTATTTAAAAAAAAAATACTAAGAGTTGTAACCAATTAGATCAAATTGAGATAAATGCATAAATTTAAGTTCAAAATCGAGCCAATTGAAATAACATGGAATAAAATGACACAAAGATCAAAGTACAAGGACTACCGTCATAATTTTTTTTTATTTTTTTATTTTATGTTCACTAGCCTTATCAAGCTGAACTTACAACTACTCGAGCTCGGCTCGATTAATTAACAAACCTAAAAATTAAATTCGAAGTTGTTCATTTAGTAAACAAAACGAACTCAAATGAGCTTTAACCGAGTCAAGCTTGAATTATTCATAAATAGTTCAGGTAGTTTGCAGCCCTACCTATACCCTTTTAGAATGGATTTTATTATCGTGTGCCCTTAGAGCCCCGTTCGGAAAATGACTTTTTGACTAAAATATAAAATAAAAAAAACCAATATTGTTGGAAAGGACGTTTTGATTTCTTACATATAAAAAAAATGCAAAAAAAGAAGTGAATAAGAAGAAATATTTGGCTTTGTAAAATAAATGAAAATGAATCTTTAACTTTTTTTTGTATGAATTGAAACATTTTTTATTTTTAACTTTTCAAGTGAGTTTTTAACTAAAATAATCACATGTCAAACGACCACTCAGCATATATATAAAGAAATTTATAAAGATTTGTATATACTCCAAAAAAATATGTATAATATAATTTTTTTAAAATTTTTTTTTTTTGAACATATACCATTAAGGCAAACGTTAAGAATAATTTTTAGAAATATAAATAGTAGTTTCATCTAAGAGCGTCTCCAGCAGCCTCTTTATTTCACCAAAAACTCTACAATAGCAAGCCAAAGGCTTAAATTTCTTCTCCAGCAGCCTAGCTAATGTGAAGCTAAACTAACATTTTGCTACAGTACCTTGCTCGGAAAGACGAGGTACTGTGCACTAGTTTTTTTTTTTTTTATCCTTTTTTAATTCAAACTTTTGTTTCTCTTTCTATGGCACTCTTTCTCCGTTCTATTTGTTTTCTTAATCTGAAATCTCTCGGCTCTTTCTCATAAAATAACTTAAAAATATAAGGGTAAATTACAAATACACCTTCTGAGATTTGCGTAAAATACGAATTGTCCTCTGTAGTTTGAAAAATTACAAATAACTCAATGTCAGAATTTTTATTTAATAGAATTAATTACAAAAGTAAAATTTCTAATTGTTCACCTATACAATAATAAAATTATCTGAATTATTAATTGAAATAGAATTTTAACATTATTAAAAACTGTTTATTAACTTGATGATTTATTAATAAAATGACCTATTTGTTATGAAAATAGAAACCTTAGGGGCATAATGTAATTTCTAGAACCACATGAGATAATTTGTAATTTAAGTAAACCTCAGGAGTGTGTTTATAATTTACCCGAAATAGAATTTTTATACATAAAATTTGTAAATAAAAATAAGGAAAATTTATCCATAAATCCTAGTTTCTGAAAAGTTAAACCATTTAGTCCTAAAAGTTTTCTTATGCTCCATTTAGTCCCATTTATACATCATCATGATGTTCATGATGTAAATGAATCTGATGTTTCATTCTATAATTTCAAAATTTATTGAAATCTGATGAACATTAGATGTGTGAAATCTAATGTTTGAAACATTCATCCTATAATTTCAAACATTATTGAAATCTGATGAACATTAGATGTTTGAAATCTAATGTTCGAAACATTAATCTGATGTTTGAAACATTGTAATGGGACCTTTCAGTCTATAAGAAAACTTTTAGGACTAAACAGTGTATAAGTTATTAATTTGGGATTTATTAGTGCATCTCCCTAAAAATAATGACTATAGAAAAATATGACCGTTTGAAAATAAGACAGTAAAAAAATATAACTTTTACAAAAATATAATTATATTTAAAAGAATGGAAAAAAAATAATAATTTGAAAGAAGTTAGTTAGTTTTTATTTTTTATAAGAAAGAAGGTAGCTAAAGTATAAGAATATTTTAATAGAAGATAACTAAAGTAGATAGTTTTATTGGAGTGTATATTAAGTTAAAATAGTAAAATAAAATTTTAAATAGTTACTTTGACATTCTTTACTAGAAGATGCTCTAACTCCAACTACGGCTGTGCATAATACCGCCATAATTGCACTGAGCCGCGCAAAAATTTCAACTCTGGTGGGCAGGTTGAACGGGTGGAATTTCCCAACTCGTAGGTCAAACCGACCCGACCTGACCCGCATATGTTTAAAAAAAAAAAAAAAAAAAAAACACCTGTTATGCTTATACACACACAGACCTTATACTCACACACACACACACATAATAATTTCTCCATCAAACCTAATTGACACCCACCCATACATTTTAATTTCGTCTCATTCACACACACAGTCTTTCCTCACCGCCGCTGCTATAACATTTCATCGTCGTTGCTACAGCATTTCATCGATTCACACACATTGACGTTGCCACTATGCTGATCGCCTCATCACCGACAGCCTTTCCTCACCGTCGCCGCTGGTTTCTCCTTCCCTTGCCGATCTATTAGCCTCTCCTTTCCTCACCGCCGCTGCTGTGCCGATCAGCTCACCACCATCGGTATTAGTCTCTCTCTCTCTCTCGATGCTCTCTCTGTCTAATAGTTTCTTTTGTTGCTATCTCTCTCTCTGATGTATATGCTCTATATACATATAATATATAATATATATATATATATATAACATCAGTGAATAAATAGTGATAATTCTAATTTTTATTTATACTTATTATAATTTTTATTTATAATTGATAATTTTAGTAATTGTAATTTTGTTGTGTGAATTTAATTTTTATTTATACTTATTATAATTTTTATCTATATGTTTTATATGCTCTCTCTCTGTTCTATAGGCTCTATAGACTATATACATATTGAACAAAGTTGGGAACACTTCAATAATTGTAATTTTTATTTATACTTATTATCATTGATAATTTTTATTTATATGCTCTCTCTCTGTTCTATATGCTCTCTCTTTTATTTATAATTTTTATTTATATACACTTATTATCATTGATAATTTTTATTTATTTACTTATCATTCATATAAATTTTTTACTTTTGTAATAGGGAATGGATGAAGAAAGTACAACTACCGGTGGAAATCCTACACCAATTGCCGAATCAACCACTGTTGCTAGTTCTACCACTACCACAATGCCTACTAAAAATTCTGGTAAAACTCGTCCATGCCCTAGTATTAATTTAGATTAAAAAAAAATCTGAGGTTTGGGAACACTTCACTTTACTTGATGATTGTGAGCCTGATAAACCTAGGGCTGCTTGTAATTATTGTGGTAAGGATTATGGTGCTCGTGGAAAACAAGATGGGACTAGTAATATGTGGAACCACCTTAAGCATTAATGTATGAAGTCTCCTATTAGGGAAGTGGACAAAAAACAAAAAAACGGTCTCTTTTTTGTTAAAAAAGAAGGAGAGGAAAAGGAACATGATGGTCGAAGGATTTGATCTCTCAAAGTAATGGGATATGATGAAAACTTTGTAGGGAAGCACTAACAAAGATGATTATAATTGATGAATTACCTTTTAGGCATGTGGAGAAGGAAGGGTTTAGAAATTTTTGTTTAGTTATGAAACCTAAGTTTCCTGTCCCTTCTCGCATTACTGTTGCTCATGATTGTCTGAAATTATTTCTTGATGAAAACAAAAATTGAAGAAGGTTCTAAGGAAACAACGAGTATGCCTAACCACTGACACTTGGACATCAATTCAAAATCTAAATTATATGTGTGTCATCGGCCATTGGATTGATAATGATTGGATTTGCACAAAAGAATTCTTAGTTTTTGTATAGTTCCTAATTATAAGAGTGAGACAATTGGCAAACAATTAGACAAATGCTTGCAAGACTGGGGGATTGATAAGATTTTCACTATTACAGTTGATAATGCAAGCTCTAATGATGGTGCTATTGCATTTTTGAAAAGAAGAACCAAAGATTAGCTTTCCACTATCTTGGCAAATGAGTTTTTGCTTATGAGATGTGTAGACACCCCATTTTCGACCGTCCTCAAGACTTGGACGTCATCGTTTGAACACCCGATGATTTTGCATGCTCGTGTTCGTTTTGAGTCCCTGAAGGTCTCGGCTGAGTGCCTTGCCTTGGAACCTCTAATCTTGTCTGTTTTGTGCTTGATTGTGGACCAAGAACATGTTGCTTTGAATCTGGAGGGTAGGGTGGCTTGTCAGCCATCCTCAATGTCCATCGGCCATGGCTTGTGCCTATCGGCCATCAGTGGTGGCCGATCGGCCACATTGATGGCCAATCGGCTACATTTCTGGCCAGTCGGCCACTAATGATGGCCGACAACCATTTTTCTCCTTTTTCAGATATTTATTTGCCAGCTGTGCTAGCCGTTGATCACTGAAGCTCATCTCCATACACGTGTATAGAGGGATGAAGGCAAGCTTTTTGCTTGTTTTTCTATATAAGGGGAGGTCTCTCCCCCATTTTGAGGGTTCAGAAATTTTGTGAGCAAATTTTCTCCCTCTCTCTCTAGAATTCTCTCTCTCTCTCTCTCTCTCTCTATATATATATATATATTGTGCTTGAAAGTGGGAATTCTCTACACATTTGCAAAAGACCCTTAACCAAATACCTTCATCTTGGAGCTGAGGTTCTTGGAGGCCTATTTGGAGCTTCTAAAGTTGGTTTAAGCTCAGAAGAAGACCTTTTTTGCTGCTGTGCTTCAAAGGTATAAGCTTACCTTCTTTAAGCTTTGTTTTAATCCATTACTTAGCCATCTTTTTACACTATTGTGACCTGGTTTTTCAACCATAAAAAACTTTGTTTTTAAGGTTTTAAAAGGGTGGTTTAAGTCTTGTTGAGTTAAGGGGGTTGTCTTCTCTTTTGCTCTTTGGCTTGTGAAGCCTTTTGTGCTTCTTTTCAAAGCCTTTTGAGGCACCTTTTTTTGGCCTTTTAACCACTTAATTCCAGGAGAATTTCAGTGGTAAAAACTTGGTTTTGAGGTCCAAAAATGGAGGGGGTGGCCTCCCCTTCTTGTCTCTCTCTTCTATGCCTAGTTAGCATTACAAAGTAGCATATTTTTGTGGTTTGTGTTAGCTTATTTCAAGCATGTTTTAGGCTCTATTTTTCATGTCTCAACTTTGTTTTTGGTTGGTTTGAGCACTTGTTGCTTGTTCTTTGCACTTGTAGTGCAATTATGCTTACTAGTCTAGCATGCCTAATGAGTTAGCCTGTTATTCTAGCTTGTGTTAGCTTGACTCCAGCACATTTTAGCTACTGATTTGCTATGATTTAAATCTATTTTGGGTGGTCTTGATCATATGACTCATGCTTTGTATAGCTATAGTGCAAATGGTCTTCACTAGCTTTGTGTTTTAAGGCCTCTAACATGTTTTGCATGAGATGGTTGCATGTTTTGAGGCCTCTAACATTAAGCATCTTAATATAGTTAGGATCATGCATATTTCTAACTAGCTTTTGTTTTGGCTTGGAGTACTCGGTGAGCTTTTACGCTTTATCATACTTGCATGAGTGCGATTGCCACGTTGCCATGATAGCATGCTTGCCATGAGGCTATGTTCTTATTTGATTAATTGCGTGAATGCCTGTGGATGAAGGCTTTGTTGTTTGAATTGGAACAGTTCAACGAATGTGAGTTTTAAGCTCACTTTGCGAAGTGGCAAAATCATGTTTTTAAGCCCACTTGAGGGTGGCAAATCCACGCTTTAGCCCACTTGCAAGTGGCACTTTTAAACCATTTTCGAAAACAAACATGAGTTGATTTGTTCAAATTCTCGCAACTTAGTCTATACTTGTTTGTATGCGTCACATAGTAAAGTTAGCTAATAACCGGAATAAAAACACATGTGTTTATAAAACAACATATTGTGCTTAGTAGAGGCTGATCCTTTGATCGGGTGAGCGAGGGTGCTCATTTCAAGACCTTCCCCTCTCGTACCCAAGTTCCCGAGCCGAGGTAACTTTGGTGATGACGGACACGTGACCTTTGGCACGAGTCAGGGTTTCCTAAATTTCTCCAAAATAAAATATTTAGGTGGCGACTCTGTAATCTGGAAAAGCAGTCCAGTTTTGGCATTATTTGATTCAAAATCTAATTTTCCAAAATGATTTGCCGGATTAGACTCTTTGGTGTTTATCAATTTTACATTGCACTTTGTGAGATTAAATTCAGAATCGTGACAGGAGTCCGAACTGTAGGACCAATTCGAGCTCTCCGAAAGGGGGCGCGAGAAAGTCGAGTCTACAAGATGTTGTGCACACATAGTGAATTTAATTGTTTGTGATGGTTTAAAAGAACAAAATCATTCAATTGCCAAGATTCGAAAAGCTGTGAAATATATAAAGTCATCTCCAGCTAGGCTACAAACTTTTAAAAATTGTGTGGAGCATAAAAAGATTATTTGTAAAAGTTTGCTATGCCTTGATGTTCCAACAAGGTGGAATTCCACCTATTTGATATTGGAGGTAGTCGAGAAATTCCAAAAAGCTTTTGAGTGTTTAGAAGATGAAGACCCACAATTCAAGTTGTTTTTCATGGAAAATGATGATGAAAATGAGAATGCAAATGAGAATGATGGTGGAAGAGGCAAAGGGAAAGGAAAAAGATTCATTTCATATCCTAAAGAAGAGGATTGAGAGGTAGCTAGAGTCTTTGTGAAATTTTTAAGACTTTTTTATCATGTGACTTTGCAACTTTCAGGATCTTTGCATGTGATATCTAATTTTTTTTTTTCCATCAACTTGTATCGGTGCAATCTAAATTAGTTCAATTGAGTAAAAGTGGAGATGCAGTGTTGAGTAACATGGCTGATAAAATGAAATTGAAATACGACAAATATTGGGAGAATCTTGATAATATCAATTTCTTGTTATATGTTGCTGTTGCGTTAGACCTTCGCTACAAGTTGACATATCTTAAGTTTTCATTCAATGAAGTGTATGAAAATGACAAGGTCGGAATTTTAGTGGCGAGGGTGAAGGAAACATTGGAGCGCTTGTTTGATCATTATGTTGAAAAGAACAATGTTGCTAATGTTGCACCTTCATTTGCAAGTAAAGCTCCTCAAGTGATGGAAGTTGATGAAGAGGAAGATGAAGATCCCATGACACTCGTTGTCTCTTAATATATTAACCATTTGGAGTCGGAAAAGATGAAGAGGAAGATGAAAATCCCATGACACTCTTTGCCTCTCAATATATTAACCATTTAGAGTCGGAAAAAAGTGTGGAGAAAAAAGTCAAAGTTGGAAAAATATTTGGTTGATGATTGTGTAGAACCAAGAGTTCCAAACTTCGATATTTTAAATTGGTGGAAGGTTAATGGCAATAAGTATAAGGTTTTTTTCTCTAATAGCAAGAGATGTGTTAGATGTCTCAGTTTCTACAGTGGCCTTTGAGTCAGCTCTTAGTACCAGTGGACGTGTGCTTGATCCATTTAGGAGTTCTTTGACGCCGAAAATGGTGGAGTTGCTAATTTGTGCACAAAATTGATTACAGTCTTCATCAATTCCAATCAATCTTAGAGAATGTATGGATGATGTTGAACAATCTGAAGAAATTGAGTCAAGTAATTTTTTTGATTTGTGTTTATTTTAAATTAATTATTCAATATTGATTTTAGCTTTTATGTAATTTTGAATAATATTAAAAATATTTTTTATTTTTTAGAATTTTTTGCATCATCTACTACACAAGAAGCAACTATTGTTGAGGACTAATTTGTCTCCAAGTTAGTTTGGTTTTAAAGTGCTTGAGGTTAGACTTAATTCTTACTCTTCAATATTATTTTATTGTATTGTTTTTTTTTAAAAATTTTATAATGATTTTGATGATTGTGTTTTGTTGTTTATTTATTTATTTTTTTGCTTATGTCTACAGATTAATGAAGTTTTTGGGGTTTGGTTGAAGCAATTGTGAAGGGTTGAAGTTATTGGGAAGTTTGATGAGTAGATTAACTTTTTGAACTTTTGGATTGTTTGTGGACTTTAATTAACTTTTCAGAATTTTTTTTTAGAACTATGTTGGATTGGACTTTGATTAACTTCTGAACTTTTAGATTGTTTGTGGACTTTTATTAACTTTTCAGAATTTATGTTAGAATTATGTTGCATATTGGATGTTGGATGAACTATGTTAGATGTTGGATGAACTTTGTTGAACTATGTTGAATTGTTTGTGAACTATGTTGGATTGTTTTTGAACTATGTTGAACTTCGATCTTCGATCGACTTTAGAATTTTTTTTTGAACATTTTTTTAGTATTTATTGCCTTGTTAAATTGTTATTTGATTATTTTAGTTACTTTATAAATTAGATTTTTTTACTCTTTGATTCAAATTTTGTAATTTTAATTATATTTTTTTATAAACTTCCAATCCGCCCGAACCGCCAAGGCAAATCTGTCATTATTTACCAACCAAACTGTCGGTTTTTGATAAGAAAAATGACAAATTTTAATAATATTTTTATCAATCCACCACTCACCATACGATTTTTATTTATTTTTCTAAACCACACCGACTCGTACCGTACATACCCTAACTCCAACCACCACAATAAAAATAGAAAGGACCCTTAAAAAGTAGTTAGCGGTTTGATATGAATGTTCATTTAACTCCAACCACCACAATAAAAATAGAAAGGACCCTTAAAAAGTAGTTAGCCGTTTGATATGAATGCTCATTTACAGCAAAACAATGAATGAATGGCTACGCCTGGTTTGGGGTACTATTAAATATATACTTTCTATCTCCTTCTTCTTTTTCTTTTTCTTTTTTTTTTTTTTTTTTTATCGGATCACTTTCTACTAATAAATAATTATTTGAAATGTATTATATAAATGTACTTTTTAAATTTTTGGTTAAAAAAGTAGACCAAAAAAAATATATATATATATTTAGGATGACTTTTTACGAAAAGATATGTAATAAAATATTATAATAAAATTAAAATTACAATTTTAACTTTTTGACTTTTTAGATAGTTGAATTCAAGAAGCAAAATAATAATTTTACCATAGTGACTTCCCCCACAAGCTGCCCTCGAATAGTATAGACTTTTTAATTTTTTTAATAATATTTTGACTTTTTTAATTTATTCCAAATAAGGCCTCGTTTTCAGCACTGTATTAGCCGTTCGATGTGAACGCTCATTTACGGCAAAACAATGAATGAATGCTTATTTAGGTTCAGGGTATCATTTGATAATATACTTCACTAATTACCAAACATTTTTGGGTAATATTAAGAATATTAAATTTTTTATTAAATAAATGATTAAATATTTTATATAAGTGTGGTGGCGTTCGTAATTTTGTGGACTCGACAATCATGTAAAATATTTGATTATTTATTTAATAAAAAATTTAGAACCCATACCATTTTCTAGCATATTATCTTATATTTTATATGAATGTGGTGGGGTTCGTAATTTTGTGGACTCGACAATCATGTGAAATATTTGATTATTTATTTGATAAAAAATTTAGAACCCATACTATTTTTTAACATATTATCTTATGATCTAACACAAAATTGTAGATCTTATTTCTTCTCTCAATTGCAACACTCATGAGGCACCACCACCAAATAACTTCTCCAAAAACAAAGGGTGGACATTGAAATTGACTAGAACAAGTCGCTGAATTTATTGATATTGTACTTGAATTATAAATTTGAGTATAAATTTAAAAATAGTAATAAAAATATCACATTTAACGTATCATTTTTCATTTTATTTTTAAATTTGTATTTAAATTTATAATTTAAACACAATTTAAATAAAATTATAATAATACAGGTTTTCACAAAGTATTTGCATATTAATAGAAAAGTTTAATATTTTAAATATTAATACTTATAAAATTTATTATTTATTTTAGAAAGTTGTAAAACACATACACTAAATTGTAAAATCTCTAATTTATTATATTTCATCCATTTCAAAATATTAGTCTCTTTTAGGAAATTTAACTTTTTTTATAGCACAATTATTACACTCCAAAAATATTAATGTTAATAAATTTAAAAGAAAGGTAAAATAGAAAATTAATCAGCTTGTTTGGTTTTGATTTTCAGAAAACAGTTTTCAGAGAATTCTACTTTTTATTTTCCGTATTTTAATGTTTTCAATGATTTTTTTAAATATTTTAAGCAATTTTTTTTTAAAAAATTTTTAGACACACCTGACATAAATACATTGAAAAAGTATAATATTTGGGAAAAAAAATCTATAAAAAAATACACTAAATACCAAAAAATACAAAAAAAAATTTTTTTAAAAAAAGTACATTTTTTGTATTTTTCTGTATTTATTAAAATTTTAAAATATTTTTTTCACAAATATTTTACTATTTAGATGCATCTAAGTAAGGTGCATCTAAAAAAGTATAAAAATTACTTAAAATTTAAAAAATATTCACTAAAAATAAAAAAATGAAAAACAAAAAACTCAATTTTCAGAAAACTGAAACCAAACACACTGAATACTATTTTAGTTATTGATTTTTTAAAATGGATTAATATTTTGAGACAAAAAGAGTAATAATGTTAATGATCAAAAAAATCATATACAATATATATATATATATATATATAATATATATATAATATATATATATATATATATCTCAAAATTTAGACCCCAGTTCAAAACCATTCCATGGATTGGACTTTTTCCCAATTTTTCTTAAATATTTTTTCACTAAAAAGAGGAGAAAATTACGAATAAGATGTATTCTACAAAAATAATTACTTACACATGAAAAATTTTATGATTTTAATAATTACAATTTAGGGTGAAGTACCAATAAGTCCTAAAATATGATTTTGTGAATTGTTTAGTCCTCTCTTTTTTCTTATGAATCCAAAGGTCCTATTAAAGTGAAAATTACATAAAAGGGTAGTCTTTACATGTTTGGATTTAATTTTTTAGGGATAAAAGTGGATTTCTCAAAATATAAAATTACATATTTAGACAATTTGCACTATAGAAGTTTTGGATTTTTCCTCATTCTAGAATAAATCTCATATTATGAATAAAAATCTAATACTCTAATGTAACACTCCAATAACATAATATTTCAATGTAACACACTAAAAAACTCATTGGTATATTTTTCTCAAATGTAACAATGCAACACTCAAAAAAAAAAAAAAAAATCTTTGATGTATTTTTCCCAAACGTAACGCTCCAATGTAACACAAAAAAAAATAATAATAATAATAATCATCTTATTGTACTTTTCCCAAACGTTACACTCCAATCAGTGTAATCTCAAACATAACACTTTAATGTAAAATACTCTAACATAACACACAAAAATCCTGAAAAAACTTCTTGATTTACTTATTTTAAACGTAACACTCAAAGCTTGAAATTATACATTTGCCTAAAACTTACTAAGGAATATTTGTACTCATTTTAGAATGGTTTGAAAAATCTCATATCCTTTATGTTTTTAATGTTACATTGGAGTGTAACGTTTAGAAAAAGTACATTAAGAATTTTTTATTTATTTATTTTTTTGTGTTACATTGGAGTGTTACGTTTGAAAAAAGTATACTATAGAGTTTTTTTGTATGTGCTATATTAAAGTTTTACACTAAGAAATTTTTTTGGAGTGTTATATTGAACTGTTACATTTGAAAAAAGTATACTAAGGAGTTTTTTTTGTGTGTTACATTAGAATGTTGTTTTTTTAGAATATTATATTAAAGTACTACATTTTGGAAAAAGTACATTAAGGAGGGTTTTTTTTTTTTTTTGTAACATTAGAGTGTCACACTAATGAGGCTTTTTGGAGTATCATATTAGAGTGTTATGTTTGGAAAAAATACACTAAGAAATATTTTTGTGTGTTACATTAGAGTGTTACACTAAGGAGGTTTTTTGGAGTGTTATATTAGAGTGTTACGTTTGAGGAAAATACACTAAGGGGTTTTTTTGTGTGTTACATTAAAGTGTTACACTAAGAAGGTTTTTTGGAGTGTTATATTAGAGTATTACTTTTGGGAAAAATATACTAAGGAGTTTTTTTTGTGTTTTATCTTAAAGTGTTATACTAAGGAGTTCTTTTAAAGTGTTATATTGGAGTGTTATGTTTGAGAAAATTACAGTAATGAATTTTTTTTGTGTTACATTAGGATATTGCACTACGACTTTTTTTTTAGTGTTACATTGAAGTGTTACGTTTAAATGTTATATTGAAGTATTACACTTTTTAGTGGGTTAATAAGCTTTGTGGATATGAAGCCCACTATTTTTTATCAGTTAAAATTTATGTAATCATTTTAGGCTAACACCAAGTAGGTAGCATCAACAATCCCCACAATCACTCGACGAAATCTCTAAAAAAAATGGAAATGTTAAATAATACCTTACCCACATACACCCAAGTCTAAAAAAAAATCAAAATCAAATCTCAAATAAAGGCAAATAAATAAACTCTAATATTACTAAATCAAATCAATAATACATAGTATAAATAAAAAAGACTAATTGATTTATAAAAAAACATGTAAGACTAAATGACTTAACATTTCTCCAAATAGAATTTACGAGTAATTTTTTCTAAAATTTATAAACTATATTATTTTGAAAATAAAATTTCACTGTTACCCAGTTTAGTTATCTCCCAAAAGAATAATTTACTTTCACTTGGTCATCATGCTCTCACTGACGATGACCGACTACTCTTTCCCAGCCCTTTTTGGACATCCCATTACTCATATATGGTGTTGTTTTGGGAATAAATTAAAAGTTAATTTTTATTTTTATTTTATTTTTTTATTAAAAAAATATGTGAAAAAATAGAAAAGTAATGACACTCAAAAAGGTTAAAAGTCAAAAAAATTGACTTTTAAAACCTCTTGCTAAAAGAGGTCACATGTCAAAAAAAATTACATTTGCACTATGAAAATAAGATTATTCTACTTACCCAAAAAATAAAATTATCATAAATGACATTTTAACATTATAATATGTCAATGTTTAACGATGATAACAACTGTAAGAGATGTTCTTAGATTTTGTGGTTTAAAAATGAAGGAAGATTCCCTCTAATCCATATTTTGGATTGGAGAGTGTTGTTTGGGTCTATGTGGGGCAACTACAAGTTCCATTTAGATGATATAATTTTTTTTTTATTAGGTACTTTATGTATTTTATCAACACAAAAAATTAGGTCAATCTAATAATTATAACTTGTTTAATTTATAGCATTTTTAACAAAAAATTTATTTTAACAACACAAATTTTTTTTTTTGATTTAAAATGCGATAAATTGAATAAGTTACAATTATCGGATCAATTTAATTTTTTTGTGTGGATGAAATATACAAAATATCTAATAAAATGAACGGTTCGGATCATTGAGAGGGTAATTTATGTCTAAATTGGGCCGAGCTAAGTAGGAGACTTCTTTGGTAATTGGGCCGCAAGAAGGACCGAGGTACAAGCAGATTTACTTCGGTCCAAGAGACTAAGCGATTATGGGCTGAGCTAGCTAGGCACTGAGCTTGTGAGAGCCGAGCTAGCTTGGCATTATATGTTGGAGCGCCAAGCTAACTTCTACCTCGTACTTGGTTAGCTCGGTATTAAGTAAACAACCCAATTGGAGTATGTCAAACCGAGGTACACACAGTGAAAGGAAGAACCGAGCTATTGGAGCTCAGTCTAGTTTGCGGCTTTAGCATGGTTATGTTAGCTCGGTCGTATTGACATCCAACCGTGGTAAAACCATCTCACTTGGTTAAAGAGTGAGGGGGGGTTGAAAGATAAGCATTATCTTTCAAGAGTGTGACTCCTAGGAGGACTCTACATGGAGGAATAAGAGTCCTACAAGGATTGTGCTATGCGGAACCTATAAAAGCTCATAGCATCACCTATGGAGAGGTAACACAACTTTGATTCCCGAATACATAGAGCTTTTGTCTATTTGTCTATTTTTCTGACTTAGGCATCGGAGAGGTATCCAGCACACACCTGCCGGCTAGCTCACGTTTGTGTTTTCAGGGAGTAAAGCGACGACGTACGGAGGAGTGCAGACTTGATCAACAGGATTATACGAGAACATTATTTCGTGCTCGTACAATTGGCGCCGTCTGTGGGAATTGCAGAACGAACAAAACCTCTTGATCAAGTTTTCCTCGCTAATCGGAAGCAATGGCGTACAACGAAGATTTGCCGCAGTCCGCTATCGACGGACAAACACCAGAGGGGGGTGGGAGGCGCGAAGGTTTGCCTTCTATCCCTCCCATGGCGGATTTAGAGCCCTAGCGACAAAACCCCAGGAGGGATGCTAGGGGGAGGCGGGCTAATAGTCCCCGTCGCTCTCGCTCACAAAGTCCTGAAAGACAGAGGCGGAGGATCGACCCCCAAGTTCTGGAGGATCGCATGAAGGAGCAGGACGAATTAATACGAAGGATGGCGGCGGACATGGAATCAATGAAGCGTCAGATGAAAGGAAAATGAGTGGCGACAGGAGAGGAGCGCAAAGGCAACACGCCCCCTCGCCACTCGGAAGATCGTGGTAGGCAAACCATACCATCACAAGTAGAGAGTAGAAGCCTGAGAATAGGCAACACTCAATCAAGGACTATCAGGACTCGTTACTCCAGGTCTGAGAGAACGAGGACTGAGAGGTCATGTATTGAGGGAAGCACCTATCGGCCCTCACGCACACACCAGACTGCATCCAGGCAAACGGAATTGCCTAGATCGTCCGACTTGCGGACTGTGCTTAAAGAAAAGGCACGATGGAAGGAGGATACCAGGGCACGCGACCCATGCAGAGTTTTAGCCCTTCAGCGGTTGGCTCCTCGGACGCATGGAAACGTCGAGGTCGGAATGCCAATACCGCACCTGGCTTACGAACCAGCAGACAAGGTATTAGCCAGATTGCAAACATTGTCGTTCGTTCCGGCAATAGAGAACGCACCTCTACCTCATGCTTCCACCAGCCTAAGTTCACCACTTTTGAGGGGAAGACAGACCCCTTCATGCACTTAAGCCACTTTCGCCAATTATGGCGGTATACCGACGGAACGAAGCTTTAATGTGCATCCTATTCCCATCCAGCCTTGGCGACCTAGGTTTAACCTGGTTCGAAAGGCTACCAGAAGGCAGCATCGCCTCCTGGGCACGATTGGCAGAAGCGTTCGTGACCAGGTTCAGAACGAACACCAAGACGCCAGTGGAGATCGATCAGCTACTCTTCATTGATATGGGCGACAAGGAGACGTTGAGGTCATACAACAGTCGCTATTGGGAGACCTTCAACCAGATAGGAGATTGCTCTATAAATCTCGCCATCGCACAGTACAAAAGAGGTCTTCCAGTCGAAAATAGGCTGAGGGACTCAATTACCATGACGCCCCCCCTCACAATGGAGGCCTTAATGGAGAGGGTACACCAGCACATTTGGGTGGAGGAGGATAACACCCGTGCTAAAACAAAGTCTGGCACAACCGCAATACCAGATAAAAAGACTTCGGCAAAAGTCAATGCGGTAGAACGTCCAAGCAGAAACGGGCGAGGCAGGCGGGACAACGGAGAGGACCAAGATAAAAGGTGGTTGAGAGTCTGCACTGCCATTACCACCGTGTTCAAAAAACCAATTTATTGGATTCTCAGTGAGATACGCGATGAACCCTTCGTCAGATGGCCAGCCAAGTTAGGAAAGCTTAGAAGGACTATGACGAAAGATCCCGGTGCACCTTCCACAAGGAAAAGGGGCACCGCACTGAAAACTGCACGCTGTTGAGGCAACACTTGGAGGAGTTAGTAGCAGCTGGGCACCTGGACCAGTACATAGAATGAGGAACGCAGTTAGCCCCCCAAAACCACGACAACCCAAACGGCATGCCGATCGACGCCCCACCTCAAGGTGTAATTAACGTAATCCATGGGGTATTCGAACCTGAGCGGGTATGTGAGCTCAGGGGCATGATCAAAAAGGCTGAGCACTTAAGGGAGGTACAAGTGCACAACCTACCATCAAAAATGGGAGAACAGAGGCCACTAATGTCATATCTTTTTCAGATAGAGACTTGGCAAGGATATATTGCCTCACAATGATGCACTGGTCGTCACACTCCGCGTCAAGGATTACGACATCAAACAGATTTCGATTGACCAAGGGAGCTCATGTGAAATAATGTATTACGAAACCTTCAAACAATTGAAACTGGAGGACAAAGACTTGGCGCCTGCAACATCTCCCCTAATTGGATTCAACTCAATGCCAGAGTGGCCAGTGGGCAAGATAATCCTCCGAGTCAGAGCAGGAAGCATGACGAAACAAGTGGAATTCTGGGTGTTAAAGGTCCCTTCCACTTACAACATCATCTTGGGCAGGACATAGCTGCATGCCATGCGCTCTGTAGCATCAACCTACCATCAAGTATTGCGGTTCCCCAACGAAGCCAGAGTAATTAAAGAGGTCTTTGGAGACCAAATTATGTCCAAGCAATGCTTCGTCATAGTAAATGGCAGCCGAGCTGCCAAGGGGTTTGTACAGATGGTGGAAGAACTTGAGAGCAATGAATTGTTCACGGATGTTGGCAAAGCCGTTGAACAGAAGGCAGTGGAAGACTTGGTACAGGTAAGAATAGATGAAAAGAACCCAGAAAAGTTCTTTTTGCTTAGCTCATATATGTCCAGCACTGAGAGAATAGAGGTTATGGAATTCTTGATCTCTAACATCGAAGTGTTTGCCTGGACGCCATATGATATGCCTGGCATTAACCCAAACTTCATCTGTCACCAATTGAACGTCCACCCAACTGCTAGACCAATTATACAACGCACTCGCAGATCAGCACTCCACCACGCCGAGATAGTGGCGGAAGAAGTGGGAAACCTGCTGGAGGCAGGAGCTATCAGAGAAGTGCACTACCCCAGATGGATCTCTAATACCGTAGTAGTGCCAAAGAAGAATGGAAAATGGCGTGTCTGTGTGGACTACAAAACAGTCAACAAGGCATGCCCAAAGGACATCTTTCCCCTACCACGGATAGACCAATTGGTAGACCTAACGGCAGGGCACAGTTGTCTCAACTTTCTTGATGCGTATAGAGGTTACCATCAGATCGCCATATATGAACCAGACCAAGAGGTCACATCATTCATAACGCCAAGAGGACTGTATTGCTACAAGGTCATGCCCTTTGGCCTAAAAAACGCAGGGGCAACATTCCAGCGGATGGTCACCAAGATGTTTGAACCATTGTTAGGCAGAACAATGGAGGCTTACATAGATGATATGGTGGTCAAAAGCAAGGATGAGAAGGACCATCTCAGGGACCTAGGTGAAATGTTTCAGATCCTGAAGAAACATAAGTTGCGCCTTAATGCGTCTAATTGTGCGTTCAGAGTAGGATCAGGCAAATTCCTAGGCTTCTTGGTGACCAACCGAGGTATAGAGGCAGACCCCTCTCAGATCAAAGCAATCCAGGATCTAGAGAGGCCCAACTCAGTAAAAGAAGTGCAGCATCTCACCGACATGGCGGCTGCACTCAACCAGTTCATAAGTCGGTCGTCAGACAGATGTCGACCATTTTTTCAAGCTTTAAAGGCCAAGTTTGAGTGGGACAAAGAATGCGACCGCACCCTAGCCCTAGAAAGTTTGGAAGAATACATGTCTTCTCCACCTTTGCTAGTGACCCCAATACTTGGAGAAGAGCTTTTTTTGTACCTGGCAATTTCATAGCACGCAGTCAGCGCGGTATTGGTCAGAGCCGAAGGAATCCAACACCTGCCCATCTTTTATGTCAGCAAGACATTACTGGGTACAGAAACCAGGTACTTACCACTGGAAAAACTGGCCTTAGCCTTAATGATGGCATCAAGGAAGTTGTCACATTACTTCCACGCCCACACTATAATCATCCTCACAGCTTTTCCATTAAAAGCTTTGTTTGAGAGGGCGAACTTTTCCAGGCGAATCTTAAAGTGGGCAGTGGAGTTGGGACAGTTTGACAGCAAGTTTAAGCCCAGAATCGCAATAAAAGCCCAAGCTTTGGCAGACTTTGTGGCAAAGTTCACACTAGGAAGTCATCACGTCTGCCCAGTTGACTTAACTGGTACAACCGAAATAGGGATGGAAAGTGACGCCAAAATAGCGCAACCCCTAATACAGGATACCCAGCCACATCCCAGGACAGACCAGAGTAAACAAAGGGAGGAAGAAACAAACCATGCTGCACCAAGCAAAGACTCATCAACAAATAAAGACTTGGTACAATCAGATAGTGAGGGGCAAACAGTAAGCGTGGACTTTGAAGAAAACACCAGCAACACTCAGAACCCTAAGGCATCATCCGATCCCTCTACCTGCTGGAAGCTATTCGTTGGAGAAATGTGGAAACTCTTTGTGGATGGAGCATCCAACAGGCACGGAGCAGGACTCGGCATAGTCCTCATCTCACCAGATGGCCTAGTGGTGGAACAGACAGTCAACCTTGGCTTCCCAGCATCAAACAACGAAGCGGGGTATGAGGTGCTTCTAGCAGGCCTAAAATCAACACTCTCTATGAAGGCAACCGAGCTAATGGTTTACAGTGACTCCCAACTAATTGTAAACCAAATTTCAGGTGACTACGAGGCAAAGGATGATGAGATGGCTAAGTACCAAGAGTTAGTTAGAAAGGAGATCATGAAATTAGAAGTAGTGCGGATAGAGCAAATTGGGCGAGAAGAAAACAGCAGAGCAGACGAACTAGCAGGCTTCGCTTCGATGGCAGATACATCTATCCCACATCCATTACTGATCGACTTCCTACCAAGGCCAAGCATTGAAGAACCCAAAGTAGAAGAGGTATGTTGCAGCGAACTAGGCCCTTTATGGATGGATCCCATCATAGTGTTCCTAAAAGACGACATTTTGCCCGAAAAAAAGAAGGAGGCCAACAAAATAAGAGCAAAGTCACAGCGATTTTGGCTCTCTCCATCAATGGCCTTGTACAAGAAATCCTTCACAGGACCTTACCTGAAGTGTGTCGATCCCAGCAAGGTTGAAGCATTCCTGTTCGAGATTCACGAAGGCGTATGCAGCAGCCACCAAGGAGGAAGATCTTTGGCCTACAGAGCAATTTCACAAGGATATTGGTGGCCTTACATGTCAAGAAGTGCGAGAAATGTCAGAAGTTCGCACACCAAATACATCAGCCAGCTAGAGAACTACTACCATTAACTAGCCCATGGCCCTTCGCAATGTGGGGCTTGGACATAGTACGACCACTTCCAACAGCACCCGGCAACATGAAGTTCTTTCTTGCAGCAACAGACTACTTCACAAAGTGGGTGGAGACGGAAGCACTCGCTTCAATAAAAGAGAAAGATGTGAAGAAGTTCGTCTGGCAGAATATCATCACTCGGTTTGGCATACCCAAGGCTCTAATATCAGACAACGGCACTCAGTTTGACGGCAAAAACTTTAGAGGCTTTTGTGAGGAATACAAGTTAGAATTCTACAATTCTACACCAGCATACCCCCAAGCAAACGACCAAGCGAAGGCATCAAACAAAGTCGTCTTGGATGGATTGAAGAAAAGGTTAGAGAAGGCAAAAGGAAAGTGGGCGGAGGAGCTTCCTCATGTTTTATGGGCTTACCGTACCACACCTCGGCGATCAACTGGAGAAACACCATTCTCCTTAGCCTACGGCATGGAAGCAGTAATCCCACTGGAAGTTGGCCTCCCCACAATTAGAAGTGAAAATTTTGATCCAGACTTAAATGGAGAAGCCATAGCATTGGAACTCGACCTTGCAGATGAAAGAAGAGAAAGAGCACTGGTTCACATTGCCTCATACCAACAAGAGTTATCCAGAAAGTATAACAAGTCAGTACATCCAAGGCAATTCAAGATTGGAGATTGGGTACTACGCAAAGTGATGGGAAACACCTTGGTACCCGGAGATGGCAAGTTAGGACCTAATTGGGAAGGACCATACAAAGTGGTTGGATTAGCAGGAAAAAGGGCATACCACTTAGAGGATGGAGACAGCAAGGCCATTCTCAGGCCATGGAACACTGTCAATCTCAAATTATTTTATTTTTAGCTTTTCTTTAAAGTACCTGTAATTTTTCCTTTTTTCAATAAAACAAGTAGTTTCTTTTCAGTATAATAGTTTTTTACTGTAAAAGTTATTTTAATGAGCGAGGGACATTGTAAGCAGAGTTAGTCGGAATAACCAACTTTGCACTCTCTTCAGCCAAGATCAGGATCTAGGCTGGAGTGGTTGGATGAAAAAACCAACACTTCTCCTAAGCCCAGGATAAGGATCCAGGCTGCAGGACGTTTGGCTGGAAAAACCAAACACTTCACTCAAGGTTGGCAGGAACAACCAACTTTGAGTTCTCTTCAGCCAAGATAAGGATCTGAGTTGAAGAGGTTGGCTGGAAAAACCAACACTACTCCTAAGCCCAGGATAAGGATCCAGGCTGCAGGACGTTTGGCTGGAAAAACCAAACACTTCACTCAAGGTTGGCAGGAACAACCAACTTTGAGTTCTCTTCAGCCAAGATAAGGATCTGAGTTGAAGAGGTTGGCTGGAAAAACCAACACTACTCCTAAGCCCAGGATAAGGATCCAGGCTGCAGGACGTTTGGCTGGAAAAACCAAACACTTCGCTCTAAGTTGGCAGGAATAACCAACTTTGAGTTCTCTTCAGCCAAGATAAGGATCTGAGCTGAAGATGTTGGCTGGAAAAACCAACACTTATTGCACTTTAGCCAAGATAAGAATCCAGGCTGGAGAGAGGTTGGCTGGAAAAACCAACACTTATTGCTCTTCAGCCGAGGTAAGGATCCAGGCTGAAGAATGGTTGGCTGGAAAAACCAACACTTATTGCTCTTCAACCGAGATAAGAATCCAGGCTGAAGAGTGGTTGGCTGGAAAAACCAACACTTATTGCACTTCAGCCGAGATAAGAATCCAGGCTGAAGAGTGGTTGGCTGGAAAAACCAACACTTATTGCTCTTCAGCCGAGGTATAGATCCAGGCTGAAGAATGGTTGGCTGGAATAACCAAACTTTGAGTACTCTTCAGCCGAGGTAAGGATCCAGGCTGAAGAGTGGTTGGCTGGAATAACCGAACTTTAAGTACTCTTCAGCCGAGATAAGAATCCAAGCTGAAGAGTGGTTGGCTGGAAAAACCAACACTTAGTACTCTTTTAGACGAGATAAGGATCCAAGCTGAAAAGTGGTTGGCTGGAATAACAACTTTTAGTGATCTTCAGCCGAGGTAAAAACCTAGGCTGAAGAGGTTGGCAGGTATGTCCAGATAGATTTCAAGGTCAAGACTGAGATAGGTACCTCGGCCGGAGAATGTTATATCGCATTAAGTACAAGCATGGAAGTAAATCGAAACAATAGTTGGAACAAAAGAAGGTTTCATTGAAAATTCAAAACAAGTACAAAAGATGGGGCTCAGCCTGATTATAGTTTCAGTTTCTTTCTAAAGCAAAAAGAAGAAAGTACAAGACTAAGCAAAGAGGTCATCAAGATCCGCATCCAGTTCAACTCGGAGCCCGGTTTCAGCTGGTAGCTCGGTCGTCAAATCTTCCACCAGTGGCTCTACCCGAGCTGACTGAACATCAGGATCATTGATGACTGGGGCATTGTTAGGCTCGGTTTCTTCTTCATCATCCTCAGTTTGAAGGAATTTTTGTTGAATGACTTAAGCGTACTCCTCCATGTAGCTCGGTATGAAGTGCGGAGAAGCGTTCAGGAAGACCTCGGTGTCAGGACCGTGACCGAGCTGTGCCACCCCCGCTTTCCACCCACACTTGAAGAATAAATCCTTGCTAGCTTCGTACTGCAGGATGTAGGTTACTTCATCTTCTTTGTAGCCGCGGTCTTCCACTTCGTCAATCTTCTTTTCCAACTCAGTTATCTCGGCCTTCTTCTTCTCCTCAACTGTGGCAAGCTTACGCAGGTAACGATCCTTCAGCTCGGTCAAAGCTTTTTGCTTCTCCACTTCGGCTGAGTCAATTAAATCAGAGAGGCGGGCGACCTCAGATTGTAGCTCGGCCATTTTTTGTTTGGCCTTACTTAGCTCGGCCGTCTTCTTGTCAGCCTCAGCCACAACTTGCCTTGGTTGTTCTGCGCAGCTCTAGCACATGCTTATGTGCAATCTGGTTCTTTTGCATAGCCTACATAAGGGTGGTCAGCAATCTTGAGTGAGAACCGAGATATCAGATGCACAAAATGGGAAAACAAAGGAAAGAGTACTCACCAGCACCATTGATTTGGTGGCCGAGCGGATAGCTTTTAGCTTGGTGAGGTGGGCATGGTGATCCATGTCAGGGGGCAGACACACGCTCTTAGCTAGGTTGAAGGCCAGCATGTGATCTTTATCTGCCACCACTGAATCTGTTTCCCTGATGGCTCGGTTCTGATATGTTAGTCTCGGTGCCCAATCAGAAGAGTTAGCTTGGTCTGAGCTCTCAAGTTGTGGGCTCGGTACTACGGTTGGGGGAAGCATAGTCTCGTCCTCATCGACAAGGCGTGGCTCGGTTGTAGAAGACCGAGCGTGCTTGCGAGTCTGAGACGATGAAGGCTGATGAAATGGTAGGGCTACCACGGTCTCCTGTGTTTGACCGGCTTGTGGTACCTCGGGTTGATTTGTCTCAGTGAGGAGGGCTCTTACGGCTCTCTTCTTGGCCATTTCTTGTTCAGCAGTTAGTGGGATCAGGTTGATTTGAGGCAAGGTTGGATCCGGTTCCGGAGAGGCTTCCAACAAAAGGTCAGTTACCCTGGTCTTTCGTCTACTGCTGTATCTATACGTCGGTTCAAAATTCAATAGCTTGGCCCAACTTCTATTGGGATATCGCAGTGCGGCGCGAAGTGTGTTTAAGTTGGGGTAGCTGTACTAGGACTTGAGAAAGTTCAAATCTGTATGAAGTAAAAAAGACAACAGTCAGTGCGGTTCAACGTATGAAAACCGAGGTAAAAGAAAGCAGAAAACTAAGCCGAGGAAATTATACCGGCGACTCCTTTATTCCAGTTTATTCGGTCGCCCGGGATCTGGGCTTCTTGGTCTTCGAAATTCCCAGAAACCCAGAAGAAATCATCGTCGTTTATGTCCTTATCTGGGGTATTCTTTATTATCTTTTCACGCCGGCGCCTTATTCTTAAATAGTAAACCCAGCCATCTTCATTTGAACCTATGGAATATTTGTGGAAGAGCTCGGCTAAACCGAGGTTAAGGCCAGCCCGGCGGTTTAGCTCGGCGATGCCATTTATTATGCGGTATGAATTTGTGGAAAGCTGGGTAGGGCAGAGGTTGGTTTGTCTAAGGAACTCGCAAAGAAGAGGCTGTACAGGGAATCTAAGTCCGATTTCTACAATGAAAAGAAGGGTGAAGGGAACAAAACCCCAGTTTCCCCAAGGTGTGGTATCTAGATTGGCTAAAGTAAGATGGACATCATCAGGGATATAGTAGTCCCTTCGGAACTCGGCCATAGCACCTGGTGTGTTTACCAAAAACCTATATTTACCCATGAGGTCTTAAATTATGTATAAATTAGCAAGCTTGGTACTGAGATGACGTTGGTTATCTCGGATTGGACGTTCAAAGGAGTGCCTGGGCAACCTAGTCAGAGTTTGCAAAGTGAAAAAGAAAGGTGTTAAGCACAGATCGTTGGACTGTGCTAAAAGAAACAAAGGCAAGATAAATAAAGTCCTAGCTCGGCTACGTGGGATACTGTCTATTCTTAGCCCGGTTTGAGCAAGGGTCTTTAGCCCGGTTGAGCATTTGGGGCAGCATTCTTAGTTCAGTTTTGACTAAGGGAGCTGGTTTAGCCCCAAGTTATGGCTCGATCGGTGGTTAGGGCTTTCTAGTGCGGTATTGCGCAAACTTAAGGCAGTTCGCTAGCTCAGCTAAGTAAAGCAAAAGGTACTTGGACTTATTGAAATTACAGATTCGGCATGAAGTTTTAGTTCGGTCAGTTGAAGAGTTATCTAGTTTGGCTAGGTGCACACCTAGAAGGTTCCCTAGTTCGGTTAAACCTAAGCCTTGAGATTGCCCAAACAGGTTTCTAGCTCGGTCACACCACGATTCCAGATTCAAGCATTGTGATTTTTGAATCCAAAGGGTGTGCTCTTAAAAACATGAACCTATGGTTTGGGGGTCTTGCTTTTTCTGTTCTTACCCATAACGTGTTTATATAGAGTATGCTTTGTGATATATATGTGTACGTATATATCTATATTATGTGTATTTGCAAAATGAATGGAAAGCAAGAGAATATTGAGTTACTTACGGATTGAGGACGGAAGGATGGAGATTTGAAACCACGAAATGGTGAAGAGGGTGCAAGCTTCGCACATGCTGAGACTGCAAAAATGGAGGCTTGAGCAAGAAAGAGAGAGAAGATGAATAGTGCAAATGGATGGTTCAAGGCCTAGGGGTTTGGTTTTGTGAAAAGGGAAGGAAAAAGGGCAGGACTGTTCAAATTTCTCGGAGTACGAAGATGGCGTGACAGCTACGCTGGGCTAACAAGCGTTCGCCACGTGTCCACGAAATGGGAAGTGATTCAGTTATAGGGGTTGAAAAGACGTTTTGACCGGATAGGTTAGTAGCTCGGTGTGAGTTTAGCCCGGTTGAAGACCACTTTTTAGCTTGGCAGGAAGAAGAGTAATCCCAATCATGCTACGCAGATGGAATTAAGGGGCAATTGAGAGGGTAATTTATGTCTAAATTGGGCCAAGCTAAGTAGGAGACTTCTTTGGTAATTGGGCCGCAAGAAGGACCGAGGTAAAAGCAGATTTACTTCGATCCAAGAGACTAAGCGGTTATAGGCCGAGCTAGCTAGGCACTGAGCTTGTGAGAGCCGAGCTAGCTTGGCATTATACGTTGGAGCGCCGAGCTAACGTCTACCTCGTACTTGGTTAGCTCGGTATTAAGTAAACAGCCCAGTTGGAGTATGTCAAACCGAGGTACACACAATGAAAAGAAGAATCGAGCTAATTGGAGCTCGGTCTAGTCTGCGGCTTTAGCATGCTCATGTTAGCTCGGTCGTATTGACATCCAACCGTGGTAAAACCATCTCACTTGGTTTAAGCAGTGAGGGGAGTGTTGAAAGATAAGCATTATCTTTCAGGAGTGTGACTCCTAGGAGGACTCTACATGGAGGAATAAGAGTCCTACAAGGATTGTGCCATGCGGAACCTATAAAAGCTCATAGCATCACCTATGGAGAGGTAATACAACTTTGATTCCCGAATACACAGAGTTTTTGTCTATTTGTCTATTTTTCTAACTTAGGCATCGGAGAGGTATCTGGCACACACCCGCCAGCTAGCTCACGTTTGTGTTTTGTAACGCCCTCAAAATAAACCCATAAACAGGCATTCATGATACAAGAGAGAGATATCATATTTCATAAATCAGAGTATTCTTACAGAATGTATTACATGTTGACAACAAAAGTAAATGCCCTACGGGCTTACAACTTTCCAAGCCAACTCTTGGTTACAAAAAGGTGAGTACTAACTCTACACAAAATAAGCCCTTGGCTTGATATACATGTAATACAAAAAGTAATCAAAAAGGTCTCTCAGCCACTAAGCCTCCCAAGCTACATCCTTGGAGGTGGCATGTCACCTGCACCTGAAAATGATGTCCCATATAGGGTGAGAAAACGCCCAGTAGAGATATGCTAAACATAATATGAGTAATAACTAAAACATTAGTATTTGATAAATGTTTAACTCATATAAACCAACATATACCACATTCCAGTTTCATGACAAAATGTCTATGTTCATTTTACTTTCCTTTACTTAACCAATTTTTCAATTCATACACATGGCTCAAAACCTGGTCAAACAACTTAATGAGATTATAACTCATATTCAAAACACTTCCGTAATTCACGATAGATACACATATTTGCTGTATCAATGTCACATTAAGACACTTCCATACTCCACAAATGATACACAGATTTGCTGTATCGATATCACATTAAAACACTTCCATACTTCAAAATGATACACCGATTTGCTGTATCAATGGAGTCCATCCCCTATCTCCTCCTAAATAATATCCGGTTTAGGAGTCCATCCCCTATCTCCTCCTAAACCGTGGAGTACATCCCCTATCTCCTCCCACACAACATAATGTATATAAACACATATCATATACATAATCAATCAATACATAAATTTGATGTATTACCAGCCGTTACATTCAATGACTTATTCAATCGATTAGTTTAAATTCACCTAATCATCATGCAGTGTCTACAACAATCAAGACTATCTTCCACCGATAACCCAAAGCAATTATTTCTAAACCGATAATAAATGCGTCAAACAGATAAATTATCAACAATTTCCAAGGTAAGTGATTATTAATTCTAACTCCACCATTCTATCTCATAATGAGCCAATTTCATCATTTCCAACTCAATTCATATTTCCATGACTTTCCAAATTAATTATACAAATTAATTTATAACAACAAATTAGGGCTTTTCTCCCCCCCACTTTTCTCAATCTTGACCCAAAGGCTCAAATATTACCATTAAACATTAATATCCTCATTTTAGGACCCAAATACACATGTATTGGCCAAGAGAACAAAACCCCTCTTTATACATTTTAAAACCCTAACACTGAAAATCACCCAACATCAACATTAAATCAAAATGACCAAAAGCTTATGTCAAAGATCATATACATGAGTAGTTATCCCTACATCAAATTCGGAGCCCAAAAGAGAAGGTGACGAAAATCGAAAGTGCTCCAAATCCCAAGATTTTCGGATTGATAGATAGCCCAAGCCAAGCTCTACACTCTTTGCAAAGAAACTAAGGTAGAAGATCACTCAAACTAGATCAAACCTTAGAGAGAAGGTGAAGGGTAGTGAGAGAAGCTCTCAAAATAGGTTTTGAAAAGTAAGAGAGAGAGAGTGTGTGTAAAAAGTGATTTAAAATCACCTAGTCCAGATCTGATATACGTATGACCCGCTCGAGCGGAGAATAGGACGCTCGAGCGTCAAACACAAAAACTTAACCCGCTCGAGCGCAAAAATATCCGCTCGAGCGCCAAGGCACAAAACAAAACACCACCCGCTCGAGCGCAAGAAGGAACGCGCTCGAGCGTATATTACACTCTTCTAGTACTTTTACAGACATCGAACACCCGCTCGAGCGCAAGGATACCCGCTCAAGCGCTACCCGCTCGAGCGTGAAAGACACATCTGCAGTATTTTTGCAGACGGACAAACTACTGAAGCTATGCAAACTCCGCTCGAGTGCAAGAAGACCTGCTCGAGCGGATCACTAGAAATCTGGGCAACAAGAGTTGGGACAAAAGCTCAACCAACCTGTTCGAAACACGCCCAAGACAATTCTAAACTCAAATAACAAGAGTTAAAGGACGGAAATGAAATACGGACAACAACAACTATTAACGGAACCGAGTCCGGAATACATCAAACATGAGAGGAAAACCGGGATCGCTATATGTTTTCAGAGAGTAAAGCGACAACATACGGAGGAGTGCAGACTTGATCAACAGGATTATATGAGAACATTATTTCGTACTCGTACATATATTATTTTGAAAATAATATTCCACTGTTACCCAGTTTAGTTATTTCCCAAAAGAATAATTTACTTTCACTTGGTCATCATGCTCTCACTGACGATGACCGACTACTCTTTCCCAGCCCTTTTTGGACATCCCATTACTCATATATGGTGTTGTTTTGGGAAATAAATTAAAAGTTAATTTTTATTTTTATTTTATTTTTTTATAAAAAAATATGTGAAAAAATAGAAAAGTAATGACTCTCAAAAAGGTTAAAAGTCAAAAAATTGACTTTTAAAGCCTCTTGCTAAAAGAGGCCACATGTCAAAAAAATTGCATTTGCACTATGAAAATAAGATTATTCTACTTACCCAAAAAATAAAATTATCATAAATGACATTTTAACATTATAATATGTCAATGTTTAACGATGATAACAACTGTTAGAGATGTTCTTAGATTTTGTGGTTTAAAAATGAAGGAAGATTCCCTCTAATCCGTATTTTGCATTGGAGAGTGTTGTTTGGGTCTATGTGGGGGCAACTACAGGTTCCATTTAGATATAAAATTTTATTTTATTAGATACTTTGTGTATTTCATCAACACAAAAAATTAGGTCAATCTAATAATTATAACTTGTTTAATTTATAGCATTTTTAACAAAAAATTATTTTAATAATACAAATTTTTTTTTTGATTTAAAATGCGATAAATTGAACAAGTTACAATTATCGAATCAATTTAATTTTTTTGTGTGGACGAAATATACAAAATATCTAATAAAATGAACGGTTCGGATCATCGAAATAGGACCTGAGTTGAGCCCAACAGGATCAAACAACGCCCTCTAATCCAAAATCTAAACTATAGTGGATCCTCCTCCTTTAAAAATACTCGTGAAGATAATTAATTAAGTAAAAATTACACTAAACAGTCTAATACAGACTTTTAAATTAAAATATTTTATAATCACCTGTACCAAACATTCCTAATATATTGTGATTATTATTTTAATTAATATTGTAATTTTTTTAGTTAAAGGTAATTTAGTTATGACATTACAAAGTGTCATAACTTGGCCATGGTATATGTCTTTTTTGAGAGGTAAGTATGGTAGAATAACTATTTTGAAATGTATTAGATTCATCGTCAAGTTGTTAAAAAAAAAAAAAAAAAATGCCATCCAGCAGTTAATTGAATAATTTATCGGATTCAAATCAACGATTTAAATGTGTTGAAATATAAAAGGAGGTTTTTTTTTTTTTTTTTTTGATGGAAGCAGTTGGTTAATTATTTTCAATAATGATTCATACCACTGGAAAAAAGACTATTAATAACATAATGCATTGAAAATGTCAAAAAAAAAAAAAAAAAACAAGGCGTCCACTGCCACATCATTAGTGGTGCTATTAAAACACTACTTTTAGTGCTCTCAACCATTTTTTAATTATTTTTGTTCAATGGTTTAATCAATTGACAAAGCCTCCGTTGTCACAGGATGATTAAGGGCTACTTTAGAAAGTCGGTTAAAAGTTACTTCCCAACTGTTAACCCACTTTCCTCTCTCACAAAAAAGTCAAAAAAAAAAAAAAATCAAAAAGCAACTTTTAACCATCTTTCTAAAACATCCCTAAGACTAATTTAGTTCATTAAAAAATGAAATAAATTAAAAAATTAATAAAATAAAATATTATATTTAAATTATATAATTTTATTTTTTCTCTTATAAAATTAAAAAAAAAATTAGTCAGATTAAAATAAATAAAAATGATTGTTGAATTGCACCTAAAAACAAAAAGGTTAAATTACACAGACACCTCTTGAGATTTGGTCTAATTCTATCCCACCTCTGACGTTTTGAAAATTACATTATCACTTATATAGTTAATAGTCTTATTCATTTCAAAGACTCCTAATAGAAAATAAATAAAATTACATTGAAAAAAAAAAGTAAAGCAAGGTAAAGGAAAGAAAAAATAAAAAAATAAAAAAATAAAGCAAAGCAAGAAAAGAGAGAGTGTATGAGTTTAATGTCATTATTCCGTCTAAATAATTATAATGACAAATGAATTAGTGTAATTTTTTAAAAATTAGAGATGATATGTATTAAATTCAAATTGCAGGAGTGTAAGTCTGATTTACCCAAACAAAAAAATGGTTGTCAAATAGATTTGTCCTAGGGGTTGTTTGACATAACTTAAATAATAAGTATTTTTTTTTAATTTGTTTTTTGTTAAAAAAGTAGATAAAAGAATATAGTATATGCTTAGAATAATTTTTTGATTTTTTTTTTTAAAATGTAAGATAAAATAATAGTTAGTAATGTAAATTTACATTTTTACCCCTTCTTTTTGACAAAAAAATCTGCAACAAATGTAGCCTGATCAGACGTAAAAGAAATATATATATATATATATATTTTGGGTCCTTGCTCTTGCAACAAATGCAGCTGAGACGTAAAGAAATTTATTTATTTTTTTCTTTTGACCAGCGGCCAGTGATAACTTGTGTGGCCATTATTGCATACATGGCTTTACACACACGAAATGAGGCGCAATAACCACACTTTGTCCATTTCCACTCAACAATCTCTGCCAAAATGTAGTACATTTTTCTTAGGATGGCATCATGATTTTGCATAATAAAAATTAACAGTTATCAAGTTTAATAGAAAAATATTTTATGATGGTCTAAAAGAAAATAATTTTTATTTAAGGATCCATAAATAAAAAATAATTTGATAAAAAAAAATTAAATTTTTTTTACCCTCAACGTTTTATGACATGATTTTTCTTTTTTCCCTTTAACAAACAAAAATAGAATGTCTTACTCCCTCCGTCCTAAAATAATGGTTCCTTTTGGGAATTCAACTTTTTTTGGTAGTACAATTATTGTACTTTAAAAAAGTTGATTTTCCAAAATTACCCTTTGATAGTATATTTTTTGGGGAATATCAATGCCATAATTGTACTTTTTATATTATTTATAAATTTAAAAGAAGGGCAAAATAGGAAAATTTATATTATTTTTGTACTTGATTTTTGAAGAGGTGTTAATATTTTGGGACAATGACAAATGGAATAAGGGACTAATATTATGGGACGGAGGGAGTAAATAACATAATTTACATTTCTCATATATACACAAACAAGTTTGTAATCTGCTTGCCATTGCCTCCGCAACCAAAGCTATTGCGCCTATATTAGTACTCACGCTTGCAGTTGCGCTACCAACGTGCATGCAATAGTCGCCCTCACATTAACCAGTTCAATATTTTCATCTCCTAGCATCATTATATCTCCAATCCTTGTCATTGTTGGATGGTCGGGAAGGCCGGCACTTCATAGTCCTCCGCATTTTGGATATTTTGCGTTACTTCATCAATGAGGCTATTTCAAATTTAAAGTTAACACATTTAGGGGAATTGACAAGTAAATCTCGTTTTGTATACTTGTAATCTATAAGATCCTAAATGTTTTTTTGGTAACTGAGTGGTCTCCTAAATTATTGGTTGACAGTTTTGCTATTGTTAGCACAGTTGGGGGACAGATGGCATGGTTATGTATGGGGAAGGTGGTGGGGTGTTTGTGTGTCACGTTGTTCAAAAAGAGCACTAGTAGTTTTTTAAAGTTTGGTTGTTTTTAACACGCGCAGTGTGTGACGTGAATTCCTTACTAATTGTTTTTTGGCTCGTGACGTGAAGACATGCATTAATTCAATCAAATTGGGTCCGCCACGTTAAAGTGTCACGTGTCACGTTTAGAAAAAATACACTAAGGAGTTTTTATGTATGGGAAAAGTGGTGAGGTGTTTGTCTGTTACGTTATTCGAAAAGCGCACTAGTAGCTTTTTTAAGTTTGGTTGTTTTTAATACACGCAGTGTGGGACGTGAATTCCTTATTAATTGTTTTTTGGCATGTGATGTGAAGACACGCAGTAATTCAATCAAATTGGGTCCGCCACGTTAGAGTGTCACATGTCACGTTTAGAAAAAGTACACTAAGGAGTTTTTAATTTTTTAAGAGTGACACAACAACATACCTGGCACGTTGTCACATTTGAAAAAAAGTATACTAAGGATTTTTTTTTTTTTTTTTGGGAGTGCCACATTATACCTACTACATAGTCACATTTGGAAAAAGTACACTAATGATGAGTAAAAATTTTAGAGTGTCACATCATACCTACAACGTTGTCCCATCGTTGGAGTGTCACATTAATACTTGCCACATTGAAGTATCACACCATACTTGTCACACATTCCCAAAAAAAAAAAAAAAAAAAAAAACTTTCCCAATTAACTAGTGAGGGTAAATCTGTCTAACAAATACTTATCTACGTTTGAAAAATGACTTACTGATCACACACTACACCTAATAAGGACTTTTCAATCAACTATTTAAAATGTGGGACTAAATGGTACAGAAGTTCCCAAAATAGGATTTTTCAATAAATTTCTCTAAATTTCTCTAAATTTTTTTGACTAAAAACAAAAAAACACAAAAGATAAAAAAAATTTAATTTTATGAAAAATTAGCTCAATTTTTTAAATAACGTGAAAAATTAGATTGCAAACATAAAAAATTAGATATCAAACATCAGATTTCAAACATCAAAAATTACAATAACGTGAAAAATTACAATGTTTGAAATCAGATTTCAAACATCAGATTTAAAACACCGTGAAAAATTATAATAATGTTTCAAACATTAGATTTCAAACATCTAATGTTTATCAGATTTCAATAATGTTTGAAATTGTAGAATGAAACATCAGATTCATTTACCATTATGAACATCAGATTTCAATAATCTAATGTTTACCATCATGAACATCAACGTTAGAACATCACGAACAAACATCGTGAAAAATTAGATTTCAAACATTAAAAATTAGATATCAAACATCAGATTTCAAACATCAAAAATTACAATAACGTGAAAAATTACAATGTTTGAAATCAGATTTCAAACATCAGATTTAAAACACCGTGAAAAATTACAATAATGTTTCAAACATTAGATTTCAAACATCTAATGTTCATCAGATTTCAATAATGTTTGAAATTGTAGAATGAAACATTAGATTCATTTACCATTATGAACATCAGATTTCGATAATCTAATGTTTACCATGATGAACATCAACGCCAGAACATCATGAACAAAAATCATCTAATGTCTGTTGTTGATATATGTTTGATGTTTGGTGTTAACCCATTTGATGTTCGATGATGTTTTGGGTAATTTTCGAACATCAAACATCAACAAAAAAATATGTGTTCAAGCACATTCAAAATATGTTTGATGTTAACCCATTTGATGTTCGATGATGTTTTGGGTAATTTTCGAACATCAAACATCAACAAAACATCATCAAATCAGATCAACATCAATAAAACATCATCAACACGGTGATGTTCTACCCTCAAATCGGATCGAATATCGGATCTGTGATGTTCTTGAATGTCGGATTTGTGATGTTCTCCCTCTGCAGGTGCAAACTCTTCAACCTCTCCAGAATCTCCCAAATTCAATCACATACACATCTCTCTATACCTATATATCTACATCCATAAATCTACAAATGAGGAAAAAATCGAAACTTATTGGGTTCTGTTCACTGATCTCCAAGATCTGTGTTGGTGTCTTTCCGGTTACGGGTGGCGCTGTCACAGGGTTACTCTAGCCTTATCGTGATGTTGTTGTTGTTCGATTTGTACCCAATCTGATGTTTAGATTTGTTGTCTCTTTTGTTTTGCTGGTATTTTCAATCTAGAATGGTGAATGGTGAAGTATTTTTATGAATGGATTTCTTTGTTTTAATTTAATTAATTAATTTTTTTATTTTTTTGTAAAATGTGTGAACTGTGGGCCCATAAAGGTGCTGGGCTGATTGGCATGGTGGGCTTAACCAAATCGGTGGAATGTTTTCATAATGATCTTAGTTTTTTTTATTAATTATTTTTTTAAATTTATTTTTAAACTTCTGATGTACCTAAATTTTCTTTAATGATCTTAGGTGTTGCATTCCCTTAGGATGTATATATATATTTTTTGATTGATATACATATATATGTATATATACATATATGAAATAAAATAAAATGATAAAATACAAATATTATTTCATTTTGAAAAAGTGTTAGGATTTTGTATATATTTAAAAATAATAAAATCCATCATAACACATGAAAAATTAAATAAAAAGGGTTAATTACACCAACACCCCTCCATTGTTAACAAATATCACTTTAACCCTTTATATATAAACTCGTACATTTTGATCACCTCAACTTTAAAAATTTTATAATTACACGTTTTTTTACAGGTAGTCTAAAAAGGGTGAAAGTGATACATTTTCATAATTGAAAAGGTCAAGTGACATTCATTAATAGTTAAGGGAATAGTGGTATAATTAAAAACTAACATATATAATTGTTCACATCAAATTTAGAGATCATGTTTTAAAAATTTTAGGCATTTTCCTTTCTCATTTTAGTTAGGTTCATTTCCTACCATATGGTCACAATATGAACTCGAGCTGAACTCGAGCAATATAAAGCCTAAGAACATTAACGCCTGAGTTATAAGCTTGAGATTTCTTTTTAGCACTAGTGAATAAGCTTAAGATTTCATGTATCATATCATGTTACTTGCGTAAATATATATACAACCCAATGTCCAACTGATAACCAACATCAGTTATAAAGTAGTCAAAGGCTTAATTAAAAAAGGGTTGTAAAACTAAAGCGTGGCAAAAAGTTTGATTTTCAAAATTTTGGCCAAGGCATTCTACTATCATCCCAACTTTATATAATGTGTCTCAAAAATCTAAATTTTTCACTAAGGATAAATTTTTTAATTTTATTTTATAAATCTTCATTTGGTTGCTTGCTTGTATACAATGGTGAGAAGTGCTTCCACCACTTACAAACTACAAACCATGATTTTCATTCTTGCAAATAATTAGTTTTTCTTCTTTCTCTTGACGTACGTGTGTATGCATTAGTGCACAACTGTGTATGTTTGAGGATACACTTTGATGTTTTTCTTGCAGGGGCTAATCGACATTCTTATGGTATGTTGTATTACTACATTTGGCTTAGGCATTCGAGTAGAAGATGTTGGAATATCAGACACTTTAAATGTGGTTGATTATGGCACAGTCGGAGATGGTGAAACAGATGATTTACTAGTATATCTTCAAACCAATTCTATTGAAATAAATAATGCCATTTGCTAATAGCTAAAACTTTTAGAGCAAGACAATGTTAATTGTGTATATCAGAGTAAGATGGTCCTATGTTCAAATACCAAAACCTAAGTAAAAATAATACAATGAGTAAACACGCGTAGCATGCTTTTGTGGTGCACATGAACAAGAATGTTGAGGTAAGAAATAACAATATTTTTTCTTTTAGTTTTTAATGCTTTAAGACTAATTGGTTGTCAAACATACCTAGTATCATGTTTAAGTGCGAATGACTGGAATTTTTTTTATCAATTCTTGTTTTAAGAAAGAAGATCAGTGAGAAGTGAAAGAAAGAGAGGTTAGGAGTGGATTCCTATGAGAGAGAGAGAGAGAGGCAAACTCAGACCAGTAGAAGAAAATGATAATGGGTAAAGGATATGGGGAAGAAAAAGGTAAGCGAATTCATTAGCAACAGGCAGTTTAAAAAATCATCATCATCATCACGCCTCCATAAAACCTTGCCGATCGCCGCTGCTGTAGCTAGTGTTGCCGATTGTTGTCGCCGCTACTAGCCCTACCAATCACCGTTGATCGTCTCCTCTCAGATAGCCTCCGCTCACCGATTTGTTTCGCTATCTCCGGTGGCACTCCCACCTAGAAAACAATCATTATCTAAGAAAAGTCGATACGAAAAAACAACTGCTTGGGAACAAATGGCTACCATCGTTAGTGGCGACTGACGAGACTTTCAACTCTACCATCTATCAACATTCGAGTAAGGCCTTTACCATCCTCTCTGACCTTTCTGATTTCAACTGGGTTTTGTGATTTGGGGGAAGCCAAGAGTGGGAGCTGGTCCTGATTTTCCCAGTTAAAAGTTTTCGCACTCCACCTGTTTGATAAAATGCCTCAGTGAAAATGTAATGGCACAAGGAGGAAATGGAGGTTGGATTTCGGTAGTGAGGCGGCAGGTAGGAGGTGGAGCTCAAGGCAAGGAAGCTAAGCATGGACTGTTCACTGTATTTGTGGATAATTTACCTACAGCTATGGATGCTAAAACTCTGTTCAAACTTTTCACACAGTTTGACATAGTAAGTGATATCTTTATACCCTTCAAAAGAAGGACAATGACAAACTCAAGATTTGGATTTGTGAGATTTGATTGCCCTGTGGCAGCAAACATTTCCATTAAAAAAGAGAATGGTCTGTTGGTAGATGAAAGGGTGCTAGAAGTTAAAAAAGCTACCAATGACAGGAGCAACAGAGATGAACAGAGCAGAAGAGAACCCCATTGTCACACCCCAAACCCGGGTATGACCGGCCGTGGCCCACAGGGCCTTAGCTCAAGGCATACGTAAGCCTAAACACGAATCCATAATCACATTGAACAACTATACAATAGTCCAGTAATAAATAACCAAAACCCAATCCAGTGACAAGTCACAAGCATAAATGGTAAAACCAGCCATAACCAACTTCCAAAAATATATACTAAATGAGGCACAAATCGCCCACAAAATAAAATATTTTTAAATAAAACCCAATCACAATGTACGCACAAAATCTGACATAACAAGCCAAAACAAAATAATGAATGTCCTAGAGGGAGTCCCTGCTACGCCATGAGCCCACTCTAAGTCCTTCTAACACCTAGAAGTAATAAACAACTAAATCAGCTGATAGCTCTATGAGTAGCAACATGGATAGTAAATATAGTTTTGAAAATAGAGCTCAATTCCAAATAAGATATATATCACAGAAACTAGATTGGCATACAGTTTTGATAAAGATAATCTATTTCAAAAAGAAGGTTCCACAATTCAACAGTTAAAATACTCATGTCTTTCAAGAACATGATAAATGACATCTTTCACTTAAAATAGATTACAACATCATCATTAATAATTTTATGGGTACCAAGAATAACAAGTAACATGCCACACAGTTCTCAAGGCAATAAGTCCGTTGGATCCAATATCGAACCAAGAGTCATCCTCGGGGTGGCAACCCAGGCCTTTTCTCTAAGATGATTCGATTGAAGGTCGCCTAGCCTAGCCTAGGTCTTTTCCTTACAATCGTTGAGCACTAAAGTCATCATGGCCTAACCCAGATCTATTTCCTAGTGGCTAGAGTCACCACACACAGTGGAATAATTTCCCTAGACTAAAATATACAGATGGTCCCAACAATCAATATACATCAGTTTCGCAAAACATGGTAGTTCACCATTATAAACATGAGACCATAACAAATAGTTTACAGTATGCCAAGTTACACATGTTTCAGAAATAATTTAATTCCATTGATAATATAATAATTTATCAAAACAGTTTAGGCTTGAAACAACAATTTAATTTTCCAACAGTTCAGGGTAGGGAAACATTTATAAAAATATGTAGCATGCAACTACTCACCTGAAAATGAAATAATATAATCCTCGAATAGAGTATGAAAGTCCAACTAGTGCTCTGAACCAAGTATGAAAACTACACGTCACTATTAATTTAAAAATACTAAAGAGAGAGCTTTAAGAAGATCTCCTGACTCAGCATTACTCAACTTGTGGGGTGTCACATACCCTGCAGACAACAACTGTAGTAGTCACCAGTCTGGTCCCCTACCTCTTAGCATCGTTTAGAGAAGTTAGAAAGTTGCTTTGCCTCTCTAATCTAATATCGGGTTTCGGAAAGCAAGTGCTTCATTTCTGACCCCCCTCTTAGTCTCATAATCAACCCTGAACAGCTGGTTCTAGAGCTTCCGACCAAGAGCCCTGACCCTCTGAGCTCTTGAAGGTATGCTGCTTTTTCGTCCTTTACCGTGGGAATAGAAGTAAATACCTTAGCTTTCGACAGTCCCATGATTGAAACAGGTAAAGAGAGTAGGTAAATAAACGTAAAGACGGTAATGCCTATGTGCTTGATTCCAAGCTTATAGGGTGGTAACTCCATGCTCCTAGGATTCCGATCTAATGGTAAGGGAATTCCTTAGTGAGTGGACATCGTTTTGTTTCGTCTTTTTCCTTTATTTCTATTAGATAGGAGTCTATCTCCTCATTCCAAGCTGTGAGCCCACCCTGAAAGTAATTTCTCGAGTAAGATGAACCACTTGAAGCCCGAAGATGGGGTTAAGTGGAGCACCTCGACCCAACCACCACTCTAATGTGGGGTCGGCCACTTGAAGGGATGCAGGGAAAGAGATTTCACAAAGAAATTGATTAAGGGATTACTGTTTCCAGATGCAAGAAATCCGACTGATTAAAGCTAGAAATTCGAGATAGAGGCCTATAGAGGCTTACTAGTAAAAGGGGTCGACATTCGAATGAAAGTAGGGGCTGTTAGGTAATGGAGTGGAGCGGTCAATCAAGAAGGCAGCTATAATGAGTGAGATATTTTTTCGTTTAAGTAGTTAGGGTAACCGAACTAGGTAGCTTGCTTCTTGGTCTTCTATCGTCGTTTCGCTTTGGTTGTAGCTACACTTTGTTCGGTAGCTTCCTTATTTTCTACTACAATAGTTTTCTTAGATATACGAACATCTAAACTAGCCATGAGCTGTTGATAACGCTCAGTAACCTTACGATCCGCGAGAGCTTAACTAATAGGGCACCTAAGATCACATACGCTTTAAAGACCTGTCCTGGGTATACCTCGTCAGCTAGCATCCACACTAACATGTGATGTGTTAATGCGAATGATGGCCACGAGCTGTAATAACCAAAGCTGAGCTTTACCTGTGTGAAAAGTCACACTTGATCCCATCCGATTAGATGAAGTTCCCTTGTACGAAAGGGGGATATTATATATATATATATATATATATTAAATTGGTTATTCCGGTTGCTTGAAGGCGCGTATTCTGCTTTATCGGTACTTTGTTCCTACACCAGTTTTAATAACTTATGGTCCCGTTTGTTTTCAGAGATAGAATGGAGGGGATTGATAGTGAGGGGATTAAGTAAAATTGTGTTTGTTTTGATGATAGTTGTTAGTGTAGGAATTGTTAAATTATTTTTATATAAAATAATAAAACAAATAAAAAAATATAAAAATTAAACATTAATATTTTAAAAAAAATTCCCAATATATAAAAAATAAAAAAATTTCTAATCCCCTCACTATTTTTCTAATACCATCTCTACCTCCTTCTTCCCAATCCCTCTTCCAAGGCCTTTACTAATACCAAGGGATTAGGAGTCCCCTCCCCATCTCTCAAAACAAACACCCAATATAATAGTCCCACCTCACTATCAAACTCAATCCCCTCCCTATAATCCCAAACAAACGGGGCCTATCTGTCCACTACAACCTCTTTTCAGCTGACTAACTAAAACAAAACAAGCAAAGAAACAGCTTCTTAAATTTTAATATTAAATTAAGGAAGGCAAGAGGGCAGTAGCTTAAGCTTACTCAAAGGGGCTTTCCGCTACTAAGAGTTGTTATGATTCTCTTTATGAGTTGTTCACGGGATTCTTCATCTTCTGGAGACAGGGGGGTACTACCACTGGTGAAACTACGTCGGGGAACTATTATCCAGTAGGGGCTGCTCTTTACTTTCGTTATTAGAGAAAGGGGAAAGGGCTTGTCAATTCTTGGTGTAATACTTACTCGTAAATAAATGATTGGTGTCAGAAATTTTCACTGATCAGGTGTGATCAGTCTCATCTTCTTCTGTGCATCAATCACACCCGACAAGATGAATCTCTTTTTCTTTCTATGGTTTATCAACAGTTTTCATCAGTATCTTTCCTTTTCTCGCATTATGGGGCCTGAAAATTCTTTGTTGGGCGTTATGTTGAGCTGTACCTTTACCTTCTTGTTTTTTAGGCCGATACTCATATCTATTACTCACAGTAACTTGGGACAGTTTTGCGACTTTTGCGATGAATGGAATCATGGTAGTTTTTGGATGCGTAGTAGCTCTAGTAAGTCCGTAGCTGGATCCGGATCAGGATGCGGAGTTTGAGCTTCGGGTTGAGGGAGAGATGGCTATGTCTATCCTATCCCTTTTTTGGTTCAGTCTTTGGTAGTAGGTGCGATATTGAAGGAGTTTAGGGCTAAGGGCTCCATCATTTGAATGGTGGTTGGGTCGTGGATATCCATTGGACCTTTAGATAAGGGGATTAATGATTGAATATATGCGTTCAGTCATGAAAGCAAGAGGCAGATTTGATTGGTTTGGTGGAAACCAAAGTGAGGAGTGGAAAGGCGGCCAGAATTACCAGATGCTTAGGAAAGGATTGTAGCTAGGTAGTTGTTTGTTGTTGGCATTCCTATTCTAGTAGTTCTCTTTCCTCTAGGCTAGAGAATATCTTCTTTCTAGATGTATTCTCAATATCGAAAGAATCGCTCTTCGTTCCCTATGTCTTACCTAGAGTAGTCGCTCCCCTTCTCGGATTGCCATGAATGCTGGCAATTAGTGAGGAACCCTTTGTGGATTTTCTGAATCAGTTCACCAAGCCAATATGCCTTGATCCACCCGAGGAGAATCCAAGTGAAAGCAGCAACCAGAGTGATAGTAGCATGTGATCCTTCGTTCCTTTCCAGCCCATGTTAACTATTCCTAAAAAGAAAGGAAGGCTCAGAAGGACTTGCCCAAAGCAGAAATTGAATATACAGATGGAATGGTTCATTTCCCTGTGTTCTATCACTCCCCCCTCTTACTTAAAGGAAGAAATCACAACCAGGGATATATTCACCTCTATCTTAGGTAGCCTCCTCACTAAACACAAATAAGAGCTAGCTTGCATTGAGAATGAGGGGCTAGTATCGGAAGTGATAATAAAAGTGGGATGCTGTCACTCTGCTTTAGCACAGTTTATATAAAATCATAGGGAAAAAAACTGTAAAATTAATGCCCTGTGTTAGCGTGCTGTAGATTCTGGTAAGAACTGCCTCTATGCAAAAGTTTCAGAACTTATGAACCTTAGAAATTATCCCCTACCCAATATTTGGACCCTCCCCACTTTTTGCGACGAGCAATCCGTGAGAATAGCAAATCTAGCTCCTATTTCAACAAAAGAAGAGGAGCGAAGCGTCCATGAGTTGAGACAGAGAAGTTCTGACTAGGAGTTTCCCCACGAGAGTCAGAGGCAGTATCAGCACCGAAAAAAGTAGGGATAGGTGCAGTCGCAACCTAAAAGGAAAAGAATATAAGAATTACTAGTCTTATAATCGAGTTGGACCAAAATTTTGATTTCTTCGAGCGATCGTGCGATACTTTTTCTCTTCTCATTCGAGATATTATGTGCAATTAATGAACCTACGGGTCGCTCCTATCCTGCAGTTCGATACACTACTCTAAGGCCAGTTGCCTATACAGCATCTTGCGTTTATAGTACAGTCAGCTTTGGTTATCGCTATACCCTCTCTAGACAAATAATTTGATTCAAGCCACTCCACTACTGGTACAGTAACACCCTGCCTTAACAATCGCATAGGCACCCGGGAACCTTACTCAGTAAAGAAGGGGGCCAATAAAGTAAATCAACCGAAGAACGGGACTCTAGATAGTTCAACCAAATCTATCATTTGTCAGCTATATGAGATTGATTCTTTTTCCTCTGTTGACCCTCTGTGTAGCGTAAAGGTAGGAGGGCCCTTTCTCTTTTGATAGCTAGAATTTATTTCCTGAGGGAAGTAACTAAGTCAATCTGGCAACTAAAGAGGTAATAGCTAGGAAAGGTCCCTCTTCCTAACTATAGATAGGGAATGTGGAGAAGTGGATCGGAAATACTCTTCGGATCCTGGGGGGAGCTCGTGATCCTCAGCTAGTCACCTGAAAAAGACTGAACACTCCGGTCGGGGGTGCCGGAATTAGCACTCCGACGGATAAGTCAGTATCCACTCTCTTGGTTGCTTATGCCTTAAGTTATATTTACTTGTTCTCACATACCTCTTTTGGCTGATACTCCTCTTATTTATAGTCGTTCTTGATGTTGACAGTTGGGCCCACTTTTCGTTCAATAAACAATTACTCACTCGGCTATATCTTCAAATTCGGCCCTATCTGCAACTGATAAAGGCCGATCTGGTTATTCGACCCTTTCTACAACTGGCAAAGGCCGATCTGGATATTTGACCTCTACCCTTCGGGCCTGGAGCCGTATTGTAGACGATCTAATTGCCTTTTTTAACATATTCGGCTATCCTATGTAATAAATTTTCGGCCCCTACAATTGCCCCCCAAACATCCTACTAATCGTCAGTTTAGACGACATGTTTGGTTTCGGACTTAGAGGATCAAAAAATATGGCGGTTTCCCTTCTTTCAATGCAAGCGTCAGAACGCCTACTCTTTTTAGGCATGATTACAGTTTCCCGCCCCCTTCGTACGCTTCATTCATTTAATATGATTTGAAACCGTGTTGTCTCTTCGTTTGTATGCTTTTTCGAATGAACAAGGCTTCTCGTTAGTTGTCAGTTCACCTTCCTCGCTTCACGCCCTCTGCAACTTCTCTCCATCTCTCCTTGACTTCATTTCTTGTAAGTTCATGTCTCTTCCATTTCGACTCCTTTTCCTTGTTTGTTTACTACTTAGAGTACCCATTTTACCTTCTATGATGGCAAAGCATCTGAGAGCCCTTCTTTTGGCAGAGCGAATCTCTGGTTTCCGTCGTCATTTCTCCATTCCTAACGATGTCCATCTGTCACTCTTGGCAGAGAACGTGATTGATACAGAGAGGACTGACGAAAGTACAATCGTCTTTCCTCTCTTGTCAATTGCTGAGGGGAGAGTCCGTTTCCCCTTCATCCTCTTTTAAGGACTATCCTTCGTCATTGGGGTCTAATCCCTTCTCAGCCAAACGTAAACTTTTTCCGAATAATAATGGGTGTTGTAAAACTAAACCGGCGCCTTAGGCTTAACGTTGGCGTCCCTGCCATTCGGCATTGTTATGCTTTGGCCAAATCCTCTGGACGACAGGGGCGCTACTTCCTCAGAGCCAAGGGCACCAACCATCACTTGGTCACTATGCTTGCCAGCTCTGGCAAGCGAGTTGACGATGTTATGGTTGTGGTTCGTGGAAACTGGGAATTCGGCGAGGGCGAAGATCACTAAGATCCAGTGCCCAGGCGAAGGGGCGAACTAGGTGTCCGTTTAACCCCCCATGAATTTTTATTAAATATTTTGTATTCAAATTCCATGTGTTTACCGTTTAAATTGTACAGGAAACAACTTGAAGAAAGTTTTAGTTTCGGTCGATAACGCCGTACTTGCATAGATCAGAATGGTACTCCAGTTCGTTGGCCGTCCAAATCTCCAAAACAAGGGAGGGCGGCCCACATTCTTTTTCGATACGAGCCGACCTATACCTCTTTTTTGGCGGTGGAACATATCCCGATCCCTAGGGGCGAACAACATCTTACGGCGCTTGTTTTTCCGAATTTCAAGAATCTTAGGCAGATCGGTTTTGAGGAATCAGACTCAGAACCGAAGGCCGAACAAGTTGCTGAAGGAGTCGAAGAGGAGCCGAATCAGCCATTTTTGGACGGATCCGGCGTACCAGAGGAGGTCGACGCGGCACTAACTTTTGCTTTTGAGGAAGTCGACCTTAATCCTCCATCCACTTTCGATCGAGCGGACGTGCCTTTGAAGGATATCTTTACCGATTTAGGAGACCTACTCGGCTCTTATTCTGACAACATGGCTTGTGAGTCACTATCTCAATTGGCCAAACGGAAAAACGCCGAGAGGATAGCCGCGCGTTGAAGAGCCGAAGCCGAGCGAAACCAACCTCCACCCCCTCCACCCGATGCGAGAGAAGAAACTCCTCCACCTGTTCCTGTCGAGGTGGTTGAGACCGAAGTGGCTAAAACGGAACCTATTGTCGATCAACAGGAGGGTCAAGTGTCGGAGCAAAGGGAGGAAAAATGCCCGGCCGAGCACGAGGCTGACTATTCAGAACCGATTGATAAACGGCCACGCATGGATGAATCTGACTTGGTCGTACTGTTTACAGTACAACCCAAGATCAGGAACGTGCCGGTTACCTCTGATGCATCGGCTATAAGAGACCTAGCCATGGCCTTGAGCTTGGCATCTTCCATTTCTCTGCCGGCTGACAGAGCTGCTTTTAGGGCTGAGTCCAATCTGCTGGCCATTGCTTTAGCCACTCAGTCGGCGATATTGGTACGTGCCCCTTTATAATTTTGCGAGGTTAGCCCAAAGTAAGGTTTTATATTAGCTTACTGATCCCTTGTTTTGCAAGTGGCGGGAAGAATAGCCAAAATTGGCCGTCGCCAGCACGACGCTATCGGACAGATCGGCTTTCTCTTGGTCGAGTTGGAAAATGAGAGGACTAAAGTAGCAGAGGCCTCTCTCCGAGCCGAGTCTGAGGCCATGAAAGCGGCGGCAGAGAGAGCTAGGGCTGATGCCAAAGAAAATAAGGCGAGGACTGCCGACGAACTAAGAGCGGCCGCCGAGGGAAGAGCGAATGTAGCCGAAGAAGCACTCAAGTCTGCCAATGAGACAATTGCCAAGCTGGAGGCCGACTTGGAAGAGTCAAAGAGGGCGATGGCAAATGCCGAGTCCGCGATTTCTAAGTCGTTCCAGAAAGGCAAAGAAGTGCCGAAATTCGAAAATAGGGGGTTCAAACATGGCTGGCTCAAAGCCTTGGCTGCTGTTAACGTGGTGTCGGAGCAGCCGATTCCGTACGAGCAGGTAGACATTGAGCCGCTGGAGTTTGACCCCGAAGACAGATCTAGAGTCAAGTATTTTTCTCTTTGTTTTTTGGTACTGTGCGTATAGGTTTTGTTATTATTTTTGACTGTCCACTTTTGTAAGAAGCCGATGTAGGGTAGTTTTCATCTGTAAAATGACTTCTGTTTATTTTTAGTTTATGAATGAAAATTACTTTTGCCTTTGTGCCGGATGAATGTGCCTGTTAACAGCTAAGTAAGATGTAAAATTAATCCAGCGTGACAGTAACTATAGCACCGTAACTTATTACTTTTGCCTTTCTAACTTGTGAATGTGCTTGTTAACGGCTAAATAAGACAAAAAATTATGAAATGAATGAAACGATCTGTAGAATCAATCCAGCTCACGAATAACTCTATAGCACTGCAACTTAGCCGAATAAACTAATGAATATGCACTTGCCCCAGCAGGTTGGTGAGGACCAACAAAAGATGGCAGTTCAGGGGCGTGCTGGGGCACAATGTATATTAATGAATAGGACGGAATGAATAAGATGCGTCTGCCCTTGTCCCAGTGAGTCAATGAACAAGACTGCCGAATTAATGAATAAAACCTAAAAACAGCAGGTCAAGGCTATGCTGGGGCACCGTTGATATTCGGCTCAAATAGATTGACGAATTTGCCCCTGCCCCAGCAAGTTTAAACAAGACTGCTGGGGTACCATGGATATTCGGCTAAGAACTCTGATATTTGAGCCGAATAGATTGACGAACCTGCCCTTGCCCCAGCAAGTTTAAACAAGACTGTTGGGGCACCATGGATATTCGGCTAGGAGCTTTGATATTTAAGCTGAATAAATTGGTTAATTTGCCCTTGCCCATGGCTGTATAACAATTATCGGTCGTTCATGAATTCGTTGGGGCAGCTTTTTCTGTTCAGCACAGTGACTTACGTAAGGTCGAATAGATTAACTAATAAGCCCGTGTCCCAGTGGATGCATGAACTGGGACGCCGAGTATTGGTGGCTCATGGAATGACTGGGTACATGATTTAATCGGCGCCAGACTTTTGAAGTTTAGCATTATTGAGATGGCCTTGGGGGTTCTGCACCCATAGAGAATAAATGTGATGAGTGCTTCATGCGGGTAGGTCTCATTAGTGTGTTCAAACTCAATTGGCACCAGTCTTTTGAGTAAGGGTAGATAAGTGTGAATGTCAAGTAGACTATTCTTCAACAGTAGAGGAGAGGGGAGGACATTGGTTGAGTTGGACGCAGAGATGGATCGTAGTGGCAAGCCTAGGCGCACGGGTAGTAGGATGTCGAGGGAGTGGGGGAGATGCCAGTCCCCACGTCATCGAAGTAGGTCACCCAGAAGGGAAAGACAACAACGGGGCAACTCCCCTCAACTACGCTCAAGAGGAGAATCCAATGCGACACCGCGCCCGCTGAGTTTTGCGGTTTTTGTGGGGAACAAACTGATGACTGAAGCGGATTCGATTGTGCACGACCCAACTATGGCAGTCGAGTTCGCTCGACAGATCTTTCCACCAGAAGTCCAGCAGTCGATGGTTAGTCGACGGGATTTTGAAGTGTTTCGGAAAGGCATCTATGGAGCGGTGAGAGGGCTGTATACCGCCTATGAAATTGGCATGCGTCTACGTGCCGCGCAGCGGAAGTTAGAGCAGAAGGATGAACGCATTCGGAGTTTAGAAGCTCGCGCGGAAAAAGGCTGAGCGTGAGCTGAAGGCCAAGACTGCCGAGACACATTCGGCCGGCTCAGGTAATCCAATTGTGGAGAAAAGGGTGACCCAACGGCTGTTAAGTCATACGATTGCCGATTGAGATACGACAAGTATGTTCGCAATAGAGAATGCGAAGGTTGCGGCCTATAAACGAGGCTTCCACGACGGCCGGAAAGTTGGGATCGACAAGACGAAGGAAAAGCTCGCCGATGAAGTTTGCTGGTGTGAGAATCAAGGATTCAAGCATGGGTGGGTTAAGGCCCTTCGTGCCGCGGAGGCTCTCTGGGCAGCAGGCATTGACTCGGCGTCACCGTTATATTAGAGCAACGATTTTCCTTTTGCGGCTTACGAAGTCGAAAAGAGCGACGATGAAGACGACTCCGAATAAAAATGAATCTATTGTAGCATTCGTAACGCAAGTTGAATGTAAATTATGTAATCTCGATCAATTTAATAAAACATATCATTTTAAGTGCTAGAATGTTGTTTTCGCTATTTATCATTTTTCATCTATGCTCGTTAATTAATAATACAAATGGAATAATCGTGATACCCACAAAGGGCGCTCCGATTTCGGAGGCTTTTTACTCGGCCCAAATGTGTCACACACGGATGGGGCTCCGATTTCTGAGGCTTTTTACTTGGCCCAAACGTGTCGTACACGGATGGGGCTCCGAATTCGGAGGCTTTTTACTCGGCCAATCGTGATTCACGAAGGGCGCTCCAAATCCGGAGGCTTATTCGTTCCAAAAGTGCCATGCACTAACGGGGCTCTGAATTCAGAGGCTTTTTACTCAGCCAATCGTGATTCACGAAGGGCGCTCCGAATCCGGAGGCTTATTCGGCCCAAAAGTGTCATGCACGGGTGGGGCTTCGAATTCGGAGGCTTTTTACTTGGTCAATTGTGATTCATGAAGGGCGCTCCGAATCCAGAGGCTTTTTCGGCCCAAAAGTGCCATGCACTGACAGGGCTCCGAATTCGAAGGCTTTTTACTTGGCCAATCGTGATTCACGAAGGGCGCTCCGAATCCGGAGTCTTATTCGGCCCAAAAGTGCCATGCACTGACGGGGCTTTGAATCCGGAGGCTTTTTACTTGGTCAATCGTGATTCACGAAGGGCACTCTGAATTCGGAGGCTTTTTACTTGGCCAATCGTGATTCGCGAAGGGTGCTCTGAATCCGGAGGCTTATTCGGCCCAAAAGTGCCATGCACTGACGGGGCTCCGAATTCGGAGGCTTTTTACTTGGCCAATCGTGATTCACAAAGGGCACTTTGAATCCAGAGGCTTATTCGGCCCAAAAGTGCCATGCACTGACGGGGCTCCGAATTCGGAGGCTTTTTACTTGGCCAATCATTATTCACGAAGGGCGCTCCAAATCCGGAGGCTTATTCGGTCCAAAAGTGCCATGCACTAACGGGGCTTCGAATTCGGAGGCTTTTTACTTGGAACTAAAATTCCGTGAAGTGATACAAAAAGTTGCATTATGAAAGTGAAAGTTGTATACGGCGAATACACAAAACAAGTCATGACCCACATGCCAGGTTAATGATAAAATTTATGCAAATGCGTGGAATTCCAAGGGCGTGGCAGACTCTTCCCAGACATGTCTTTGAGTCGATATGCCCCTGTACCCGCGATTGAATCGATCTGATAGGGGCCGTCCCAGTTAAGACCCAGTTTTCCGTCAGCCGGATTCTTGGCAGCCGGAAATACTTTCTTGAGGACCAATTCTCCTGGGGCATAGCGGCGTAGCTGTACACGTTGATTATATGACTTAGCAAGCTATTGCTGTACCGTTCTAGAAGAGTTTTAGTACAAGTGGACAAGGGCACGGTCTCGTCGTTCTTCAATCAAAGTCAAGTCCAAGGCCAACATCATGTCATTTCGGCCCATATCAAAAACTTTCGATTTCAAGGTTGGGAGGCCAATCCCCAAGGGAATGATTTCCTGGGTTCCAAAGCGTAAAGCAAACGGCGTTTCCCCGGTGGATCGCCTCGGCGTAGTGCGATGAGCCCACAACACACTCGGCAATTCTTTAACCCATTTGCCCTTAGCTTTCTCCAACCTCTTCTTGATGCCATCCAAGATGGATTTGTTAGAAGCTTCGGCTTGACTATTGCTTTGTGGGTAAGCCGGCGTGGAGAAATAAGGCTGGATACCATACTTACTGCACAGCTCCCGGTAGACGCCACAATCAAACTAGGTGCTGTTGTCTGAGATAAGTGCTCTTGGAATGCCGAATCATGTTATGATATTTCTCCATACAAAGCCCTTAACATCAACATCTCAAATGTGTGTTAGTGCCTCCGCTTCAACCCATTTTTGTGAAGTAATCTGTCGCGACAATCAAGTATCGTTTGTTCCCTGGGGCCCGTGGCAATGGTTTGACGATGTCAAGTCCCCATTGGGCGAACGGCCAGGGACTGTGATAGAGCTCAACTCTTTAGCAGGCAAATGGGTTAAAGGGGAAAACTTCTGACACTACTCACATTTCTTGACGTAATTTTCGGCATCAGCTCTCATTGTCGGCCAATAATACCCTTGTGTCACAGCTCGATGAGCCAAAGAGTGCCCGCTGGAATGGGCACCACAACTACCTTCATGTATTTCAGTCAAGAGTTCTTTGACCTTATTCGGATGAACGCATTCTAGATTTGGACCGGAAAGGGATTTTTTGTAGAGCTTTCCTTATGGATCCAAGTAATATCGCAGGGCTTTGTTTCGTAGTTTGTGAGCTTCTTTCTTTTCTGTAAGGAGCTATTCAGAAGATAGGAATGCAGCGATAGGGTCCATCCAACTTGGACCTAATTCTATGACATTAATTTGAATTGACTTTGAGGGGGCAATGCTCGGCTCAGGGATAATCCCACCTCAATTGTCCCTGTTTGTTTTTTCTGAGTTGATGGCGGAACTAGCAGCCAGGGTATCCGCATGTGTGTTTCTGATTCCGGTTATTTGGTTTAGTTCATCATGATGGTCGAATTTTTGCCTGCAACGAATTTGCCGTTTTCATGTAAGCCGCCATTCGGTCATTTTTGGCTGTGTATTCCCCTTTCTTGGTTAATGCCCAACTTTGAATCGCAAAAGACTAGCAGACGCCGAGCACCAAGGAGATGTGCTTTCCGTAGATCGGTTAACCGTGCTTTGTATTCGGCCTCATTATTCGATGCATCGAAGCCCAGTTTGACAGCCTGCTCGATTATTGCCCCGTCGAGAGCCATGATCACTACGCCCGCCCCACTGCCGCGTTGATTGGATGATCCATCACAGTACAACTGCCAAATGTCCCCAACATAAATTCTCCAGTTCGGCTTAGGTTTAGATTGAATTTGATCAGATTTGAACTCGGCGAGAACCCCAGTGAATTCGGCCACAAAGTCGGCGAGCACATGCCTCTTGATTGAGGTTCTAGGAAGAAATTGAATATCGTACTGGCCGAGTTCAAGAGCCCACTTTGAAACCCGCCTTGATGCTTCTTCACTGCGGAGTACCGACCGGAGGGGGTGGTCCGTTAGTACCCCGATGGTATGCCCCTGAAAGTAATGCATCAGTTTTCTTGCTGCCATGACGAGGGCTAGGATGAGTTTTTCCAACGGAAGGTAACGAGTTTCGGCGTCGACCATGGCCTTGCTCACATAATAGACTGGTCGCTGCTCTCCTAGCTCTTCCTTTAACAATACGGCGCTGACGGCTCGGTCGGAAACTGCCAGATATAAAATGAGCGGGTCACCTGCTAAAGGTGTTGTCAATAATGGAACTGATCGGAGGTAAGTCTTCAAACCGTTGAAAGCGGCTTCGCACTCAGAGGTCCATTCAAATGCTTTACCTGCCGTAGGGTATGAAAGAATTGTCGGCAGCAATCTGTGGAATGACTGATGAACTTGTTGAGTGCGGCAGCCATCCCCATCAGCTTTTGAACCTCCCTGACCGATCGAGGGGAGCCAAGTTCAAGGATTGTTGTGATTTGCTTCGGGTTGGCTTCGATTCCTCGGTGGTTGACAATGTAGCCAAGGAATTTGCCGGATCCAATCCCAAATGCACATTTGGAAGCGTTCAGCTTCATTTTGTACTTGCGTAAAATGCCGAATGTCTCTTCTAGATCGGCTAGATGAGTTTGCTCTTGTTTGGACTTGACCACCATGTCGTCAATGTATACTTCCATAGTACGGCCGAGTTGCTCTCTGAACATGGCCATGACTAGTCTTTGGTAAGTTGCCCCTATATTTTTCAGCCCAAAAGGCATAACCTTATACCAATAGGTTCCTCTTGGGGTGAGGAATGCAGTTTTGTTTTGGTCCTCCGGATGCATGGTGATTTGATGGTAGCCTCTGTAGGCATCGAGAAAGCTCATACGTTGATGACGTGCCGTGGCATCTGCGAGTTGGTCTATTCTGGGGAAGGTAAAACAATTCTTGGGGCAAGCTTTGTTTAAGGCCGTGAAATCCACGCAGACACGCCAAGTCCCGTTTTTCTTCTTGACAACCACAGTATTCGACAGCCATGTAAGATAGGTCACTTCTCGGATTGCTCCAGCATCAAGCAACCGGTTAACTTCTTCGACAACAGCAGTAGTGTGTTCTGCGGCTGACCGCTAGCTTTTCTGAACAATCGGCTTACATTTGGGGTCAACATTTAAACGGTGCTAAGAAACAGATGGATCTATCCCCGACATCTCATACGGTGACCATGCAAATACATCAAGGTTGTCGAGCAAGAAGGTGATTAGCTGCTGCCTGTCGACTTGATTCAGGGAGGCGCCGACCATGAAAAACCTGTCAGGATTTCCATCAATTTCAACTTGATCCAGTGCTTCCGTGGCCTTTTCACTTGGGGGTCGTCCAACTTCATCGAGGCTCTCCCGATCCGGTATCTAAATAGAATTCACCTCCAATTCTCTTGGTGTCTTGGCGGTAAGAAAACAACATGCTTGTGTCGATTTTTGGGAACCACAGATTTGTTCAATGCCGCGTTCAGTCGGGAAGCGTAGCAATTGATGATAGGTACTGGGCACGGCCTGCATGGTATGCAGCCAAGTTCATCCCATGATGAGATTATACGGCGAAGGCCGTTTGACGACTAAGAACTCCACATCTACTATTCGGGGAGCCCGCTCGAACTGGCAGTGTGACTTTGCCCAACGGGTATTCTGGATTAGCATTGAAGCCGAATAACGGATAAGGAGCCGGAGACAGGTCCGACTCGGTGAACCCGAGTTTGATAAAGGTCTTGTAATACATAACTTCTGAAGTACTCCCCTGGTCTATGAGAACGCGTTCAACGGTGAATCAGTTTACGCGTAGTTCGACGACTAATGGATCAATGTGGGGGAGTGTTACGCCGATCAAATCAGAATCGTCGAAGGTAATACTCAAAGCTTCATGGGGCCGTTTTGCTGGTGTGATTTGCTTTTGGAGGTCAGGATGCGACTGAATTGTATGTACCGCGGACGACGTTGCCAGGCTATATATCATAAGAATTACGCCGAGTGGAGGTGAGTCCTGCCGTAAAACTACCGTTTTGGTTGAGTTGTCTTTTCTGACGTACTGCTTAAGCCAACCATCCTGTACCAATTCCTCAAGATGATCCTTCAATGCGTAACAACTCTTGGTATCATGGCCCTGGTCCTTGTGATACTCGCACTGCCTATCTCGTCTCCTCGTGTCGGGGGGTCCCACCATTTTGGATGGCCATTTGAAGAACGGAAGGTGTTGGACTTTAGACATAACCGTGCTGATCGACTCTGACAACTTCGTTTATTTCTTGTCCGCACGCTTTGTACGCCTGCTATCTACTTGAAGTTGTTCACTAGCTCGGTGGGAACACTGGTCGTTTGATCGGCGCGAATTCCGTCCCCTGTCTCGTTTAGTCCGATTCCATGGTTCAGGGCTCCGTGATGGTACAGAATTTATCGGCTGAACGATTTCAGAAGGGGCTGTCTTGTTGGCTTTGTTCCTGGCTTTAACCCGCAGAGCGTCATCTTTCTTCATCAATGACCATACTGTTTTGGGGGGCCTTCTAGTCAAGGAACTGCGGAGGGCACTATCAGGATGCAACCCCATTTTAAAGGCGGTGATGGCCATGGAGTTGTTGCAGGCGTCATCTACAAGATTAAAGCATTCCCAATAGCGTGCTGAATAAGCTTGTAAGGTTTCCCCCGGTTGGATCTGCATTGCCCAGAGAGAGTTGGCTTGCTTCGGCTGGACCTCATTGGTGATGAATCTTGCCCTGAAGGATTTCTGTAATTGATGGAAGCTTTTGATTGACGCCGGTTCCAACTTATAATACCATCTCATGGCCAATGGTCCCAAACTGCTCAGAAATATTCGGCACATGATAGCCTCGTCGTCTACGTGCAGCGTCATGGCCTGATTATAATGACGGATGTGATCAGTGGGATCGGATTTTTCGTCATATAAGGTGAACGATGGTGCTTTGAACTTTTTGGGTAGTACTGCCTTTGCGATCCGTCGCACAAAGGGATCATGTTGGTCCTCTTCGTCTGACCGATGTCGTCTTCGCTTATTTCGTGCACGCGGACTTTCTTCGAAGGGACTGGAGGTTTCAACTCGTCCCTTCTTTTTGGGTTCTGGGGATAATGAGTTAGAATCACTGTCACTAACTTGTTTTCGAACTCGAGGTCATCGACCATCCTCTCTCAGAGGTCGTCCCGGATCTTGGTGTGCGGTTTGTTGGGACTTCACCACTTCCAAGGCCAGATCCTTACGAAGGTGCTCGTTCTTAGCGATCATGTTTTCTATCCTCTGTTCATTTTGCTTGGCTTGTTCCATGATCGCTTGCATTGTCTCATGCGCTGAAGTCGAAGTTCAAGGCCCGTCGCGCGGTAATATTCTCTGGTCCGAGCATGTTGCTTGGAGTGGTATCATCTCGTGGTGTAAGGTCATTAGCAACTACCGGAGGATCTTTTGTCACGCCCGCCATGGATATGCTGGAGTATTCCCACAGACGGCGCCAATTGTAGGGAAGTGGATCGGAAATACTCTTCGGAGCCTGGGGGGAACTTGTGATCCTCAGCTAGTCACCTGAAAAAGAATGAACACTTCGGTCGGGAGTGGCAGAATTAGCACTCCGACGGATAAGTCAGTATCCACTCTCTTGGTTGCTTATGCCTTAAGTTATATTTACTTGTTCTCACATACCTCTTTTGGCTGATACTCTTCTTATTTATAGTCGTTCTTGATGTTGATGGTTGGGCCCACTTTTCATTTAATAAACAATTACTCACTTGGCTATATCTTCAAATTCGGCCCTATCTGCAACTGATAAAGGCCGATCTGGTTATTCAGCCCTTTCTACAACTGGCAGAGGCCGATTTGGATATTCGGCCTCTACCTTTCGGGCCTGGAGCCATATTGCACACGATCTAATTGCCTTTTTTAACATATTCGACTATCCTATGTAATAACTTTTCGGCCCCCACAGGGAAGTAGTCTTGGCTGTTAGCTATGTATGACTATTGACCATTGAGTGCTTCTGGATTCAAGGATTGCCCAAAGACTGCCTGAAAGCGGGAGCGAAGCTAGGGGAAATAAGTGCCTTTCTTTTGTTCCATCTGTGGAAAAGCCTTTTGATGAAGATAAGGTCGACGAATAACCAACGTCCTTAATTTGTCGAGTAAATAGAGAAGGTATAGGTTTGTTATGAATGGCCCAGTATCAAATATAGGTAATAATATCAGCAAAAGAACATTTTCCCCTGCTTCTAGACATGCTGAGCTCCACATATTCATGTACAGTAAAAGGGGGGATCGATTCTGTGAAAGATGGGATCAATAAATAGAAATTCACCGAGATTTTATCTTGGTGAGATCTTCAGTAGTATATCGAGGGTGTCTTTAGAGTATACCGAATCAGTATAGAAAAGAAATGAGAACTTCAAATGATTGAACTTTTGTTTCAACAACTTCTCAATTCAGTTAAGTTAAAGGAGTTCCCATCCCTAGCTGACAAACAGCTAAACCAAGGCTTCCTCTTCAAGATTTGACCCATTACGCCAGGACTTGATATCCCCGTGCCAACTGAAAAATGATCGATGATCTCTTAGGAAAATGAAAGATCGGTTTGATTTAAAGCTTTCCCTCTTTCTACTTTTCCTCTCTCCTTTTGTTTGTGCTTCCACCCGGGCTTCTCATTTTGTTTTATAGAGACCCGAGGAAATTTTTATACAAATGAATGTAGAAAGGTGAGGCACTTTCCCGGGCATACGGGAAAAAAAAATCCAGGATGACGGCTTTCAAAGGACGAGTAAGGGACGGGGAGGCCCTTTAAGTATAGGCGATTGAATATTGAAGTTGTGCAATCTCGTCTTTGGTTAAGGGCCAGGGCTGGAGTGAAGAGCCACAAAAGCACATGTCAGGAATTGTATAACAAGGACCGATAACTACATACGATCTGATACTCACTTCCTTGAAAAGAGGGAGACGAGTTATTCACTTGCGAAAGATAAAGTAGGGGGAGTAAGGCTTTCTCTTTCTGTCCACGTGGGCAAGCAAGTAGGAGTAGGAGTCCCATTATGAACAGTCATTAAGGCGATCCCCAATCTCACTCGGCTTGGGGCGATCACTTGAACAGGGCGGGATTGATCGATCTACATCAAGAATTTTGACTTCACTTGTTTTTCGCGCTCATCAGCGGATCTATTCCAAAGGGCCTCTCTTCTTGGTTTCTTTTTTTTCACATGAGTGACCAGAATGAAAAAGAATTCAAATAGATCTTTCTCTTATTAACATTGGGATGAAGACCAGTAGCAAGAGAGAAAGCATTCAGGATTCTTTTAACACTTTGAAAAAAGGCCGGGTCACCTTCAGAGAATATGAAAAGATCATCTACTAGCAGTGCTTACGCCCCTGATATTAGGGTAAGCAGCCCAGTCTAGTTAACCCGGCTCTTGTAAGGAATACAGAGGAAAAGACCGCTATTGCTATTGATACCATATTAAACCAAAAGAGGCTGGCTTCATACTTCCCACACCCACAAGGGAATCAACATTCGATTTGAAACTATTGGCCAACTTCCGGGGTTACATCTTTTCTGGTTATATCAAGAGAAAGCATTAATAAGGGACAACATCCCATGTCCACCAGAACATCGATGTAAGGAAGAGGAAAATGCCTAAGCATCCCATACATAACCACCGAACTGACATTCTCCGTATTGAGTTCTCTCAGGTTCCAACTCTTGTTATTCCGTAATAATATAATATAAAAAGGTTCATGACCATTGATCGGTCGGAAGGTTAAGAGTAAGAGATATTATTTATGTTTAAAGTCAGGCTTTGCTTATGACCACGCTTGTTGACCATGCATGTCTTTGATCCCCTCGACCAGACCTTGCCCGAGATCACTGAAGTACGCGAGTTGAGCTTAGCCCTCTTCCCATTAGACTTCTTCTTTAGGGACGGACGAACCTAGTTCAACATGTTAACCGAGCCAAGCCAACAACAAGAAAAAGCCCTATTCTATTGGCTTAAGATTCGTGAGAAAGAGCAGGATATGTTGGTTTGAGAGAAACGGGATCCGTTAGTTAGGCGTCCATCCAGGAATAAGAAAGATTGAGTATATGGAATTCTTAAACCTCAGGTATTGGAGTCCAAAAACTCCCGTTGCCACATCGAGATATGAAAAACCATCTTTTTCATACGATTCTTGTGGATCTGGGTGTGTTTGAATTCAGCCTCTCGTTAGGTCTTCACTGAAGGATTGTCCACCTTCTCAAGTGCCTCTACCATACCCTTAGAAAGTGACAGCAGATGACTTCCATTACTAAATGGAAGAACTTTCTATTGAATGGCACATGGTTGTTGTCTCATTTCTTTTCTATACTGATTCGGTATACTCTAAAAACCAGTATGTGATCGGGGTGAGCAGTGGTTAGATATAGGGGCAGCTTCGCCAGCTTGGATTGGAACGAAGGGCTTCACTTTCTGATCATTTTTTGAGGCCGGTTTGGATGAGTGTGGGCAAGTTCGGGATTCGCTCTCGCTTTCGGCTTGGAGCGGCTCACCCCCCTTGGTGGTGGCTGAACTCGCCGCAGAGTCTAGTAGCGAGCAAGACTATCTTGGTGAATGCAATAAGAACCGGCCGCTCGTGGAATATCAGAGGCATAGGCAACATCAAATCAAGAAAGAGGGTTACCAAGCTTGTAAAGATGTATAATATATCGTTATTGCTATTCTTGAACCGATCCTTCAACTAGTATTGCTTCTCATGATTCTCAGTCGAGGGTTGATTCTTCTCATCAGGTAATAGTAGATGCCATTGACTCATCTCTGGCTGCTAACAATTCCAATGTTGATAATTTTGGTATTCAGGCTATTATGCCTATTATCTCTCGTCAATCAGAGGAAAATCCCTGCGCCCCCTTGTGGAGCATGGGTTCGGGTTACTTCCTTCCAACTATTGTGCTTCTTATTTATTTTTTTACTCCAGTCCAGGCTATTCATGATCTTCATTTTGTGTTTGCTCACCTTTCAGTCAAAAGAAGGTGCATACATCTCTAAAATCTAGTCTGAAGACCATACGCCCCTTCTACCTCCAGAACTCGGAGGTTCTCAGGCCTCGAACGTACTTTCTATTGGAGAGGAAGCGAGTTGGCAAGTTAAAGAATTCAAAATGAATGGGATCCAAGTTTTTCATTCTCATTGCCGGGTAGAGGAGCGAAAGTAAGCCTACAACTAGGTAGCTAATCTAGGCATTCATTACCATATCAATGCTTGCATACTCGCAGCTGTAAACTCTCAGATATTCTTTTGATTTGCTTTGCAAGGCCAGGCCTCACACCGGATTCTGGCTCTTTAAAAAGTCCTGTCACTTTCCTGTCCCTATGTAGTCCACCGAAGAAGAGTAGGTTCCCCTAAGTAGGTGGAGGCATCTTCTTGGAACTTAAAAACAATTTCACTTGAATTCTTCCTGTGAGTGAATCCTATCAACTAGACTCTTCCGATGTACTGTCATGATCACATATTAGCTCAATTTTCTTGACGGTTTGAAGGCGAAGCTGCCTATTTCTTACGGCAAAGGGCGTTCCCTCCTCCTAACTCCTTTCACTTCTCCCAGGGACAGGGACTACAGCTTGACCTTCGGGGAATAACTCCGTGGGACCGAACACGTACTGGACCTTCGACTAGGCATTCTACCTTTGTCGAATCAGAACCAACCACCACTGCATTGCACTCGAAGAGTTAAGCGGCCGTCGGCGTCTTATTCTTATGAGTGGCCTATGTGAATATGAGCCAGGAGCAAGGATTCCGAAAAGTGAAATTCGATATTGCAAGTGCAAGTCCTTACACTCGACTTAAACAACCTTTGGACTACTAATATTAAGGCTGACTAGTCATATCCTAAATTCTAAAAGAATTGTTTTCTTAAGAAGTGGTGGGCCTACCCATCCCAACCAGGGGTATGCTGCAATTCGCGAAGAGCAGTGCCTTACGATGTTCATGACCAATAGGAAATGGTAGCTATTGATTTGGTTTGGTCGAAAGCAGAAATTTGAAAATGAGCATAGCCCTGAAGTATAAAATCGAAACCGCATGTCGGATGCGGAGCGAGAGGAATTCCTCTTCTACCTATTAGTCAGGAAACGACTCTCTCAATGTGGACAACACTGGGTGTTTCCGAGCAACGAGGCTTATACCCATTCGCATTAGTTCATCCAAAGTTCCTTACCCTTATGCACGAATTATTGAATAAGACATCTTCCTATCAAGGTTAAGGAGTCAACTGAGCATCTCAGCGGCGGGATTGAATACCTAGATCGAATCAGAGTTCACGCCACCCGCCCTGAACAAATAGGAGGCATGGGCCACAGGTTGCACATAAGCCGCCGGGTCGCACGACAGAAGAACACCAACATGTAACTTCCTCTATCAAATCAAAGAGTGGTTATTCACTATCACGAAAGACAGTAAGCCAAGGAAAAGAAGGAACTTTTAACCCTAAGGCTTATGGAATTGATGCTTTCAAGCGCAAGGCCCCTTTTTCAAAAGGAATTGATAGAGGTTGGATCAATAGCAATAGTTCAGAAGAAGGGAAGAACTAGTGGTATCTGTTTGAGGGCAGTTCGGTTCATCTACCCTGGGTGGGTCCCTGCCTTACGACTGATTGTTCGCAGCTCGGCTACGCCCCAAACAGGCCCAAAAGAGGCCCCACCCCATCAATTGGAAGGAACTGGCATTTCAAAAAGCTCTAAAGATCGAATGAGAACAGCGTGCTCTTGCCAACTAGCCGATCCAAAGGTTTAGTTTGGTTGAAAGTGTTGTCCGTAGACAGCGTGCTTAACACCACCGGATCTGATCAATGTGTTTGGGCTGCTGTTGTCAAATTACAAGAAGAGCCCACATATTGAAGCAGATCTTCACAACGGTCATCCATGGTATTCCGACATCAAAATAAACTTGGAAACCGGAGCTATCTACGTCGAGTGTGTCGATTGAAAGAGGAGGGGAGACAACTCAAATGCCAGTTCAGAAATAGAAAGAGTCATGCCGTTCAAAGTGGAATTCTTCTAAGATCCATTGCTCGATTTTGCTGCATGCTCTGCTCCCAAAATGCAGAGAGACTTGCGAGGGTAGATCCGGGTTGGTTGGTCCGGAAAGTTATGGGAGAGGCAGGCTAAGTGAAATAATATACTGGTGCCATTATAGAATCTTATGAATCACGCACGACACACTTTTTATATCTCCTCCGTCTACAAGGTGAACAGCTTAGCTTACAGCATAGTGTGTTCGCCACTCGCTGGCTGGTGCATTGGCCTTACCGTAAAGGAAACTCGTGACACGCCCCATATCTTGTGACACGTGAGTTTCCTTTGGGAGTAGGCACCAGTCAAAAGGAAACTCCAGCAGAAAGGCAAGTAGCAAGTCATGAGGATGGAGAAGCACTAGTTATCAACGCCAAGCAGCCTACAAGAACCACTTCTCTTCCTTCTTTATTATATCTTCCCTGGATTGACTAGTTTGATCTGGTTGACTTGCTCTCCATGATCTAGCCTTCAAAGAATTCCGATGAAGTTTGCCAAAGACACAACTTTCACAAATTCGATTGTCATAATCATATAAAGGTAAACCAGAAACTGAAGTAAAAATTTCAATATGGGGATCATCCTGGTCTTCACCCTTCAAGTGAACGTATAATAGAGCTTCAATCTAATATACACTGGAAATTGTGGGAGTTGATGATTAACAGGAGTCACAAAGATGTTATGATTGCGGCCGAAGCTTTACATGTGGAAAGTGAAAATATCCCTTTTCTTGAGTCCCTTTTGAAGAATTTGACCATAAACGGAGTACAACAAATGTATATGCAGTTGTCTCTTGTGTTTATCTCATAGCCTATGCTAGGCTAGCATCATGAAATTTCATATACCATTGCCGGGAGGATTGCTTAAGTCTAGAAAAAGATTGATTAAGTTTATACTGAATTCCTTTTGGTGTCTGCTATAGATGTCAACAACCAGGGCACATAGCCTTCTAATGTCCAAGTAAAGCCCCTAGAAAACTGGTGACACTTGTTGAAGATAAAAATTATGAGGAAGCTGCATTTGAGGAGGAGCCCGTAGCTGAGGCACATGTGACAGATCCTCAATATGAGGACTAAGAGATTCTTAAAGGTGATGGGATATTCTATTTGTACAGATATGGTAGAGGGGTGCATTTAATCCCATTTTTTTATTAGTTTTCATTCAGGCGCGAGGTAGAGCAGTTTGATAGCTCGCAAGACTCCATCTCCTGCGCGCTTGCCTTCTCTTAAGATGAGAACGCGAAGGGTGAACTCAAAGATTGAATTGAAGACTTCGTTGCGTTTGTGCCTGCCAAATAATATGATAAGGTGAGGAGTGATCAAGTTGGCCCTTGCGAACAGCTTGATGCACTATCTCCCTTCAACCCTTTGAGCGAAATGCGGCAAAATGAAGGAAAATCCATGGACCAATCCCATCATCTCCACCCCGTAGGAACTACGAGATCACCCCAAGGACGCCTTCGGCATCCAAGGGTCACGGACCGACTATAGAACCCTGCTCAATAAGTGGAACGCAACGCATTAGCTGTCTGCAACAGCAGGAGCCCTAAAGAGGAAGGGGGCAAGAGCACTCGACCCTTGAGAAATGAACATATAATGCTCTCTTATTCTTGTCAAAAGTTGAGGAAGAAGTTTCGAATAGGGGCTGGGAAGCGAACGGTCGCAGAGGAGAAATCGTAACTAAACATCAATACGACGTAATCGCTCCAGAGGCTTTGTGCAGATGAAAAGTCCTATCCATAGGTATGAGCTTAAGAACCTCCATACACCAGTCATGAGCAGGCCGCAATAAAGCTTGTTTAAGGCCATTGGGAAGAGCGAAAATTCGCACGGACTGGTTTCTTCAGCCCTTTTTCTATGTGTTGGTGTTCTATATGATCGACATAAGACTCGACTTGTTAGATATTATGGAGGTTTAGTAAGCACCATGCTGAATTTCTCTACCATTTTTTTCTTTTTTTCTCGGAACCACTGACAACTTCTATTTCCTCCGATCAATATGAAATAGTTCTACTCTCCCTAACTTGTGAACTGAAAGATTCTTTGATCCCTATCCCTATCCCTATCGACTAAGTCCGCAACGGAAAGAGTGATCCACGTAAACCATTGAAAGCAAGCTAGTTTACCAGTTAGACGAGCTACGGTACATTCTTGCTTCGTTTTTTTTGTAAAAAGCTCGACCAGTGAGAAAAAGTGTTTGGCCAAAGCCAAAAAGAGGTTGACCCACTTCATTCGCCAAGCAAATGATCTTCGCTTCGCGTGAACAACAAATCGACTGGGGGGTTGAGTCACCGGAAAGGAGCAAAACGAGAGAGTATGAGACAAAGACGAAAGCAAGGACGGGGCGATCCACCCTTTCCCGACTTGGAGCGTTTTGGAGACCCATTCCTATGTCCCCAGGATCAAGTATTGAATCCAAGAACCATAGAAAAAATATAAATATAAACTTGACATCGGCTATAATGGGAGTTGACGTATCCTCGATCTTAAGCCCCATCCCATAGGGTTCGACTTGACTTCAAGAGCTAGAAGAGCTACGAGCTGAGGTTGGTCGTAGATCTCGGGGACTAGCCCTATACTGACCAGAAAGACACCAAATTATCCTTATTGGGGCTTAGCCTTACTAAAAAATTGGAGATATATACTCCTTACTCTTAGCATAGTCAATTTTACCCAGCTTGAAGGAACGATGTTTATCCTCAATCCGGGTCTCGTATGTTGAGTTTTCATTCAAATAAGATGTTGCCAAAGATATCCTTATTCCTGATTTTAATATGTTGTTTTACGCTCTTAACTCTCTGAAAAAATATGTCAAAAGGAGAACCCCAAGCAGGCAAATTCCACGAATACTCTAAAATTTGTAAGAAGTCGGGATGTTTAATCCACAGAGCATTTCCATTATTTCAATTATAGAGGCAATCACACTACTCTTTCTCTTTCTGGCCGTAGAATTGTTGGAGCGAGCAGAGCAACGAAGCGAAGTAGGCTGTGTAATGCCTAGCTGATAGGTTAGCTCGCTCTATCAGGTATCGGATATCTGTCTCAGCTATAGGAAATAGCATCGGTGAGAAATGGGAAGATACTGTGCTATCATAGGGTTTGGGGTGTGGGCGTGTTTAGCGCCAGAATAGATGCTGTTGTAACCAGACGTGCTAACAGCCGTCGACCTCAAAAAAGTTATTAAAGTAGTTATTGTTACTCTTAACAATCTGGCTAGCACCTTCAGCGGGATTAACATAAGGAATCTCAACATCTATGTCCTCAGTCTCCTCGTCAATACTATCATCACAAAAGAAAGATTTGGGACCCTGGATGGGAAGAGAGTCGGCCTCCCAAGTGCATCCACCCCTCACCCAATCGAAGCATTCTCAGCTCTTCCTCAAGACCTGCCTATCAGAATACTTGGAAAGGATATGCTCCAATGTCGGACAAGGTTTTACTCAGATCATAGCCCAAGGGGAAATGATTGAGGCTGGCCTCAAGTCTGGTCGTCTCACTAAACGCTTTTTGTCAAGGAACAATGAGAGTTCATCCTCCTGCGTAAACAAGCTGCAGTTAAGAAGCCATAGAAGAAAGAGGGGCAGGTATCAACAATCTTACCTCTCTAGGTTCTTCTTGCAGCCTTATCCCTTTTCAAAATTCTTCTTCCCTTAGGATTGCCTTTGGAAGCCGGAACGTGGGGGTCATGATGATCCAGTGGGAGAGATTTTCCTTACAAAGCCAGAGAGCATTAATAACATTAATTGTAGTGATGGTAAGGAGATGTTGGAAATTAGACACTTCCTCGGCCCAGTCTAAAATGGAATGAGTAGCTCATGCCCGCTCTTTTAGTGAACGTGGCAGAATAGACCAGCTGAAGATGGAATAATGAACGTTGTGGAGCCTAGAGCCCGGGAAGCTCCTCCTCTTAATTCGAATGGTGGAGTGGCTGGTTCCGAAGCACAATCTGAGGTTCCTAGGGAGTCGTATTTGTTGAAGTTGACTAAGTTTGAGTGGAATTCTACTAAATTGGATAGAGATTGTGATTTGGAGAGTAAGATGGATCCCAACCTACTAAAATCCTTGCCACAAGGCACATCCCAGCATTATGAGTATATTGCCAATTAACTTGAATAACTTTATTATTATTAGAATCGTTTTTCTTTCCATAGCGCAAGTCCTTCCAGTATCTATAGAATGAGCACTGTAAACTATCTGCTTCAAAAAGATAGTTGTAAGAATGAAACTTCTTCGATCGGAAAAACTTACCTATTCTCTCTAATGCAATCAGAGATGTTTATGTGAATGGGATCACAAGTGACTTTCATCTACAAGCCGTAGTCATCTTAACTAATATTACGGGAGGAGGGGGATTCTAGCACTATATGTGCCCCCCATTGTCACTTAAAGGGAAAGCAAGAGAAGGGGGCCTGCTGGAAACCCTCGCCTTCGGCTCCATATTGATCAGGCCGTTTGCCATGAAGGGACATCATGACTATCCTTTCTGGTAATACCGGGCTGTATATGATCCTGATCAGTGATCAGTTTCTTTTAATATTCTAGATACTCGAGTAAGCTGTTCTTGTAGTGAATGAAAGAATGCCCTCTTAGGAGGACGACACATTAGGGGTATAGTAAGCACCCTCTTGCTTTCATAGCCTATATACGTATTCTGAAAGGGATGCTTCCACCGCCGAGGAAGATTCCATACCATAGAGAATCCACTATTTGGACTAATTGTTCCATCAAAGACGAAATATGAACTTCCTCTTCCTTGAGCGGCCAGCCTACTCTGGGCACCTGTAGGGATTAGTGCATGAGACCGCGATCCACAAACTGATGCATGGGACTCACCCTTTACTTGGGAATGGAAAAGGGAAACATAGCATGTCACAAGAACGAGGCGAGGTTTGGAACCCTACTATGAGAGGGATATTTGGCACTTGAGGAGGTCAATCTTTAGTGTTGGAAGCTACTGCTAAGGAACTCCCCCTCATCTATAAAGGAGAGGCAATTGAGAGAGAATAGGACGATAGCGATAGACACAGGAACTGAAATAGACTAAAAGATCACTTCCGTAGAGGAGAGGGGAAAGCCGACCTCGATCCCTTGAATTTGAGGGGGTGGTTTTCTGATCGAAAATCTTGAATACTACGAGCTATACTGGGACCTATTAAGGTTACTTCCCTAGCCTTGTTCCCTATAGGCTGCTGCTCCAATCCCATAGAAGGGATGGGCCCCTTTGCTCAACTTCTAGTACAGGAAAGGTGATCCTAGGTCCGTCCTAACAAAAACAAAAAGGTTCACCAAGAAAGAAGAAAAGGAGATGCGCCTGACGTCAAGGAGCGTTACATTTCAAACCGAAATAAAGAGTCCAAGGGTGACTTCAAAGTGTGAGACTTGGAGAAAGGATAATGAAACAACCAAATCAAGTATTGGAAGAAATGCAAGGTTGCTTGCTTACTCATGGGTTAAGACAAGCAAGGGTCGCCATTTTGGGGGGCCGACGCTTTTGGAAAATAACAAATGCCCTCTTTCTCAACTCAAGTCTTAAGTTCAGCGGCTTTCATCGTTGACGAACACCTACGCTAATAAGACAAAGAAATGGGGAGTCTATGCCTCTTCTTTATCGATAGGATTCCCATCATTTGCAGTCTCCGGTGAAGGAGACAATGATGAGGCACCGAACATGTTCTATAGGAATGGTTTCACCCTCTCCACTCCTTATCGATTAATAGGGCAAGTCTGGCCTAGCACCGGGGCGCATATATGCTAGCAGAACAGCATGAAGAATGCTGCCACTTTCAAGTAGACCGTCTCCTAAGTAGCTTTCTTCAGGCGCTGATGAGCACATTGAACTATCCATGTGGCTGAGAGCCCTCACAGCCCAGGCACAACGACACAATTATCAGGGACGCGCTCTACCACTGAGCTAATAGCCCGTCATGCGAGTCTCCCACTAGGGGCCGACTATGCCAAAAGCGAGAGATGGCGCATTGGTTTTGATTCCAATTTCTATTCCTCATCCTCGTCGTCATCTTCATCTTTGTCTTCTTCAGAGCAATATTCGAATGTAGATTTGGAATTTAGTGGGATCGTACAAATTCCACCCATTCCGGGTCCTGGTTTGGTTGATTAATATAGTGATTAAGAAGGGACATCTCACATGGGAGAATACCAAAGATGGTCTTTTGCAAAAAGACCATCTTTAGGTTGTGATAAAGGCGGGAGCGGTAGCAGTTCGTTGTCCGGATATTGGATATCTAGAAAGAAAGAAGGTTGAAGTTTCATTCTTACAACTATCTTTTTGAAATGTTTCCCCTATCTCTAAATGGGTTCGACTCAATATTCTTGAAGGAATCCTTTAGCTACTAATCTAGCTTTGTATCTCTCTACCGAGCCATCTGCTTTATGCTGGATCTTGTAAATCCACTTGTAGCCAATGGCTTGTTTCTCTGCAGGGTTTGGCTCCATCAATGCTGCTTGCAATTTCCTTGCACTTCTTCCAGTTAGTTCCTCTTCAATGCTGGTACTAGATCTGCGCGCCTATACAAGTACAAAGGGGGTCTGATCTCGAGTCGAAGTTTGTGGAAATACCTTCACTCTAGGATCGGGAACAGAAAGACAATTACTTGTTGTAGTTGCACGCTCGTCCCCCCAAGAGATGCTCGTCCAAAGTGAACTACTTACTTCACTTGCGAATAATATACTATGGAACACCAATCCACGATTTCTAAAGATCACGGGTTCGATTCCTGTAAGGGATAGGTACTCATTCCCGGCCGCTTTCAGTCAGTGTTCATTGCTAAGTGATCACTCGTTATCTGGCTGGAAAGGATGGTTCGGAAGCTTTCTCTCTCCCAGCAAGCAAGATGAGAGTGTGGCTACCCTTACTCGAGACCCCTTAACCCACTTACTTATTAATTAATAGAGGAAAATGCGCTTACAAGGGAGAACACAGGCTGGCTCACGCTCAAGTGAACCGGGCCACTTATTCGTATTAGTGATCAAGCTTTCCTTCGTAAGCAGGAGCGTAGTGCTTCGCAGGTGAAGGTGCATGATGTGCTTCTTCCCTTTATAGCGGCTTCTATCATTTTTACATAAATGTTTCTCTTTACTTTCACGCTCTTGATTCTTGTTGATGCCTAACTACTGATAGTGATGACCTACTTCATTCCCTGCTACCGACCCTTAAACAACTACTACTGGAAAAGGTGGTTTCTTGTCACCAGCTTCGAGATTGATTATGAGAAAGAGCCTTTCTAGAAGTTCTAGAAGTGAAGGCGGAATTTGACTTCCATTTTATAATAGATTTCGAATTAACGTTGTCTTGTCCGAGACCTGAGTTCAATCATACGAGAGTAACGTTCGATCATGTGACACTACGACTATTCCTATGTAATGATGAGCTAGGCAGGATCAAAGTTCCATCCTTCACTATCAACCCTATTTTCCATACACCTAATAAGTATGACCATAAATAGGGGGAAACCAGACTCCTTTGCTTAAAGTTATTCAAGAAGCTAACTAAGGATTGAATGAGGTACCATTAGGGCACCCTAGTAGTCTTCCTTTGTTAAGAAGTTTAGGAGCGGGATCCGCCCAAGAACGACCATTCTTGTGGTGGTACAGAAGGTACGGACTCCGCGAATGTCCCGCGCCCCCTTTACTTCCTTGCTAGGCTATAGCGATTGACTTTTTGCTGCTTGCGGCTTCTTACTTACTTAAGCCCTTTACATAGTGCAAACGTAGACTTAGAGGGGTTTACGAAGTCCTTTAAGTTGATTGAAGGGTTGGGCCAGGCTCAAAGTTAGGGTTCTTCCCTTTTCTATCTGGGAGTAAGATAAACCTCGCCTTCCCTGGATAAAATTGACTTCCGAGAGAGCTGCTTTCGCCTCGGTAATTATCTAATGAGAGAAAGCCGATGCAAAAGTAGCCCTTTACGTGAGGAACACCAGACAGACTTATCTCTGCTAACTACCTTTTATATAGACTAGAAGTTAGAGAGATACTGCGGTATAGTGCTGTTACCGCGCTCTATTCCCTTTACTCTAACTAAGGGGCTCTCTTTCGCGAGCATCGCTTTCACCTCGAAAGGGCTGGCTTTTGAAACTGGCTAACTCGTTTAACAGTATAAGGCATTTTGTTTACCACTTTCTGTCTCTGGTAGGGCTTTAGCTAACATATGGATATCTTTACATGGGTTTGAGTTGCTGGTGCCTTACATGTCGTTGGAAGTTGCCTACCAGCCTGACTTGTTGGCTATACCATAGTGTGAGTAGAATCTACAACGCACTAGAACGCCTTTGTTGACGATCCTTTACTCCGACAACATCTAGGGTTCCTCGAACAATGTGATATCTCACACCGGGTAAATCCTTAACCCTTCTCCCTCTTACTAAGACTATAGAATGTTCTTGTGAATTATGGCCAATTCCTAGTCCGGGCTCGGTGGATGGCAATAAGATAAATCCTGGTTATTTGCGGTGTTAGGGAGGGGATGTAGGTGGGTCAGTGTGATGATATTGTCATCGGAGATGAGCGGGTGGCTGAGCATTATCACGAGCTAATGTCGCAACTAAATGTTCCATTTTCATTAGAGAAATCGTTAGGATGGTGGTCTACGATCATGAGAAGGACATAACAGAATAAAGTAGATGGTAGCTCTTGTTCCCATCTAGTTGGGACTTCTTCTCCTAGTTAGGAGTTGGATATGAGTCACGTAGCCCCTTGTTAACTGTAGGGTTAGGAAAGATCGACTTTACGAAGATTCCATTGGATTCCGGAAGCTCGTAGCATTGGTCCGGCCCTATTCACAAACTGAAGAAGCTGGGCGTGCCCCTATTAAGTATGGAAAGTGCCAAACATTAGGAACTACTCAGGAAAGAGTTAGGAACAGGAACAAGAAGAAGTGAGAACCACTTAAATGGAGGAATCGATTGTATTTCGTCCTTTGTTCCCCATAGCAAATGGGGATGAAAAAGCATCCAAAAATAATGGGGGGATTTCCACAAAGAACCACTCGTTTAGTGAAAGGAGAGGCCTCTTCATAGAGCTGGGTGAGAAAGCGGTACAAGTGAGCAAGTTAGAGCCTGGCCCGAAAGCAACAGGAGATCCCCCCCTCTTCGCCTCGATGACCCATACTTAATCAGGATTCATTATGCACGACCCTTCGCTACTTTCTACGCCTGTGAAGGTCTCACTCAAAGAGGGTATCCACGGTTTTCAATTCTTTACTAGAAAGGTCGGTGCAAACCATATTTGGGAACCCACCTCATGCTTCTTGAAACTCTTTTCTTTGCTTCCTCTACCTTTCCTACTGGGTATTGCTAACTATTATAGGAGGTATGCAAGCAAGATCGTTTGATTTCCTCATTTGTCCAGTAGATGGTTGATTCCCCGTTGTCGTAATCGACGTGTTTTAGAGAATTTAAGTTGAGGACTACTCTACCACCATCATGCCGGCCTTTTTAACTGTGGGCTACCTTGTTACAAACGATTCAGAGAAGGGATTCCCTAAGACTAAAGAATAATTTGATTATTCCGAATGGCGTGTACTACCCGCATATAAGGAGCGCTCTGCCGCGTTTGCCTGCATTAAGATTTAAAACTTGTCGTCTACTTTTAGGAAATGTTTGGAACAGAGAACTTACAATAATACAACACCACATTCTCCGAAGATTGAGGACGATGTGGACATTCTCTCTTGAGTCTACACAGTCTGGTGCTTGTATCTCCCCAAGTTCTTTTGCTTTCGCGTTCGTTTTCTTCCCTTTATTCTAAGGGGAGTTGCCCCTGTGTCTTCGGAGCTCAGTACCTTCGGCTTTAATAATAAAAAATGGAAAATTGGCTACGGAGATTCCTCACGGTCTTGTCTCTCTTGCTTAGAATGAGCTAGCCTTACTTATGCTTAGGCATTCCTGACTTACCTGACAACTCACTTGAAAGAGCATACTTAAAAATCACAACAACCCCGTTTCAAGAGGATTCATCCAAGACTAACGATCTCGTTAATTTTAAGGGGGAGCCCATTCCATAAGGAAGATAAGATGAAGGCAGGCTTTAAGGCTAATAAGGCTAAGGAATATAGCTTGCCAATCTTATGATTGGCAGGCGTAATAGCAACGGACTAGGAATGGTATTCTTCCCTACTCTAACCTCTAACTGACTCATTTAGGGGGAGTACCACCTATGCCCAAAAGAGATAAAAGTCCTCGCTAAATGATAGAAGGAGTTTGATGCTTTCATACGCTAGGTTCGACCGCTGTTAATAAGAGGAGTGACTTCTTTTCCGCGTAGGAATCGGCCGGACTGTAACCTGACAACGCTGCTACGACTTTTCTAGCTCTTCAAGGAAGGAAGACATTCATGACCCAGGTACAAAAAAGTGATTCCCTTTTCCCAAAGAAGCGCAAAAGAACTCGCTCTTCTATAAGCTATGCCAAAATGGATGTCTCTTGCTCCTCCTCTACCCCTATCTGGGTTTTCTCTTGAAATTCTTCCTCTAGAGTAGATAAAACAACAAACCAGGATCCCTCCTTCTTACTGTTAACACTAGGAGCCCAAAGAAAGGAATAAAAACCAACAACCGATTCTCATCAAAGAAGTTGCTAATAAGATGTGCTGCAAGATGAATAGGTGATTCGACCAATCAAAAGGCGAACATTCTTTGGCTTCATTGAATGTCCACTTTTGAAAGCGAGTCAAGCTTGGAGAGGACAGCAAGTGAGGAAAGATTAAGGAAGTCGAGCTAGTCAATCCGCACTTGCCTTTGCGCTCTTTCTTCGAAAGCTCCATTAATGACAATGTCTTTATTAGAAGCTTCGTGAAACAAAGGTTTAGGACTCTCTCATACTCGATTCATTAGGTACTATGCTATAATGTTTATTTTTTCCCCTTGGCAACTAGCCTAGCCTTAAACCTGTCAACTGATCTATCTGATTTTAATTTTCTATTGTAAACCAATTTGCAACCAACAATATGTTTATCTAAAAGAGGAGGTACCAATTCCCATGTCTTGTTTTTGTGCATGGCATTCACTTCTTCAGACATGGCTGACATCCATTAATTCTCTTGATTTTAATATGTTGTTTTACACTCTTAAGTCTTTGAAAAAATATGTCAAAAGGAGAACCCCAAGCAGGCAAATTGCACGATTACTCTAAAATTTGTAAGAAGTCGGGGGTGTTTAATCCACACGTTATGGCGGTTATTGGATCGGTCAAATGGACCATCAAAAGTTTGATCTATTCCTATGCTCCACCGCCCGGATTGCCTGGGCTTCCCTGCGTCCGATCAACTCATACCTTCCAGCCCTCTCCCCAGGATCTCGTTCAATAAATCCAACCCATTTATAGGGTAGATAGAGGAGTTTGTCCCTCGCTTCCTTTGCTCCACTGGCAACAATGATCAAGAATTCGAGATAGAAAGAACTACTCAGCAGAACTAGACTCACGAACCCTTACTCAATAGGGGCTTCTTGCTAGCTTGATGAGAAAACCAAAGCTTCTTGATAGCTGGTGGAAAGGAAAGAAAGTGTGCTGCATCCTATAGGAACTGCCGTGATTTCCACATGAGAGAAAAAATGGAATGGAACAATTGAACACAATGATCCAAGATCTTAAACAGAAAAGATCCGCGTCCTCGACCTTTCATTCAATTGTCCAAGCTTGTTTCCCTCCCGATACTCCCATCCGAGGTAGCTGGATTCAAACTTTATGAAGCAGGAAATCATCTGCTATTCAGACTGGCATTCTAAATAGAAGTTGTGGTATATGCAGTTGATGTCCCTCTGGGTGTCTTCCTATGTTAGAACTCCCGCCAAACGTCACTGCTCCTACTGTTAGATTTAGTAGACAACATAGAGGACTAAAAGATGAAGGAGAAAGAAAGGTTGGTACAAGAGGCCCGATATCATTGAAGTCATTGCATGAATCAATACTAACTCCCCAATCAGCTGACCCTCGATTTCGGAGATTAGCAGAAGAACTCCGTAATGGCAAGGAAAGGTTTCACCTCGAATCCAAACGATTTCTCGTTTTTCTTCTCTTAAGATATTTCTAGTTAGGACTTGATCGAGGGATCAATTGACTCCGAAACATAAAGTAACAAGACCAGCGTGCAATCTGCGAGGGGGCTTCTTTTTTATACAGATATTAGTGGATATTAGCCGGAGATTTCCCCGTCGGCCAGAAATAATCGACGCAAAGAAGTACAGCTGTATATGAACCTTTGGAGTACGAGCTTCGAAGGAGTACAAGTGGGCGAGAGAGCAGGTCTAGGAGGCCCATATATTGCATCATGTGAAAGTAGCGGACCCATAAGAGCTTAGAAAGAGAGTGGGATGGGCCTCCAAATAAGTAGCTGCAGAGCTTACAGACAAGAAAAAGAAGAGGTAACTCCCATGGTCCATTAGTTCTTGCTAGAGCCAAGGCCAGGATTGAAAGGCATCCCTCTTTGCTTTCTTTGAAGTGTGCATTGGTCGTTCAGTGCTCGGAGATGACAAGGAAAGGTTCTTAGTGTTGAGGGCGAGAGGCCTAGGTAGAGGGGCAGTTTCCAGAGAGCTGGGAGTTGGCGAGGGGATATAGTCAGGTAAGTAGTTACCAAATGAATCTAGTTGTTCAGATAGCCTCCAATACTTACTATACTGTATTTAGGCATGGTTTATGCCATGATCAGTACAGGTGTTCTTGGATCTCTTGTTTGTGCTCATCTTATGTTTACTGTGGGTTCAAGTCCTTCTATACCCAAACCTACCTTACACTCTACTATGAGTAAGGATGCGTAGTAGCGTTCAAAGATCACTCTTTGGCCTTTAGACTCGCTTTGGAGGTTTACCTTTCTTCGGGTAAGAAAGAGAGAGTGAATAGTTGACCTAAGAGGAGAAGTAGTCCCCATGATGCTATTTTCTGGGCAGGTTGTTCTTCGCTTTCAACTATTCTAAGGCACGCCCACACCTTTTATCTTCTTTGTCTGAAAATAGGTTTGATTTGCTTCACCTATGCGAATTTATACCAACTCTTATTTTATTCATCAAAGCTCATCCTAATCTTTGTCGAGATTACTGCCTTAGCCCTGTCCTATTAGCCAGTGAGCGTCTACCCTTTATGACTTTAAGACCAAGAAGAAGTTCTAAACTTAGTACCCCTACAACATAAAATAAAGGGAAAGCAAGAAGAAGTCCACAAATAAGCAAGAGTTCCACGCTCTTATTCACCAAGTTCACTGACTAAGCCAACTACTTACTAAAGTCCGTTGGTAGGTAGGGTCAAGTTGTTGTAGGGGAACCCAGTCTCTATAGTAAGTAAAGAAAGCATAAGAAAACCACTCTCTACTATACTATGAATAGGACTCTTAATAGGCTTTACTTAATAACGAGTAGGTTTACTTCCCGAGAAAAAAGAATGGAAAAAGACCTAACTTGAGTGTTCCCAGGACTAATTTCACTCTATAGGTGTTCGTGTTCCCAGGCCGTTTTTAACTCTATGTTCCTGTCGGTGATTCGCTGCCATAGAAAGGGAGTAATAAGACTTGTCTTGTTATCAGCCCATACCTTCAAAGGAAAAGAGACAGATTTCTGAGTAGGGCCCCTCAACTATGTCAATTGAGGGAAGGAAGGCCAAGGTGTAGGCGTGCCTTAGAATAGTTGAAAGCCTTCCTCTCTATGAGATGTGAGATCGACCCGCGAGCCTGATCAAAATGCTTTGCTCCTTTCTCTAACAATGAAGACTTTCAGTACCTTCACCTTCCTTTGGAAAAGTTGCTTTCAGTTACTTGATCACAGAATAAAACTCCTTCATATCCCGACTTAGCCTTTGCTTTCGACTATAGAATACACTTTTCCCTTATAGAGGCAGACTTGAAATCCCTATTCTTCTTAGGCTCAACGAAGGCGCACTTGCCTTTAGCCTTGCCTTAAGTCGACTCTTTCCCTAGTTTACTTTTCAAACTTAGCGAATGCAACATTAAATAATTGTTTTAGTGAGGCATGTGTCTCTTTCTCTTTCTTTAAGTTATATATGCATCAACCGCAAAACTGACTAACCAACGGACGTCGAAGGATTACTGGACTAGAACCATCTTCTGAGCGATGCCAACAGTATGACACATCCATCAACAGTTGCGAGTCCACATAACAAAGTCAAAACAAAGGAAGCAAGGCAAGAGGCCAAAAAAGTGAAAAGCAAAGAGGGGACGGGGAGCTAAGCTGGTATACTTGGGGCACATCATTGGCTTCTTTCCCAATTAGTATCGCTTCGCTCTTCCTATTTGAGTTTTGATTGAATTGCTAAATCAATAGGACACTTCTTTATTTATTTTACCCATAAGCTAAGGCACGTGCTTCTCATTGTCTAGGCTTATGACTCACCTCATGCTTCTCGACTCTAAGGGAGAGAATGAATGCATTACTTCTCAGTGCACTTGCAGGGGTCGCTCATACACTCCTGCTTATATCAAAAGAATATGGTGCACTTCTCCACCCCAGCTCATGGATCTAGTTCGTTAACTCTCGAAACTCTTGCAAGTCTCTCAAACGGTCTACTTGTCGCAATGGCCGCGGGGCTTCGGTGGGGACTAATGATATAGATAAGCCTTTTCTCCCATTTCAAAGTTTTCTAAGCCAAAAGCCCATTCACTTAATACTCCATTCATTCACAAGTCCCTAACACCAAGTTAGCCTGACGATTAGCTAAATAAGTCCCTTCCCTTTTCACATGATGAATTTTAACTCAACATATATTGAGAAATTTTTCTCTCTCCTTGCTTTTGAATGCCATATTTGAGAATATATTTTTTACTAATTCTCATGCATGGAAAAATCTGGTGTTCTTGTCACCTTCTTTAAGCCATTGAATACCAGATTTCTGACGTCAAAGGGTCTCTTCCATGAGAAGAGTATGGTTCAAATCCTCTTTAGCTTCATTAAAACCTTTTTAATTCCATTCAGTTCAACAATGTGCCAAAGGAATTTGAGCTTGTAGTAGTTTGTTGCCAACCATGGCTATCACCTTTCAACGCCACTAAGATCAGCCCCCTCACTATCATACCTATTTGCTGGCGACACCTCCTCTCCTTGTTATATCGGCTACTGCTTGTTTGTCATGGTTGGCTTGCTTCTTTTGCTTTGCTTGTCTACGTGTGTGAAACGTCACTTTCTTCCATAGGCCAGTTATGCACAAAGCCCCAAAAGATGTTGCACTGAAAATCACTCAATAGGCCGGGATTGGAAGCTTTTTTCGGATGTGCTTTTGATAGGTCTGAAGAGAATACGAGAGGGAACTTCTAGAGTAAGCAAGCTACCGGAAGTGAAGCTTCTGGCTCCCCCTTTCCATTTCCAAGAGCCAACCAAGCTTTGAATTCTTCTTGCTAAGGGCATAATTATATAGATCAAGCGAATCTACTGCTGCTCCCATGAAAGGCTCGACATGACCTCCCTCTTTACAAACCCGGGACCCTTTTTTTTTATTCTTATGAGGTTGGTAATCGGTGAACACAAGACTTCTGCCTTGATACGGCGAGGATGAGACAAATGCAGCCGAATTGCTCGTTGAAAGTAGAAGAGGAGTTAACAGGACGGGGAGACTGCTTCAAGCCATACAAGGACTTCTTCAATAGTAGGGTGCTCAACAAGGTAACCTAACCATTAAGAACAAGTATCCACTTTGATTGAAGACTTATTCACCCTAATCAATAACCGACAGAATGACCTGGTAACGTTGCACTCCATTGGCAGATTTAGCAATAGTAGCATCAGTGGCTTGGCTTTTCGGGGTGGACCCTTTCACTGTACCCTATGTTATTCTATATGCCATCGATGGAAGTCTCCCATGCCTTGTTCAATACTTTCTTCATTAGGCTAAGTTAAGTAAAGACTGGCTACCTAGAAACTCAACAATAAACATGAAAACTTCCCTCTTAACATCACTAATAAATAGTTTTTCTACTTTTTATTTCATTCTCGATTTGAGACTCTAGTTCTCAAGAAAATATTAAAGAATGCTTCGCATTGGCTAGCTTGCTTGGCCGCACACATATTGATTCAAATAGCCCATTCAAGTCGATTCCGTGGGTTGGATTACTTCTTTTTGCGATAGCATGATCCTCTACCGGACCAAGCTGATAGAGAAGGTTGGACCCATCGAGGAAGAGAGTGAGGCTTTCAACCGGACCAGGGAGGGTCGGGTAGAGCTGTATTTGCCGAGGCAAGGTTGGACCGGAATCAACAGAGATTGGTGCTGTGAGGGCGAAGCAAAAATCACTCTGTGTCGCTTGTCCTTTGCCCTTAACCTCTTCTTTGCTTACCTTGAATTTCAAGCTTTCAGTCATCAAGCTTACCTGCCCTAGCCGAGCCTAAGTGGCGTGTCAAACCACTGAGAGCAGACGGTTATACAGTCCCACTCTTACGTTTACATAATAGGGGGCCTAGAATTCATCTTTGCCTGTTCCTTTACTCCGCCCTTATTTCCTGGTGTTTGGATACTCAGCGTAATCGGAGTCCGAATATCCAACGATCCCCAGTATATCGAATTGCCTTTATGTGATCATTTAGTCTCATTTCATCATTATTTTATGCCCTTCTTCCTAATGTATTGCAAGCAACGCATAAGATCGATAGATAAAAACTTAGGTAGGGGGCTTGCCAGCGTAACAACTATAATCAAAAGAAGAAAAGAGGCTAGAGTTGTCAAGTTTCTTGGATCTCTCTTGCTGGAAGTACCCTTGATCCCTTTGTAGTTGGACCAGTATGTTTACTGTGGGCTTAGTTGCCCTTGGCCCAGTAATAGCTACAGGTACCACTCTCTGTCGGGGAGGCCTCCGTTGATTGTGTATGAACAAAATACGAGTCCAAAGGCAGGGTAAGAAAGGCTCTAGCTATAGTCTCATTGCCATATTCCAGCCAAATTGGGTTTTTCCTTTTTCTGACGGTCTTGATCTCTCGTACGCGCCTGCGATCATGGCATAGCAAAGTTTGGTTCCTAGTGGGTGAGGTCTTTCTGTCCGAATGTGAAAGTAGGTAATAGCTATGATTCTATCTGAGATTCAGACTATGAAAACAAATTAGACTCTAGGTATAGCGTCGCGTCTGCATCGTATGATTAGTCAGATTAGTACGATCTAGATCTGACTCATGCACATTAGCTAACGTCATTTCCTCTTTGAGTGTGACAGTTGATTAGATCCCATCAGCTCGTCTGCTCAACCGCTAATTCTAAGATTTCAGATTCTTTCTTCAACTTAAAGGTAGGACTGGCTCCATTTGCTCCCTTGCCTAATGCCCGATTTTGCTTACACCTTTCATCATGGCTTACCACTACCATGAACACCCCACGTTGACTTGCTTTGTCTTGCTTATCCCTCATTAGCGATAATTAAGCCCTTTCACAGCTTAACCCCCCATGACTCTCATGCTACAGTGCGTTAGGTTTTTTTTGGTTCTTAGCCAATGGTGACTGGCCTTAGTAAAGTCAAGGTACTTTTTGGCGATGGTTTTTCGATCTGATCTCTCACTTGAAGAAAGAGAGCCAATCAGTTCTACGCTTGGTTCCTCTCTCCAGAAATCTAAGGGGCAGTCTATAATATATATATATATTATTTCAGTATAACTCGAATCATTCACGAAGGGAGTTCGTTTGGACGGTCTCCCTACCCCGAGGTGTTCGATGCGATGTAACGGATCCTCCTACTTGGTCTTACTATTACCAGCCAGTTCGAGGGAACAAACAGCAACAAACTTCACTTCGGTCCCTACTGCTTGAAGTTCAATCCCCTCAACAACAGGTTTAAGAATCCCGTACCTCCCGCGGGTATAGGATTAGGATTAGATCGTACACTCGCAAACAAGATTGCCCTAGGCGGCAACATTGGGGACCCTCGATACTGATACTGATAAGCTGAGAGTAGCTATAATTGGAACCTGGTAATGCTTCTAGACTTTCTTATTCTTTCTACCCTCGATCATTGAGCTACGGAACTAACTACTTTATTAGAAAGTCGAGAGGAGAGGAGTGAGATTGAAGCATTGGATCCCACTAAAAAGCTGGAAGAGCCCGGTTCTGATGCAGCTATAGATGCTATTGGGTCACCCCCTTCCCTTTCGAATGCCAGAAATAAAGATGTTGCTGATGCTCTCTCAAATGCATGTTGAGAGCACATAAAGAGTCGTTTCATTAGATAGCAGGGAGAGGCTCGGCCGTGGTTCCTAATTTCAAGCTTCATAATGGATCAGGACCCCCAAGTACACAAAAAACCTTACTTCTAAACATACTCTCCAAAGTTCTAAGAATCTATTTTGTGAGTGCCAGAAAAAACGATTTCACAGACAAAGAGGTCTTCCTCCTTGTGGCTCGCCTTTTTCGCGCCCCCTTTCAGAAGCTCAGAAAGAAGCCTTACAGTTTGGACTCTCGTGGTTTTGAATCTAATCTTATAAGTGCAATGTGAAATTGATAATCACCAAAGAGTCCAAATCCAGCAAATCTTTTGGAAAATTGATTTTAGGATAAAAAATGCCAAAATTGGACTGCTTTGCCAGATTTAGAGTCGCCACCTAAATATTTTATTTTTGGAGAAATTTAGGAAACCCATGACTTGTGCCAAAGGCCACGTGTCCATCATTACCAAAGTTGCCTCGGCTCGGGAACTTGGGTACAAAAGGGGAACGTCATGAATTGAGCACCCCCGCTCGCCCAATCAAAGATCGGCCTCTACTAATCATGCTATGATATTTTATAAACATTATGTTCTCTTGTTCCGGTTATTAGGCTAGCATTACTATGTGATGCGCACAACCAAGTATAGACTAGTTTGCTCAATTTGGAACAATTCAACTCATGTTTGTTTGCGAAAATGGTTTGAATTTGCCACCTCAAGTGGGCTTAAAGTTTGTGGATTTGCCACCAAACATGGTAGGCTTAAAACATGATTTGCCACTCAACAAAGTGGGCTTAAAATGCACATTCGTTGAATTGTTCTAATTCAAACAACAAGCCTTCATCTACAAGCGTTCAAGCAGTTTAGCATTTAAGCATATAGCCTCATGGCAAGCATGCTAATCATGGCAACATTCACACTTATGCAAGTATGCTAAAGCATAAAAGCTCAACTAGTACTCCAAGCTAAGAAGATATGAATTAGAAAAATATGCATGATTCCTAACTATACAAGATGCCTAATGCAACACATGCAATAATGCAATTAATAGGCTCAGCTACTAATATGGCATATGAAGCAATTTGAACAACATGCGATTAAACACGTATTCAGAGAAGATATTGAAATGACGATGTAGTTTGAATGATGCGCCGATTCTTGGTGCATGCAATACAAATGAATGGATGCAAGCATAAGGTATGCTAATTTGAAACATGTCCCTAATCAAAACCATCAAAAGCGTTTAAATAAAATGGAGAAAGACATGGGGTTAGAAGACATACACAAATGCACGTACACTTATTACAACATTACGCCTTCGCGAAAGAGGGTCTGAATGAATAAAAGCTAACTAGCTAGCTAAACTAAACTAATTAAGCTAATTATTACAACACTTTAAATGGATTAACTAACAGTTCTAAGCTAATTAAGTAAAACAATTAAATAACTAACTATCTAAGTTAATTAAATATTACAAAGTAAACTAATTAGCTACAAAGCAACTAAGCTAATTAATTACAACATGAATTAATTAACTAATCTACTTAAATAATTACACCATTTGCATGCATTTGCTACAACTAATTAACTAAGAAAATTAACTAAAAGGCCTCAGGAAACAAGGGATGCAGGCATGCTTGGTTTTTCACCCGAAAGGCCACTATTTTGCTGCTGCAAGCCTCTGTTGCACAGGAGCACTTACACTTTCTCCTTCTCCAGATCAACTCTACTTTGCTTCAGAAACAATCTGCTGAAATTTTCATTGGTGGCCGACAGTGGGGCCGGTCGGCCACTGCTGATGGTCGGTTGGCCAACAATGATAGCTGGTCGGCTACTAATGGTAGTTGTCGGCCACCACTGATTTGGACTTCCTTGCTACAACAGAGAGCAAACAGAGTAAAACAGTGTACTTTTTGAAGGTTTGTTTGTACTGTACCCTCCTTATCATCAGACAAGTTCGAATGAGTAATACTCTTGGCTCTCAAACCATTAACCAAGCAATTTCAATGCATGATGGTGTAGACACCCCATTTTTGACCGTCCTCGAGACTTGGACGTCACCGCTTGAACACTCAGTGATCATCCATGTTTGTGTGTCTTGAGTTCCCGGAGGTCTCGGCCACGTGCGCCTTGCCTCAGGATCTCTCGACTCGACTGTTTTGTGTCTGGTTCTGCACCAAACACTTGTGTTTTGCCTTTGAGGGGCATGGAATGGCTTGTTGGCCATCCCCACACATCATCGGCTATGGCTTGAGGCCACCAGCCACTGGTTTGTTGCCACCAGCCAAATGTTCGGCCGACCGACACTATTTGTGGCCGGCCGACCATCTATTTTGGTCAAATTGCATTTTTGGCTGGCCGACCACTATTCATCTACTTTTGCAGATATTTTATGCCAGCTGTGCTAGTTGGCATACACTTTGCTCCCCTCCATACACGTGTATGGAGGGATCTCCCTCTTGACTAGCTTGTTTAGAAAGCTTTACAAGAGGGATTGTGTATAAGAGGGAGCATCTTCTCTCTCCATTGGGGTTGGACAATTTTTCCAGAGCTCTGAGTTTTAGGGTTAGGGTTTGTGTATCACTTATCTCTATATCTCTCTTGTGTGTATTTAGTGTGTTTTGTCCTTACTATGGCACACAAACACCCACCATTACAACTTCCCTTAGCTACTGAGGCATTGGAGGGCTGTTCTTGAAGTTTTGGAGCTGATTCAACCTTGGAGGAGCTGTTGGAACACTATTTTTGAAGAGGGTCAACAAGGGTAAGAACTTACTCCTTTTTACCCCATTTTTGAATAGCTTTCTAGCCTACCTTGCAACTATTTTTAGACTTTGTGTATAACTAATAAAAGTCTTATTTTTGAGTGCTTTAAATAGTTGTTTAAGAGTGTTTTGTTGTTTGGGGTTGTTTGACCCCTCTTAGGCCTTGTTTGGCCCTATTTTTGTGCTATTTTGGTGAGCTCCGGGACCACCTTGTTTGGGCCTCCTCACCACTCAAATCTTGAGGGATTTTAGTGGTGAGGATGGTGCCTTAAGGTCCTAAGAAGGAGAGGGCCACCCCCTCTCCTTGTTGTCCTTGAAAAGGGCCATTTTAGCCTCTTGAGTGAGCATCTTATTTAGGTTCATGTTGGCCATATCTTAGCTTCTATTTTAGTGTTATTTTGCCATGCTATAGCACTGTTTTATGTTGGTTTAGGCACACCATGCTTGTTTAGCATACATGTCTTGTAATGCCATCATTTGCCTTAACATGTACTTAGCATGTAGATTACCATGCTTGCTTGTTTTGGCCAAGCTTTGTGAAGCTTTTAGGCTTGTTTTGCCATGCTTAAGGTCTGATGTAGGTTGTCTTAGCCATGATTGCCATGCTTTGTTTAGCCTCTTTGCATTCTTGGCTTGTAAGCCTCAACTGTATGAACCATGAGCATGCATTACTTGCATTATTCCAGTGGTTTGGAACCATTTAACATGTCATTTCAGTCCTCATGACATGCTTGCATGCTTGCATTTGATGCCCCTTTAATGTGTTAAAATGTTGTTGTCTTATGCCCCTTGTTTAGGCCCTTGTGCATGCTTGCATGTTTAAGCCATTTAGATGCCATCTAGATGTGTTATTGGCTTTGTCTTAATATGCTAAAACTCTAATTTTGGTTGCTTAATTCATGCCGTGTTCAATTTTGCTAAGTGTAGTTCAATACACCTTTGGCTTGCCTTGAATTTTGGCTTTGCTTGCATGCCTTGTTTGTCTTGTCCAGTTGGTTTGGCACCTTGCATGACTTGATTTTCAGAGCTTATAATGCATGCCATTTGTCCATGTTTTCATCCTCTTAAGTGTGCTTGAGAGTTGCTCTTCAATGCCTAAGTGTTGGTCCTTGTGTGCATGCATGCTTGCATGTTATTTGGTCCTCATTCTCTTAGCAATTGGCCACTGTTTTGGGCTTAGTATAGAGCTGCCCAAATTAGTTTAAGTCCATTATTCAAATGTTGTTGCATGCTCACCTTGTGTGTTGCTGCATACTTGTGTGTTGTTACATGTTTAGGTTGTTTAACATGTTTGCTCCATGTGTTGTTGCATGCTTGAAAATCCACATTGCATCTTGCACACTTGTTGGTTTGCATTGCCTCATGCCTTGCATGCTTGCTTGCATAGGTTGTATGCCTAGTATGCATTGTGCATTGCATGCCCATGTTGCATACTTAGTTAACATGCTTAGGATGCATTGCATTGACATGCATGCTTAGCCTCTTGAATTGAGCATGATAGAGGTTGAGCTCCTCGCCTGTTTATGTGCATTTCATTTTGAAATCAAAGTGCATAACTTGGTTCTTTGGGGGTCATCACGTATGGAAATGTGCGATTGGTGGTTCGAGAACCGAGAACCATGTCCCTTTGGGGGTCATCACGCATGGAAATGCGCGATTGGTGATCCGAGAACCAAGTCCCTTTGAGTCATAAACATGATAAGGGATGTGTTGGTGCACACATTTGCTTGAAATGCATTGCTATGCCTTGTTTTTCCCTTGCTGCTGTCAAAACAGGATTCTGCAGGAAGGTTTGGCCGGCCGGCCATCTTTAGTGTCGACCGACCAACAATTTGATGGCCGGTGATCATTTCCTTTGGCCGGTGACCAATTCCCTTGGCCGGTGGTGTCCCACAGGGTTCATAGAGTGCACTTTGGGAATTTTTCAATGATTAGAGGAGCAGAGCAGGGAAAACAGAGGAAACTTGTGCATGGCAGTGGACTTCCGAGCGGAGCCGAGCACGCATTGCATTGAGCCGTCTTCCCGAGGCTGCTTACTGTTTTATTAGATTAGTTAATTTGCTTAACTAGTTTAATTGGTCTGTAATATTTAATTAGCTTGTAGGTTAGTTAAATTTGTATTATTCTTTCGGTCCCTCCGAGTGAGGACGTATTTGTAATAAGTGTGGGTGCGTGTGTGCATGCCTTCCAACCTCCACTTCTTTCTCCCTTTTACTTACCTGCTTTTGATGGTTAGTATTAGGACATGTTTAATTTAGCATACCTTATGCTATGCATGCGTGCATCATTCATCAATATTGCATGCACCGGGCTCGGCGCATCATGCTAACAGCATAGTATTCCAAATCTAACTTGAATACGTGTTACTTGTTGCATCCCACATGCCATCCTAGGATTAGTCGAGCCTATTCTAGTGACATTTATGTATACGTTGCATTAGCCACTTAACATGGACTTGGATCATGCATGATTGCTAACATGTTTATTGTTTTGGCTTGGAGTACACTGTAAGTGTTTTATGTTTTAGCATCTCACATGAGTGTGAATGTTAACATGACAGCATGCTTACCATGTAACTAGATGTTTATGTGATATAAACTGCCTGAATGCCTGTGGGTGAAGGTTGGATTGTTTGAGTTGGGACAACTCGTTGAAATCCGTGCTTTAGCCTACTTGCGAGTAGCAAAATTTCAAACTGTTTTTCAAAACAAACGGATATGCAATGCTTTGTTCCAAATTAGGCGATCTAGTCTATACTTGTTTTGCTGTGCGCATCACATAGTAAGATTAGCTAATTAATCAGAATAAGAACGTATGTGTTTTCAAAAACAAGATATCATGATTAGTAGAGGCCGATCTTTGATCGGGCGAGCAGGGGTGCTCATAGCTAACCTTCCCCAATCGTACCCAAGTTCCCGAGCCGAGGCAACTTTGGTGATGACGGACACGTGGCCTTAGGCAAACGAGTCAGGGTTTCCTAAATTCCCCCATTAAAAAATATTTAGGTGGCGACTCTGTATCTGGCAAAGTAGTCCATGTTTGGCACTTCTTTACAAAAAATCTGTTTTCTTAAAACGATTTGCCGAATTTGGACTCTTTGGTTCAGATTAAGAACCGTGACAAATCGAGTCCGAACTGTGGGGTGAGGCCCTCACGCGGGGCGCGTCCACAGTTTCTGGCGACTCTGCTGGGGAGATTAGAGAGCTTGACTCGAACTCGTGATATCTTGTTTTAACTACACTTATATGTTTCTTTGCATTGCATGTGCATCAGTGCGCCTAGGACACCGTGTTGGCCATCTGCTATTCCTGAGCGGTTTGCCGGAGGCTTGACTTTGTCAAAGCATGCCATAAGGCTGACCAGTTGCGGGCTCTGCCAGTATGGGAACACAAACCCCGATTTTACCAGGGCACCTTTTTTTTTTTTGATCATTTGACCTAGTGCATATTCGGAATCCATAGTGACCATTCCAAACTAGGACAGGTAGCTTACCCGATATAGGTTGTTTGAAACCGTTGCGTGCGTAGTGAAACCCTAGCTCCTGACAAAATAGGACAGGGAAACCCTACCCCAACATAGCGGTGTTTTGGCTCTCTTTTACTTGTTATGTGCTTTTAGAGTGTATCTCTACAGGAACGTACATATCAGTCTGTGAGTTTGAGCATCAGGCCTGCGGGCATCAGTATCAGTGTTTTTGAGAAACAGTTATATCTGCGAGTATCCGATTCAGTGTTTTGGGGCAGTGATTTTGGGGAACAGTGATCAGTATTAGAGTACAGCTGTTCAGCTACGCCTGTGTTTGTTCCGTTTGGGCTGAAATGCTGCATGTTTTCTCTTTCAGTTCAGAGATTCGAGTACAGAATAGCCAGTGTTCTCCCTCGCTGAGGCAAGGCAGATATCTGATCCGTTAGTCACCGTTCAAGATCAGCGGACTTATCATGACACAGAATTCAGAGGAAATCGTGGTTATGACAGCCGCATTAGATCAAGGAATCACCCTGCAAAGTGAGACCAATGTTGATGTACCGCATCCGCCCAGGTCGCCTGCGCCCGATCTGGGAACCCCAGTTGTATCAGGCTCGTGAGCCCACTACGTTCGAATTGATGGGGATGATTGGTGACCTCCAGAGGTCTATGGCAGATCTCGCTTACGGAATATCGGCTTCGCCACCAGCTGCACCATATGCCGGGAATTTTGTACCGCAGGAGCCCCCTATTGGGACGGATTGTGATCGAGCTCAGCCAACCTGAGGTTGTCTCAAGTTATAGCAATGACGTGTCAACATCAACCCAAGCCCTCGATCAGGCTGAGGCCAGAGGTAAGAACAAAATGAAGGCAGATACCGATCCCATTGAACAACTGCTGTGGGCAGTCGAGGCTTTGAAAGCCGGGGGATGAATAAGCAACAGGTATTCGCAGTTGCGGCCAAGACTGTGGATGATGCCTTCCCCACTCCAACTGAAGGCAGTTTAAGCCAGGCAGAAAACCGGGATAGGCCCCGTCATGCCAGAACAGTTCCTTCCACTCCCAACTCTGCACCTGGGAAAGATCAGAAAGTCAAGGCAGTGCCTGCCGACCCTTTCGCTAGTGCGTCTAGCAAGAATTCTCAGACTTCAAAGTACCTACCCCGAGGGCGCAGGTCTTTCACGCTCTCTACATGCCTTGTCTAGGCACTCCAGATCCTGCCGAAAGGGGCACTTAAACCCCTCGAGCCTAGGCCTCTCCCAAAGAATCTCCCTCCACACATGATGCTGCTTTGTACTGCGCGTACCACCAGCAAACCGGTCACGCTACCGATAACTGTTTTCGCCTTCGTCATGAAGTGCAAGATTTGATCGACAATGAGGTTATCCTCCCACCCACCTCAGCGAAGTCTGTCACTGCTGGGTTGTTGGATTTTGTATGTGATCGGAGAGTGAATCACCTGCAGGCGACCCTCGATATTTTGGATGTGGCGTCTGGCACGCATTTTTGAGCATCTGCGAATGCTAGTTTTGTAACTTCTGGCTTGGGTGTCGAGTCAGTCTTTTGTTGTGTTTTGAGTCTGTCTCATCATCTTGAGTCAGTCCTTTTTGCTTAAGGGTCTGTCTTGTTGTAGCGAGTCAGTCCCCTTGTATAGAATGTCAGGTGATTCCGGGGTTGTTGCCTCGAACACCGTTTTTGTTTTCTTTTGAGTCTGTCTCTGCTGTGGAGCCAGTTGCAACCAGGAAATCTGAATGAAACAGCTGCGGCTATCATGTTTCCGTGCTTATTGCTACTTGAGCTAGTTGTGCCAGAGGATTTGAATGAAATGGCGGAGCATCTCACTTACTCTTCTGTGCTCTAAACTCATTGTATTGACCTAAGTTTTTCAAAACTTTTTTGAACACTGTGGTGATGAAAACGAAGAGGAAGGAATTCCTCGGGTTTTACAAAACTTTGATCAATTTGAGAGAAAGTGAGGCATGCTAAGCCTTTAATGAATGAAATCATGCTTGTTAGCGTGAGTACTGAGAAGGACCCTGGCTTGATCCAGATTGGTTCCACACTATCTTCAGCGCGAGCGATTTGTCGCTTTCGTAAAAACTTTCAAAAACAAAATGTTTTGCGCGGTCCTGTGAAGACCTGTGTGGAATCGCTCTTGAGATTGTGCAGCCTAGGATCGCTCTCAGCCTCAAGATTCAATCCATTTGTTTTCAAACCTTGAACCCATTCAGAACGTTCAACGATCAATCATCAAGAGAGGCCTGTGTGGCCAGATTTGAAGCAGCCCTCGAACAAGAGGCACCAAAGTCAGATCAAGAGGTCAGACGTCGTCAACAGAAGCTTGTGAAGCTAGAACAGAAGCACCCCTTAAACTAGGGGCAAAATGTCCGATGTACTCGAAGAGCCGAGATGATCCTTTTGCAAATCAATAACAACAGCCACTCTCTGGATACGGATGGCTTCAAAACCCTAAAACCATTTGGCATGGACTTGTTACACTTTTACCCTTTGAGAGGCTCGCTGGGCCGAAAACCCGGAAGGGCGACCCAGGCAAAAGTTAGAGCAAGAAAAAAAAGAAAAAAAGAAAAAAAAAAAAAGAGAAAAAAAAAAAGAAAAAAAGAAGAAAAATTGAAAAAAAAGAAAAACAGAAGCTCGCAAGGTCGAAAACCCGCAACGGGCGCCTTGGCAAAAGTTAGAGCCTAAAAAAGTGAAGGTTAAAATACCCGAGTGTACCTTAACCGAAACTACGTAAGGCTTGATTACCATGTTTGGGATACGTAGGCAACTTCATTCCGAAGTCCAGCCCCCAACGCTTTCAAAGCGATTTAGTCCATGTAATGGTTTTGATCATCCTTGCCTTCTCTGAATCCGATAGTTCGGTTGTGACACCGAACTACGTAGGCTTGATTCCCATGTTTGGGATACGTAGGCAACTTCATCCTGAAGTCCAGCCACCAACGCTTCAAAGTGACTGTGTCCATATATTGGTTCTGACCATCTTCGTCTCTCCGTGTCCGAGAGTTCGGTCGTGATCATCACTAATGAGGACTGTTTACAAAATGCTGCGGTCATCCAGACAAGGGGCAACTTTCCGTTGCCATGAGTCGCCATTCAAACCAAGGGCAACTTTCCATTGCCGTGCAGCTCTTTCAAGCAAGGGGCAATTTTCCATTGCCTCTGATCCGAGGTTGCGCATCTCGAGAGTAAGTTTTGTGCTCGTTGAGCATTGACCGTTTGCAAAAATAGTTTTTGAGAATTTTTACTGAGGTTGACTATTTTCTCGAAAATTATTCCATCTTTTCCAAAACTGGACCATTTTCTTGGACCCAAAAAAGGAAAATTTTCAGTGCTCATAGCCTAACTCGCATGATTTTCAAATCAAAAATCAAACAAGTATGTTAATCTAACTCTCATATTGGTCAAAACTGTTTTAGTAGAAAACCAAAACAAAAAATGGTCAAAATGATGAACTAGGGGCACAGTTGAGTCAGGCTCCCTGTCTTTCCCCGATTGTCAATACTTGCCAGAAGGGCACTCTATTCGCCAGAAGAAGACACAACTGAAGCTGTCAGTAAAGGGCTGAAAGCTCTCAACAACCTCCAAGCAACGAGGTATCAAGCCAAGTGCGAAGCACAATTGGAATGGATCAAGATACTCCATCCGGAACATCGACTAGACGTCCCGGGAGAAATAGCCGCGAGCTAATAGTGTTGGGCGTGAACCCACAACTTCCTATTCATCTACTAACCACCCTGGGGAGGGATGGAAAATGAGAGATTAAAGAATAGAGGTGTAAGTCGAGAGAAAAGTGAGCAAAAGGGTTTTGAGAGAAAAAAACCGAGCCTGAGGGCCGAGTGATGTGAGAATCACAAATGAGAAAGGGTGGGAAATAATGCCCGAAGGAACTGGCTCCTCGTGATTTAGGTTCTCATTTTTGTAAACACGTCTGTATGTCGTGTCTTTTGTTTTGTTTACCTCAACTTTTGTTTTGAGTCTTTTCCGAGCGTGTCTCGTTGTGATTAGGTCGTGTACTTTCTGTTTGAGTCTTTTTACTGTGTTCAGTTGTAGGCTCAATACCCCGGTTTGAAAAACCCGTTTTCAATTTCAATTTTTTTTTTTTTTCATGCTGTGCTCAGAGTGCTGTGCCATTCTCCACATTTATGCGAAGCAAAAGAAGAAGGGGAAAATTTGGGGCATCTGAGTGTGCTTCAACTTCAGCCGATTCTGCCTTTGTATTCCGTCTTGTCAGATTGGACTGTTTGTTTAGGGTTTGCCATGTGCAGAATAAACAGAATGGCCTGTATGCAGATTAATTCCCAGCAGAGTATGGGCCGAGTGTTCTGACTAAGCAGTGGGTTGTATGAGTTGTTTTGCCGTTGGCCGGTTCGTTACCTGGTTATTACAATACAAATGTTTGACTTTCAGACAGGAGATCAATTCCATTTACATTGTGTATATGATGATGCGAATGCAATGCATGAAAATGTACCAAAATGTAACACTTTTTCAGATAAAAAGCTTTGTTTCATTTCATCATCTTTTTCAAGTACAAAGTTTTGGAGAAAACAAAACCTGCCTGCGGCAGTACAAGGTACTCTAGCTACCAGCAAAAAAAGAAAAAGTACAAAAAAAAAAGAGAAAAGCAGCAAAAATCTGGATCAATGTCAAGCGGCCTCAGGTAGGGTCTGTCCTCGTCCTCTTCCTGGACGAAGGTCCAGGAGCATCGTCATCAGCGCCGTCATCTGAGCCTGAGTCAGTGCCATCTCCGGTCTCCTCCTCAGATGACTCCGCCTCTGCCTCCTCCTCCGCCTCGGACTCATCGTCGTCGGGGACTGGTGCCCGTGAGCTACTCCCAATATGAGTGCGCCCCGCTTTGGTGCGGGGTATACTCTGCCGTCTCGAGTAGGAGCGGAAGGGCCAGCTGAAGCACCTCCTACAGTAGGAAGCTGGAAGGGAGGCTGAAAAGTACAAATGGCAAACGCATCAGTATGCACAGAATGCAGTGTATGAATACAGTGTGTGAATACTGTGAGCAGTGTATCAGTGCAGAATGCAGTGTATGAATACAGTGTGTGAATACTGTGAGCAGTGTATCAGTGCAGAATGCAGTGTATGAATACAGTGTGTGAATACTGTGAGCAGTGTATCAGTGCAGAATGCAGTATATGAATACAGTGTGTGAATACTGTGAGCAGTGTATCAGTGCAGAATGTAGTGTATGAGTACAGTGTATGAATGCCGTGAGTAGTGCTGTGAACAGTCTGTGGGCTACAGTGTGTCAGACGCCGTGAGGGCCGTGTATCAAGTGTTGAGTTGTGCATCAGATTATGTGAAACAGTTTATGTATGGTTTGAGACCGTGGTCAGAAGAACATACCGGAATGCTGTAAATAGCCAGAAGGTCGAGGCTCTGCTGAAGCATCCCCATCAACGAAGCAGTCAACTCCAGTGACTGGCGAGTGTACTCGGAGGAAGCCTGCAAAAGTGTTAGAAGTCTCAGTATTCTGCGGAATATCAAATGAATTGAAATGAAATGACTGTGCAGAATGCAAAATGCAGTAGTACATACCGGAGGTAAGCCGTAGAACCCGACTAACTCATGATCAGCCGGAGGGGGAGCAATGGGGATCTGATAAGTCGCCCCACCCCGCCCTCTGCATGTCATCGTCGTGGGTAGTGCTGGCCAACTAACCCCCCGACCCCTCCGAGCTCCACTCCTGCCACGGACTCGAGCTGTCCTCGATGTCCCTGCCCCTGCTCCTGCTCTAGCTCCAACTACCGACGCCGCAGGCCTCTCTCTCTCAGCTCGACGGCCACTGCTCAAAGGCCACATGATGTAGGTCCGGACGTACTCTACATAGTCGCCCTCGCCCCTGAAGCCCTCCGCATCCCAGCCGATCGTGTAATCGGCCATCTCCTCGGCAATGAACCTCTCTGTCTCCCTCATGTGTGTGGGAGGCGGACCGGACTATCTGCTCTGGCAAACCCAGGGTCTGGCGTAAGAAACGCTCACCAGGTACCAAGCCGACAGACCGGGCCCTCCAGCAAGATCCTGAACGTGCAGTCTCCTCTGCACCGGCAAATCGATCCCGAATCACGGCTGGCAATGGAGCCCAAGGCTGCCAGGTGATCTGTAAATGCATGCAGTTTGTTATCTACTGTTATTGTTATTGAAAATACAGTGTAAAGCGAAGCTTAAATAAACTCTAAAGTTGAACATACCTCCGTCGGGGGTGATGGTGTCGAAGAAGCGGCGGAAGAAGATGAAAGTCTCCCGGGGTCTCCGCACGCATCTCACATCGAAGCGTCGGGAGAATGGCACGCCGAGAGGAGTCTCCATGTCTGGTACTGGCGCGAGTCTCGGAAAGTAGGCGTAGACCCACAACTGCAGAGCAAATATCAGTATGCTTATCAGATAAAGCAGAATACAGAATAAAGCAGAAATTGCAGAACCGTGTATTGTGCAGTGTATTATGCAGAGTGTACAGTGTGTGTAGTGTACAGTCAGTGTAAAGCAGAGTATATGTGTGCCGCGTGTGCAGTATACAGTCAGCGTGAAGCAGACCACAGTGTGTGCAATGTACAAAGTACAGAAATGTAAAGCAGAAATGTAAAAGAGGAAAAAGATGTACCTCCCAAGCCCGCCAATAACCTCCGAGCAACTACCCGCTGCAACGGGAGGCCGAGCTCATGTATCTGTATAGAGTGGCCAAGGCAGCGCCACCCCAGTCGAAGCGCAGGATCCTGGTCACATCTACTAGCGTGCTCAACAAACAGAGAGGCACGGTGTTCGCCCGATCGGCGAAGATAGTAGTCCCCAGAAGAAACATCAGGAAGCCGCGGGTGTACTGCTCCACCTCCTCCTGAGCCATCGGTGCCTCCGCGGCCAAGCCTGGCTGAGTCCGGAAGCGGCTCTCAAACCATGAATATCTAACGAATCCCAGGCGTGCAAGAGGCGGCATCTTGCCGAGTAAGTAAATCTGAGCGGCCTCTCACTCATCCATATCGGTGTCGAAGGGGATCAGATCACCCCCTACCCCGATGCCGGTGAGCATCGAGAAATCATAGGGAGTCATCGTCATGTCTCCCGCGACGGAAAGGTGGAAGGAGTCAGTGGTATCCCACCGCCTCTCCACCAGAGCGGTGAGAAGAGGCCTGCTCGCAGTAAGCCGGGAGAGTCCTCTGCAGAAGGCGCCGAAGCCGGCCTGGTCTACGATGTGGCGGACCGCATCGGGTAACTCCATGTACCAATCTCTGGCGGCAACATTCCTATACCCCCGGAAGGCATGGGAATCTCCCTATATTCGGAAACAAACAATTGCGAAGCAATATAAACGTACAGTTTTTGAAGAACAATCAAAATTGATACAGATATAGCGTGTGTGCGCGTTTTCAAGTTCAAACAAACATCGAGTGCCGGTGTGCTTGCAGTGAACTACGACATGTGACGTGTCAGTATGTTCGAGTGGTTCAGTACAGGTATAGCGTGTGTGCACGTTTTTCAAGTTCAAACAGGCATCGGGTGCCAGTGTGCTCGCAATGAACTACAGTGTATGGTGTGTCAGTGTGTTTGAGTGGTTCAGAGCAAATACAGTATGTGTGCATGTGTTCAGATTCAAACAGATATCAAGTGTGAGTGTGTTCACAGTCAACTACAGTATACAGTGTATCAGTGTATCCAGGCTAAGCAGTTAAAGAACAAAATCAACTATGGCAGTTAAATGTTCTACATTGCAGAAAATGCAACGGGGAAGAGTATACCTTGGAAGCGCCGTATGATAGTGAAGTCTGTCGGGAGGCAGTATGTGAATCGCCGGCCGATAGGTTGCTGGATCGAACGGGCGGACGCTCAGAGGCAAGAGCTCGGCATCGGGATCCATCTTGTGCTCCAGGGGAGTCCCGCCCTGCGGAAGATCGTCTGCCATCTCAGAGAGAGTGTGAAAATGGCCGGAAATGTGGAAATCGGGCTAGAATGTGAAAAGTCAACAGAAAGTCAACCCTAGGAGGATGGAAAATGGCCGGAAAAGCCGAAAAATGAAAGAGGCACAGAAACCAAGAGAAACTCGAGGGGAACAAACCCTAAAAGGGGGAAATCGCAAAAGAAACACCGAAACGAAGAAACGTTCGGTTCAAAACGTTCGAAACGCGAAGGTATTCGCGAATCGAACGACGAAACGGGCACGAAAACACAAGAAAACGGAGGATCGAAGGGAGGGAAATATCCTAGAGAGAGAGAGGATGAAATTTCGGCCAAGGAAAAGTGAAAGAAATGGGGCTTGAGGCCCTATTTTATAAGACCCGAGGCCAAAAGACCAAACTGCCCCGATTTAGGCAGATTTGGCTGGTCGGCCACACTGTTGGCCGGTCGGCCAAATATTTGGCCGGTGGAATGTTTTTGTGGCCGGTGGGCAGCCGGTAACTTCCTATGATGGCCGGTGAGCCTCCTACAACCTTGTTTGGGTCAGATATGTGGTTTGGGGCCTCTATTTCTCAACACAGTGCATTTCCGAAGCTCAACCGGACTCCGTTTTGACCTCGGACCGTGTTTTCTGTGCAAAGCACTCAAGTACGTGCGTGACGTATCCTTTTTGTATCCTTTTGTCTCCTGAGAGATTCAAAAGTTGCCCCGCATACATACGTTACAACGTTTTGTCGTGAAACGTGCATTGAGTTATACGTCGTTCTACTCGCATTGTCATGCGCACGCCATACTTGCGTTAGTACGAACATTCTTACGTCGCATTGTCATGCACACTTCACATGCATCGTCATGCATTTCAAGGAACGTGCGTTGTAACGCACATTTGAGTTTAGTTTGCATTGTCATGCATTTCAAAAACCGCACGGTGTCGCGCATTTCAAGATCATTTGCATTTGTCATACATCTCGAAAGCCACACATTGTCGCGCGTTTGAAAATCATGCATCATCATGCATTTGCATTTGCACTTCAAAAAAAATAAGAAAGAAAGAAAATAACAAAAACAACATGCAGCATTTGCATAACAAAAAAAAAAAAAAAATGCATTATCATGCATTTTCCTTTCATGCATTGTCGTGCATTCAAAAAACAAATAGTGCATATGTCATGCATCATTGTAAATATTGCATATGTCATGCATATCACTGTAAACATTGCATATGTCATGCATTTTTCTGTATATATTCTATTCCAGTGCATATTGTATATATTGCATTGTAGCTTGCATGCATCCACTGCATCACATCCATCTATGGCTTGCACCTTTCCATGTTGAGCTTGGTCTGGTATGTGCCCATACTTTTCACGTTAAAGCACAGTTCTGCATGTGTACGCGCCTATTCCATGTTGAGCTTGGTTTGAGGTTGTTGTGCACCTTTTCTGTGTTAGACGCGGTTCGTGTTGTACATGCCTTTCCTAGGCAAGATTTGGTTTGGTCCGCGTGCCTATCCATTGATATATTCCATTCCAGTGCATATTGTATATATGCATTGTAGCTTGCATGCATTCATTGCATCACCTCCATCTATGGCTTACGCCTTTCCATGTTGAGCTTGGTCTGGTATGTGCCCATACTTTTCACGTTAAAGCACAGTTCTGCATGTGTACGCGCCTATTCCATGTTGAGCTTGGTTTGAGGGTTGCGGCACATTTTCTGTGTTAAACGCGGTTCGTTTGTGTACATGTCTTTTCTAGGCAAGATTTGGTTTGGCCTGCGTGCCTTATCCATTGTATATATTCCATTCCAGTGCATATTATGTATATATTGCATTGTAGCTTGCATGCATTCATTGCATCACCTCCGTCTATGGCTTGCGCCTTTCCATGTTGAGCTTGGTCTGGTATGTGCCCATACCTTTCACGTTAAAGCACAGTTCTGCATGTGTACGCGCCTATTCCATGTTGAACTTGGTTTGAGGGTGCGGCACCTTTTCTGTGTAGACGCGGTTCGTTACGTACATGTCTTTCCTAGCAAGATTTGGTTTGGCCCGCGCGCCATATCCATTGTATATATTACATTGTAGTGTAATTTTCGCATCCAGCATTAGGATCATGTTCTTTCGTTAGCGGGTCATTCCCCACTTATGTCATTCCACCCAATTACTTGTTCTTGTGTCCGTCTACATCACTCATAGTTCTGCATGTGTACGCGCCTATTCCATGTTGAGCTTGGCTTGAGGGTTGCGACACCTTTTCTATGGTAGACGGACTTTGCATCTCCATTATCCTTTTGACATTTGTGTGGTTGAACGCTCATGATTGGATCAGATCCAATTGCATTGCATATCTTTGCATTGTTTATACATAGTTTTGTATGTTTTGCTATTATTTGCATTGTTTTTACATTTGTTTTGTAATTTTGCATATCATTTGCATTACATTAGATTCAATTGCATATCATCGCACTGTTTGTGCACCCCTTGGTCTAAGGAGACCTTAAATCCTACATTCGTGTTGTCGCGCAGCTTTCGATTGCATTGTTATGCATATTGCTAACGTTATTGTACCTGTTCAGTTTTCTTTCTCTTTCAGGCACGATATTGTATGTACGGTTCATTTGAAGCTGGTGCAACCAGACGAACTGCACAGGTATTATATTCTCTGAGTGAGACATATTGAGAATTGCATAATTCTCTTACATCCTCTCTGCATTGTAGTGTAGTTTGGTTTGTCCTAGCTTAAAACTGTTGCATTGTTATGCTTCGTTACAGCTTTCTTTGCATGATCGTAAGTTATGCTTGGCTTCTTGCATTTTCAGTTGCATTTTGCCCCTGCCTTCGGGCGCATATCTTTATTGTCTTGCATGCTTTATCTAAGTCTTCGGCCTTGTCAAAAATGGGTCGTCTCTGGGCTTTGACATTCACTCTCGTCATTGTTATGACTTTCGAGTTCTGTCAAAGAGGGGCAACTGTAGACACCCCATTTTTGACCGTCCTCGAGACTTGGATGTCACCGCTTGAACACTCGGTGATCATCCATGTTTGTGTTTGTCTTGAGTTCCCGGAGGTCTCGGCCACACGCGCCTTGCCTCAGGATCTCTCGACTCGACTGTTTTGTGTCTGGTTTTGCACCAAACACTTGTGTTTTGCCTTTAAGGGGCAGGGAATGGCTTGTTGGCCATCCCCACACATCACCGGCCATGGCTTGAGGCCACCGGCCACTGGTTTGTTGCCACCGGCCAAATGTTTGGCCGACCGGCACTATTTGTGGCTGGCCGACCATCTATTTTGGTCAAATTGCATTTTTGGCTGGCCGACCACTGTTCATCTGCTTTTGCAGATATTTTTATGCCAGCTGTGCTAGCTAGCATACACTTTGCTCCCCTCCATACACGTGTATGGAGGGATCTCCCTCATGACTAGCTTGTTTGGAAAACTTTACAAGAGGGATTGTCTATAAGAGGGAGCCTCTTCTCTCTCCATTAGGGTTGGACAATTTTTCCAGAGCTCTGAGTTTTAGGGTTAGGGTTTGTGTATCACTTATCTCTATATCTCTCTCTTGTGTGTATTTACTGTGTGTTTGTCCTTACTATTGCACACAAACACCCACCATTAGACCTTCCCTTAGCTGCTGAGGCATTGGAGGGCTGTTCTTGAAGTTTTGGAGCTGATTCAACCTTGGAGGAGCTGTTGGAACACCATTTTTGAAGAGGGTCAACAAGGGTAAGAACTTACTCCTTTTTATCCCATTTTTGCATAGCTTTTTAGCCTACCTTGCAACTATTTTTAGACTTTGTGTATAACTAATAAAAGTCTTGTTTTTGAGTGCTCTAAATAGTTGTTTAAGAGTGTTTTGTTGTTTGGGGGTGTTGACCGCTCTTAGGCCTTGTTTGGCCCTATTTTTGTGCTATTTTGGTGAGCTCCGGGACCACCTTGTTTGGGCCTCCTCACCACTGAAATCTTGAGGGATTTCAGTGGTGAGGATGGTGCCTTAAGATGCTAAGAAGGAGAGGGCCACCCCCTCTCCTTGTTGTCCTTGAAAAGGGCCATTTTAGCCTCTTGAGTGAGCATCTTATTTAGGTTCATGTTGGCCATATCTTAGCTGCTATTTAGTATTATTTTGCCATGCTATAGCACTGTTTTATGTTGGTTTAGGCACACCATGCTTGTTTAGCATACATGTCTTGTAATGCCATCATTTGCCTTAACATGTACTTAGCATGTAGATTACAATGCTTGCTTGTTTTGGCCAAGCTTTGTGAAGCTTTTAGGCTTGTTTTGCCATGCTTAAGGTCTGATGTAGGTTGTCTTAGCCATGCCTGCCATGCTTTATTTAGCCTCTTTGCATTCTTGGCTTGTAAGCCTCAACTGTATGAACCATGAGCATGCATTACTTGCATTATTCCAGTGGTTTGGAACTATTTAACATGTCATTTCAGTCCTCATGACATGCTTGCATGCTTACATTTGATACCCATTTAATGTGTTAAAAGGTTGTTGTCTTATGCCCCTTGTTTAGGCCCTTGTGCATGCTTGCATGTTTAAGCCATTTAGATGCCACCTAGATGTGTTATTGGCTTTGTCTTAATATGCTAAAACTCTGATTTTGGTTGCTTAATTCATGCCATGTTCGATTTTGCTAAGTGTAGTTCAATACACCTTTGGCTTGCCTTGAATTTTGGCTTTGCTTGCATGCCTTGTTTGTCCTGTCCAGTTGGTTTGGCACCTTGCATGACTTGATTTTCAGAGCTTATAATGCATGCCATTTGTCCATGTTTTCATCCTCTTAAGTGTGCTTGAGAGTTGCTCTTCAATGCCTAAGTGTTGGTCCTTGTGTGCATGCATGCTTGCATATTATTTGGTCCTCATTCTCTTAGCAATTGGCCACTGTTTTGGGCTTAGTATAGAGCTGCCCAAATTAGTTTAAATCCATTATTCGCATGTTGTTGCATGCTCACCTTGTGTGTTGTTGCATACTTGTGTGTTGTTACATGTTTAGGTTGTTTAACATGTTTGCTCCATGTGTTGTTACATGCTTGAAAATCCACATTGCATCTTGCACACTTGTTGGTTTGCATTGCCTCATGCCTTGCATGCTTGCTTGCATAGGTTGTATGCCTAGTATGCATTGTGCATTGCATGCCCATGTTGCATACTTAGTTAACATGCCTAGGATGCATTGCATTGACATGCATGCTTAGCCTCTTGAATTGAGCATGATAGAGGTTGAGCTCCTCGCTTGTTTATGTGCATTTCATTTTGAAATCAAAGTGCATAACTTGGTTCTTTGGGGGTCATCACGCATGGAAATGCGCGATTGGTGATCCGAGAACCAAGTCCCTTTGAGTCATAAACATGATAAGGGATGTGTTGGTGCACACATTTGCTTGAAATGCATTGCTATGCCTTGTTTTGCCCTCTGTTGCTGTCAAAACAGGATTCTGCAGGAAGGTTTGGCCGGCCGGCCATCTTTAGTGCCGACCGACCAACAATTTGATGGCCGGTGATCATTTCCAATGGCCGGTGATCATTTCCTTTGGCCGGTGACCAATTCCCTTGGCCGGTGATGTCCCACAGGGTTCATAGAGTGCACCTTGGGAATTTTTCAATGATCAGAGGAGCAGAGCAGGGAAAACAGAGGCAACTTGTGCATGGCAGTAGACTTCCGAGCGGAGCCGAGCATGCATTGCATTGAGCCCTCTTCCCGAGGCTGTTTACTATTTTATTAGATTAGTTAATTTGCTTAACTCGTTTAATTGGTCTGTAATATTTAATTAGCTTGTAGGTTGGTTAAATTTCTATTATTCTTTCGGTCCCTCCGAGTGAGGGCGTATTTGTAATAAGTGTGGGTGCGTGTGTACATGCCTTCCAACCTCCACTTCTTTCTCCCTTTTACTTACCTGCTTTTGATGGTTAGTATTAGGACATGTTTAATTTAGCATACCTTATGCTATGCATGCGTGCATCATTCATCAATATTGCATGCAACGGGCTCGGCGCATCATGCTAACAGCATAGTATTCCAAATATAACTTGAATACGTGCTACTTGTTGCATCCCACATGCCATCCTAGGATTAGCCGAGCCTATTCTAGTGACATTCTGTATACGTTGCATTAGCCACTTAACATGGACTTGGATCATGCATGATTGCTAACATGTTTATTGTTTTGGCTTGGAGTACACAGTAAGTGTTTTATGTTTTAGCATCTCACATGAGTGTGAATGTTAACATGACAGCATGCTTACCATGTGGCTAGATGTTTATGTGATATAAACTGCATGAATGCCTGTGGGTGAAGGTTGGATTGTTTGAGTTGGGACAACTCGTTGAAATCCGTGCTTTAGCCTACTTGCGAGTAGCAAAATTTCAAACTGTTTTTCAAAACAAACGGATATGCAATGCTTTGTTCCAAATTAGGCGATCTAGTCTATACTTGTTTTGCTGTGTGCATCACATAGTAAGATTAGCTAATTAATCGGAATAAGAACGTATGTGTTTTCAAAAACAAGATATCATGATTAGTAGAGGCCGATCTTTGATCGGGCGAGCGGGGGTGCTCATAGCTGACCTTCCCTAATCGTACCCAAGTTCCTGAGCCGAGGCAACTTTGGTGATGACGGACACGTGGCCTTAGGCAAACGAGTTAGGGTTTCCTAAATTCTCCCATTAAAAAATATTTAGGTGGCGACTCTGTATCTGGCAAAGCAGTCCATGTTTGGCACTTCTTTACAAAAAAATCTGTTTTCTCAAAACGATTTGCCGGATTTGGACTCTTTGGTTCAGATTAAGAACCGTGACAAATCGAGTCCGAACTGTGCGGTGAGGCCCTCACGCGGGGCGCGTCCACAGATGGCCAAAGAACCAAGTTTGTACAAGTTCGATAAATGCGCAAACAAGACTCAAATGACCATCACTCTATCATGCATGATTAAGGGCAATGGAGACCTAGGAAAATGGCACATTTCATCACTTTTAAGTATGGAATGTTCCATTTTCCTTGTGTTCAAGCTAACGTCAGATTTGAACACATGCAATGCAACACAAAGAAGTGTTTATCTTACCACTTTTACTTGCCAATTTTGTTTACACATTTTAGTTACCAAATCATTCTTTAATCAATTTGTCCATTGGTGAGTGTCCTCTAAGATGAAAGAAGTGTCAACGAAGGGATAATGTAAGGCAAGAGAGAGATCATGCCGTTGGTAATGAACCCTCAAAGAGGATTAAACCATTAAGCATAACCTCAATCTAAAGCTTAAAGGATCCCAAGCTTGAAACAACCCTCAAAAGCAAATGAAATAGTGAAGCAAAGAGGGAGGTTGCAGAGATTATAGTGCTGAAATTAAGTAAGAAAAGCAGTAAAACATGGCAATCAACTCAAACAAGTGGTGTCTAAAGGCCTAAAACACCAAGCTTGTGAAGACTAATACACTACAAGCATGCAAAACAAAGCTCAAACACAACAAACACTTAAAAATAGTCTTAAAATAGGTCTGAAACAACCCTAAAACATGCTAGAATTAAGCTAACAAAAGCTAGAAAAATAAACTAAAACATAGAGCATGTTAAGCTAGTAAACAAAACATAAGGATGGGAGGCTAACCCCTCTAATTTTAGACCTCAAAACATGATTTTCACCACTAAAATTATTCTGAAATTTAGTGTACAAAAGCCCAAAAAAAGATAGTTTGAAAGTGGGAAACAAAGGTAGAGTGGCCTTACAAGCAAGGAATAAAGGAGAGTGCAATACCCCCTAACCTTAAATGGCCTAAAACCACCAATCTCAGCCCACAAAAATAGAGGTTTGGACAGTCCAAAAACAATACCAAAATATGCTGGAATGAATACAAAAGTAGCTAAAATAATAAGCTAAAATATTGAGCAATTAAGCTAGGAAACAAGCACAAGGAGGGGAGGCTAACCCCCTCCATTTTTGGGAATTCAAAACATAATTTTTAGCCTCTGGAAAACTCTGAAAACCAATGGTAAAAATCTCAAAAAAATTTGATGAAGAAATGGGGAACACAAGTGGAAAGGCTTAGATAACAAGGTTCAAAGAAAGGTGATTGACCCCTCTACCTTTAATAGCCTTAAACCACAAGCTTCAGCCCATAAAAACAATTGAAAAACACTTCAAAATCAGTTAGAAAAGATAGAAAAGAAGTAGTGCAAAGATGCTCAAAATTTTACCTCTTGAAGAGAAATAACACTTTTGCTCACAAACCACAAGTCTTTCACTCTCAAAGGCTGAAATTTGGACTCAAGAATCTCAACAAGGAGAACTCCAATATTGGTTTAGGAAGTGTAGAGAGAGGGTGTATAGGTTGCAAGATAGAGATAGAGAGAGAATTCCAAGTTTTGGACCTTTTGGAAAATTTTGTAACCTTAAACCACAAGGGAATGCCTGGTATATATAGAAAAAAAGCCTAACAGGTCGAAAATATAAAGCCTTAAATAGCTGGAGCTTGTAGGGGACAGCTAGCCAAAAATATCTAGGTTTTTCACCAGTGGCCGACTGGCCAGAAGTGTGGATTGTCAGCCATCAAAAATCTACTTCCAGGCCCAACTTCAAATGGGCATATATCCTTCATCCGGACTCCTTTGTAGGTCATTCTTCAGTCTAAATTGAAGCCCCTGAAGTATAATTTCCAATGGTGCCAGCCTCACATCTAAATTCTAAGTTTTGTAAGAGATATGCCTACTTTAGTGAAGGTTACTCAGTTTTGGCTTAACCAGATTGATGTCTAACTTCAACCAGCCATACCTCCCTCATCCGGACTCGGCTTTAGGAGATTCTTGAGTGTAAAATGAAGCCCCGAAAGTCCACTTTCCAATGGTGGTGGAATCACAAATTAAGTCCAAGTGTACAAAAGGATAGACCTGATTTAGTGAAAGCTGCCCAATTTTCTCTTAATGGTTTATGCCCAACTTCTTCCCCAACTGAGTTTCTTCCCTCTCCTCCAATTTTATTCAACTACAAACCTCTAAATAAGATGTTTTAAAATATTTTTACAAGAGTTCACCTTTCTTCCATTTATTTCCACTTTGTCCTTGCTTGGTTTACTGAAAATTTTTAACGAAATCCGAGCCTCGGAACATTGTAGAAACTTTTGGGAAAAATATTTTGGAAAAGTTGGTTTTAAGGTCTAAAATGATTTTGGTCAAAATCATTTTGGTCCAAAATGGGGTGTAAGGTTGGGATTTAGAGCTCCTCTTGCTGAAGAAATCGAACGTTTGTACAATATAACTTTCATCATCGAGTGATTAACCTGTGACGCCCAAGTCTTAAGGGCGATAAAAAATGGGGTGTCTACACTCCTCCAAGCCACCACTCGAACTCGAGAGAGGACGAGTGATCTAGTTTTGAACAGAATACTCGAAACCTTGGTAATGGGGTCAGTTGATTCAGAATCACAAGATCATCGAATCGAAGGTTTGGAGAAGAATTGGCCATTCAATCTTGTAAACTAATTGAGACCAAAATTAGAAAAAGAGATACGAATCTTTCTCAGCTGGAAGTCTTTAACCGGCCCCCGAATTCAAGCTGTCAATCCCAGTAATCAAGCAATCGAATAAAGCCGGTCGATACCTAACTCTCTCATTCGGAAGGCTTTAGTTCACTCGAGATCAGTGCTCAATGCTCTACTCAATCGGTATGGGCTCAAGGCTCAACACGATAAGGGATCATAGGGAATAAGATCAATCTAAGCTAAGGTATGGGCTCTGCGCTCTGCCGTATTCAGTACAAGGCGATCAAGCGAAATTGAGATGAAAATGAGGGCAGTGGGCAACCCTGATGACGACGAGGACCCCTCGACACTGAGGGCTAACACAGACGTTGTAGGGCCATGTCTCCCAAGGGCTGTCCTTCCCCCTTTTAGATACAAACTAGGGACTTGGAACTTGGTAGAGAAACTCGAACTGACGCGACTTCAGCCGCAGATAACAAATGGGGACTACTTGCCCTAGCTACTAGGTATTAGGACGACAAGCAGAGTAGGCAGCACACATAAGACCAACTGGAACGAAAGCAAAACCATGGGCGGAGGGTGGGGTTGGTTGAATTAGTGCTGGAAATTTAACTCCCCGGTGACGCTCCTAAACCAATCACTATCGTTTTCTTGCTTTCTTGTTGTCTTGAATTGTTATAGAACGACTTTATATCAGGTATAGTTGGTAGGATGAAGTGGGATAAAGCTTAATCAAGAGAAATAGTAGACTCTTTCCTTGTTTGGTGATCGAGGTTACTGCTTGGTGGGGCTTACTAACGGATCAAGTAATAACAACACAACAGTCCTTTACATAATAGGAGATCCCCTCTTTTCGAGGTAGATTTGCCGATAAGCGGCGTTTGCACCTGATCGGTGACACAGTTAGGAGTGGAGGAAAGAGTCGACGCATGGTTTTGCATTTTTTCCCAAGCAATGCCCTCTTCATCTTGTCTCACATATGTTGCTTTCCCTTTTTTCAGCTTAACTGGCTGCTTTCGTCATTGCTAGATGTTATATTAGACTACTCAGACGATCAAGTCTGCTTTCTTTTCATGTTGTTAGGATGGACATAGATCGATCGCCCTTTTTCTTCTTTATCATGAGCTCGGTTTAATAGAGAAGTAAAACTAAGGTTTAAATATCCTAGGGTTCATTTTTCCTCTATGAATAAAGGAAATCCCAAGTACTGCGACTTACCTTACTGCTAGCCATCTTCTATCAATACTTCCCCCTTCTACCGCACTACCGCCCCTTTCCTTCCTCTCCAACTTTGAAGAAGCTATAGAGCTCCGCGCACTGGAAAAATGCTCTAGCGACGGGAAACTGGGCACTAGTTACAAAGCTCCAATAAGGTATCGAGAAGGCAGTAAGGTGCGAAGCAATTACCCCGATTTGTAAAGTACCCCTCCGTTACGTTTGCCCCTATCTCTAAAGGGGCCTTCAACTATCAGAGTAGGTTTCCGGGCAACTCTTGACTACACAACCAGATAGGAAATACCAAGCGAAGCTACCCGGCTAGACACTAACAGGGAGGGTAGCAAGCTACGGCAGTTCCTTACCTAAGCTGATAAAAAGAAGAAAAATCATTATCAAAGTGAGGTCATGTGGATAGGCTCATAGTCAGGAGTTAGTACTGGGAAGCTCGTACTCTTTCAAGGCTCATACAAAGAAGCTCCTCTCGGGAAACTCGTACCCCTTCGAAGATCTCAGTTTGCACCAGGAGAAGATTGCTCTTAAGGAGAAAGCGATGGAACATAGTAGTGAATTTATCTATCTTTACCGATCAGTAAGTTGGCAGAGTCTCTCGCCCAGCCTTCGTTTTCTTTAGTGGCCAAGTTGAAGCGTTCAACGGTTCTTAGGCCTACCACATTTCTCTCTCTCTTCTCCGTTATTTGTATTGGCTTTGGATCACCTTGCAGGGTTGCACCCAGTCCTGAATCAGGCTCAGAGTCCATCTCGCAGGCATTTTATTGAAGCTGAAGGTAGCTTGCTCTTTGATAAGAAAAGATACATAGAGACCTCCGAACTGGGGGTTCGGTTAGAGAAGGGACGACTTTGTCTCCCCGAAAGAAGAATAACCCCGCTTTCTAGTCAACTAACCCCGTTGATAATATAACTGGAAGGGTGGCTAGCCTCTATGGAAGCTAGAGCTAAGAGCTCTGTTAGTTAGTGTATGGTATCTCGTATCTATAAGTTAGTCGCTATCCGTTCGGAATACCTAAGGTTTGATCCGCTGCTGTGGGAATACCGGGAGGATAGAAGCCATCAAACCCACTCTCTTTCTTCTAGTCTCTAGTCTGAAAAGCGACTTCTCACTTTCTATCTATAAAAGTTATTTATTAGAATATGTTATTTTTGAGCACTTTCGCAGGCAGGAGACTGATTCAAAAGCCTCTATCCCATCTGTCAATTCTTTTCTTAAAACCCGTATTATAAAATAAAAATCCCCCTCCTACCTTGAGGCGATATCTCTTTAATCCCCGCAAGGGCTACCATTCAAGGAGAGACGGATTAATCGATGAGGATCCAAAACCACCAAAGGTTATCAGCATGCTCTCACTAGAAAACCATCCGCCAACAAAAGGTTGTCTCAATTGCTCCCTAAGTCTGGTAGTAGGGTGAAAATCACTTCAAAGCCACAAGAAATGTCTCGATGAACAAATCCCCTTAGATGGGAAATTCACTCTAAATAACATATGAGAAATCGGTGGAAGGTTCATCACTTGGAACATAGAACTTACATTAAGACAAGGCCTACCTTCTCAGTTAAGAGTGACGAGCTATAGTTACTAAGGCGAGTTAGTGCTATGAGTAAAGTGAGTGTCCGATGAGTCTATATTCTCTTAGCCGACACAATAGTCTGGTGTACGCCATGTACACGAAGCCTCGACCCAACCACCATCCTTCTTTTTAGCGGCAGCTGTCCCTCCTTCAACAAGAAAAGGAATTCATCTCGTTGCACTGTGCTTTATTGCTTCTTACCACCCTCCACCCATCATAAACCACTTTGCCTCGGTTGTATGTAAACCCCCCTTCACCCGAACCAACACATATGGTGGATTCATAGTTCTGATCTACCGGTATCATATGTATGTGCATCAATGCCTCTATCAGGCAGCCTCACCTTAAGAGACTATTATATCTTAGTCCAACAAACATGAAGCTGCTGCATGGACTGCAGCCCTTAATGTCACATGAGCCATCTTCATCACATGTTGATGTGTTTCTGTTCATTTACCCTTCGTTTCTTCTGCTCCACAAAAAAAAGGGGCGTGCTAGCTGCAATCAAACTAAGGGTTCTTAGTTTTAATTTAGGGTGGCTGCTTCTAAGTAAACCTCTTGGCTGTCTCTGCACCCCTACATCCTTTATCACTGCCATAGATTTAGAATACAGCCTTCTGTCTCCTCCTCATTTCTGCTAACGTTGGCTCACGTTGCTACACAATCTAAGGACAACAAAACTGTCAAGACAATTCACTGAATGGTTGTTGGCTTTATCGAAGGAGTATGAAATCAACAACGTGTAACTGCTTGGGCATTGAGTGTTCCGCCGCTTGAGGAAATATGTGAAAGGATCGATGTTGAGCAGAAGTGGGGTTGAAGCAGCCAACAACACATCCACCTTTACTTAGTAGGGCTTGAGGTCGGAATGGTGGGGAAGGAGGCCCTCCCTACTTCAATGGAAAGGGGGAATCGCCATTTCACAGCCGCTTCTCTACAACTACCTTTCGCCCAAAGGAAGTAATGGTAGATTATTTACGATCTGCAATCAAACCGAAGGATTTGAGGATCCCTCATGCCGCTCCGTGGGCTTCTTCTTCTTCTTAGTCTACTTGAAAGGAAAGCCAGTAACTCGAGAGTAGAAAGAAATAGAATAGAGCATGACAGAACCTTATCAAAATAGAAATTTCCATTTTTATTTTCCTACAATAATGGAGTTTCATTTTTGAATGAAGTTAGACGACACAGTTCTTATTACTAAGATTTTAAAAAAGAGTTGCCGTATCTCGGTAATGGGGTCTGTTGATTCGGAATCACAGGATGGTTAGATGTAACAAATGATGAATCCATTTTTTTTCTACCTCTGTCACTCTATCTTTGTTAGTGCCGTCTATAATGATAATGACTGATAGACGAAAGTACCAAGGTACGTCTACTAGTATCATATATAAGATCACGACTGCATTTAGGAGTGATCTTTCCCTCTGTGCGTAGAAAATAAAGGTTTTGATTCAAGCGAGGAAGGCAGGGGTGAGCTTTCTCACTATACAATGACCACAACGAACGAAGGACCAATGACGATGAAGGAGGAGAACGAGGAGGAGTAGGAGCTAGCTTTAATTGAAGTAGGGGCAGTTTTTTTGCTGATGTGGATACAAATTTGAAGCAGGAACTGAGGTCTATTCTTGATATTCCTGAAGCAAGTTTGCCTGTCAAGTATGACGGAGTGCCCTTAATCTCTACTAAACTGAGACATTCAGATTGCTTGATAGGTTCGATCTAAGCTTACTAATAGGGGGCCTCCTAAAAGGATCTACTAAATTTATCGAGTTGTGCCAAAGAATAAAAATGGCATTTTATTGAATGGAATTCCTTGTCTGCTTTCTGTAAAATACTCCTTTGGCCGAGGGCTCCCAAGAAAAAAAATGGATTCATCATCTGTTACATCTACCCATCCTATGATTCCGAATCAACAGACCCCATTACCGAGATACAGCAACTCTTTTTTAAAGTCTTAGTAATAAGAACTGTGTCGTCTAACTTCATTCAAAAATGAAACTCCATTATTGTAGGAAAATAAAAATGGAAATTTCTATTTTGATAATTTCTTTTCTTTTTTAATTGTATCGAATCGATTTTCTATTTTGGAACAAACAACGACCAACTAACACTTTGACTTTACTTTAACTCATTAGATTCAGTAGTAGGTTCATTAATTGCACATAATATCTTGAATGAGAAGAGAAAAAGTATCGCACGATCATTCAACTCAATATGTGCTGTATAAGTAACTGGCCCTATAAGCAAAAGGCCGACGACGACACCTTACTTAACAGCAAGGTGCGAAAGCCTTCGCCTATAGCTTCTACTTCTACTTAGCAGCCCAAATAAAGTACTCCTTTAACACACAAGTATGCTCACGCTAGTACAAAAGTAAGTAAACCACCTTCTCATGTCTCGGAACCTTCTATGAACAGGGCTTTGAACTATTGCAAATAGCCCAGTTATCTCAGCAGAGGCTACAGGAAAGACATGATAACAATGATCCCAAAGTCGGCTTAACTGGTCAATATTCAAGCAAGTTTGAGTACTTTGTTACATATAATCAGAGAGAGCCGGAACCTCCATTTCCAGCGCCAGCACCAACTTAGCTCCTGCCATCAGAGATCATCATTACCTTGCAGATAGCCCAGCAGCTTTGCTCAGCATCTTCTGCTGATTGTTAGCCTGTTCAGCTGACCTCAGAGGATTCCAGTCACCCGACACATCATGTTTATTCTCGGTGGCGATTGCAGTCTGTTTCCCAGGGTAAGACTACTCCAGAAGATCAGCAGTCTAGCCCAGTCGCTTCTGGGGGGTCGCCTCCTTTGGAAATTTATGCGATTGGGTATAGTCCCCGTTTAGCCTCATGTTAGGTCTAATTCCTATTACTTTGGCTGGATTATTCATAATTGCATATTTACAATACAGATGCGGTGATCAGTTAGACCTTTGATTAATTAACATTTTTCTTGTCGTGTGTCTGCCTCTCCTAAGGTTATTTGAAATGCTGGGCATACTTTCAGGACATAGCGCTCTGAGTAGTTGAAGGAAGGGCCTAGACCTACCTCGGTGGTTGGAATATCTTTCTCCCTTCTTTTCATATTTCCATCATAGAGAATACGCCAAAGAAGATAGCACTTAGAACAGCTCAAGGAGTGCTTAGGCATCTGTCGCGCGGATTGTCCCTAAATCCACAGTTCTTAATGAACCAGGGATGGCTGCTAGGACACAAAGCCGTTAAGGATTACGAGGAGAAGGTGATCTTGGAACGCCCTCACAAGTTTGACCTAGTCGTCCCGTATTGGGTGCGAACGAAGCCCTAAATATTTTCAATTGAGGGCCCAACGACCTCTCAAAATATTCAAGATCGTCTTTCGATGCCCACTTATTATTCTTTCTATTAAGGGCGTAACAAATACGTTCTACCCACAATGTACCCTGTGACCACTGTTCACCCCTGGCATGGACAAATTGCATTAAAGACATCCAAGCTATGACTTCCAGATGTAAAGCTGGAAAGCATGACCAAACTTGACCCTTTTTTACAATCGTCCCACACATGGATAAACCAGTGACCTTCACTCCATGTGCTTCGTTTGATTTTTCCAATGTTAGAAGGAACTACAGAAGAAAGGGCTGCCCTGAACATTCTTTTAAAAAAATACCCTCCTTCAGTCTATCCAGCAATGTTCTGAATAGAGTCAGTTCAAAATCTGAATATGCTTACGAGCCAATTTATTCCCCCCACCCCGCTGGAGCTATCCCTTCCCTACTAATCACTCCCCAAGCTGGATACTAAACTAATAGGTCACCTAGTAAACAAGGAAAATGAACCAGTAGGAGCGGAGGAACCCTTAGGTTTTCAGGGCATTGGATTCTCACCAACATTTACGTTACTCAAGCCAACATTCTCGCTTTCGCTTCATCCACCACCGCTCGTGTGGGTGCTTCCCTCTAGGCGGAACGCTCCCAGCAATATCCAACCGAAGCCCAGGCTCGAAAGAAGGAGAGAGAAGAGGCATCTGACTCATAAGCTACTAGCACGAAAGCTCCTCCGAAATTGCGTATAGAAAGAAAAAGAGATTCGTCTTGCCCGGTGTGATTGATGCACAGAAGAAGTTCTTTTCTCCCATGTTTTCCGTTGGTCAACAACTAACAAAAGTTCTCTATAGTTGACTGTTTTTTGGACGGTGGCATGAATCTTTTTGACTATTTTTTGGACTGTTCTTTATAGTTTCTTTTGCCACATCGAGCTATGAAAGACCTTCTTTTTCGCTAAAATTAACCTAAATGCCCTCCGTGGAGTGGGATCAAAAGGCTACGCTCCTTTCGAAAATACCGGCTTCAAAAGAGCTCTTTAAGCAATACACAAATGGAGACTGAGGACAAGGGGCTTGCTGCCCTTATTATACACCTGGTGGGACCTTTGATTTGATTCCTCTGTCACCAATATGAATATGAATGATTTTTACTATTTACTATTTTTCCCGCAAAAAAGCCCGTTTTTACCAACGCTCCCATGTTCCCTTCTACTTAAGGGGCAAAGAGAAGTGCTTTTGTTACTGAGAAAGCGAACGGTCAGCGCGAAGGTTCAAGACTTAGCCGAGCATTAGTGAAGTGGAACGAAACGTCGGTAGCAAAGCTGACAACGCAAGGCGTTAGCGAAGCATCATTCTCATAACGAGGTGTTTCAAGTTAGCGAAGCGCTAAAATTCCAGCTTCAAGCGTTCTGCAGCTCATAATCATATTCTAGAAAATGAGGCATGGGAAAACGGCAACAATTCTGTCCAATAACACCAAAAACATCATTCCAATCCTTCGGCCTTCGCAAACAAACAGTTCGCCGACCACCGGTCGCATGTAACTAATCTCCTTCCTGGCGCTCTTTCGGTTAGAGGTTTTTAGTTGACTTTTGAGAAAATGGAGCACCATCAGAAGTCTTCTTCTTAATGTATTGCAAGCAACCTTACCTCTCTCGGTCAAGTCGACCTCACTCTTCACGTAGTGCTTCCTATGAACTCTCATGTCATTATGCCCATTTGCATTGCAACTCTATTCTTTCCGAGGTTTTCTACTCATTACGCCTATTCATAGTTTAGTAGTGTTCTCTCCTTAGTTAAAGGAAAAGTGCACCTCTTTCTATTAAATAAAGGCATCTGCTTGGCAGTTATGAGCTTGGTCAAGTGCCCTTAACCCTCTTAGTATGAATCCCCTGCTAGTATGCCTCCCTTTCGTACCGATTGTCACTGTCTTTCCTTGATGACTCGGATCAATGAGACAAGGAGTTACTCAGAGCTGTAGTTAGGGCCTTTGCCAGAGGAATGGGACCCCTTCTAAGCAAGTTCATGATGTGTTATTGGCCTATTTATCGAATCATGAATATTTTGAGTCCTATTGTTGCAAACGAATAAGACGGTGCTGATTCCCACAAATAGATTTCGCCGCATGGATTGGATAGAGTCCCCTGATCTCGACATTCAAGCATAAATCTCTTGAGTGCTTCGGCTGCGGATAGCAGCATGGGCAAAGCACTCTGCTACAGTGAGCGACCAGTTCTTATTGCATTCACCAAGATAGCTTTCGAGAACGAAGTTTGTTGTTTGGTAACTGAGCTTGCGAGAACAAAGACAGATAGAGATCTTGATTTGGAAAAGACTGAGCTTGCAACTTGAGTTTACGACTGTTGATCCTAGAGCCGAAATACGAGTAGAGGAGGGCGCACCAAACGTTGTTTTGGTTTCCATAACGAGAAACGATTATCACCGGTAAGTTACGTCGGACCAGTTGCCGGTAGACCCGGTGGTGTATCGACGTCTTGAGCGACTGAGAGCCTTGATCCAACCCCAGGTGCATTCGCAATCCACAGAAGTAGCTTCAATCAAAGGTCGCGCAACCGCCAATAAAGACATTGCTCTAAAACTCCTTAGAGGTTTGAGAGAGGCGCGACCCCATCCAATGTTATCTATGCAGCAAACCGCATAGGATAGTAGATTGTCCTCAAAAGCTCGTGTATGTGTCCTTCTTTGAAACCGTGTGCTTTCTTGTGAGTCTTTCTTTCTCATTTCGAATCCCCGTAATAGATCAGACTCATGCATATAGAATATTATATATAGTACGATATGTGCTATAATGCTGAGCCAAGGACGCTCCGCCTTATCTATAGAAGCAGTCAACTGAGTTTTGAACGAATTAGCTCCTTAGTAATGGCTCAATCTATAGATAGAAAGCCCTCCCCACTCACCGTTACTCGTAAATAATACCTAAGTTCATGTTCTTCAAGGTCTAAAATTACCCAAGACATGGGTTCAGATTGAAACTAAATTAAAAGTAACTTTAAGATAAAACAGAATTTTAAACAAGCTTTTCCAATCTATTCGCTAACTTTGAAAATTACAAAACCCACTCCACACTGTTCGAAAAATTCCAAAACCCTCCAGATATCAACTAATATATCCTAAGTTTCAAACCCAAATGTTTTCACTTGATTTGCTTATCAAAATACTTATTTACAATTAATTATATCCAAACAGATTGTTTTCTGCAGCACTTTAAAGAAATTATTGGTTCTCTTAGTATACACGAGCAATCAATGCAAGGAAAGAAATTTAAGAAACTAGACACATAACTGGTTCTAATAACGCTGATTTGATAATTTTCAGATTTATACCCAAAGAGAACGACACTTTCGAAGTTACTGTTTTAGCACCAGTTAATATAGATTTTGACTCCCAAAAATTATGAGAAATTTTTGATATGCAATTCAATATATAATTAATCTACTGTAAAAATTTCAGCTCAAAATTCATCCGTTTGATATGATTTCTCGATTTTTAAAGTTTGTGTTTGTGTGCAGAATTTTTAGACTAAGAATTACACCCATTAATTCCCATCACCAACCATTGACTTGGCACCGAAACAACATACCCGCTCCTCTTATTCCTTCTCAGCAACAAGTAGATTACACACATGAACCATCAACACAATATATAAATATAATAAAATAGGACAATACCTTAGAGTTGTTGAGCCACAAAGGTGTTAGAAGTTCCTTTCTCTCCCTCTCTCTTTTCTATCTCTTGCTCTCTCTTTCTCCCTGACTCTCACAATGCTTTAGAAGTATGTGTGCCTTGTCACTTTGATCTTTTAAATTTTAATTTTGTCAATTTTGTTATTAAAATTTTCATTTGAATCAATTTGGTCACATTTCAAATGAACTAACATAATGATAATAAAATACACACATGGTTCCTAAGATATGGGTTCTATGTCATTTTGGTTCCAAAATTTTTTATTTTGTCAATTTAGCCCCACAAATATTGATGAAAAAGATTAAACGCAACCTTACAATATTGAGGGATAAAATTGAAACTTTAAGGACTAATGACACAAAATTTATACTTTAGGGACTGTGTTGAAATTTATGAGTATTGCGCTTACGATTTAAATGGTCATTTGAAATTGGATCAATTTGAAGCTCAAATCGCAGTGAAATAGCTTTACCATTGCGCCAAGACTTGTCTTGAATTGGTGAATATGGAAAATATAGAGAGAGGATTAAGGCTTATGGGATATTAGACAAAGAAGAGAAAAGTTTGGTGTTATAGTCTTGTTGGTGCTAGGAAGTCTGTCTTTGTGTGTGTTGAAACTTTCTTACAAAGGAGTCTTTCATTGCTTGATTGGAAGAAGAGGTGGTACCATTTCCTTTTGGTTGTATCTATCTATCTATCTAGACAGGTTTGGAATATATGTGAGGCTTTTGGATCAATCTCTTGTCTTTTGACATTGGGCTAGTGAACTTCATCAACTGCTTCAATTTTTTTGATCAACAAAACAAAAGCTTTATTGTTGAAAAGGCACAATATATGCAAAAATTACATCAACAAAGCAGGGAAATGCAAAAAACATCATAGCTAACCTCAACAATCCTAACTAGGTTGGCACCGCAAAGGAAGAACAATCATATGCTAGAACTTGACCCAAGATTGGTGAGAAACTAATCAAAAATACCCAAAGAAAAACATAATAGCTATATAATCAGCAAAGTAATCCTACATCGACAACAACAACAAAACATCAGCAGCAGCAGCAGCAAGAGATCTCTGCAGCAGCAACAAACTAGTGAGCAGTGACAAACCAGTGAGCAACTCCATCCAACAAACATTTCCAAGCAACAAACAACAACCATTCAAACAAAAAGCCAACTGGTGATGGTAAACGAACCAACTAAACAGAGCCTCTATTGCAGGACACCAGACTTGATCCATAACATTCAAAGGTTGCAGATTAAAGACCAAGTCATTTAGAGAAAACTTCACTTGAATTGGCGATGCTTTGAGCCACATAGAAACTCTAGCCTTCACTATTTCACACAGATCTTCCAAATTTGGTTGAGAATCATTAAAAACACAATCATTTCAATGCTTCCATGTAGACCAGAGAGTAGCCAAAGGTATAACCATCCAAATTTTCTTCTACAACTTCTTCATTCTATAACCAGACTACCATTGCAACAATCCATGCACTGAACCTGGTAACACCCACTGCAATCCCTACCATTGTACAATGTTAGACCAAAGCAACCAAACAAAAGGACAGTAAAGTAAAATATGTTTCACTGTTTCAACCCCATTATGACAGAACACACAATCAAGATTTGCACTTCCTGCTAGGATTAAAATTACATGGAGGAAACTAGAAGTTTTAACCCTACCAAGCCAAGCCAGCCACCCAAAGAATTACACTTTGGGAGGAACAAAGTTGTTCCAAATTGAGGCAGCCACTAGTCTTGTAGGTCCCAGACTGTTTCAATGGTGTTGGGTTGGCAGGCTATGCAAAAAGTGAGAGATGGAAAGAGAAAGAGAGAAAGCTGTATTCACACTAAATTATTGAGGGTTTCCAGGATTAGTCCTAATAGATTCGTTTGATGTGGGGTTAGGGTTTTTGTGGAATTATTTAGGGAAGAATCAAGTTTCTCTATTGTCCTTACTCCGACTCGATAGGTCCAGTTGGTACATTGTAAGCCAATCTTGTGTCCACTTCGATAATTCAAGTTGTTTATCTTCTAAAATCTATTAAGTAAATCATTTATGTAAAAAATTAAATTGATCAAACATAGTCATGTGATCGAACCATGTTTGTTTTAAAAATAATGAACTATAAGTATGATTTTGATAATAGATTTTCAAATTTTAAAGAACAATATGATTCGATCATTTGGGTATCAATATCTTATCAATTTAATTTTTTTGTATGAAAAATCTATTCAATAAATCTTACAAGATAAATGGTTCAGATCACCGAAATAGGTTCACAATATGTCAACTAAGCATCTCTAATCCAATTAAAGAGCAAAGAGAAACTCGTTCACTTAAAAAAAAGACATGTTATATTTTTATTAATGTGAAAGGTAGCTTCTATAAATATCTTTTGCTTCTTATGGTTTTACTTTATTTAATATTTTGATTTTATTTTATTATTTTTTCAGGTAAGTTCTTATGGGTTTTATATAAGCGGGAAACTTAAAACTGAATTAGAAAATTTCTTATCTTATGTTTTAATTTAGGTTTTTCTAGGGAAATCACGGAGGATTTACATGATAGTACATGAAAAAAAAGGTCAGATATAATGAAAGGACTGAAAATTATGAGGATGGCTAGTCTTCGGTTGCCAATATGGACTGGACCATCCAGTCTTTTTAGTGGGCCTATATTTTGGTTCTATTTCGACGAATTAAACTATTCACATGAGTTCATCAAGTAAATTATTTATATTTAAAAATTAAATTGATCGAATAATGATAATTACATGTTTGAATTAATTGTTTATTAAAGAAAATGAACAATTATATTTAAAATTATACTCATCGTCCATTTTTTGCATACAAAATTGATCAAAATATATAATTCTTGTTTCCAATCAACTTAATTTTTTGTAAGAATAATTTACTCGACGAATTTTAAAATGTAAAATTTTCAAATCATTGAATTTGAGTCAAAAAAATAAGCCAACTAAAAAGACTGTCCAAATTTACAAACTTAAGAGTAGGGATGTAATCGGTTCGGTGCGGTCAGTATTTAGGTAAAAAATTACACCGAACCGATAATGTCGGTTTTATTATTTTGAACACCGATATAGACCGCTTCTTCTATCAAACCATACCAAACCGAACCGATTGAAATGGTTCAGTTTGGTACAGTTTAATCGGTTTAGGATTTTTTAAACTTGAACCACTTTTAAATATAATCATTAATCTTTATAAAAATATTAAATTAGTTATTTGTCTACCATTTCAAATATATCCAATCCATCTATTTAATACATACTTTTCAATTCCTAAATTAACAAAAATAAAAACAAAAAAAAAAAAGTTCAAAAATACTAAGGTTTTAAGAATAATGAGTTAGAGTTACGATTATATATAATAAGAGTTTACAAACTTAGGTTATAAAGATGATAAGATTAATTAATTAAGGATAATAATTTATTATACTTATTAATATCATTATATTATTAGATTATATATATATATATATATATATATATATATATAAATACAATAAATGTTGAAGCGGTCGGTTTCGGTTTAGATCGGTGCACAAAGTGCTTAAACCGATACAGAACCGAAAATCGAAAAAATTCAAATTTAAAAACTGCACAGACTGATTCTTGTTAAAAAACAGACCAAATATATCCGGTTTGGTCCGGTTCAATCGATTTGGTCGGTTTTTTCGATTTTTCTTGCATCCCTACTTAAGAGGAGCCTATCTGAAAATTATATATCTCCTTTTTTAAAGAAAAGAAGCCATAGATGGTGTTGACTCGGTAATTCCCATTCCTACCAGCTTCCAAAAACAAATGGGTGATTAATTAATTAATTATCTTGTTATTAGTTGGATTTGAACGTAATGGTTTGGTTTGCAATAATTTTCATATTATAAGTGTTGCTAAACACCAAAGGCATGATTGGTTAAGCTTTTATTTTATTTGTTTAGGTGTTTTTTCAAAAATTTAGCTATTAAAAAAAAAAAAATTCCTAAATTTTTTTTGTAAACAGTTTGCCAATTTATTATTATTATTATTATTATTATTATTATTATTATATTATTATTATATTTTTGAAAAATTAAAACAAATACAACCAGACATTACCAATTTTCTCACCTCATTTGAGATATTGAAAATTGCAAAGAGTAAGAAATAGTTAAAATCAAGAAAAATAAGAAAGTCAAGTCAATTTAAAGGTAAAAATAATTACAGGCATACATAAATAGGGGTCTGATTTCTCTATAATTATCACATTTTCTCTGTAATAAATGTGATTATGCATAGATTCCATCAACATTTTCTTAGCAAGTTCTAATGTGATCGATTTCTTTGTTTTAATTTAATTAAATTTTTTTTATTTTTTTGTAAAATGTGTGAACTGTGGGCCCATAAAGGTGCTAGGCTGATTGGCATGGTGGGCTTAACCAAATCGGTGGAATGTTTTCATAATGATCTTAGTTTTTTTTTTATTAATTATTTTTTTAAATTTATTTTAAACTTCTGATGTACCTAAAAAAAATTCAATGATCTTAGGTGTTGCATTCCCTTAGTATGATATATATATATATTTTTTGATTGATATATATATATATATATTATAAAATAAATAAAATGATAAAATACAAATATTATTTCATTTTGAAAAAGTAATAGGGTTTTGTATATATTTAAAAATAATAAAATCCATCATAAAACATGAAAAATTAAATAAAAAAGGGTTAATTACACCAACACCCCTCCACTGTTAACAAATATCACTTTATCCCTTTATGTATAAACTCGTACATTTTGATCACCTCAACTTTAAAAATCTTATAATTACACGATTTTTTAGAGGTGGTCTAAAAAGGATGAAAGTGATACATTTTCATAATTGAAAAGGTCAAGTGATATTCATTAATAGTTGAGGGAATAGTGGTATAATTAACAACTAACATATATAATTGTTCACATCAAATTTAGAGATCATGTTTTCAAAATTTTAGACATTTTCCTTTCTCATTTTAGTTAGGTTCATTTCCGACCATATGGTCACAATATGAACTCGAGCTAAACTCGAGCAATATAAAGCCTAAGAACATTACTGCCTGAGTTATAAGCTTGAGATTTCTTTTTGCACTAGTGAATAAGCTTAAGATTTCATGTATCATAATATCACGTTACTTGCATAAATATATATACAACCCAAAATCCAACTGATAACCAACATCAGTTATAACTTTCACAACAAACTAGGGAAAGGCTTAATTTAAAAAGGGTTGTAAAACTAAAGCGTGGCAAAAAGTTTGATTTTCAAAATTTTGGCCAAGGCATTGTATTATCATCCCTACTATATATAATGTGTCTCAAAAATCTATATTTTTCACTAAGCATAAATTTTTTTTATTTTATTTTATAAATCTTCATTTGGTTGCTTGTATACAATGGTGAGAAGTGCTTCCACCACTTACAAACTAAAAACCATGATTTCCATTCTTGCAAATAATTTGTTTTTCTTCTTTCTCTTGATGTTTGTGTGTATGCATTAGTGCACAATTGTGTATGTCTGAGGATACACTTTGATGTTTTTCTTGTAGGAGCTAATCGGCATTCTTATGGTATGTTGCATTGCTACATTTGGCTTAGGCATTCAAGTAGAAGATGTTGGAACATCAAACACTTTAAATGTGGTTGATTATGGCACAGTCGGAGATGGTGAAACAGATGATTCACTAGTATATCTTCAAACCAATTCTATTGAAATAAATAATGCCATTTGCTAATAGCTAAAACATTTAGAGCAAGACAATGTTAAATGTGTATATTAGAGTAAGATGGTCCTATGTCCAAATACCAAAACCTAATTAAAAATAATCCAATGAGTAAACAAGTGTAGCATGCTTTTGTGGTGCACATGAACAAGAATGTTGAGGTAAGAAATAACAATATTTTTTCTTTTAGTTTTTAATGCTTTAAGACTAATTGGTTGTTAAACATACCTAGTATCGTGTGCGAATGACTGGAAATTTTTATCAATTCTTGTTTTAGGAAAGAAAATCAGTGAGAAGTGAGAGAAAGAGAGGTTATGAGTGGATTCGTATGTGTGTGTGTGTGTGTGTGTGAGAGAGAGAAGAGAGAGAGAGAGAGAGAGAGGCAAACTCAGACTAGAAGAAGTAAATGATAATAGGTAAAGGATATGGGGAAGAAAAAGGTAAGCGAATTCCTTAGCAACAGGCAGTTTAAAAAATTATCATCATCATCATCACTTCTCCATAAAACCTTGCCGATCGCCACTGCTATAGCTAGTGTTGCCGATTATTGTCGCCGCCACTAGCCCTACTGGTCACCGTCGATCGTTTCCTCTCAGATAGCCTCCGCTCGCCGATTTGTTTCACTATCTCCGGTGGTGCTCCCACCTAGAAAACAATCATCATCTAAGAAAAACCAACTGTTTGGAAACAAATGGCTACCATCGTTAGCGACGACTGATCAGGCTTTCAACTCTACCATCCATTGACATTCGAGTAAGGCCTTTACTATCCTCTCTGACCTTTCTGATTTCAACTGGGTTTTGTGATTTGGGGGAAGCCAAGAGTGGGAGCTGGTCCTGATTTTTCTTGTTAAAAGTTTTCGCACTCCGTCTGTTTGATAAAATGCCTCAGTGAAAATGTAATGGCACAAGGAAGAAATGAAGGTTGGATTCTGGTAGTGAAGCGGCAGGTAGGAGGTGGAGTTCAAGGCAAGGAAGCTAAACATGGACTGTTCACTGTATTTGTGGATAATTTACCTACAGTTATGGATGTTAAAACTATGTTCAAACTTTTCACACAATTTGGCATAGTAAAGGATGTCTTTATACCCTTCAAAAGAAGGACAATGATAAACTCAAGATTTGGATTTGTGAGATTTGATTGCCCTGTAGCAGCAGACATTGCCATTCAAAAAGCGAATGGTCTGTTGGTAGATGAAAGGGTGCTAGAAGTTAAAAAAGCTACCAATGACAAGAGCAACAGAGATGAATAGAGCATTAGAGAACCCCATACCATCAGAAGACCTCCTTAAACTAACAGAAACATGGGACACACCCACTGTTGCTGGGAAAGCAAGTTTGACCATAAAAGCCAATGAAGTTGGTCATGGATGGCTCTATGATAGTGCAATAGTCAAGCTTAATACTGATTACTCTACTATTAACATTGAAAATGCCTTGAAGGAGAAAGGTTTGGATCAGGTAATGGTCGAAAAAGGGGGAGGACGAGATATAGTATTAACCTTCAAATCTCAAGAGGAGCTGAAATCAAATATTTGCAATATCAAAGAATGGTTTAAAGAATGGAGTCAGTTTGTGGTGGAATGGAAGCCAGGATTTTATCTTGACCAAGAGAGATGTGTGTGGTTGAGGTGTTTTGGCATACCCTTAAATCTCTAGAATAGGGGCACACTCAACAACATTAGAAGCATGTGGGTACTGTTCTTAGCTTGGATGGAGATATTTGTCAACCAAAGTCCTTCTCCCATACCAGAATCAGAGTGGCTACATCTTGTATGGAGATTATTTACAAAACTTTATTTTTGGAGTGCAAGGGTAAACTACATCCCATTCTTGTGTGTGAAGATCATTTAGCAGAATTTAGTAGCAAGAAGCACCATAGCTTGGAAGAGTGCAGCTCCAACAAAATCAGTGGTAGTATTGTGGAAGGATCAATTCCAGAGGAGTGTTACAAGGAGAAGGAGGTAAAAAGTGTGATGGAGGTAAACACAGTTGTTGAGGAGTCAAAGTGGGATGGAGGTTTCAGCAAAGAAGAGGAAGTATGGACCGATGAGGTAGAACAGAGGATAGGGCCTAGTGATTGCCATTTGGAAGAGGAGGTAAACACAATTGTAGAAGAGACCATGTTAGAGGAGTCAGTGCACTGACCAAAATTTAATATTGAGCAAGTCTTTATACCTGGTTTTCTCAGAAGCTTTAGTGGATCTAGAAATGGAATTGGGCTTGATATCAATCTTGAAGTGGATTTGGCCCAAGCACTTAGTAAGAATTTAAATGGGAAGGGATTTCTGATCCTAAATCATTCAGGCTTAGGTAGGCAACCTACTAATATCCTAAAACTCCTGCGGAATGAGAAGAAAAACAAGAAAGAAAAAGGTTCAGCTAGAGGGGTTTACCAGCTTTGCTAGATTTCATGGGCATAAAGTTGCAGCAGTCAGCAAGCACACTTCTAAGTCTGTCATTTTCAGACTAGCAGTAGCTGCGAAGCACGTTTAGATCTGTCTGAGGGTGTTACTAGTCCGAACAATATTCTGCTCAGTGAAGCTAAAGCCACTATACAATTGGGAAAATCTCTTGGCATCAATTTCAATAAGACAAAAGATGATGTTCTGAACAAGATTATTGAGCTAGAGCTAAAGGACAAAGAGAGATCCAAATAGAAGGGTTAGGTCTAAGAAGACATAGGATGGCAACAAGTAAGCATAGCTAGAGCATTCAATGGGTTCTAAACAACTGTTAAGCTAGTTTTTGGGTGGTAGCAACAAGTGTTTATGGTCTTGTGAGCTAGTGTTGGTTTTTCACCAACACTTTGCTTGGTTTCCTTTTTATTCCTTTTTTCTTTCTCATCCTTATTGATGTATTCTCATATGTAATGTATGGTTTCTCCATCAATAAAGATTTTCTTTGCTAATCAAAATTCTTGTTTTAGGATCCTCACAAGATCATGGCATGTTAGTGAAAGAAAGGGAGTGGTTATAGCGTTTCTGGTTTAGAACCGACCCATTTTGTATTTTGGAATCGGGTTTCATAGCCTCATATGGTTGTTCATGTCTTTCCCCTCTTATTCTTTCTTAAATTTGGTTATGGAATTATGTTGGTCTTGTTTGGAACAGGTTGGTTGCTTGATTTTTAAATCTTTGTTGACTAGATTTTTGCTCCTCCGCTCAAGCGGCACTTCTTGCGCTTGAGCGGGCTTTGCAAATTCTCAGTATGTTTGCAAACCTACAAAATTCTGGAATAATGTGTTCTACGCTCGAGCGGCCAATCTTGAGCTCGAGCGATGTCCTTCGTTTGCAAAACTTCTGAAAGTGTATATTCTGCGCTCGAATGTCACTTCTTGTGCTCAAGCGGAACAATGTGTCTAGCGCTCGAGCGTCACTTCTTGCGCTCGAGCGGACTGCGTGTATATCAATTCGTGAAGACGACTTTTTACTTCACTTTTTCATTTCTCATTCTCTCTAAAACTTTCCAAAAACCTAGATCTTGAGTCTCTCTCTCTAAAACACACCTTCTCTCTACATTTTTACCTAGTTCCATTGGGTTCTTCACCCTAGTGTCGTTGAGAAAAAGTTAGAGCATTCCTAGAGCTCCGTTTTGATCCAATTGGAACTTGGTTTTGGCGTCATTGAAGTTTCCACCTTGCCTTACTTGTCTTCTAAGCTTGAGATAGGAATTTTCTACACCTTCTTATGGTTTTTAACTTGGTTATTGGTTGTTGTGTAACAATGCTGAGTTTTGGGAGTATTTTGAACAAATTTAGGGTTTGGGATGTAAAAATCAAAAGAGGGGTTTCTAGTGAATGTGCTATAAATAGTCATGGGGCTTGAAAATGAGGTTATATTGTGTCATAATAGTTGATTTTGGCATTTGGGTTGGTATGTGGGAAAGAGAAAAGTTAACCTAAAATAGTTCAAGTATTTATTTTATATAAATAAATGAAACTGGTATCATAAATATGAAATTGGATGAATGTTGATGTAAATGGTGGAGTTGGATACGCATTATCCCACACTTTTGGAAATTTGAATACACTATCTGTTTTGGGATTTAATATCTGTTTAGAAATATCTGTATTGGGCTATCAGTGGAGGATAGCTATGATTATTGTAGAAATTGCATAAGGATTAGGTAAATTGAAACTAATCTCTTGGTGGTCGTCATTGAATATGACTAAGTTTTGAATACATTGTATATGTATGATTGTTTGGGAGGAGAAATGAGATGTATTCCATTGTTTGGAAGGAGATAGGGGATGGACTCCATTGAACTAAGTTGGCCTGTGTGTCCTGGGTGAAAGTTTCAAAACCGCACGTATACATGGACGCCGATCCCGCGGACAAAATTTTCCTAAAATGGCAATTTGAAGTGCATGTGTGATGATTGTGTTAATTTGGGAACCACTGAGTTGTAGTCTCAGATGGGTTGTTTGAAAGATAATGAAATTGGCTCATGAGTTGAGATGAAATGATCTAACCTGAATTGATGAGAAGGAAAAAGGATTGAGTTATAATTTTTGGTACTTTATGATGATATTGTTGGAACAATCTTATGTGTAAATAAAATAAATTGAAATAAATTCAAACAAAATAAATAAATAACATACCAGATTTATTTATCGAACCGAATTAAAAATTAAGACCAAGTTAAGTGTGTGACACTCTGTCCTTAAGACAGATTCGCCTCGCTACGGTGCTTACGGTTGAATGGCGTCTATCTCCCAAGATACAATGATCTTCACAAATTTATAGAAGCACTTCAAATAAATTTGTTCGGCGAACCAAACCTGTGTTCTAACTCTCTGAATATTTATTCTTAAATCTAAAATGAAGAATAATGCACTAAAAGTAATTTGGACAGCAAAAAGACAAAATATGAGACTGATTTTTCTTTTTTCCCGGATCTCTAAACTGCTGGAACATATGTGTATTTATAGGCAAAATCAATAGACCCGAATAGGTGCCACAATTAAGTGAAAAGGTGCACCTCTTATTTCAAACCATTCCTCTGACGGTTAGCACTAAGAAAACCAATATTTAAACAATTTGAAAAATTGACCGTTAGTGGACAAATTTTCAACCAATTGGAAATAGAGTGAACCGTTGGTGGAAAAGTCAAACTTGTGGGAACTTAATTTATTTAAACTATTTGAATATATATAAAAATATATATATTTGAATAGTTTAATAAATAAATGAAGAGGTACAAACTTTAGGAAACCGCTGAGAAACCTAAAATTTTAATTTAGAATTAAATTAAATTCTCACAATTACAAATTTTAGGAAACCACTCAGGAACCTAAAATTTGAATTTAGAATTAAATTAAATTCCCACAATAATTTTTTATTGAAAAATTCAAAAGAATTTTATCTAAAAAATTAATGTTAGACCTGAAAACGACGTCAACTTCCCATTCACTCATAAATGGTTTTGACGTTCCATCTTCACCGTATGACTTGCCACGCGGCAAGGAACACTTCACCTCTTCGGACCAACCCCAAAAGATGTTTGGGACCCACTTAAATTTGGGCTAAAAAATATGCCTATATTAAACCATATTTTTCCAACAATCCCCCACATGAATGGAATTTGACGGAGAGAAAATACAACAACATGATCTAATTACAGAGAGTACAGAAATTGGAAATATTATGCAAAGAATAGGTAGCTTTTGGCTTTGAACCTTCCCTTGTGAGACACTATCGGATTTACTAGCTAACCAGTGAACATGATGTCTTGAACTGTTCAGCCGTTGGTGTAAACCAAGACAATAGAACTCACACAGTATATTCCCAGACACAGTTTAGTTCTCACTATTGTGTTCATTTTGGCCCTGAACAACCTGGTCTTTAATGAGTGCTCTAGAGAATTGTAGCCCTTCACAAATCTCATAGAACCGGCCTAGTTCACACTCACATAGGTGATTCTTATGAAGAGTATCCTGCTATACTCCACTAGATTAACCTAGATATAAGAATCATTAAAAGTTTTACTTAACCTAAAACGCTGCAGACATCACTATTTCATCATAGAAATGGATAGGAGCTGGACTCCACAGTGATCCTTCTGAGTCAATCACAACTCGGTTGTCCTTTGAACCTAGATCTTGGATCTCCAGTCAGCTAGGTTGGGTTGCCGTTGTGGTAACTCTTATTTAATAGGCTTAAGTCCCACCCTCGATGAATTCTCAACTAACTCTCTTGCTAACCCTTTGGTTAGTGGATCCGCTATGTTGTCTTTAGACTTAACATATTCTATGGAAATAATTCCATTAGAGAGTAGTTGTCTTACGGTGTTATGTCGACGACGAATGTGTCGTGACTTACCGTTATACATATGACTCTGTGCTCTACCTTGCTGATTGACTATCGCAATGTATGCATATAGCAGGCACCGGTTTTGGCCATATTGGAATATCTTCAAGGAAGTGGCGAAGCCATTCTGCCTCTTCCCCTGCTTTGTCTAAAGCTATGAATTCTGATTCCATAGTAGACCTAGCAATACAAGTCTGTTTGGAAGATTTCCAAGATACAGCCGCCCCACCAAGAGTAAAACATACCCACTGGTGGACTTCGAGTCTCTAGTATCCGATATCCAATTTGCATCACAGTATCCTTCAAGTACTGCTGGATATCTAGTATAATTAAGCCCAATGTTACAAGTAAATCGGAGATATCTTAGAACCCTTATAATTGCTTTCCAGTGTTCTACTCCCGGATTACTCGTATATCTACTTAATTTACTTACTGCATAAGCTATATCTGGGCGAGTGCAGTTCATCAAGTACATTAAGCTTCCAATAATTTGGGCATACTCTAATTGAGAAATACTTTCCTGTACATTCTTAGAAAGATACAAATTAACATCTACAGGAGTTCTAGCAAGATGATCATCATCTTTGCTGAATTTGTCAAGTATTTTCTCAATGTAATGAGATTGTGACAAAGTATAACCTTCTGATGTTTTGGTAATTTTCATACCAAGAATTACATCAGCAATGCCCATGTCCTTCATGTCAAAATGTTTATTCAACATTTTCTTGGTAGTTTTAATCATGTCATTATTACTACCTATGATGAGCATATCATCTACATAAAGACATACAATGACATAACCTTTGTCTGTGTTTTTAATATAAACACATTTGTCACACTCATTAATTTTAAATCCATTTGACATCATTGCCTTGTCAAATTTCTCATGCCATTGCTTTGGCGCTTGTTTTAAACCATATAATGATTTAACCAATTTACACACTTTCTTTTCTTTCCCTGGAACAGAAAACCCTTCTGGTTGTTCCATGTAAATTTCTTCATTTAACTCACCATTTAAGAAAGCGGTTTTAACATCCATTTGATGAATTTCTAGATTGTATAGAGATGCAATGGCAATTAGCATTCTAATGGATGTTATTCTAGTAACCGGTGAGTATGTGTCAAAGTAATCTAGACCTTCTTTTTGTCTAAAACCTTTGACTACAAGTCTTGCCTTGTATTTGTCTATTGATCCATCCGCTTTCAATTTTCTTTTGAAAATCCACTTGTACCCAAGAGGTTTACAACCTGGTGGCAAGTCCACTAATTCCCAAGTGTGATTTTGCAAGATGGATTCAACTTCACTGTTGACAGCTTCTTTCCATAAAGGAGCTTCAGGACTGGACATAGCCTCTTTAAAAGTTAAAGGCTCATTTTCTAACAAATATGTTAGAAAATCTGGACCAAAAGATTTTGAGGTTCTAGCACGTTTACTACGCCTAGTTCCTCTTCCTCATTTTGATCTAACTCTTGTTCTTGATCATGTTCTTGATCCTGACTAGTAATAGCATCAAGATCTTTTATTGTTACTAGTCTCTTGTCCAGTCTTCTTTGGAAATACATGTTCAAAGAATGATGCATTCCGAGACTCAATAATAGTATTTACATGCATTTCGGAATGTTCTGATTTATGAATCAAAAACCGATATGCACTACTATTCTTGGCATAACCAATGAAAATGCAATCAATGGTCTTAGGACCTATCTTAGTCTTTTTAGGACTAGGAATAGCCACTTTAGCCAAACACCCCCACACTTTTAAGTATTTGTAGGATGGTACTCTTCCATGCCACAATTCATAAGGTGTTTGATTTATTTTCTTTCGGGGTACTTTATTTAAAATATAATTAGCAGAAAGTATTGCTTCCCCCCACAAGTTCTGAGGTAATCCAGAACTGATTAACATGGCATTCATCATTTCTTTTAAAGTCCTATTTTTCCTTTCAGCAATTCCATTTTGCTGAGGTGAGTAAGGAGCGGTGGTTTGATGAATTATTCCATGTTCTTTACAAAATTCACCAAAAGGTGATTCATATTCACCACCTCTATCACTTCTAAGTTTCTTGATTTTCTTACCAAGTTGATTTTCAACTTCATTCTTATATTGAATGAAAGTTTCCAAAGCTTCATCCTTGGTTCGAATTAAATAAATATAACTATATCTAGTATAGTCATCTATAAAAGTGATTACATACTTTTTCCCACCTCTGGTTTGAATTGATTTAAAATCACAAATGTCACTATGAATTAATTCAAGTGGTTCCGTACTTCTTTCAATTGAATGAAAAGGAGTTTTAGATAATTTTGCCTCAACACAAATTTCACATTTATGATTTGAATCAATGTCAAATTTAGGTAAACATTCCATATTAATTAATCTACGCAAAGATCCATAATTAACATGTCCTAGTCTACCATGCCATAAATTTGAAGACTCAAGCAAGTAAGAAGAAGATGTAGTATTATTAATAACTGAGGGTACAACGGTCATTACATTTAACTTGAAAAGGCCATCAGACATGTAACCTTTTCCTACATACATCCCATTCTTAGTAAGTACAAATTTATCACTCTCAAATACTAGCCTAAACCCATTCTTACTCAACAAAGATCCGGAAACAAGATTCTTGCGAATGTCCGGTACATGCAGCACATTGTTGAGAGTGAGTTCCTTTCCTGATGTCATCTTGAGAACAATCTTTCCTTGTCCTTCAACTTTGGAAGTTGAGGAGTTGCCCATAAAAAGTTGTTCACCATTGTCCACTGTAGATAAGATGTGAACATCTTTTTGTCGGCACAAATATGGCGAGTAGCACCAGTGTCCACCCACCATTCTTTAGGATTTCCGACAAGATTTGCCTCGGAAACAACTGCAGAAAGATTGATGTCATCTACACCATTGGAAATCTTGTCCACTTCAGTCATATGGGCTTGAGCAGGCTTCTTGCTTGTTCTTCTTTTGCTTTTGCCTTTGCTACGGCAATCTTTGGCCCGATGTCCCTCTTTGTCACAGATGTAACATTTGCCATTAAACTTGTACTTTTTATTATCCCCCCTTTAGAGCCTTGTGATGAACTTTCTCCAGAAGACTTTCGTTTCTTGGTTTTTGAAGCATGTTCCACCACATTTGCCTTAGACTCCATAGGAAGCTTACCAGCCCGCTTTTCAGAATTGCGGTTGTCCTCCTCAATCCTCAAACGCACAATTAACTCGTCCATAGAAATTTCTTTGCGCTTGTGTTTGAGGTAGTTCTTGAATTCCTTCCAGCCTTTTGGTAATTTTTCAATTAAGGCTGCAACTTGGAAGGATTCACTGAGAGACATACCTTCTGCGTGAATGTCATGCAGAATGAGTTGGAAATCTTGAGCTTGGCTGATCACAGTTTTTGAATCAACCATTACAAAATCCAGAATCTGCCAACCACAAATTTCTTTGAGCCGGCATCTTCCGTTTTGTACTTTTTCTCCAACGATTCCCAAAGTTCCTTTGCTGTCTTGATTGGACTGTAGACGTTGTATAATGTGTTGTCAAGTCCGTTCAAGACGTAATTCCGGCAAAGGAAATCGGCATGTTTCCAAGCATCAACCGCAGCAACCACTTGCCGGTCGGTTTCATCCTCTTTCAGGATAGGAGCATCTTCACGGAGAAACGAGCCAGGTTCAGAGTTGTAAGATAGAACAACATTTTCTGTTGCCATCTTTTAAAGTCAGTTCCTGAGAACTTCTCTGGCTTTCTCCATGATTTTGGTACTGTCATCACAGGAGAGGGGGTTGGTGCAATCGCAGCCACCACAGTAGTACTTGTTTGGGCATTGTTTCAGTAGCCATCAATTCTAATATATAAAACAAAATTATAATTAGAATTTACACTACACAGAAAATTAAACCAAATCACAGAATTAAATTCTGTAAAAATAAAAGAAACAGAATGTAACTTTTATTCAATTAATGTAATTAAAATTTATTTAACAAATTAATTCCACACAGAAAATAAAAGAAATAAAACTATAACTTTTATTTTTCAATTAATTTGAAATAAAATAAAATTTTATTTAAAAAATAATTCCACACAGAAAATAAATTCTGTAAAATAAAAGAAATAAATATAACTTTTTTTTCAATTAATTTGGAAATAAAATAAAATTTTATTTAACCAAAATAATTCCACACAGAAATTAAATTCTGTAAAATAAAAGAAATAAGAATATAACTTTTATTTTTCAATTAATTTGGAAATAAAATAAAATTTTATTTAACCAAATTAATTCCACACAAGAAATTAAATTCTGTAAAATAAAAGAAATAAAAATATAACTTTTATTTTTCAATTAATTTGGAAAAATAAAATTTTATTTAACCAAATTAATTTCACACAGAAATTTAAATCTCTTGTTACACTCCAATAATTAAAATACTGAAAACAGAATTTTAATTAATGAAAACTCAGAAAATAATTTCTAAAACCCAAAATTAATTTCTGAAAAAATTCCACAAAAATATATTCTGAATTGTTAATGACACCAGTATCGTACTACTAGTTGTTGTCAAAGAAAAGAGACAGTATATTACTACTATCTGTCAAATAGCATATAATCACTATTTGTTTTTCCAACCAGAATATTATTTTGTAAATCCACAGAAAATAATTTTCTTTAAAATTATTTACGAAGAAGAAAAAGGAAACAAACGAAAAATTCTGTAAACAGAATAATTCGATCTGTCTTAAGATTGTTGGAACAATCTTCTGTGTAAATAAAATAATTGAAATAAATTCAAACAAAATAAATAAATAACATACCAGATTTATTTATCGAACCGAATTAAAAATTAAGACCAAGTCGAGTGTGTGACACTCTGTCCTTAAGACAGATTCGCCCGCTACGGTGCTTACGGTTGAATGGCGTCTATCTCCCAGATACAATGATCTTCACAAATTTATAGAGCACTTCAATAAATTTGTTCGGCGAACCAAACCTGTGTTCTAACTCTCTGAATATTTATTCTTAAATCTAAAATGAAGAATAATGCACTAAAAGTAATTGGACAGCAACAAAATATGAGATTTTTTCTTTTTTCCCGGATCTCTAAACTGCTGGAACATATGTGTATTTATAGGCAAAATCAATAGACCCGAATAGGTGCCACAATTAAGTGAAAAGGTACACCTCTTATTTCAAACCATTCTCTGACGGTTAGCACTAAGAAAACCAAATTTAAACAATTTGAAAAATTGACCGTTAGTGGACAAATTTTCAACCAATTGGAAATAGAGTGAACGTTGGTGGAAAAGTCAAACTTGTGGGAACTTAATTTATTTAAACTATTGAATATATATATATATGTATATATATATAAAATATATTTGAATAGTTTAATAAATAAAGGAAGAGGTTACAAACTTTAGGAAACCACTTAGAAACCTAAAATTTTAATTTAGAATTAATTAAATTCTCACAATTACAAACTTTAGGAAACCACTCAGGAACCAAAATTTGAATTTAGAATTAAATTAAATTCCCACATAATTTTTATTGAAAAAATTCAAAAGATTTTATCTAAAAAATTAATGTTAGACCCCGAAAACGACGTCAACTTCCCATTCACTCATAAATGGTTTTGACGTTCCGTCTTCACCGTGTGACTTGCCACACGGCAAGGAACACTTCACCTCTTCGGACCAACCCCAAAAGATGTTTGGGACCCACTTAAATTTGGGCTAAAAAATATGCCTATATTAAACCATATTTTTCCAACAGATATAGAATGTAAATGTTTTCTTACTAGCATTGCAAATGCACATTTATTGTTGAATGATTTATTTTTTAGTTTTGTAATTTCTCTTTTTAATTATGATATTAAATTTTGATTTGTATGTTAGATGTTTAACTATAAATTTTAAAAATAAATAAATAAAATGAACATACCCCAGTCGGATCTATGCTTTACTTTTTTGAGAATTTGCTAAATTGATGTACCTGTATCGCACCCACACTCGCACCGGTATATATAAACCGCTTTCATAACATGTTTTTTGAAAAACCTTAAAAACTAATTTGATAAAAAAAAATTAATGAAAAATTCAAAAAGCACTCATCATTTTTTCATAAGACATATTTTGGAATTTATTTTTACCAAATTAGTTTCTAGTATTTTTCAAAAAAACTGATTTTGAAAACAAAACCAAACATTAAACTAGATTTTAGTCTTCTGAATAGATTCATATATATATATATATATATATATATACACATTAAATAAAAATATATTGTATTCATGTATAAGTTAAATAAAAATATATTCAACTTGAAAATCGGCTCCTCTATACCCTCAAAAGATCTACAATTCAGCACACGATCCATGTAAATTCAAAAACACTCATTAGAGCACAATCAGTCAATGCCCAAATTCATCCAATGACTTCACATATCATACTGCAATTTAAGATAATATCCACTAGCGGACATAAAAACTGTTAAAATTAATGCCATATTTACATTGGATACATTGAGTTCATACATTCTTTGTATTCATGTATTTTTACATTCATGTGTTTTATATTTATTAGGTTCATTGTCTAGATTATATTCATGTACCTAGTTAGCTGTAAGGTTGTTTAGGTTCATGGATCTTGTTCATTGAACTTATGTATAACCTTCTCTATATAAAAGGATGTAAGCCTATGGGCAAAGAAATCAATAAGTAAGAAAAATTCAATACAAAATAATAGTTCATTCTAGAGAGATTTTTATCAAAAGCTAATAGAAGTGGTATCAGAGCTTTGGTTGGGTCAAGAACAAGCTGGGCGTAGAGATCAGATACGGGAAAACAAGCCCTAAAGAAGAACAAGCCAACATCCATAGCGAATTCCAACAACCAAAATGTATCTACTCCTATCTTTAATGGTGAAAATTTTGATTTTTGGTATGTGAAAATGAGAACTATATTTGTCTATACAGATCTTTGGGATCTTGTTGAAAATGGGTTCAGGGAACCTGAAGATGAAGGAGCTTTGACAAATCCCCAAAAGAACCAATTGAAAGAGCAAAGGAAGAAAGATTCAAAGGCTCTATCTTTGATTCAACAAGGAGTTTCAGAAGCAATCTTTTCAAGAATTATCAATGTAACAAAAGCAAAGGAGGCATGGATATTCTTCAGAAAGAGTATAGAGGCAACTTGAAGGTAAGAACCATCAAACTTCAATCATTGAAAAGAGATTTTGAAAATTTAAAGATGTAGGATATGGAATTGTTGAAGGATTATTTTTCTAGAGTTATGCAACTAGTGAACCAAATGAAAATTTATGGGGTAATATTTCTAATCAAAGAGTTGTTGAGAAAATTTTGATAAGTTTGTTGGAGAAATACAATCCTATTGTTGTTGTCATTGAAGAAACTAAAGATCTTACTGATTTGAGTATTGAAGATTTGATGGGTTCAATTAAAGCATTTGAGTAAAGGTTGAGTAGGCAATCTGAAAAGTCAATTGAAAGTGCCTTTCAATCTAAGCTCAATGTTAGTACTTCTAATTCCTGAGGAAGAGGAAGAGGAAGAAATGCAACCGGAAGAGTAAGAAATGCAAAAGGAAGAGGAAGGTCTAATTTTCAAAGAAAGGAAAATGAAGAGTCCACTCAACAAAAGTGTGGAATTTGCAACCGAAGCAATCATGTTGATAAAGATTGTTGGTTTCGGGAAAAGCCAAAATGTTACAATTGCAACAAATTTGGGCATGTCAAAAGGGATTGCCAAGTCAAGAGCACTCAACAAGCTAATTTTCCAAGGAGCAAAAAAGTGAAGGGCACATGTTTTATGCTTGTCACAAGGCATCGGATCAAAACAAGGATGTATGGTTTCTCGATAGCGGATGTAGCAATCACATGACAAGAGATGAAAGCATTTTTGTGAAAATTGATGCTTCCTCCAGTTCTCAAGTAAAAATGAGGAATGGTGTCTTAGTCTAAACAAAAGGAAAAAGTACTATTGCTATAGAAACCAAGGTGGGTACAAGATTCATTTCCAATGTTCTTCTAGTTTTAGACTTGGAGCAAAATTTGCTAAGTGTTGGGCAACTTATGCAGCATGGATACCTCGCTCACTTTGAAGAAGATTTTTGCAAAATTTTTGACAAAGGGGGGAAAAGCCAAGTTGTAGCAAAAATCAAGATGGAGAAGAATAGAAGTTTTCCTCTCATTTTCCGATATAACAAAAATACGGCTTTGAAGATGGATGTGATTGATAATTCATGGCTTTGGTATAGAAGATTTGAGCACTTGAATTTTTAAAGCTTGAAACATCTACAACAAAAGAATATGGTTTTTGGGTTGCCAACCATTCATGAAGTGCAACATATTTGTAAAGGTTGTGCACTTGGAAAGCATCACTAAGAGTCATTTCCAAAGGAGAAAGCATGGAGAGCTAAAGCACCATTGGAGTTTGTCCATACCGATGTGTGCGGACCCATGGATACACCAACTCATGGAGGTAACAAGTACTTCATTATCTTTGTTGATCATTTTACTAGAATGACTTGGGTGTTGAGACAAAAGAGCGAAGTTTTCTCTATCTTCAAGAAATTTCAAAATCTTGTTGAAAGATAAAGTGGTTGTTTGATGAAAGTACTGAGAAGTGATAGAGGCGGAGAATACAACTCAAATGAGTTTATGAAATTTTGTGAAGATATTGGTATGGAAAGGCAATTGACTATTGGGTACACTCCACAACAAAATGGTGTGGCGGAAAGAAAGAATAGAACCATAGAGGAGATGTCCAAGTCTATACTACATGAGAAGGGGCAACCCAATACTTTTTTGGGGTGAGGCCGTGTATACAGCAATTTACTTGATGAATAGATGTCCAACAAAAGGTCTTAAGGAAAAAACTCCATTTGAAGCTTGGAGTGGAAAGAAACCATCGGTGAATCACTTGAAGGTATTTGGTTGCATTTGTTATGCTCATGTTCCAAAAGAAGTGAAACACAAGCTTGATGAAAATAGTAAGAAATGCATATTTGTGGGTTATAGCTTGAAATCCAAAGGCTATAGACTCTTCAGTTTGGATCAAAGAAGGTAATTATTTGTAGAGATGTTCTCTTTGATGAGAATGCGTCTTTTGATTAGAAGGAAAAGAAAGTCCAAGATCAAAGCATTGTTTTCAATGAAGAATCGAAAAGTCCACAACTTGAAGATGCTGCAACTCTTGAATCTCCACAAAGAGTGTCACCAATTGCTAGTTCACAATCTTCTCCAAGTTCAAGTTCAAGTTCTTCATCTCCAAGTTCAACTCCAAGAAATATAAGGAGTCTTAGTGATGTGTATGCAAGATGCAATTTATGCATTGTTGAACCAGAAAATTTTGAAAAGGCAATTAAAGATGAAGTATGGAAGAAAGCAATGAAAGATGAAATTCATGTGATTGAGAAGAACAAGACTTGGGAGCTAGTGGAGAAACCGAAAGGAAAAGACATAATTGGTGTGAAGTGGATTTTCAAAACAAAGTTCAATCCGGATGGCTCTATTTAAAAGAACAAAGCAAGACTTGTGGCGAAAGGGTATTCACAACAACCCAGAATTGATTTCCAAGAAACTTTTGCTCCCGTGGCTCGACTTGATACAATTAGAGCTATTATTACTTTGGCAGCTCAAAAGGGTTGGTTCTTGCACCAACTTGATCTAAAATCAACATTTTTGAATGGAAAATTAGAAGAAGAGGTATATGTTGATCAACCTCAAGGTTTTGTTGTCAAAGGCAAAGAAAATAAAGTGTACAAGTTAAAGAAGGCTTTATATGGCCTAAAGCAAGCACCTCGGGCATGGTATAGTGAAATTGATGCTTACTTTAATGAAAAGGGTTTTCAAAGAAGCAAAAGTGAGCCAACTTTGTACATTAAGAGGCAAGGTACAATCGGTATTCTCATTGTTTCACTTTATGTTAATGATTTGGTTTTTACCAGTAGTGATAAAAATTTGATTTAAGATTTTAAAAGGGAGATGATGAAGAAATATGAAATGCGTGATTTAGGACTATTGTATCATTTTTTAGGCATTGAAATCTACCAAAACAATGGTGGTGTTTTTATTTGCCAAAAGAAGTATGCTCAAACACTTCTTGAGAAATTCAAAATGAAGAATTGCAAAGCAGTTGCTACTCCCTTGATTGTGAATGAAAAGTTGTCAAAGGAAGATGGAATCAAAGAAGTTGAAGCATCTCGTTATAGAAGTTTGGTTGGAAGTTTGTTGTACTTAACTGTTACAAGACTGGACATCATGTATGCTACAAGTTTATTGTCTCGGTTTATGCACAGTCCAAGCCAAATTCATTTTGGAGTTGCAAAAAGAGTGTTGAGATACATTCAAGGTACACTTGATTATGGAATTTTTTATGAGAAAATTGTTGATGCAAAGTTACTTGGATTTTGTGATAGTGATTGGGCCGAATGTGTTGATGATATGAAAAGCACTTCTGGGTATGCATTTTCTCTTGGGTCGGGCGTAATTTCATGGTCATCCAAGAAACAACAAATTGTGGCACAATCATCTGCTGAGGCTGAATATATTTCAGCATCATTGGCAATTACACAAGCAATTTGGCTAAGAAGAATTTTGGATGATTTTGGTGAGAAGCAAGGTGAAGCTACTCCAATTATGTGTGATAACAAGTCTGCTATTGCTATGACAAAGAATTCCGTCTACCATTCTCGCACCAAACACATTGCTATCAAACATCATTTCATTAGAGAAGCTGTGGAAGATGATGAGAATCAAATCAAGTATTGCAAGACTGAAAATCAAGTTGCGGACATTTTCACCAAAGCTCTACCAAGGGACAAGTTTGAATTTTTTAGAGAAATGTTGGGTGCCACACAATATGGCATTAAGGGGGAGTGTTAAAATTGATGCCATATTTACATTAGATACATTGGATACATTAGATATATTGAGTTCATACATTCTTTGTATGCATGTATTTTTACATTCATGTGTTTTATATTTATTAGGTTCATTGTCTAAATTATATTCATGTACTTAGTTAGTTGTAAGGTTGTTTAGGTTCATGGATCTTATTCATTGAACTTATGTATAACATTCTCTATATAAAAGGATATAAGCCTATGGGCAAAAAAATCAATAAGTGAGAAAAATTCAATACAAAATAATAGTTCATTCTAGAGAGAATTTTATCAAAAGCTAACAAAGACATGTACATATCTACAATTAAAAACGCAAACCCATTAAATAGATCTAACGAAATCAATCATGATTTGCAGCACAGACTCAATCAGTTAAATAGAAAATCCACGACTAAGATGGGTTTTGCATTTTCCTAGTCTCCAAACATAATAGTAAAAAAAATCCCCTAGAGCAATACAATGGGAAGGAATCGGCGGAGGAGGAGGAGTACTGACATGATTCGGGAAGATTGACAAAAAAAAATAGAGAGGTGATATAATTTTAAAAAATATATAAAAATGCACTTTTTTAATAGTTTCCAAACAATCCCGTAATATTACTCGGTTTCGTTTGTTTTGTTTTGGGATGGAATTAGGGTTGGTTATATAATAATTCCGTAACGATTACTTAATATCAATTAATTTTTTTATTTATCAATTCTTATATTTTAACTCTTTCAATTACAAAAAAAATATTATTTTGAATGTCTTCGTAAAGGATACATTCGTATGATTTTTATAATTGAAGGGCTAATATATACAGATTTTAAAATGAAAAGAATGAAATGATATTTGATAATAATTGATAGGGTCTTAGCATAATGAATTCATAGAAGGTGTGTGTTTAGCATAATGAGTGTGTGTTTAGAGCAACCACCCCAAATCTGGAAGATCTTTGTGAGTTAATCAAGCATAGGATTGCTTTTTGGGTAAAACCTTACTTTCCAGATTTCTGCTTTTCAGTGCGGGACTTCATCTATAATTTGAGGCAAATTAGAAGGTGCTTGGGTGGGTCTGTGGGTGTTATGTGAATGGTATGTTAGTGTGGGTTTTGGTTGGAGCACTGCTGCGATTTCCTGTTCTGTGGATAGGCTGTCTGCCAGGTCTGTTTCTGTGATCTTCTGGAATGCGTTTGGGTTGAATTGTATGGGAAGGCAGCGTTTGTTTATGTGCTGGTTTGTTTATGTGGTTGAATTGTATGTGAATTTCAGCTGGTTTGTTTATAATTGATGTTCTGAATCTGCCTTGAGATGGTCTGCTGATCTGTAGGAACTATGCTGCTGTTTCTGTATGCTGTTTGGGAAGGGTGATTAATCTGCTTCGGCTGCTTTTACTTGCTGCTGGTTTTGCTTTTGATTTATGGCTCCTCACTCATGGCAACTTGGCTGATATGCTGGTTGGGTGTATGGTTTTTAAGCTGGTTTGGTGCTCACTTTGTTGTCCTGTTTTTGCTCCTTTCCTTTTTTGAGTTCCCTTCTATTTGTTTCCTTCAGGCTTTGTTTCTTCGTTGGTTTCTCACCAACTAGGAGGTTGGAGCTTTTTAGCTCCAAGCTCCTCTTTATTGATGTAGTTTTCCATACTCTGTATGCGTTTTTCTCATCAATAAAGTGTTTCTTTTGCCGATCCAAAAAAAAAAATTAATGAATTCATAGAATTATACTATTTACAGTTCACTTCACGATTCAATTTGGGATTCATGTATGAATTGATTCAAATTTATTTATTACTATTTTAGTAAGATAAATATCATTTAAATTCAATATTATATGAGTCAAGTTGGTTAAATCAGTTTCACAAATTTTTTTTTTTTTGGTTAAGAAACTTTCCTTGAATAATAAATGTGTATCACAAATGTGTATCAATAACTAAAAAAAAATGGATTATAACTAAACACCATATGAGATATATAATTAAACAATTCTTCGATTATAACTAAAATAATGTCATAACCAATAACATTACAAATCATAACTAAAATAATGTCCTAACTAACATTACAACGTGTCAGAACTAATAACACAGTAGGTCATAACTAAAGACATAAACATCATAACCAAAGGTGTATATGATACACACCTATAAAATTTTCCAAAATTTTAAAGTATTTTAAGTTTTAAAATAAAAAATTTATTTTATTTTTTCTTCTTATTATGTTCTATATAGGGTTTTTAGAACTATTTCTTGAATATCACGTGAGATTATATTATGCTTTTTGAATAATTTTATGATTGGTGGGATTTTGGACTTAAACTTATATTATGCCTTTTGACGTAGATATTATTGTGCCCTTAAATTTATTTATTTGGGTAAATTATATTTTTCATCTTTCAAATTATCATTCCAATTTTGTTTTAGTCTTTTATCTTTTACTTACTAATTAAGATTTTAAACTTCAACCATTGTTTCAATGTAATTCTTCCATCATTCATAGTTTAAAAAAAAAAAATTATGCTTTTTGACTTAGATATTATTGTGCCCTTAAATTTATTTATTTGGGTAAATTATATTTTTCATCTTTCAAATTATCATTCCAATTTTTTTTTTAGTCTTTTATCTTTTACTTACTAATTAAGATTTTAAACTTCAACCATTGTTTCAATGTAATTCTTCCATCATTCATAGTTTAAAAAACAAAAAAAAAACAAAAAACAAAAATAGGCAAAAAGTGCACAAGCATTGGTCACATAAGTACATTTTTAGGGCATTAAAGAAAACAAATATGAGAAAGAAAAATTAGACATTAAATCTATAACTTTGACTCAAATTCCACCTTGGCTATTCATATTTCAATGTTCACTCAAATTTTAAACAATGGGATGACGGAAAAACTATGTTAAAACTCGGATTGAAATCTAGGAGTTTAATTGATACAATTAAAAGTTGATGAATCAAAATAAAATTAAGGTAAACATTGAAGGGTGAAAAGTGTAAATTATCCAAGTTTTTATTTTATTTTTGGATGGATGAAGAACCTTAGATACAGTAAGTACTCGAATATTAAAAAAGCAAAGAAGGTTGATCTCCAAATGTCAATTTTGAACAACAATTTAACAATGACTAAAGAGTAAGAACCATATAAGGCATGCAATTTCAAGAAAAAGACATACAACAAAATGATAATTTTAAAGGGATGCAGAGAGTAATTCTAGTCATACAATCTTAGTTGGGGACATTTCACATGAACACATTTTTATATAATACAATCTAACCAAAGGAGAAAAGTGACAGTTTTTTATTCAAGCAATAGATTAAATATAGATTAAATTGCTGATGAAGATACAAAAGCCACCACTTGTAGTCTTGCAGAGGAAACCATTATTGGAGGACCTTGGAAGTAACCTTGAGCAGCAAAAGAAAAAACATGATTTAGTTCACTTACTCATACCAATAAATCCTATTAACTAGACTTATTTACTTATGAGTCTTGATTAATAAATTTATTACTATAAATTTATTCATAAAAATAAGAGAGACTGATAAATTTATCATTTGATAAATTTATCAATAAAACTTAATGGGTAATCAGTCCCAAAAGTAGGACTTATTGGGGTTTGTGTAAAAAAAAAATGACCGGGGAATTGAGAGGACAAACTACTCTGGTAGAGTAATGGTATATATAAACAAAATTTTCAATAAATTTTGTTACCACTAGGCACAAAGTTAATGGAGTCTACATTACATGGAATCTATGTTTTTGTGTGTAGTAATAAAAATCCATTTCCGTATAGCATTTTTCATTTTGACATGCATATGCATAGCTCAAGCAAGTATGATACACACCTTAAGGTTTTCATATTGCAAAATCTCTTCCTATTTTCCTGTCTTGGTTCAACCTTCATTCATGTAAGTATTCTTGACATCATGCAATTCGCTAATAACACTCCCCATTTCTAGTCGATCTCTTGGTGATTCCATTGAACATACAACCCCAATTCTTAGAATGGAAACCATGCAGTCTTTAACCGACCTTCTTGTTTTATGCTCCAATAGGATGTAGGGATCCACAATCTCCATCACTCGTTCAGGCAAAGCATTCTGAACAAAGTTATGCAGATTTAGATGATCATTAAACATGTTGTCAGTTGGTTTCTTACCTGTAAACATTTCTAGTAAAAGAATCCCAAAACTGTATACATCCCCTAGTGTGGAAGCCATGTCACCCATGCCATACTCTGCAAAATGCTTCTAATGTTAGTGTGAAAGTCAATCTAGTTAGTTGACATAATTGTAATCACAATAAAAATTGTATTTAATAATTTTTTTAAGGCAGTTTTAATGTTGTATGATGGCCTTAATTTCAAATTTTTTGGTTGGTGCGTGCGTGTGACTGGGTGAGATCATTGTTAAAAGAATGACATAGTTTTCATTTTTCATTGAAAGCAAATAGATATTAGTCTTGCATTGGAAAGGTATATCAAAATCAACTATACAAGTTTCCAATAATTTGAGTAAGATTTTGTAAAGTGCTTTGGTTGCAGAGTATAATAGTAATTCTTTCCACTAGTAGATACCATGGACTATTTTGATAAGACCAAACTTTCATACTAGAATTAGATAAAGAAGATTTTGTTTTTCTTTAAAAAAAGAAAGGGAATTGTATGCAAGTGTGAGAAGGAAAAAAAAATTATCAACACACGAAGAGGTACAAGTGACATTTGCACATCCTCACAATCTTTCATTTATACGCCACCATAGACACACTTGCAACACCATGTGTTTGTAATTTTTTTTCTACTTCTCCCATCTGTATGTAGTTCTCCCAAAAAAGAAAACAGAGGAGGAAGCCATGGTTTTTTGTATGGTTGTTTATGCTGAAATTATTCTGCCATGTAAGATGTAAATATAAGTATGTGACTGTGTATATATATATATTACTTTTCGTATTGCAAGTTCAGTTTCTCTACTCCCAAGGAAATAGAAAAGATTTTGTACCTGGGGCAACATAGCCGATGGTTCCGTTTATCGCAACTGAATTGCTTTGACCTTGTTCCACATCACTTGAAATGGTAGAAATAATTTTCGCCAACCCGAAATCTCCAATATGGGCCGTCATCTCATCATCCAAAAGAACATTGCTTGGCTTTAGATCACCATGAATAATTGTTGACTCACAACCACAATGAAGATACTCAAGTGCAGAGGCAATATCTATGGAAATGTCTAGCTTCTGGGTTAGTTTAAGATTTCTGGGTTCTTCTAGTTGCTCATGGTCTCTAACTCCGACTGGATGCAACCAATTGCCCAAGTTTCCATAGGCCATAAATTCGTATACCAGAGCTTTGAATTCATTACCATGGAAATCCACACTGGAACAAACACCAAAAATTTTCAGTAGATTTCGGTGTCTTATGGTTCTTAGTGCCTTGCATTCTGACATGAAGCTCCTAGAAGCTCCTCTGGTCTGAAGATTGAGCACTTTCACTGCCACAACCATCTGAACTTGATCAAGAATCCCTTTGTAAACTGAAGCATAGCTCCCAACACCAATTAAATTAGCTTCTGAGAATCCATTGGTGGCTTTGAGAAGCTCTGCATAAGAAACCCTCAAAAATTGATGTTTGATTGATGGAGTGGAAGAGGCCTTCTTTTTTGAAACATGATGTCGTTGAAGAAATATGAAGCAGCTAACAAACAAAGATAAAAATATCACAAGACCAACCACCAGTAGGATCATTTTTGTCTTGTGAGAGAGCTTATTCTTGCTTGATTTGAAAGATGGACAAGGAGGAAGGTCTAATTGTGCAATACCTCCACATAGCTCATTATTTCCAACAATTGAAATTGCACTTGAATTTCGAAACACTCCTTGTATGGGAACTTGTCCATGTAGCGTATTAAAAGACAAATTCAACATATCTAGTTGAAGTTCACCTAGATAACTTGGGATTAGCCCCGACAAATTGTTGTGCGAAAGATCCAATACTCTTAAGCCCTTCAGCATACTCAAACTTTGAGGTATCTCTCCTTCAAATGAATTGGCTTCCAACTGAAGCCTTTCCAAACTCAAACAGTTGCTCAGCGTGTTTGGTATGGGTCCTGATAATCTATTATAGGATACATCCATGTATCCAAGATTTTTCAAAGACCCGACTTCTAATGGAAGAGAACCGGTTAGTGCATTGTGATCTAATGTGAGAGATTTTGAAATGGAGGAGAGACTCATAATTTCAGGGGGTATAGAACCCTTGAGATTATTTTTATGAAGGCCTAATTCCGACAAGCTATGACAATTGCCCAAAGTTGGAGGTATGCTTCCATGGATGTTGTTTTCTCCCAAGTGGAGAGTAATCAACGAAGTCAAATTACCAAGCGAAGAAGGAAGTTCTGTGAATTTGTTCCCGCCTAACCACAGTTCTTTCAGCTTATAAAGTCTGCCGATTGAGGAAGGAATAGGGCCAACAAGGTTGTTCACTGCCATAGATAAGGAAGTGAGGTTGAGAAGGTTCCCAATGCCTGAAGGAATGCTTCCATGTATTTGATTAATCTGCAAATGCATCCAGCTAAGATATGTGGAAAGATTAGCTATGGAGTCAGGCAATGAACCTCTAAAAAGATTGTCACCCACATCAATAGCATGTAAACTGGTGCAATTTGTTAGAGGCGAAATAAAAGTGAGGTCATCCAGCAGACGATTGTTATAAACAAATATCCGTCTAAGACCCAGAAGTTTTCCAAGATCTCTCGGCATTGTCCCGCCGAAATCATTTATAGGGAAGAATATATCTTCAAGTTTTGAAGCGTTTGACAGTGATGTAGGAAGTGTTCCAGTAAACAAATTTTTCGAAAAATAAAGACCATTGAGATTAGGAAGTGTGGAGCCTATATCAGGAGGAATATTTCCTTCAAGTAGGTTATTACTTACTGCTAACACAGTGATGTTGGAGATATTGTAAAGGCCAGATGGAACCTTGCCAGATAGGTTATTCTCCCTTAACCAGACAACTGTCAGGCCTTGAAGCCTGGCAATTTCCGCCGGAATCTTCCCATGCAAATTACATTCCGCTAAAGAGAGAATGGAAAGAGATGAGAGGTTTCCAATGAAAGGAGGGATTGTTCCAAAAAGCTTGTTTTTACTCAAGGATAAAGCTCCAAGCCTTGACAAAGAGCCAAACTCAGCTGGGATGTTTCCGGTTAGGTTGTTGTGGGTGAAGTTGAGCCGTTCAAGTCTTGAGCAGCGAGAAAGGTTGTTGGGTATTCCACCGCCAAACAAATTGTAGCTGAATTCTATTGTTTGTAGCCGAAACAAGCGACCGATCTCCTGTGGAATTGGGCCGTGGAAGCTATTGTCGTGAAGAATGATACTTTTGAGAAAGGAGAGGTTTCCTATATGAGGTGAGAGCAATCCAACCAGGCCTTGGGACGTTAGGTTTAACCCGATAACTCTATCAGGATGTCGGCGACTACACAAAATGCCGTTCCAGAGACAGAAGTGGAGTGAATGATTCCAGGAAGAGAGGGCACCAAATGGATCTTCAACAATTGCAGCCTTGAAGGCGAGCAATGCAACTCTATCTGTCTCATTATTTGCCACAGAAGTGGCAGCAGAGATACTGCAGAAATAGCAAAACCACACAAGGGCAGTGCAGAGCACAGTAAGCCACTTCGACATGATTTTTTTGTAATGGATGAATCGATTATTTCATCAAGGTAGTATATAATATTATAATATGAAATTTCCTAGGCTTTTTTTTAAAAAAAATATATATATATTTAATATTATTTTATCTTCTTGAACAGTTAAAGGATAAAAGTTTGTTGATATAGACACATTTTCATTTGAGAAGAATTTTTTTTAGTTTGATTTTTTTAATTTTTTTTAATTAATTTAGCCTGACTAAATTAGTTTCGTTAAAAAAAATATTTTAACTTCTTTATTTTTTTAAAAAAAAAAAAAATAATTATAATTTAAATATGATATTATTTAACCTATTTTATATTTTATATTTTTTTACTTTTTTTAATCTCAACCCAAAACCCAAACGCGATCCACTTGCCAAACGGCAGCTGAAAGACTCGGGCAATTGGATGGAATATTGATTGTGGTGGACCTAGAAAGACCACCGCGTCCCTCTCTTCTCAGAAATAATTCCTACGTACCATCAATTGTAGCGTGAGTTTGGGTCCGATTTGCAGCAAATTATTGTTTAAAAATTCACTTATGTTCTTTTAATTATATTAATTTTATACCAACATTATTTGGATTATGATGGATTTGATTAACTTGAATTTTTATATAAATAATGTAGAAGAAATTATTAAAAAAGTTTGACTATTATAACAAAATAAATTATGAATTTTTAATATTGTCAATTTAAATCCTGATATTTTAATTTGTTTCCAATCATTTGCTTATTTTCGTTCAGTAAAATTGATGAAAAAAAAGTATGTTAGTCATTAAATTTAATATAAATGTACATAAAATGTCTAAAATATTTCTTTTCGTTAAGTTTAATAATTGAAATACTATTTTTCATCAGAATTACTCAACAAAATTAACATATGATTTAGATTGAAAAAAAATAAAAAGATTAAAATTTAAATTGATAAAATTAAAATTTTATTTTATTATAAGGAACAATCCTATTTTTTTTAAATAATTTTTCTAATAATCCATTAAAAGATACTAAGGCTCTGTTTGTTTTGACGTAAAATATTTTTGTCAGAAATATTTTACTCATTTTCCGTTGTTTAGTTAAACAAAAAACAAGTAAAACATTTTTTTTTTAAGGTTGTTTGCATCATTTTCTCAAAAATGACTTACATTCTAAAATTTCGTAAGTCAATTTTTACAAAGTTGACTCTCACTCACTACCTTTTCAATACATTTAGTCTTTTCAAATAAATATCTTTACTCACTAAAAAATTATAAATGACACTTTATTAAATTAAAATTTCTCTTTTAAGTAATAAAATACTTTTATTTCAAATATTAACCAAATGTTGAAAAAATAAAAATAAAAATAAAAATAAAAATATCTATACTATATATTAAGCAAAATGGGGTTTTTAACCCCAAGTCTTGTGGGAGCTCCAATCTCCCAATCTAAATTTCTTAATTTTTTGATTTTTTTTTATAAAAAAAATCTTAACATTTATTAATTTCTCCCAACTCCCAAATCTTACCTTCATAATCTATACTATATATTAAGCAAAAGGAGGTTTTTAACCCGAAACCTTGTGCGAGCTCCAATCTCCCAATCTAAATTTCCTGATTTTTTTATTTAAAAAAAAAATTTAGCATTTATTAACTTCTCCAAACTCCTAAGTCTTACCCTCATAATAACACTTTAATACATTAAGAACAAGTATAAAAAAAATTCTTTGAAATTCAACACATATGAATTCCTTAAAAAGTCCCAACACATATGATTATTATCCCTCATAATAACACTTTAATGCATTAAGAACAAGCATAAAAAAAAATTTCTTCAAAAGTCCAACACATATGATTATTATCAAAATATTAAACTTTAATATAATATAAAAAAGGAAAAAAAGAAGACATTTAAAAAAAATATTTAAAAATCACAATTCACATATATAAATAATTGTAAACACAATCCGTGCATAGCACGGGTGATATGCTAGTAACACTTTAATGCATTAAGAACAAGCATAAATTATTTTTTTTTGAAATCCAACACATATGAATTCCTTGAAAAGTCTCAACACATATGATTATTATCTCTCATAATAACACTTTAATACATTAAGAACAAGCATAAAAAAAATTTCTTGAAAAGTCCAACACATATGATTATTATCAAAATATTAAACTTTAATATAATATAATAAAAAAAAAGACATTTAATTCTTTGAAAAGTCCAACACATATAATTATTATCAAAATATTAAACTTTAATATAATATCTATACTATATATTAAGCAAAAGAGGGTTTTTTAACCCCAAGTTTTGTGGGAGCTCCAATCTCCCAATCTAAATTTTCTGATTTTTTGATTTTTTTTTTTTTTTAAAAATCTTAGCATTTATTAACTTCTCCCAACTCCCAAGTCTTACTCTCATAATAACACTTTAATGTATTAAGAACAAATATAAAAAAAAATTCTTTGAAATCCAACACATATGAATTCCTTAAAAAGTCCCAACACATATGATTATTATCTCTCATAATAACAATTTAATGCATTAAGAACAAGCATAAAAAAAATTTCTTGAAAAGTTCAACACATATGATTATTATCAAAATATTAAATTTTAATATAATATAATAAAAAAACATTTAATTCCTTGAAAAGTCTAACACATATGATTATTATCAAAATATTAAACTTTAATATAATATAAAAAAAAAAAAAAAAGACATTTAAAAAATATATATATTTAAAAAATACAATTCACATATATAGATAATTACAAATATAATTCGTACATAACACGGGTGATATGCTAGTTTTATATTAAACGGAGCCTAAAAGTTAATGACCGAAATAAACCCACATGGAGACCCACCAATCGAAGACTTGGGTGAAGGTCAAAAGACGGCAATAGGATGGTAATTAATGTTCAGAGTGGCCCATTAATGACCGAAATAAACCCATATGGAGACCCACCAATCGAAGACTTGGGTGAAGGTCAAAAGACGGCAATAGGATGGTAATTAATGTTCAGAGTGGCCCATTAATGACCGAAATAAACCCATATGGAGACCCACCAATCGAAGACTTGGGTGAAGGTCAAAAGACGGCAATAGGATGGTAATTAATGTTCAGAGTGGCCCACGAAAGACCAGTATCATCAATGGCTCAATTGTACACGTCTTTCAGGTCCTAATTTAGGCTCCACTATTTTATCAATCAATAATGATGGACAACTTTAATTTTAAAAATTTAAATAGAGCTCTAATGATATGATCATAGGCGTATACATCATATCATATGTAGATTTCAATTCTTGTCACATTATTAGAATTCTCTTTAGAATTTTAAAATTAAAGTTTTCAATCTTTATTTTTTATCAATAATGCTAGAGATCTCAAAAATTTTATAAATTTTTTTACCAAATATCTCATGAGTATGAGATTCGCACTATGTAAATCCTATGTAAGTCCCACAACCATGTGAAATATTTGATAAAAAACTTACTAAAACTTTTAGAGTCTCTAACGTTACTCTTATTTTATTCATATGATATTACAATAAAATTTAATTCAATAAATTACCATTACAAGGAAGTCTATTAAATACAACATATAGTAAGTACAAAGAACTCTCAAAGTAGGATAAGAAAATCTCAACAAATATCGTAGAATATCACCCATATATAAATAGAAAGATTCGAACGACTAACCTCTCTTTGTGAGATATAAAGATTCGTCCAGTTGGTTATCGTAATTTCTAAAAAATATATTTGGCATTAGAAATGGGTTTTGATGATGGCTTTCTAAATTTTCAATCATCTAAGTCAAAATCAATTGAAAATGAGTGAAATAACCTCCGGAGTATTTAGACCAAGTTTGAATAACTTGTCAAGATGTGAAAGTGATTGAGAAATAAGAGGCGAGACACTTAGACTTGATCGGAGACTTAAACCATTAGAGACAACTCAAGATTCAATTTTGATACTATTTTAAAATATCTAACTCAAAATCAATTGATAATGAATGACATAGTAGCCTTTGAAGTATTTAGATCAAGCTTGGGTGGCTTATAAAGAGGATGTGGGACAAGCCTAATACTAATTTTGGCTTTTACAAATATTTTGGCCCACCATATATACTCATAATAAAATCTTAAATGAGGACTGCCAATGGTATATATTCTCCAACCACCTCACAATCTTAGCTCGAACATCTCATACGAATGGTTGATATATGCCAACAAAATAGGAGGTTAGTAAATACAAAAGTGTAACAATGGTATATTCTCCAACAACCACACAATCTTAGTTGGAACACCTCACATGAACACATTGATGATATATAATATAGTCATAGCAAAGAAGAAATATTTATGTAAGCAATAGATTAATGTTGTGTTTGGTTGAGAGATTTGAGGAGAGATTTGGAAAGGGAAATGGAAAAGGTAGGTGAAATGAAAATAAAATATGCCTAAATTTCACATAATTTCACACACCTTTTCCCTTTCCCTTTCTAAATCCCTCTCAAAATCCTCCAACCAAACACAGCATAAAGGTTGCTGATGAAGATGATGAACAATCACATGAACACTCTATTGATGAGGCAACCATAAGTAACATGACGCCACCAGTTGGAGAACCTTGGAAGTAACCTTGTTGGCCAGATTGAAAAGAAAAGAAAATGAGAAAATGAAATTGAGATGCTTAAAAGAGGAAAAAATATATTTTGATAGGATAATATTGTACATAAACGAGTTTCTCATCAAGACTTTCTTACAACAAATTAATTTTTTATGGACAAATTTATTTCGTCCCTAAACGTGTAATGTGATCAATTAAACTTCTATTATCACTTGTTTACAATAAGACAAAATTTGCTAACATAACCCCCAAACATTTTTTTATATTTTTAATAAAATGTTTTCTGCAATAACAATAAAAAGATGCTTGTGAAGGTTGTTCATCTTAAAATGTGAACAACTAAAAATATAAATAAAAAGTTAGTTGCAACAGTGACTGAAAAAGTTGGGTGAATTTTACCACCAACAATGAAAGAGGTCCTTTTTTTTGGGATCATACAACTCCTAAAGTGATCCACACCACTCATGATATGAATCACACATACATGAGTAAACCCTATACATATGAATCACTTTAAAGATGTGAAGTTGCCAAAAAAAAGGATCTCCCTCATTTTCCTCTTACAACACGGCGTTAGGATGGAAATTAATGTTCACAGTAGACCAAAAGACAAGTGCCTCCCCATCTTCCAAGATCATTGCTAAGGACCACCAATGGGTCAATTGTAAGGCTTCGTATCGTCTGTCCCGGTTGTGTCCCAACTCCCTGTCCCCTTCCGTGCCTGCACGTGTCCATCACTAAAACTAATTCCTAACTCCATTAACTCTCTCCTATCCTTCTCTCTCTCTCTCTCTCTCTCTCTCGAGTCATGATAGTCCGTTCTTCCTAACCTGAATCAAGTCGTCTTCTTTGTCATCATCTAATCTTCTTTAGATAGATAAATTAGATAACAATCCCCAAACACAAATTTCAGCCGCACAAAAATTCTGAAACAATAATCCCAAATTTTCAAATATAACAAATCAAACTCAATAAATAAAATTAGCAATTTACGTTTGTGAGTAGACAGGGGATTTACGAATAGGATAAAAAGAAAGAGGAATACTTGATTGGAGTATTGTATCTAAATATACATATATATGACTACATATCTATCACTCTCGCACTCTCTGTTCGGTGCAATTTCAGAGATCTGGTTCAATGATAGTTTTGATGTCAAATTCTGTGCAAGGCTTGATAGGTGAACGAGTTTCAGAGGACTACTTTACAAAGGCAGTGATGAAAATCCACAACATAAAACTCATCAATGAGATCTAGCAGAATTTTTTTTGACAATCCAATACTATTTTTGCAAGGTCGTTTCGGCAGGTGAGTAGTTTCAGAGAAGCAACAGTAGTCTGAGTACCACATCCTGCATCAGGCAGGAAGCAATTGACTGTGAAGATGTGATGTCGCCAGTATCCAGATCTGAGATGAACCAGTCATGTGATCCATTGGAGAGAGAGCGAGAGAGAGAGAGAGATGGGGATGTGGCAGTATAAGAGGAACGACACTGAGAGATGGGACACAATATTGGGACAGAAGATCCAGCCCCTATTGGATGTGTTTTTGTTACTGTAGTTTCTAAAACACATATATATATATTCATTTTTTTGACGTTTGGTACGATAGAAAAGAAATATCAAAAGATCTAGCCCCTATTGTATGTGTCTTTGTTACCGTAGATTCTAAATATATATATATATATATATTCATTTTTTGTCGTTTGGTACGATAGAAAAGAAATATCGACAGAAAATCGTAATCTGGGTATACATAATCTAACTCCTCTCAAACACTCAATTAATAAAAATGAATTGGGTGTTGCTTTTCCATTTTTTATGGAAAACAAACTTATTAGGGTAGAAAATACTTTTAACCTTTGAAATATTAGAACTAGTGTGGATTTTGATGAGTATTAGACACTAACTACTCAACTGAATTTTGAAATAAGGGTATTTGTTGCATTTCAACAATTGTGACATGTTGCCCTAATTTCTATATATTTAATAGTTGGAGAAAAGATGACTATCTCAGATAATCTCTCGCAACTTTGAAAGTAGTTGTAGATATAATCCTATATTTTGGGATAAACTACGTAAATCTTTTGTTCTTCATGAAATTTAGATCTTTAGAAGTGGGAAAGGTCTAATATGGTATGAAATATGCATAGGTCAAAGAAGGGGGGGGGGGGGGGGGGGGGTGTATGGTACACTGCTCACCTGTGGGCTTCATTCGCTTAGGCTGGGGTTTGTCAATCCTAGTTCAACCTTCAAGCAGGAACTATATGGACATGCAATTCCAAGGAAAATAAACAACAAAATGATAATTTTAAAAGGGATAAATGGTAATCCTAGGCACAATCTTGGTTGTAGACATCCATGAACACATTTTTGAAATAATAAAATCTAATCAAAGAATAAAAATTGACAGTTACGCATTCAAGCTATAGATGAGTGATTGCTGATGAAAATGATAAATGGTCACATGAACACGCATCAATGAGGCAACAATAAGAAGAATCCACCATTTGTACCAAATTGCACCCAAGGAAAGATTTAAAAAAGAAGAAGACGATGACAACAAATAATACCAAAGGCAAAACAGAACAAAATAAAACACAAAGTGAAGGAAAACATAAGCTCATAAGGAGAGATTAAGAAATCATCACAAACAACAACAGAACTGAAATGTTATATCAAAATAATTGCAGAAAGGATCCCACAAATGCATAAATAATGAATCCATCTAAATAATACAAGAAAGAGAAGTCATCTAGAATGTTAAACAGATAGAATATTTTCCTTTCCATGAGGACTTCCATATCCCTAAAATATTTTGTATTTCGCAAAAGAGAAACAAATAAAAACAAAGAAATGGCATACATATGGCAATTATACAACAATTTCCATTTGATTATCTTAGAAATAGGTAAATAAATTCAAAATGTAATCTAATTCACAATATAAAAACAAACATAAGTATGTTTCACACAAGTTGCTCAGTTTAGTTAGTGTAGATCAAACCCAAGAAGCTAGAATAACTATCATAGCCATAAAGAACAATTAGCATTGTCCGCTATAAAATCTGCATATTCATAGCCAAAAAAAAAAAAATTAAGACAGAAAAATGCATGAAAGATAAAGCTTACATTTCACTTTGATTAAGCACTGATAGTTTGCTTGAAACACATGACTGCCCATTTGACTTGAAAAGAGAATCGCACGACTCGACTTGCCTTTCTCCCACGTGATTCAAAGCATGAAAAATTAAGACCAGCTGAAGATTGGAAATGTAATAATCAGAGAACAGACAAATAACCAAGATTCCGTTTGATATGCGTTCCCCTCTGGTAGGGGTTTGGGTCTTGCCCACCGGTGCAAGTTTTTTTTCTCTCCGTCTAGGGTGAAGATTGGGGCAATAGTGTCAGCGCTATGGTCGACTCTATTGCCGATCTTGCCAGTCGGTTAGCTCTTACGGTGGATGAAGAGGATACTGTGGTAGTGGATGAGTTGCTCACCACGTCTTTTTCAGAGAGGGCTGGGTTAGGTTTAGTGGGTAAGGTGTTGACCACTCGCCCTTTCAATGTGGAGGCTATGAAGTCTACGCTCATGACGGTTTGGCGGCCAGCGAAAGGTATGGATTTTCATGTCATTGGGGTTAATTTGTTCTTATTTCACTTTCACCATGTTGCGGACAAATGAAGGGTGCTGCTAAATGGCCCATGGAGTTTTGATAAACACCTTCTTCTCTTGAATGAGGTGGATGCGCATCTTCAGCCTTCCGAGGTGCTACTCTCTGAGGCTACTTTTTGGATCCAGGTCCACAATCTGCCTCTTATCAGTATGACAAAGGAGGTGGGTTACCTGATTGGGAATAAGATCGGCTCTACCGTGGATGTTGAATATGGGGCTGATGGAATGGCTTTTGGCCGGTATATGCGAATCAGAGTTACACTTAATGTGGCTAAGCCTCTACGCCGGGGTATGAAGCTTGCGGTTCATAATCGGGAGTCCGTTTGGGTGGTTTTTAAATATGAAAGACTTCCCAACTTTTGTTATTTTTGTGGTGTTTTGGGGCATAGCGAGAAGGAGTGCAATACTTTGCTGTCCCAATCTGAGACTGGTACTGCGAACGCAATGCAATATGGGCCATGGTTGCGTGCTGATGTTCAAAAGCCTCGACCTCGTCCTATGTCTCCTGTTGCGAGCCGCAGTCAGAGTAGGGGTAAGGTTGGTGCTACTGGGTTGTCGGGGCCGGAGCCGGAACTCCACCGAGCGGAGGGACCTGGTGTGGCTGTGTCCTCTTCTATTTTGGAAGGAGCCTCTCTATTTGGAAAGGCTGGTCAGTCTGCGTCAAAGCAGGAGCAGATTTTGGCAATGACAGGGGAAGGTAGGGATTACTTGCCTTCTCAAAAGGAGACTGAGCGGGATAAGTTGCTGCCTGCTGAATTTTTGAAATCTGGGCCTGCTGACTGTGGGCTAAAAACTGCAATGTTGGATTCTTTTTCTAAGAAGCCCATTCAGGATACTGGGCTAGTTCATGTTGCTCTCCATGAGAACTTTTCTATTGGACCCAACGTTGCTTTGCCTAAGGGGGACCATGTGAGTTTGGGCTCGTCGGAGTTGGCTACATGTGCTGGGCCATCCTTACCTTCTCATTCGATGGATATAGATAAAGGATTGGTGCTACAGTCTCCAGATTTGGTGATCGGAGAAGAACCTCTTGCTTCCTTAGCACACGCTGGTCAGGTGGGGAAGAAATGGAAGAAAATTGCTCGTAATCACAAAGGGGATTCTGGGTCTGGTGCACTACATGTGGGTGTGAAGCGGCATTTGATTGATAAGGAGGTGCAGGCCGATGATGGTGACTCAAAGGAGAAGCGGGCTCGACTTGGTGCTCTCGTGGCCAGTCCTAATTCAACGATGGAGGCTGGGACCCAGCCCCGCCGACAGCCATGAAAATCATCTGTTGGAACTGTCGTGGGCTTGGGAACCCACGGACAGTTCGTTTTCTTCAACTTTTGTTGAAGAAGGAAGTGTCCACTCTGGTTTTCTTGGTGGAGACCAAACTTGATGCTAAAGCTATGGAGAGGATTCGCTGTAAACTTGGTATGCAGGGGTGCTTTACGGTTGATCGTGCGGGGCTCTCGGGGGGCTTAGCCTTATTATGGATTGGTGAGCTTCAGTTACAGATTAAAAGCTACTCAAAGGGACATATTGATTCGATAATCCTCACTGCGTCTGGGGCTGCATCATGGCGATTTACTGGGTTCTATGGCAACCCAATTGCTTCTTTGAGAGGTGATTCTTGGGAACTGTTGCGACAACTTCAGGATCAGATGAATCTGCCGTGGGTGTGTGCTGGAGATTTCAATGAGATTTTGTATGCTCATGAAAAATCTGGAATGGCGGCGCGAAGTCAACGGCAGATGGATGGCTTCCGGCAGGTCCTTTCTGATTGTGACTTAGCTGATATGGGTTTTGAAGGGGCGGCCTTTACATGGTGTAATGGCCGGACGGGTGGTGGTTTGATTCGTGAACGTTTGGATCGGTGTGTGGCTAATGGGAGGTGGCTTACTTCTTTTCCGTTGGCTAAGGTCTATCATTTGGGTGGTACCTCCTCTGACCATCTACCTATATTGTTAGACCTTGAAGGGGTTAAAGCTCAGATGGCTCAGCGGCCGAAACACCAAAAGTTGTATCGTTTTGAAGCAATGTGGTTGCGCGAGGATGCTTGTGAAGGAATCATTACAAGGGAATGGCATCAGGCAAGTAATCTCTCTGGTGTTGCGCTGGTGTCCCGTAAATTGCAGGCAGTGGCTTCTCAATTGCAAACTTGGAATTGGCGGGTTCTGGGTAATGTGCAACGTTGTTTGAATTTCAAATTGGCAGCTATCCAACGGTTACAAGCTTTGGACATTCCTAGTGATTCTGATTTGGCGGAGTTGCGTCACGTCCAACTCGAGGTAGATGAGCTTCTTGAAAAAGAATCGGTGATGTGGGCTCAACGGGCTCGTGCAAACTGGCTGAGGGACGAGGATAGGAACACTGCTTTCTTCCATGCGAAAGCTTCCCAACGGCAGAAGAAGAAAGCAATTTCAGGTCTGGAAAATGAGAGGGGTGAGTGGTGCACGCAGCCAGCTGAATTGGAAGAGATTGTGATTGGCTATTTTCAAGATTTGTTTACCACTCATAATCCTCGGAATATGGCCGTGGTCGTTGACTGTATCACTCCCTCTATACCTGCAAGTATGGCCCAGCGTTTGACCAGGCCTTTTGTTGCTGACGAGGTTCATCTAGCCTTGTTCCAGATGCACCCCACAAAGGCCCCTGGACCGGATGGTACTCCAGCTCTTTTTTTCCAAAAATTCTGGGATTTGGTGGGCGGCGATGTGTGTGGGGCTGTTTTGGGAATTCTAAATGAGGGTCGAGACGTTTCTGTGATTAATGATACCTATATTGTTCTCATACCTAAATTGAAACACCCACAACTGCCGAGTCAATTTCGTCCAATCAGCCTCTGCAATGTTGTGTACAAGCTAGTTTCGAAGGTCTTAGCTAATAGGCTCAAGGAGGTGTTGGATACGGTAGTGTCCGTTAATCAGAGTGCCTTTGTCCCAGGACGGGCGATTACCGACAATGTGCTGATGGCATTCGAAGTGTTCCACTACCTTAAGAATAAGAGATTGGGCAGAACCGGGTATTTTGCTTTAAAGCTTGATATGAGTAAGGCCTATGACCGGGTGGAGTGGGGATTTTTGGAGATGGTTATGATAAAGATGGGCTTCCCATTAAATTTTGTTCGTTTGGTGATGCACTGTGTATCGAGTGTCTCTTACTCCGTGCTGCTGAATGGCAAGCCCACACGTTCCTTTCGGCCTTCGCGGGGCCTCCGGCAGGGTGATCCTATTTCACCATATCTTTTCTTGTTGTGTGCAGAGGCATTGTCGGCGCTGATACGACAGGCTGAAGTGGAGGGCCGCCTTTCAGGACTCTCCATTAGTCGAGGAGGACCCCAAATTTCCCATCTTTTTTTCGCCGATGATAGCTTGTTGTTTGCTAAGGCGACAGAACCATCGTTGAATACCATTCAAGCTTTGCTGCAGAAATATGAATTGGCCTCTGGGCAAAGAGTGAATTTTGACAAATCTGGGATATGTTTCAGTCCGAATGTGAGGCTGGAGGAGCAGGTTCGTCTTTCAGCTGTAGTGGGTGTGGGCCAATTGGTGACTACAGGCAAATATTTGGGGATGCCGTCCGTTGTGGGTCGGTCAAAAAAGGCAGTGTTTGGTTATATCAAGGATCGAGTGTGGCAGCGTCTCAACGGGTGGAAGGAAAAATCTTTGTCGGCAGCGGGACGCGAAATTCTGATTAAGGCAGTCGTTCAAGCTATACCAACCTATATCATGTCTTGTTTTGAATTACCGGATGGGTTGTGCCGTGAGATTAGTGGTTTGATTGCTCGCTTTTGGTGGGGACAACGTGAGGAACGGCGCAAGATTCATTGGTGCAATTGGCCAACCCTTTGTAAGGTGAAGCTTGAGGGTGGGATGGGTTTTCGATCTATAGTGGCTTTCAATAAAGCTTTACTGGCTAAGCAATCATGGAGACTCCTTCAATTTCCGAATAGTTTGGTGGCTCAGGTAATGAAAGCTAAATATTATCCACAAGGCTCGATTCTTGATGCACCTCTGGGGGCTACTCCGTCCTTCTCATGGCGGAGTATTTGGCATGCGCATTCTCTCTTGCTGGAAGGTTTACGATGGCGAGTGGGCAATGGGGCTCAAATTCGCATTTGGAAGGATAAGTGGGTTCCGCGACCGTTTTCTTTCCAAATCTGCTCCCCACCTTCTTACCTGGGTGTTGATGCTACGGTGAGTGCCCTGATTGATCATGCGCGGGGGAACTGGGATGAGGGTGTGCTTGGCGCTTGTTTCCCCCCCTCTGAGATTGAGGTTATTAAATTGATCCCTGTCTGTCCATTCTTGGCGGAGGACGTATTAGTGTGGCATTATACCAAAAAGGGACAATTTTCGGTTAAGTCGGCTTACCATCTTGAAATGGGTATCCGTAGCCGGTCTGCGCATGCGACATCGTCAAATGGTGGGCAGGATCGAATTGGGTTTTGGAAGAATTTTTGGAATATGCGGATTCCTAGTAAGATCAAAGTTTTCGGTTGGAAGCTGTGTTTGGAAATTTTGCCTGTGCGTTCCAAGTTACGGGTACGGCAGGTCTTAATTAATGCTGACTGCGCTCTCTGTCACAGCTCTATTGAGTCAATTCAACACTGTTTTTTTGATTGCTCTTTTGCAAAAAATGTGTGGGCCTGCAGCAGTCTTGCCCAGATTGCTCATCGTCCCCGGTTTGGGACTCTGTTTGACTGGCTGTTAGAGTTCATTTTATCTGTTGATTCAGTCAAGGGGGAGCTGTTTTGGGTAATGTGCTGGTGCATCTGGACACATCGCAACCAAGTGGTGTTTAATAACAAGGCCCAATCTGAGGTGGAGCTTGCTCAGTTTGCCTATGAATATTATCAAGAAGTTTGTGCAGTTCAGGACCGTGTTCGAGTGCCGCAGCCTGTTCACATGCCTATTCGTTGGTTTCCTCCCGCGAACGGGTTGTTTAAAGCTAATTTTGATGGGGCTTGCTCTGTAGCCGAAGGTTTTATTGGTGTTGGGGTGGTGGTTCGGGATCATTCGGGTGCAGTCCTAGCTGCCATGTCCGCCAAACGGGTGTCAGCTATGGACGTGGGTTGCATTGAGGCTTTCGCAGTGCTTGTTGCTATTCAGTTCGTGTTGGATCTGGGGCTCAACCACATCATTTTTGAAGGTGACTCGCTAATGATTGTTCGTGCATTTCATTCCGCTGCGCAGTCCTTGGCCTCCTTTGGGCATTTTGTGGAGCATGCCAAGTCTCTGCTTCCCAGATTTCATTCATGGGCTGTTCAACATGTGAAGAGGGAAGGAAATTCAGTGGCCCATTGTCTCGCTCGGATGGCGTTTGCTTTGGAGGATGTTTCCATATGGATGGAGGACGTTCCGCTTTCGTTACGTTCCCTCGTTAGGAGGGAAGCGTCTCTCTGATTGTGCTTTGTTCTTGTTTGTTCTTTACTTTGGCCATCTAAAAAAAAAAAAAAACCAAGATTCCATTGATAACATTGATGCTAGCTATTCTTGCTTCAATAAGTGCATCAGTAGTCCCTGTTGTATTGTATCATAGTTGTCAATTCAAGAATCGTATCACGAATCAAAATCCTAATTGTGCGAATTGTGAATCAAATTGAATCAAGAATCATAATAATTTCATTTTCTCATTTTCTTTTCTTTATTTCTTTCTTTTTTTATTCTAATCTATTCATGTAGCAAATATGAGTTAGCATAATAAAAAATGATGTTAGACGATTTTATATGGGGGAAAAAATATTTTGGCAAAACTTGCAGTTCTATAAAAGCTATGAAGCACGAACACCTCTCAGGAGGTTGCGTGCATGTATCCGACACGCGTTGGACACGACACACTCCGGACACACTAAGACACTAGGACATGCTATAGACATGCTGACGACACGCTAGGGACATGTTGAGGACACACTAGGGACATTCTGGGGGACACGTTAGGGAGACGTTGAGAACTATTTTTTTACTAAAATAGCATACATAAGATTGATAAATTTAATAAACTTAAATATTTGACATAAAATACATATTAAATATTTAAAAATATACATATAATAAAAATATAAAAATATATGTTTTGAATGTGTCCCTAACGTGTTGTGTCCTGCATTTTTTGAAAATTACATGCCCGCGTGTCCGTGTCGTGTCACGTGTCCGTATCCGTGTCCGTGTCCGTGTCCGTGCTTCTTAGTATAAAAGTGAGAATACCATCTAATTCGTAAGATACTACCTTCGTTACGAGAGATGAGGGTCTAAATCCCACCAACAATAAAATTATTTGAAAACCATAATTTATTCGGAAACTACACTATACCCCCCTCAACTATGGGCCGTTATCACTTCGCATCCCTTAACTAAACATTGTCACAACTATGTGATTATTGGAAAAGTTAAGCAAAGAAAACAGTTAAGAGTCCAACATTAAAAATATTATAGAAATGTAAGTAACAGAAACACCAAAATAGTGTTTCAATAAAGAAAACATAGTTAAATAATGCTTGTCTGCATGAGTAAATATGCATCATTATATAACTAACAACAATAAGAGATGCACCTATATAAATTTCAAAACATGAAGGTACAAATGAAAAAATCAGCACATGAAGGACAAGCCTATCAGAAGACTTAGGGTATTTGCAGCATGCATTGGTTTGAGGCAAGCCACGAAGTGATAAATTACCAAGTAATCAAATTAGAAACAGTCACTTACAAATTTGTCAGAGTTCATTTGTCATATATAATTAAAGAAAAAGAGAAATTGTAAGAGATGCACCTATATAAATTTCAAACCACTCAATTAATATGAAAAAATATTGAAAACCAAACAATTAAGAAAATATGAAATAATAAAGAAAATACTAAACAAGAAATTGTGAGACAGCAATTAGAGCTACGAAAATAAATAAGAATACACACAATTACCAAGTAATCAAATCAAAAAGTCACTGATAAATTTGCAGCAGTTCATTTATCATATAATTAAGGAAAAAGAGTAAGAAAAATGCACCAATATAAATTTTAATACTATCATTTAAAACAAATATATATATATATCGAAACACAACAAAATGTGCGAAATTTAATTAGAAACTAAGATTATAATTTTGATTACAAAGAAATCTTAGAAAAAAACATAGTCTCAATGGAGACTACAAGAAAGAGAAGTCGTTTTTACTAATCTCAAGCATTGAGATCCAAAACTTGCAAATTCTTTTGTAAAGATATCCTAGCAAACAAACAAACCAAAAGACGAAGAAAATCAAGCAATAAATAATATATTTATCAAAAGAAAACAAAACTATTTAAAAAATTATGAAATAATAAAAAAAAATTTAAAAGTAATGCTGCCACCCTTAAAACCTTTTTTTATACCTCTTTTAGTGTACCACCTTATGTGTTAGCACCTACATTGGAGATAGACATGAGTGGCAGGGCCCATTACACCAATGACGTGCTAACACATGAGACGGTATAGTAAAAGTGATATAAAAAGGTAGTAAGTGTAGCATTGAGATCCAAAAGTTACGACCTCTCTTATGATTTCCTGGCAAACAAACAAACCAAAAGACAAAGGAAAATCAAGCAATAAATAATATATTTATCGAAAGCAAACCAAACTATTTTCAAAATTTTATGAAATAACAAAGAAAATATTAAACAAAAAATTGTGAGAAAGTAATAAGAACTACGAAAATCAATAAAAATATACAGAATTACCCAGTAATCAAATTAAAAGCCATCACTGATATATTTGCAACACTTCATTTGATTAAGGAAAAAGAGAAATTGAAAGAAATGCACCTATATAAATTTCAATACTATCAATTAAAACAAAAAATATCGAAATACGAAACAAAATATGAGAGATTTAATTAGAAACTAGATTATAATTTTGCTTGCAAAGAAATCCTAGAGAGAAACTTAGTCTCAATGGAGACAGTGAGGTCCGTTTTAACTAATCTCAAGCATTTGAGAACCAAAAGTTACAAATTCTTTTCTCAAGATGTCCTAACAAATAAGTGTTAGGGTAGTTTGGTCTTTATGTCTTATGCTTATTATTATAAATAGGTGTAAGGGGGAAACCCTATTCTTTGAAATAAAATAAACAATACCTCAACATCTCTCTTTCTCTTGTTCTGTTTCTTTTCCTCCTCCTTCTTCTTCTTCTCATCTATACATTCAACATATATCCTCCTTGAAGATTGTTCCTCTCAATCTCCTTCTTGTTCCTGGTACGTCTGCAAAAAAATAAATAAATAAATAAAAAATAAAAAACAGTATGCTTGAAATTTAATGGGTAATCATCCTATAATTTTCTTTTGATTGTTTGGTCATTATTGATTGAGTTTTCCAATTTTTTAAATTTTTCATCAAAACTGGGTGATTTTTCGAAAGTCACTGTTTGAACCTTTGTTTGCTGGTTTTGTCCCTTCTCCTCCCATCTTGGGGAGCTGACTGGAACCCTAGAGGGGTTTGTTGTCCCTGGTTTGATGTATTTTGGCCCTATCTTGGCTTTTTCTTGCTGTTCGGATGCTCTGCTTCAGTTTTCTGGCTTCTAGTTGAACTGGTTGCTTTGTTCTCTAGGCTTGTCTTGGACTATTTTAGCCTTAGAAGGTGATTTGCTGTGCTGGTTAGGTGTTTTCTGGATTTGTTTGATATCCTGCTTGTGTTTCTGCACCCTCTTTTTCTCATCTCATGGCTGACAGCTTGGGTCAGGACAGGGCAATGAGGAGAGTGGTCTGAGTCATGGTATGACTCTTGGTGATAGTCCTTCTCTCCAGATTAGTCCGGTCAAGCTTAATGGTCTTAATTACTTGATTTCGTCCCGCTCCTGTAGTCTTGCCATTGCCGTCCGGCGTTTGACTGGCTATATTATTGGTAGTACCCAGCAACTTACTGCTGATAGTGCTTTATCTGCTCAATGGATTTCTGAGAATGCATTAGTTATGACATGGCTAATCAATTCTATGGAGCCTACTATTAGTCGGACTTTTCTCTTGATGGATACTACTCACAAAATCTGGATAGCCGCCTCTCAAATGTATTCTTAAAAGGGAAATGATGCACAGGCCTATGAATTGTGAAAGAAGATTAAGGGCTTGGATTAGAAGGATTGCTCTCTTGTAGTCTACTATGCGGAGTTGAGTGGTTTATGGCAAGAGCTAGATTACTACCAAGTTTCCAACCAGTTTGCTCCACGGATGCCACTATGTTTCAGCAGGCTGTGGAAAATGAGCGAGTGCATGACTTGCTGGCCTGACTTTGGAGTATGATCAGATACGGATTCAGGTGTTGGGTCGCTCTCTGTTTTCAGCACTACGCGAGGCTTATGCATTGGTTCAGCAAGAGAAGAGTCGTCGTAGTGCTATGGTACATGTCCCTACTCAAGATCAGTCAGCGATGGTTGCAGCCCCAAAGTCACGTGATACTCAGCCAAGTCAGCCTCAGGGTGGTGGTTCGGGTCCCTTGGTTGCTCGGGACCGGTTGAAGTGTGATTATTGTGGAAAAGATAGACATGATGAAGAGCACTGTTGGAAGTTGCATGGTCGACCTACTCGAGGCCGTGGTCATGGTCGTGGTGTTCGTCCTCAAGCACATGTATCGGAGACTACTGCTAGCGCCTCGAGTGACACTGGTTCTCTTTCCTAGGAGAGCTTCATACTCTCAGATGTTTGATGGCTCGACTTGATTCTCCATCTACCTTAGCTCCTTCCTCTTCTGCCTCTTCCAACTTTGCCCACACAGGTATTGTTGCTAGTGCACTTAGTACCTCTTCGTTGTCTCCTCGGATCATTGATTCTGGTGCTACAGATCACATAACGGGTACTTCTATTTTTTTTCATTCTTATTCCCCTGGTTCTGGGCGAGATAAGGTTAGAGTGGCTGATGGCACTTTATCCTCTATCTCCGGCAACGGTTCAGTTTATTGCACCTCTTTGCTTTCTTTTTCATCTGTTCTTCATGTTCCTAATTTTTCCACTAACTTACTTTCTGTTAGTAGCATTACTACTCCTCTCAATTGCTCTGTAACCTTTTTTCCGACTCATTGTGTCTTTCAGGAATTGGCTACAGGGAAAATGATCGGCAGTGGCAGAGCATAAGGTGGTCTGTACTTTCTGGATGTCGTTCCTCCTCCATCAACTTTGTCCTCTTAGGCTCTTTAATCCACTCCTGACTCCTCTCTTCGTCTGCTTCATCAGTGGTATCGTCGTTTGGGCCATCCTTTCTCTAGTATTTTACAAAAACTTTTTCCTTCATTAATTTGAGATTGTCCTAGGAATAACTTTGTTTGCGATGCTTGTGAGCTTGCTAAGCATAAATGTACTTGTTATCCTTCCATTAATAAAAGAAGTACTTTTCCGTTTATGCTAATTCATATTGATGTGTGGGGTCCTTCCCTGTGGTGTCTACCTCTGGTTATCAGTGATTTGTCACGTTTATTGATTGTTATTCCCGTGTGACTTAGATTTATTTACTTCACACTAAAAATGAGGTTTTCTCGTGCTTCAAACTTTTTCATAAAATGGTGTCCAATCTCTTCAATGCTACTATAAAAATTCTTCGGAGTGATAATGGGACTGAATATGTTGATGGAGCTTTCTGAGCATACCTCGCGGAGCATGGTATTCTTTATCAGACTAGTTGTGTTGGCACTCCTGAGTAGAATGGAGTTGTTGAACACAAAAATGGCCATCTTCTTGAAGTTGCTCGCTCTCTCTTGTTTACCATGAATGTTCCTCAGTTTTTTTAGAGAGATGTTGTTCTTACCACTGCTTACCTTATTAACCGTATGCCCTCTAGTGTCCTCAACTTCTAACTTCCTCTTGAACTTCTTCGTGTGACTTATCCCACTTCTTCTCTTCCCCCTCGGGTTTTTGGCAGTATCTGTTTTGTTCATCTCCAACCTCGTACTCGTGGGAAGCTTGATCCCAAGGCTGTCCGGTGTGTCTTTCTTAGTTATCTTGCTACTCAAAAGGGCTACAAATGCTATGACCCTCACACTCGTAAGCTGTATGTTAGTATGGATGTTACCTTCCATAAATCTGAGTCTTGTTTCCCGTGTCCTCCGCTATCTCCTCAGGGGGAGAGTGTTACGAATGAGATTGCGGATGAGGCGGCATCATATCAGTATGAGTTGTCGTTTTTCCTTCCTAATCAGCAGGCTGTTATTTGTGGTGCGGGGGAGCCTGAGAGTTCTGTTGAAAAGGAGACTGATATCGGTGGTCGTTTAGACAGAGCTAATCTTAAGACTTATTCACAGCGTCAGAAAGAGCAAACTTCTCTTGCGTCACCCAGTCAATCATCATCTCGCATGCCAGTTCCATGCCCAGTTTCCACTGACTCTACAAGTAATAATCCTCAGCCTATTTCTTCACTAGTTGTTAATAGCCTTGTTGCTGATGATTTGAGTCTTCCTGTTGCTCTTAAAAAGGGGGCTAGAGCTTGTACTCAACACCCCATTTCTAAATTTGTGTCATATGATTTGCTGTCTTCTACATATTGTGCCTTTGTGTCGTCTCTTTCTTCTGTATGTATTTCGCAGGGTTGGAAAGAAGCTATAAATGATCCTAAGTGAAAGGTAGCTATGGTAGAAGAGATGTAAGCTTTGAGTAAGAACAAAACTTGGGAGTTGGTGTCTCTTCCTAATGGAAAGAAACCAGTCGGATGTAAGTGGGTGTTCACCATTAAGCACAATGCAGATGGGACGATTGAAAGGTACAAAGCAAGACTAGTGGCCAAAGGATTTACTCAGACATATGGGATAGACTATCAAGAAACTTTTGCTCTTGTAGCGAAGATGAATTCCATTCGAGCTATTCTTTCATATGCTGCTAATTTGGGATGGCCTTTACAGCAACTAGATGTAAAGAATGCCTTTCTTCATGGGGATTTGGAGGAGGAGGTATATATGGATGTACCTCCAGGATTCTCATCTTAGACTACAATTGGAAAGGTTTGTAGATTGAAGAAGGCTTTGTATGGTTTGAAACAATCTCCTCGAGCCTAGTTTGGTCTATTCCTAAAGGCAATGCTAGGATTTGGGTATAAGCAAAGCAATGTAGTCACACCTTGTTTGTCAAACGCAATGTACATAAGGTAACAGTGCTTATTGTATATGTGGATGACATAGTTGTGATAGGTAATGATGAGGAGGAGGTGACTCATCTCAAGATGCAGTTGGCCAAGGAGTTTGAGATCAAAGACCTTGGTCTGTTGAGGTACTTTCTTGGGATTGAAGTTGACAGATCTGATAAAAGCATCTTTATTTCTCAGAGGAAGTACATTCTAGATCTTTTTGAGGAAATGAGCATGTTGGGTTGCAGACCAGTTGATTCTCCGATTGAGACTAATCAACATCTTTGTAGTGGGGTTGGTGAGCTTGTGGAGAAGGAAAGACACCAAAGACTTGTGGGAAGACTGATATATCTATCTCATACTTGGCCAGATATTGCCTATGCAGTTGGGATAGTGAGTCAATTTATGCATGATCCTCGTGCAACTCATTTGAATGCAGTCTATTACATTTTGAGGTACCTTAAATCTGTCCCTGGAAAATAAATTTTGTTCCCTAATCATGGTCACTTGAGGTGGAAGCATTCATAGATACAGATTGGGTAGGCTCTATAGATGAGAGACGCTCTACCTCCGGTTACTGTGCTTTTGTAAGAGGAAATTTAGTCACATGGCGGAGTAAGAAGCAAGCGGTAGTATCCAGATCCAGTGCTGAAGCTGAATACAGAGCTATGGCACATGGAACATGTGAACTGATATGGCTTCACTCTTTGTTGAGTGATATAGGGTTTGATTGCCGTGATCCCATGACTTTGTATTGCGACAACAAAGCTGCCATTAGTATTGCACACAATCCTGTTCAACATGACCGGACTAAACATATTGAGATTGATAGATATTTCATTAAGGAGAAGTTGAATAAGGGTGTGATATGTATGCCTTTTGTTAAGTCTAAAGATCAACTGGCGGATGTTTTTACGAAGGGTCTTAGTAGTAAGGTCTTTCACCCCATTTGTTGCAAGTTAGGCATGAGAGACATCTTTGCACCAACTCGAAGAGGAGTGTTAAGAGTTAGGGTAGTTTAGTCTTTATGTCTTAGCTTATTATTATAAATAGGTGTAAGGGGGAAACCCTGTTCTTTGAAATAAAATAAACAATATAGCAACTTCTCTCTTTCTCTCATTCAGTTTCTTTTCCTCATCCTCCTTCTTTCTCATCTATACATTCAACACAAACCAAAAGACAGAAAAATCAAGCACTTTATCAAAAGAATACCAAACTATTTAAGAATATTTACAAAATAATCAAGAAAAATACTAAACAAAATTTGTAAAACAAGAATAAGAATTACGAAAATCAAGAAAAAATATAAAAAATTACTAAGTAATCAAATTTAAAATTGACACTAATAAATTTGCTACAGTTCGTATTGTGCCAAATTAGAAAGCCATCACCTATAAATTTGCAACAATTCATGTCATATATTAAAAAAAAAAAATGGAAGAAAGATACCTATATAAATTTCAATACTATCAATTAAAAAAAAAAAAAATTTGTCGAAAAACGAAACAAAATATGGGGAGGTTAATTAGAAACTAAGACTATAATTTTGATTGCAAAGAAATTTATGGGAGGAAGTTAGGCTCAATGGAGCCTACCAGAAAGAGAGGTCGCTTTTTCTAATTTGAAACATTCAGATCCAACTAGTATTATTGACCCATCGTGCATTGCACAATTGTAGGTGTCAGTGGTGATTAGGAAGTGATAATTTATACACACACACACAAAAGAAAAAAAAAATCATCCAAAGGTTTAAGGTTAACAAAGGTGCTCAATGAGCTTCAACAACTATTAAAAGATTTGAATCAATATACAACAAAACCAACTACATAGTCTTTATTTGTTCTTGAATCAAACAATTAAACAAATTTATGCATAATCTTTAAAGGAAAATTTATAACTCTAATTACACGAACAACAAATTTGGAATCAAGTCATGTACAAATCCATCAAAGGTTGCCAAGTATGAAACATCTACATACATGTGTAAATGTTCTGAAATAGAGGGAGTCAATGCATACTATGATTGCTTGTTGGTCTATATTTGAAGATATGAAGAACAAAGTGCTTGGCACTCCAAATCATTACAAATTTAGAGAATTTCCATTATACGAACACACTCACTGTTGTAGTAGCTCGTTAACCAAATGGATACCTATAGTAATTATCATAGTCAAAGTAAGTGGCAATGGTTTGGGAGAAGAGAACATCCAATTAATGGATTTGTATGACAGCATGATGCTGCTTTTAATAAATCCTAATTATAGCCAAACACACATTTCAAGGACTTTATCCTCTTCCGTAGCAAGTGTGTTACTGAGTAGGAAACTGAAATCACATTAATTCTAATTATGAATACTATGCACACATATACTCATGTAGTCTACTCAGCCACAGAACTAAAAGTATTTTTACATGTACTTGAATGTATATCAAATCATTTAGTTAATAAAGAAAAAAGAAACCTGCTGCACATAAAATAGAGCCAGAACAAATACAATGTTATTATTAATTACAAATGAGCACAATCCATAGACAGCTCCATGCTCAACATGACAAACACCAAATGAAGCGAAAACACACTGACAAATAAACATTTGGCCTTTATTTTATTACCAACAAAAAAAATGAACAGCATTTCAAAGAGATAACTGCCTCAACTGTTATGCTTCAGACATAATGAACACAGCAAAATGATTGTATGAGAAAAGGAATGATGGATACAAAGGATTTTCACTTTTTTCAAGGACAAAATGCCCATAAAGATGAAAGTCCAATTGTGGGAAAAATTTATATTTATATGTGCAGCCATGCAGGCACAACACTCAGGACCAGTTTACTGGGTAAAGCCCAAAAAAATCTAATTTAAAACCTCCATATTCTTTCCTTTAATATAAATAAATAAAAATTTTGTTTAATTATTTTTCTATGAACGTATAACCAGGCTACATACTAAATGAGCAAGCTAACAAAACAAACAATCACAACAATATACCTTCAACCAGAGAAATGCAGAGCAGACTTCTCTTGTTTATGCAATGGAGTGATCTGCACAAGAGAAGAGGATGTAAAATGAAGAACATGTTTAAAAGATATATATATCTAGAAAGCAGAATCCCATGTCTAAGAAGCCAAAAAAACAAACCTTAAGCCAGAGAAATGCAGAGTAGGCAACAAATCTTCTTTTCTCATACAATAAACTGGTCTACATAGGAGAAGACGACATGAAAGGAAGAACATGTTAATGAAATTTATTTAAAAGCAAAAAAGGAGGGTCACCATGCCTTCAAAAGAAAACAAATCGCACAAAACAAAAGTAATAAACAGTATATTAAATCAGCCACATGAAAAGGCTCGCTGGCTCATTTCTCCACCACCAGCAGCTACCACTATCCTCCCCCAGTCATCCCTAAGCTTACCACTTGTTTTCCATGACCACCATCTCTTGGTCCACAACAACAATTGTGATCCCCTCACAAACCCCTATCTCCTCCACCGCCACAACTGCCACCAGTCTCACTAGTCTGCAACCATCTGACCTCCCCTTCAAATTCCAACCCAAATGTGATCCACAGTGACCATGTATGGTATGACCTCTGATTCACGGCAACAATAGCTCAAAACTAAGCATTATAGAGCAACCTTCTTTCCTTTAAATCCACTAGGGGAGAAAATTTACAAATTATAGAAATAAAAAACACTATTTACAATACCACAAACCTGGAATATGGAGGATTCTTGACTTCACCAACCTTGTCTTCTGGAAAGAACCCGCGTTCTTACCTATTTCCATTTGTTTGCATTACTTGAAAAAATTAAATAAATAGACAAATAGAATCAACATAATCATCGTCAAAGAATAATAATTTCTAATTCATTAACTATGAACATATAAACTAAGCAAAAATAAGCAAGTTTATCTACAGTTTGCCTCATGAAAGGATGTTCTCATAATTCATATACTGTTCTAGCCTTGTCAATCTGTAGTTTTTCCTTGTTACAAAAGGGCGAGGAAAAAAAAACTTAATTTAGTCAGTACGGAAAAACAGTAACTATTGTTTGATGTTCCAATCTAATATGAACAAACAAATAGTTAAGTAGTCCCCAAGTTGCAACAATAATATTGCAATAAAAATGGTCGGGAGTGAGAAACAAAACAAATCATATCATAATCATAAAGGTCCATTTCTTCACCACCATTGCTTCTATAGTAGTTTTTAAGTCAAAACCCCCCAATAACCATTGAAAACAGTCAGTGACCATTGTGTAAAAATACCCATTAAGCAAAGTTTCATGCATGTATCCAATCCAACATCCAAAACAGTGACAGTTACAACTAGTAACACCCACCGATTGCATACTAAAAAGATCAAGGGCAAATTACAAACACCCCTAGAGGTGGGTGAAAATACAAGGTTTGAGAAATTACATCCTACCCCAGAGGCTTATAATTTCATAACAAATTGCCCCTCAGATTTTTATTTTCATACAGATTCCCCTAATTTCTCCTAATTTGTTATGAAAAATTGACCCTGATAGGGCAATTTGTAATTCCTCAAACCTCAGAGGAATCTGTATTTTTACCAAACTTTTCGAGGGGTGTTTGTAATTTGCCCAAAGATGATCAAAAAGCAACAACACAAAAAATAACAAAAGGAAACAATACGGCAAAAGATGTATCACCGATATGGCCATTGTTTGACGCCATGTTTTGTTTCCAAATTCTGACAATTTGTTTGGATTTCTGCTGAGAGGGTTTCGATGTCCAATCCAATCGAAGAGTGAATCGATTCTTCTGGTATCAAATTCGACTGCCACGCACTTGTTCTTTCCCTCCTAGGCTTCCCAATGTTAGGTTGTCGACAGAAATAAAGCCGGACAATCTCGAAAACGAGAATTGAGAGTCACCTAAAAGAGTGAAGTTTTGGAGACGGACTCATTTTGGAAGATGGATTTTGGAGACGGACTCATTTTGGAAGATGAATTAAAAGTCAAAAGGTTATTTTTTTTAATTTCGAGTCAGCATATTTTTTATATAAAATAATAATAAATAATTTAAAAAATTAAAAAGTCAATTTTTAATTATCTTCGCATAACATTCCTGAAAACAAAGTGGGTGTTTAAGAAGTAGGTTTTTATGTAGATTTTTTTAGTTATAGGATATTGTACGAGCACGAAATAATTCTTCTCGTATGATCATGTTGATCAAATTTGCACTCCTCCGTACATCGTCGCTTCACTCTTGAAAACACAAACGTGAGCTAGCCGGCGGGTGTGTGCCGGATACCTCTCCGATGCCTAAATCAGCAAAATAGACAAATAGATAAAAAGCTCTGTGTATTCGGAAATCAAAGTTGTGTTACCTCTTCCATAAGTTATGTCATGAGTTTTTATAGGTTCCGCGTGGCACAATCCTAGTAGGACTCTTACTCCTCCATGTAAAGTCCTCCTAGGAATCACACTCTTGAAAGATAATGCTTTATCCTTCAATACCCCTCACTGCTTAAACCAAGTGAGATGGTTCTACCTCGATAGTGCGACAAAAAGAGCGAGCTAACATAGCCATGCTAAACTGGCAGAAATGACCGAACTTTAACTAGCTCGGTTCTTCCCTTCATCACCTACACCTCGGTTTCACCTGTTGAGACCGTGCTAATCATAGCAAGCTTGGACCGAGCTAATCAAGAGCAAGGTCCTAAGGAAAGGCTCAAAATACCTCGACTCAAAATGGTATGACCGAGCTAATTGGTGCCGCTCTGACCGTGGTGACCGAGCTAACTACAAGGCCCTTTTACTCAACCCTTCTTACTGTGGTCCACAGAACGGCCTATTACCCAGCTCGGCCCAATTTACATATAAATTACCCTCTTAATTGCCCCTTAATTCCATCTGCGCAGCATGATTGGGATTACCCGTTACAAGCAGAGCTAAAAGCTTTAGCCTTTAAACCGAGCTAAATTCACACCGGGCTAGTAATCTGTCCGGTCAAAACGTCTCTTCAGTCGCTGTAACTGAATCGCTTTCTATTCCATGGACACGTGGCAGACTCTCATTGGCCCAGCGTAGTTGTCGCGCCGTCTTCATACTCCGAAAAATTTGAACAGTCCCACCCTTTTCACACGTCTTTATGCAAAAAGCCCTACATTTCGAATCAACTTCTCTTACTATTCATCTTCTCTCTCTCCGTTCCACTGAGGTTTTACCCTTGCAAATACAATGCCTGTGAATCTCTTCCTTGTGATCTCGAACTCCATCCTTACCTCTTCAAACTGTAAGTAACTCAATCCTATTTCCTTTTTGTTTCTCTAGTTTTTGTTGTATGTAGCATACTATCCACACGTTTCTCAAAACGCACACACTATTTTTGCTTCCATTTTTCTGGGAAAAACCATGAAATAGAACCACTGTATTCACGAATAATCTGAAGAACGATGCGTTTGATCCAAAATCACACTTCAACTGAACTAGGAAGTTGTTTGTATTAGGTGTGAACCTAATAAAACTGAACAACCGAACTAAGACTTCACGCCATACCTGTAGCCTCAAATAGATCTAAGTACCTTCTGATTCACTTAGCCGAGCTAGCGAACTGTATTAGGTTTGCGCAATACCGCGCTAAACAGTTTCAACAACCGACCGGGCTAAAACTTGGGGCCTAACCAGCTCCCTTACTTAGTCAAAAACCGAACTAAGAATGTTGCACCATAAGCCACAACCGGGCTACGAATTTCTCATTTACTTAACCGGGCTAAAGTCCCTTGCTCAAGCCGAGCTAAGAATAATATACCCCACGTAGCCAAGCTAGGACTCCATTTATTCTGCCTTTGTTTCTTTTAGCACAGTCCAACGATCTGTGCTTAACACCTTTCTTTTTCACTTTGCAGACTTAGGTTGGTCAAGCACTCCCTTGAATGCTCAACCAAGCTACTCAACGTCATCTCACCACCGAGCCAGTACTTCAACTAATTTATATATAATTTAAGACCACATGGGTAAATATAGGTTTCTAGTAAACTCACCAGGGGTTATGGCCGAGTTCCGAAGGGAATACCATATCCCTGATGATGTCCATCTTAGTTTAGCCGAACTAGACACCACTCCCTGGGGTAATCCTGGCTTCGTTCCCTTCACCCTCCTTTCCATTGTAGAAACCGGACTACGATTCCCTGTACAGCCTCTTCTTTGTGAATTCCTCAGACAAACAAATCTCTGCCCTACCCAGCTTTCCACAAACTCATACCGAATAATAAATGGCATCACCGAGCTAAACCGCCGGCTTGGCCTCAACCTCGGTTTTGCCGAGATATTTCACCAATACTCTCTAGGCCAAAATAAAGACGGCTGGGTTTATTATTTAAGAATAAGGCGCCGCCATGAAAAGATAATAAAGAACACCCCGGATAAGGACGTTAATGACGATGATTTTTTCTGGGTTTCTGGGAATTTTGAAGACCATGAGGCCCAGATCTCAGGCGACCGAATTAACTGGAACAAAGGAGTCGCCGGTATAATTACCTCGGCTTAGTTTTATGCTTTCTTTACCGTTGATTTCATTTTTCACCGGCCTAACCATTGTCTTCTTCCTTTATGCAGATTTGAACCATCTCAAGTCCCAGTACAGTTACCTCAACCTAGACACACTTCGCGTCGCACTACGATATCCTAATCGTAGCTGGGCCGAGCTACTCAACTTCGAGCCGACCTACAGATACAACAGCAGGAGGAAGACTAGGGTGACAGACTTCCTCTTGGAGCCCTCTCTTGAACCTGATCTAACCTTGCCTGAAATCAACCTGATCCCACTAACTGCTGAACAAGAAATGGCAAAGAAGAGAGCGGTAAGGGCCCTCATCACCGAGACAAACCAACCCGAGGTACCACAAGCCGATCAAACACAGCCGCCCGTGGTAGCCCTTCCAACCGCTCAACCCTCTTCATCTCGGCTAAGCAAGCGCGCCCGGACTTCCACAACCGAGTCGCGCCTCGTTGATGAAGAAGACACCATTCTCCCCCAAATCACACAACCGAGCCCAGAGCCCGCGGGTTCTGACCGAGCTGGCCCTTCTAAATGGGCCCCAAAACTGTCATTCCGGAACTGCGCCATACGAGACACTAATTCAGTAGTGGCAAACAAAGACCACATACTTGCCTTCAATCTGGCTAAGAGCATGTGCCTGCCCCCTGATATGGAACATCATGACCATTTGACTGAGCTAAAGGCCATCCGGTCGGCAACGAAGTCAATGGTGCTGGTAAGTACTCTTGATCGTTTTTTTATTTTATGCTATCTGTTTGCTCGGTTTTGACTCATATCTGCTACCCCTCCTTTCGCAGGCCATGCAGAAAAACCACCTTGCACATAAGCGAGTGTTGGAACTGCGAAAAGCCACAAGGCAGGCCATGGCTGAGGCCAACAGCAAGACGGCCGAGCTAAATGACGCTAAGCAAAAAATGGTCGAGCTGCAATCGGAAGTCGCCCGTCTCACTGGGCTACTAGATTCGGCGGAGGCCGATAAACAAAAGGCCCTGGCTGAGCTGAAAGATCGTTATCTGCGTGAGCTAGCCAAAGTTGAGCAGAAGAAGAACACCGAGATAACCACGCTCGAGAAGAAAATGGAGAATGCGGAAGACCGCGGTTATAAAGAGGGTGAAGCAACTTACATCCTGCAGTGCGAAGCTGCTAAGGATATATTTTTCAAGTGTGGGTGGAAAGCGGCTGTGGCACAGCTCGGTCACAGTCCAAAGATCGAGGTTTTCCTGAACCCTCCTCCGCACTTCATACCGAGCTATATGGCGGAGTACGCCCACGCCATTCAACAAAAATTTCTTCAAGCTGAGGATGACGAAGAATCTGAGCCCAACAATGCCCCGGTCGTCAATGATCCCACTCTTCAGTCAGCTCGGGTGGAGCCACTGGTGGAAGACTTGGTTGACAATGTGACCAAGCTACCTGCTGAAACCGGGCTCCGAGTTGATTTGGATGCGGATCTTGACGACCTTTTTGCTTGATCTTGTATTTTTTTCTTTTTTCTTTCAATGAAGTTTGTAACCAGGCTGAGGCCCCACCCTTTGTACTTCTGCTTTTGAATGAAAATCTTCTTCTTTTTGTTCGGTCTGTTCCATACTTGTACTTACTTTTCAACTCTTGTTTTGAGCATAACCTTTTCTGGCCGAGATACCTATCTCAGTCCTATCCAAGTAATCTATTTAATCATACCAGCCCACCTCTTCAGCCTAGGTTTTTACCTCGGCTAAAAAGGTCTAAAAGTTGTTATTCCACCCAACCACTCTTCAGCCTAGATCCTTATCTCGGCTAAAGAGTGCTAAAAGTTGGTTTTTTCCAGCCAACCACTCTTCAGCCTAGATCCTTATCTCGGCCAAAGAGTGCAAAAAGTTGGTTTTTCCAGCCAACCACTCTTCAGCCTAGATCTTTTTCTCGGCTAAAGAGTGCTAAAAGTTAGTTTTTTCAGCCAACCACTCTCCAGCCTAGATCCTTATCTCGGCTAAAGAGTGCTAAAAGTTGGTTATTCCAGCCAACCTCTACAGCCTGGATCCTTATCTCAGCTGAAGAGTACTCAAAGTTGGTTATTCCTGCCAACCTTGATTGAAGTGTTTAGTTTTTCCAGCCAAACGTCCTACAGCCTGGATCCTTATCCTCGGCTTAGGAGAAGTAAGTGTTGGTTTTTCCAACCAACCTCTTCAGTTCAGATCCTGATCTTGGCTGAAGAGAGCTCAAAGTTGGTTATTCCTACCAACCTTGAGTGAAGTGTTTGGTTTTTCCAGCCAAACGTGCTGCAGCCTGGATCCTTATCCTCGGCTTAGGAGAAGTGTTGGTTTTTCCAGCCAACCTCTTCAGCTCAGATCCTGATCTTGGCTGAAGAGAGCTCAAAGTTAGTTATTCCTGCCATCCTTGAGTGAAGTGTTTGGTTTTTCCAGCCAAACGTCCTGCAGCCTGGATCTTTATCCTCGGCTTAGGAGAAGTGTTGATTTTTCCAGCCAACTTCTTCAGCCTAGATCTTTACCTTGGCTGAAGAGAGCGCGAAGTTGGTTATTCCGGCCAACTCTACTTACAATGCCCCTAGCTTACTAAAACAATCTTTTGCAGCGGAAAACAATTTTACTTAAAAAGAAACTACTTGCTTTATTGAGAAAAGAAATATTTACAAGTACTCAAAAGAAAAGCTAAAAATAAAATAGTTTGAGATTGGCAGTGTTCCATGGCCTGGGAATGGCCTTGCTATCTTCATCTTCCAAGTAGTATGCCCCTTTTCCTGCTAATCCAACCACTTTATAAGGTCCTTCCCAATTAGGCCCTAGCTTGCCATCTCCGGGTACCAGGGTGTTTCCCATTACTTTGCGTAGCACCCAATCTCCAATCTTGAATTGCCTTGGATGTACTGTCTTGTTATATTTTCTGGATAACTCTTGCTGGTATGAGGCGATGTGAACAAGTGTTATTTCTCTTCTTTCTTCCGTAAGGTCGAGTTCCAAGGCAATGGCTTCTCCGTTTAACTCTGGGTCAAAATTTTCGCTTCTGATGGTGGGGAGGCCAACTTCCAATGGGATTACTGCTTCCATGCTATAGGCCAAGGAAAAAGGTGTTTCTCCAGTTGATCGCCGATGTATGGTACGGTAAGCCCATAAAACATGAGGAAGCTCTTCCGCCCACTTTCCTTTTGCTTTCTCTAACCTTTTCTTCAATCCATCCAGGACGACTTTGTTTGATGTTTCTGCCTGGCCATTTGCTTGGAGGTATGCCAGTGTTGAGTTATAGAATTCTATCTTGTATTCTTCACAAAAGCCTCTAAAAATTTTGCCATCGAACTGAGTGCCGTTGTCGGATATTAGAGCCTTGGATATGCCGAACCGAGTGATGATATTCTGCCAGACGAACTTCTTCACATCTTTCTCCTTTATTGATGCTAGTGCTTCTGTCTCCACCCACTTTGTGAAGTAGTCTGTTGCTGCAAGAAAGAACTTTATGTTGCCGGGTGCCGTTGGAAGTGGTCCAACTATGTCCAGGCCCCACATTGCAAAGGGCCATGGACTAGTTAATGGTAGTAGTTCTCTAGCTGGCTGATGTATTTGGTGTGCGAACTTCTGACATTTCTCGCACTTCTTGACATACTTTTCTGAATCTACTTGCATGTAAGGCCACCAATATCCTTGTGAAATTGCTCTGTAGGCTAAAGATCTTCCTCCTTGGTGGCTGCCGCATACGCCTTCGTGAATCTCGAACATGAATGCTTCGACCTTGCTGGGATGGACACACTTTCGGTAAGGTCCTATGAAGGATTTCTTGTACAAGGCCATTAATAGAGAGAGCCAAAATTGCTATGAATTTGCTCTTATTTTGTTGGCCTCTTTCTTTTCTTCAGGTAAAATGCCGTCTTTTAGGAACACTATAATGGGATCCATCCGTGAAAGGCCTAGTTCGGCACAACATACCTCTGCTGCTTCAGATTCTTCAATGCTTGGTCTTGGTAGGAAATCGATCAGTAATGGATGTGGGATGTATGTATCCACCATCGACGCAAAGCCTATTAGTTCATCCGCTCTGCTGTTTTCTTCACGGCCGATATGTTCTATCCGTACTTCTTCGAATTTCATGATCTCCTTTCTGACTAACTCTTGGTACTTAGCCATCCTTTCATCCTTTGCCTCGTGGTCGCCTGAAATTTGGTTTACAACTAGCTGGGAGTCACTGTAAACCATTAGCTCGGTTGCTTCATGTAGAGTGCTGATTTCAGTCCTGCTAAAAGTGCTTTATACTCCGCCTCGTTGTTTGATGCTGAGAAGCCAAGGTTGACTGCTTGTTTTACCACTAGGCCATCTTATGAGATGAGAACTATGCCAAGTCCTGCACCGTGCCTGTTGGATGCTCTATCCACAAAGAGCTTCCACATTTCTCCAACGAATAGCTTCCAGCAGGTGGAGGGGTCGGATGATGTCTTGGGGTCATGCGTGTTGCTGATGCCTTCTTCAAAGTCCACACCTGCTGTTTGCCCCTCAATGTCTGTTTGAACCAAGTTTTTGCTTGTTGATAAGTCTTTGCCAGGCATAGCATGGTCTGCCTCTTCCTCCCTTTCTTCAATTCGGTGTGCCTTGGGATGCGGCTGGGCATCTTGTTCTGGGGTTTGCGCAGTTCCTGCGGCACTTTCCATCCCTTTTTCTGTTGTGCCAGTCAAGTCAACTAGACAAATATGATGGCTTCCTAGCGTGAACTCTGCCACAAAGTCTGCCAAAGCTTGAGCTTTTATTGCGGTTCTGGGTTGAAACTTGATATCAAATTGTCCCAATTCCACCGCCCACTTCAGGATTCGCCCAGAAAAGTTCGCCATCTCAAACAAAGCTTTTAATGGAAAGCTGTTAGGACGATTATAGTGTGGGCGTGGAAGTAATGCGACAGCTTTCTTGAGGCCATCATGAAGGCTAAGACCAGCTTTTCCAATGGTAAGTACCTGGTCTCTGCGCCCAGCAAGGTCTTGCTGACATAAAAGATGGGCAGGTGTTGGATTCCTTCCGCTCTGACCAACACCGCGCTGACTGCATGCTGTGAGACTGCCAGGTACAGAAAGAGCTCTTCTCTAGGTATTGGGGTTACTAGAAATGGTGGAGAAGACATGTATTCTTTCAGGTTTTCTAAGGCGCGGTCGCATTCTTCATCCCACTCAAACTTAGCCTTCAGTGCTTGGAAGAATGGTTGACATCTGTCTGACGACCGACTTATGAACTGGTTGAACGCAGCTGCCATGCTGGTGAGATACTGCACTTCTTTTACTGAGTTGGGCCTCTCTAGATCCTGGATTGCTGTGATCTAAGAGGGGTCTACCTCTATACCTCGGTTGGTCACCAAAAGCCTAGGAATTTGCCTAATCCTACGCCGAACGCACACTTGGATGCATTAAGGCGTAACTTGTTCTTTTTCAGGATCTGAAACATCTCACCTAGGTCCCTGAGATGGTCATTCTCATCCTTGCTTTTGACCACCATATCGTCTATGTATGCCTCTATTGTTCTGCCTAACAATGGTTCAAACATCTTGGTGACCATCCGTTGGAATGTTGCCCCTGCGTTTTTTAGGCCAAAGGGCATGACCTTATAGCAATATAGTCCTCTTGGCGTTGTAAAGGATGTGACCTCCTGGTCTGGTTCATACATAGCGATCTGATGGTAACCTCTATACGCATCAAGAAAGCTAAGTTGATTGTGTCCTGCCGTTAGATCTACCAGTTGGTCTATCGCGGTAAGGGAAAGCTATCATTTGGGCATGCCTTGTTGATTGTTTTGTAGTCCACGCAGACACGCCATTTTCCATTCTTCTTTGGCACCACTACAGTATTGGATATCCACTTAGGATAGTGCACTTCTCTGATAGCTCCTGCCTCTAGAAGGTTTCCACCTCTTCCGCCACTATCTCGGCGTAGTGGAGTGCTGATCTGCGAATGCGCTGTATAATTGGTCTGACAGTTGGGTGGACATTTAATTAGTGACAGATGAAGTTTGGGTCAATGCCAGGCATGTTATATGGCGTCCAGGCGAACACTTCGATGTTAGAGGTTAAGAATTTCATGACCTCTATTCTCTCAGTGCTGGACAATGACGAGCCGAGCAAAAAGACTTTTCTGGGTCTTTTTCATCTATCCTTACCTGTACCAAGTCTTCTACCGCCTTCTGTTCTAATGCTTTGGCAACATCTGCGAACAATTCATTGCTCTCAGGTTCTTCTACCATCTGTACATATCCTTTGGCAATGCGGCTGCCATTTACTATGACGAAGCATTGCTTGGACATAATTTGGTCTCCAAAGACCTTTTCAATTACTCCGGCTTCGTTGGGGAACCGCAATACTTGATGGTAGGTTGACGCTACCGATCGCATGGCACGCAGTCATGTCTTCCCCAAGATTATGTTGTAAGTGGAAGAGACTTTCAATACCTAGAATTCCACTTGTTTCATCATGCTTCCAGCTCTGACTGGGAGGATTATCTTGCCCACTGGCCATTCTGGCATTGAGTTGAATCCGATTAGGGGAGATGTTGCAGGCGCCAAGTCTTTGTCCTCCAGTTTCAATTGTTTGAAGGTTTCGTAATACATTATCTCATACGAGCTTCCTTGGTCGATCAAAATCCGATTGATGTCGTAATTCTTGACGCGTAAAGTGACAACCAGCTCGTCATTGTGAGGGCAGTATATCCTTGCCAAGTCTCTGTCTGAAAAAGATATGACGTTCATGGCCTCTGTCCTCCCCTTTTTGATGGCAGGTTGTGCACTTAGTACCTCCCTTAAGTCCTTAGCCTTTTTGATCATTCCCCTAAGCTCACATACCCGTTCAGGTTCGAACACTCCATGTATTACGTTAATTACGCAGTGGAGTGGGGCGTCGACCGGCATTCCGTTTTGGGTTGTTGTGGTTTTGGGGGGCTGGCTGTGTCCTTCCTTCTATGTACTGGTCCAGATGCCCAGCTGCCACTAACTCCTCCAAATGCTGCCTCAGTGGCATGCAATTTTTAGTGCGGTGCCCCTTTTCATCATGGAATGTGCACTGGGATCTTTCGTCATAGTCTTTCTGGGCTTCTCCCAACTTAGCTGGCCATCGGACGAAAGGTTCGTCTCGTATCTCATTAAGAATCCGATAGATCGGTTTTTTGAACACTGTGGTAATGGCAGTGCGAACTCTTAGCCACCTTTTGTCTGAGTCCTCTCTGTTGACCCGCCTGCCTCGCCCATTCCTGCTTGGTCGTTCTACCGTGTTGACTTTTGCTGTAGTCTTTTTATTTGGCATTGCTGCTGTGCCAGATTTTGTTTTAGCACGGGTGCCATCTCTTCTACACGAATATGTTGATGTACCCTCTCCATCAAGGCCTCCATCGTAAGTGGTGGCGTCATAGTAATTGAGTCCCTTAACTTGTTTCCGACTGGTAGACCCCTTTTGTATTGCGCAATAGCGAGATTTGTGGGGCAATCTCCTATCTGGTTGAAGGTTTCCCAATAATGACCGTTGTAGGATCTCAATGTCTCTTTGTCGCCCATGTCAATGGAGAGTAGCTGATCGATCTCTACAGGTGTTTTGGTGTTCGTTCTAAACCTTGTCACGAACGCCTCTGCCAATTGCGCCCAGGAGGCGATGCTGCCTTCGGGTAGCCTTTCGAACCAGGTTAAACCTAGGTCGCCAAGGCTTGATGGGAATAGGATGCACATCAAAGCTTCGTTCTGCCGGTATACTGCCATAACCTGGCAAAAGTGGCTTAGGTGCATATAGGGGTCTGTCTTCCCTTCATACGTGGTGAATTTGGACTGAAAGAAGCCTGAAGGTAGGGGCGCATTCTCAATTGCTGGAATGAACGGCGAGGTCTGCAGCCTTGCTAATGCCTTGTCCGTTGGTTCGTAAGCAAGGCGTGGTATTGGCATTCCTACCTCGACGCTCCCATGCATTCGAGGAGCCAACCGCTGAAGGGTTGAAACTCTACGTGGGTCGCGTGCCCTGGTATCCTCATTCCATCGTGCCCTTTCTTCAAGCACAGTTCGCAAATTGGACGATCTAGGCAACTCCGTCTGCCTGGATGACGTCTAGTGCGTGCGCGAAAGGCCGATAGGTGCTTCCCTCCGTATATGGCCTCTCTGTTCTCGTTCTCTCAGACCTGGAGTAACGAGTCCTGGAAGTCCTTGATTGAATGTCGCCTGTTCTTAGGCTCCTGCTCTCTGCTTGTAATGGTGTGGTATGCCTACCACGATCTTCCGAGTGGCGAGGGGGCATGTTGCCTTTGCGCCCCTCTCCTGTCGCCACTCCTTTTCCTTTCATCTGGCGCTTCATTGACTCCATGTCCGCCGCCATCCTTCGTATTAATTCGTCCTGCTCCTTCATGCAATCCTCTAGAACTTGAGGGTCGCTCCTCCGCCTTTGTCTTTCAGGACTTTGTGAGTGATGGGGACTGTTAGCTCGCCTCCCCCTTGCATCCCTGCTGGGGTTCTGTCGCTGGGGCTCTAAATCCCCCATGGAAGGGATAGAAGGCAAACCTTCGCGCCCCCCACCCCTTTCTGGGGTTTGTCCGTCGATAGCGGACTGCGGCAAATCTTCATTGTGCGCCATTGCTCCTAATTAGAGAGGAAAAACTTAATCAAGAGGTTTTGTTCTTTCTGGTTTTCCCACAGACGGCGCCAATTGTACGAGCATGAAATAATTCTTCTCGTATGATCCTGTTGATCAAATTTGCACTCCTCCGTACGTCGTCGCTTCACTCCCTGAAAACACAAACGTGAACTAGCCGGCGGGTGTGTGCCGGATACCTCTCCGATACCTAAGTCAGCAAAATAGACAAATAGACAAAAAGCTCTGTGTATTCAGGAATCAAAGTTGTGTTACCTCTTCCATAGGTTATGTCATGAGCTTTTATAGGTTCCGCGTGGCACAATCCTAGTAGGACTCTTACTCCTTCATGTAGAGTTCTCCTAAGAATCACACTCCTGAAAGATAATGTTATCCTTCAACACCCCCCTCACTGCTTAAACCAAGTGAGATGGTTCTACCTCAGTAGTGCGACAAAAAGACCGAGCTAACATAGCCATGCTAAACTGGCAGAAATGACCGAACTCTAACTAGCTCGGTTCTTCCCTTCATCACCTGCACCTCGGTTTCACCTGTTGAGACCATGCTAACCATAGCAAGCTTGGACCGAGCTAATCAAGAGCAAGGTCCTAAGGAAAGGCTCAAACTACCTCGACTCAGAATGGTATGACCGAGCTAATTGGTGCCGCTCTGACCATGGTGACCGAGCTAACTACAAGGCTCTTTTGCACCGAGCTAACTATAAGGCCCTTTTACTCAGCCCTTCTTACTGTGGTCCACAGAACGGCCCATTACCCAGCTCGACCCAATTTACATATAAATTACCCTCTCAGATATTATTAGTGAAATTTTTTTTTGTGTTTGGGAAGATAGTTGGGTTTTTTTGTGGTTAGATATGATGTTTGTGAGAGAAAAAGTGAAATGATTATGGGGTTGGATGTGATATTTTGTTTGAATGTGTTTTTTTTTTCTTTTGCAAAAAGTTTGTCTTTTTGTGAAAAAAATCAAAAAAAATCCAAGTCCAAAACTTCCCAAACATCACCAAAGAGAGATGCGTGTGATGAAAGCTACTCCAACGCAAGGAAATCATATAACAAAACAACTCAGAATTTTGAATCTTGATGTGACTTTTATCCCTGTGTCAAAATTTGGACCATTAGATTGATTTAATCTAAGGCTCAAAATATCTCACCCCATTTGTCTCTCTCATTTTCAACACACACACTCTCTCTCTCTCACTCCCATTTGTCTCTCCCATTTATCTCTTTCTGATTTCAAATTTGAAACACACCCCCCTCTCTTTCTCCCTATCAGAGCCCAACCTTCCCTGTCGGAGCCTATTCCCTCTCATCATCTTCTCTCTTCCTCCCTCCCTTTCTCCGCCATCCCAATCTTCATCAACAGTGGGAGCCCCAAACATCCTTGAATGTCACACCCTCAAAAATAAACCCATAATACATAATATTAACATGCGGAATTATAAGGAAATAAAGTATCTTATTCCATTCATCAGAGTACCATGAAATAAAAACATCATAATAAATGCCCTATGGGCTTACATCTTGCCAAGCCAACACTTGGACACAATTCCATGAGTTCTAACTCAAAAACAAATAAAGCCCTAGGCTTGAAAGTTTACAAGTTGTTCAAATAAAACAAATAAAATAAAGTAAGTCTTCGAGTCCAAATCCTCACAAGCTAAGTCCTTGGAGGTAGTGAACCACCTGAACCTGAAAATGAAGTTCCCATATAGGGTGAGCCATAGCCCAGTAGAAAAATACTAAACCAAGCATAAGAATTAACTAAAGCATTAGCATTCGATACATGGTTAACACAAGATAATCAATTTCCAATTTTATGACACGAATGTCTACATTGTCTATGACATATTGTCTATGACACCTTTCACTTTCCAATATTTAATCACTTTCCAATTATATCATTATGGCTCAGAACCTGGCCAACTATAATAGTGATCCAGATGTCACAAAAATAAATGAGACTAAAGCTCAAACCACAACACTTCCATACTTCCAACTGATACACATTATAATGATGTACCATATCAACAACAAATAGCAACATTGCTATTATCAATAAGCACACATATGAGTGATGCTACTGGAGTCCATCCCCTATCTCCTCCCAACAAATCCGGTTTAGAGGTCCATCCCCTATCTTCCCCTAAACCGTGGAGTTCATCCCTATCTCCTCCAAATCAAATGCATATGCAATGAAACACACAATTGCCATATACAACACATAATCAATACATGAATGTTCTGTATTAATTCAACAGTCAAGATAAATGACTTAATTTCAGTTATACCTAAGCCGCATGCAAGGTCTACAACAATCAATGGCTATCCTCCACCGATAGCCCAAAACAGTTATTTCTAAACAAGAAATAAATACAACAATGAATGTAAAATCAACATTTTCATAGGTAAGTATTTAAACTACCCAACTATATCATTAATCTCATAATTTCCCCAACTTCATGAATTAAACCCAATTTCACATTTTTCCCTTAAATTAATTATACAAATTAATCTAAGCCAAAACCCTAAGGATTCTCCCAAAATTACCAAACTACTCCCACATACCAAAATACTAACACTTAGGATTAAAGCGTATAAATGGAGTAGGAAATCCCTACCTCGAAGCAAGAAACCAAAAAGAAGAAGACGGAGATGATAGCCCAAACTCCAAAGTGCTCCAAATCAATAACCGTTCAGATTAAATGGAAGCCCACACTCTCCTCTATCTTATTTGTAAAGTAACTAGGGTAAAAACACACCCTAACTAGATCAAACCTAGGAAAGAAGGTGAATATGGGGAGAAAAACTCGTAACTAGGGTTTCTGGATCAAAAGTTGTAAAAAAAAACGTTTTAAAACTGTTGCTGCGTATTTAAACTGGACAGGCTCGCTCGAGCGAAGACATGGTCGCTCGAGCGACCAGACACAAAAATCCACGCTCGAGCGAAGAAAAGCTCGCTCGAGCCAAAAACTCGATGCTTCAGGTCTGCAACCCAGAAGCTCGCTCGAGCGAAGGAAATCTCGCTCGAGCGAAGAACTCGAAAACATACACCTCGCTCGCTCGAGCGAAGGAAGCTCGCTCGAGCCAAGAAACACATCTCTCAGGTCTATGTACTAGACGCAATCGCTCTCTCGAGCCAAGGAAAGCTCGCTCGAGCGAATAACCAAAACGAAGACCTCGCTCGAGCGAAGAGAAGCTCGCTCGAGCGACCAAGCCAAAAACTGAACATGCAGACTTGGTTTCTAACCCAACCAATCTGCAACCAACCTGCTAAACACATCCTATAACCCAAGAATAAGGAATTAAAGGACAACAACAACAAATATAACAGCGGAATCCACGGAACGTAAGTCCGGATACAATAATCAAATGGGAAAAGACCGGGGTCGCTATAACCTCCCCCCTTAAAAGAATTTCGTCCCCGAAATTAAGCATGAGTTTGTAAAAACAAGTTTTTCTTAATTCCCAATGATATATAAAACGATAATCAACAACTTGACCATATTGGTCACCTCATCTCTTATCAAGAGGCCTCTCACAATATGTATAAACCAACATATATTTCAACCTGCATCAATATTATGCATTATTCCTTTCAATGTTAACAAATTCCATATCATATTCAATCTTATGATATAAAACACATTCAATATACAAATGTTATATTCCACTTCCATAAAAAGGCAAGTTCAAAATGCTAACATTAAATCCAAAATATTCTCAATGTTTTCCAACTTAAGACATATATAAAATTCTCAAGTTCAACAATATTACAAAATCTATATATAAGATTTCTAATCACTAAACATGTCCGGATATTTCTCACGGACTTCCAATTCACGTTCCCAAGTGGCTTCCTCCACTCCGTGATGCTTCCACAAAACTTTCACCAAAGGGATGGTTTTGCCTCGCAAAACTTGATCCCGCCTATCCAAGACCCGAACCGGTCTCTCCTCATACGAGACATTCTCATCAACAACTAAGTCAGTCCAATCCAGTACATGCGATGGATCCGGCTCATACTTCCGAAGCATACTCACATGAAACACGTCATGAACTCCGGATAACTGCAGTGGCAAAGCTAAACGATAGGCAGCCTCGCCAATCCTCTCAAGGATCTCAAAAGGCCCAATAAACCGAGGGGACAACTTCCCGCTCTTCCCAAACCTCATTAAACCCCGCCTAGGTGATATCTTCAAAAAGACATGATCACCCACCTCGAATACTAAAGGTCTCCTCCTACGGTCGGCATAAGATTTCTGACGACTCTGTGCTGTAACAAGCCTCTTACGGATAAGCTCAACTTTCTCCGTCGTTTCCCTCACCAACTCCGGACCCAACAGAGGTGCATCACCCACCTCGGCCCAACAAACTGGAGATCTACACGGTCGGCCATACAAGGCCTCAAACGGTGCCATACCAATACTAGACTGGAAACTGTTGTTGTAGGCAAACTCCACCAAAGGCAAATGCCTTTCCCACGACCCACTAAAGTCGAGAACACAACCCCGAAGCATATCCTCAAGGATCTGAATAGTACGCTCGGACTGTCCGTCAGTCTGAGGATGATAAGCTGTGCTAAAGGTCAACTTAGTGCCTAAAGCACTCTGTAAACTCTGCCACAACCTGGCAGTAAAACGAGGATCTCTATCTGAGACGATCGTCACTGGGACCCCGTGCAACCTCACTATGTCCCGAATATATAAGTCGGCAAGATGATCTACCGAATCTCTAACACGCATAGGAATGAAGTGCGCTGACTTCGTCAACCGGTCTACTACCACCCAAATAGCATCACTACCCCGCTGAGTCCTCGGAAGACCTACAACGAAGTCCATAGTGACATGCTCCCACTTCCACTCGGCAATAGGCAAGGGTTGCAACAAACCCGCTGGCCTCTGATGCTCGGCCTTCACTTGCTGACAAGTAAGGCACCGAGATACGAAAGCTGCCACATCTCTCTTCATACCCCGCCACCAAACTGGCGACCCAAATCCCGATACATTTTAGTACCTCCCGGATGCCCGCAAGGCGTGAATGATGAAACTCTCGGAGTACCTCCTCTCGGCAAGACTCCGGCACAAACAGACGGTCTTGGTATCTCACACTCAGGTCGGGATACACCGTCAAACCCTTCTCAACCTTCCCAATGGAAATCTTCTCTCGGAGAGATTCTACCTCAAGATCACCCTCTGAGCCTCTAACACTCGAGTCACAAGTGTAGGCTGTGCAACAACAGAAAACAAGGCCGCAGCCTCTATGGATTCGCCCAGATGCAAATCAAACTCCCCAACTGCACCCAACATCTCCCACTCACCGGATGGCTATACTAGCTAAGTCACCAACAGATTTCCTACTAAGGGCATCGGCCACAACATTGGCCTTCCCCGGATGATAGTGCAACTCGAAGTCATAATCCTCAATGAACTCCATCCACCTCCTCTGCCTCAAATTCAAGTCTTTCTGTGTAAACAGATATTTCAGACTCTTATGATCCGAGAATACCTCGAACCTCTCACCATAAAGATAATGCCTCCAAATCTTCAAGGCAAAAATCACAGCTGCTAATTCTAAATCATGCGTAGGGTAATTCTTCTCATGAATTTTCAACTGACGTGAACCATAGGCAACCACTTTCCCCTCTTGCATCAACACACAACCCAGACCCTCTCGTGAGGCATCACAATAGACTGCATAACCCAACCCTCTCTCCGGAATAATCAAGACTGGAGCGGTGGTCAGTCTAACTTCAACTCCTGAAACGACTTTTCACAAGTCTCACTCCATACAAATTTGACTCCCTTCCGAGTCAATCTAGTCAACGGTGAAGCTAACCTGGAGAAATCTTTCACAAACCGACGGTAATACCCAGCTAATCCCAGAAAACTGCGGATCTCAAACACACTCTTAGGCTGTGCCCAATCTTGCACTGCCTCAGTCTTGGATGTATCAACAGACACCCCTTCCCCAGAAACTACATGGCCTAAGAACTTCACCTCTTCTAGCCAGAACTCACACTTCCCGAACTTAGCATAAAGCTTATGGGCTCTAAGTAACTCTAGCACCACTCTCAAGTGTGCCTCGTGCTCCTCCTCTGAAGGTGAATAAATCAAAATGTCGTCCACGAAGACGACCACAAAACGATCCAAGAATTCCCGGAAGATCCGGTTCATCAAATCCATAAACACTGCCGGTGCATTGGTGAGCCCAAACGGCATCACCAGAAACTCATAGTGGCCATACCGCGTACGGAATGCCGTCTTCGGAATATCCTCCTCCCTGACCTCAACTGGTGGTAACCCGATCTCAAATCTATCTTAGAGAAACAACGGGAACCCTTCAACTGGTCAAACAAATCATCAATACGGGGCATAGGATACTTATTCTTAACCGTAGCCCGATTCAATTTCCTGTAATCAATACACAATCTCAAAGCACCACCTTTCTTCTTAGCAAAGAGGGCCGGTGCTCCCCACGGCGAAACACTAGGACGGATATAGCCCTTATCTAACAACTCCTGGAGTTGAACCTTCAACTCAACTAACTCGGCTGGGGCAAAACGGTAAGGTGCCATAGAAATCGGCGCCGTGCCGGGCACTAAATCAATAGAGAACTCAATCTCTCGCTGAGGTGGCAAACTAACAAGATCCTCGGGAAAAACGTCCGAATACTCACAAACCACCCTCGGCAACACAATCTGGGTCTCATCACCCTCACTAATCGAAAGACTAGCAAGTAGACCACTAAGCTCACTCCGCCCTCGCGGATCATAACCCGGTGGCAAAACACTACCAACCCGGTCCCCCAGAAAACGAAAACACTCCCCGTTCACGGTACAACAAGTGACCCTCTGACGGTAGCAATCAATAACTGCCCGGTATGACGACAACCAGTCCATACCCAAAATAACATCAAAGCCCTTCATGGGCATAACTACAAAAGAAAATGGGATTCTATGATCATCGACCTCTATATCACAACCCCTAACACCTTGTTTCAAAATCAATTCACCCCCAAGAGGTGACACTACACAAATAGGAGACGCTAACTGTGCTAACTCCAACTCCAAAACAGATGCAAATGCAGCAGACACAAAGGAATGAGATGCACCCGTATCGATCAAAACACTAGCAACTGAATTGCAAAACAAGAAGGTACCTCTCACCAGATGGAGCCGGTACAGATCCTGCGCGTAACAGCATACACGCGCCCAGATGACCTCTGATCAACCTGCTCACCCCTAGAGCATGACTGCTGCACAGACTGGGACGAAGAAGCCCCCTGATTGGCCCTCGAGGCCTGAACTGACTGAGCAGGCAGCTGACTCTGAGTCTGCCTCGAACCAGATGCACCAGATGTGCCACCCAACTGTGGGCAAACCTCTTCATGTGCCCCGGCTGACCGCACTGAAAACAAGAGCGGCTGGCCTCTACCCTGACTCTGGCTCTGAGATCGAGCCGAAGAAGATGCTGCTCTCTGAACTCCTCCCCTCTGAGGACAAACTGGAGACTTGTGACCCAGCTGGCCACACTTGAAACAGGTAATGTCTCCCTGACTGCCTTTCCCAGAACTAGCACTCGGCACTGGAAAAGTGGATCTAGAAAAACTACTCTGAGGCTGCTGAGGAGTGAAACCTCTCTGCCTCCTGCCATCACTCTGGCCATCCTGACTCCTCTTGGAGCCTTTCTGCCTTTCCCCTCTTCCTGCATCATAGTCTCGGTATGGGCTGCTGCATCAACCAATCGCCCAAAATCCCTAATCATAGATCCGACAACTCTCAATGAGGCCACGCCTCAACTTCTTCTCAAACTCAATGCAACGGCGTTCCTCAGTCGCCACCAACTCAGGTGCAAACCTGGACAAACTAGTGAATGCAGCCTCAAACTCGGCCACTGATAAACTGTTCTGCTCAAGATGGCGGAACTGATCTCTCAACTTCTCCTGAACAGCTGGAGACAGGTACTTCTCCTGAAAAGCATCAACAAAAGCCTTCCAAGTACCTCCAATACGACCCTTGGTGAACTTCCACCACTGACCCGCATCCCCTTTCAGCTGGAAGATGCCAAGGTCACCTTCAACCCCTCGTCTTCGATGCCAGCATCTCAAACGTTTTCGTTGTCTGTTCGAGCCACTCATCAGCCTTAAGCGGCTCTTTAGGATCCCCAAAAACTCATCCGGATTGGACCGGAAGAACTCCTCTTCAGAAAAGAAGGTCCTGCATCTGCAGCAACAGCAACCTGGGCTGGATTCGCAGCCCTCAGAATGTCAACTGACGCCTGAAATGCCCCTGCTATCCCTTGGGCCAAAGCACCCATAAACTGCTGTCCTACTGGCTCGGCCACATTGGCCTGGCCAACACCCTCCTGAACTGCCGGAATTTCCTCCGGTATAGGCACTTCCTGCCTGGCCTGCCTACCACGCCTACCACGACCTCGTCCTCGTCCTGACATCCTAATAAAGGAAACAAAGACGTTAGCACTCTAAATAATGTGCCAAAACTATAACACTCACGTCCTAATACATTGGACAACAATAAATCACACCACGTAAGCACATAATCACATAAGCACCTACGAATTTCATTCCTGGATAATGATAGTCCCGAGGCGCCACTAAAGTTCCGGTTGGAAACAACATTGATCAAGTGCCTTTCCAACAAGACTTTCAGAGACTCAAGGATCCAATCAACATCCTAGAAACTACATTCCATACCCACATAATCACATAAACATGTTATCATATAAGCATGTAAATTACACTAAGTCTCTATCAAACGAGACGAACCCATTGTGATACTAATCACTTCCCACGTACCCAAAGTATTCAAACCCGGTACGCTCTGATACCAAGTTGTAACGCCCTCAAAAATAAACCCATAATACATAATATTAACATGCGGAATTATAAGGAAATAAAGTATCTTATTCCATTCATCAGAGTACCATGAAATAAAAACATCATAATAAATGCCCTATGGGCTTACATCTTGCCAAGCCAACACTTGGACACAATTCCATGAGTTCTAACTCAAAAACAAATAAAGCCCTAGGCTTGAAAGTTTACAAGTTGTTCAAATAAAACAACTAAAATAAAGCAAGTCTTCGAGTCCAAATCCTCACAAGCTAAGTCCTTGGAGGTAGTGAACCACCTGAACCTGAAAATGAAGTTCCCATATAGGGTGAGCCACAGCCCAGTAGAAAATACTAAACCAAGCATAAGAATTAACTAAAGCATTAGCATTCGATACATGGTTAACACAAGATAATCAATTTCCAATTTCATGACACGAATGTCTACATTGTCTATGACATATTGTCTATGACACCTTTCACTTTCCAATATTTATTCAACTTTCCAATTATATCATTATGGCTCAGAACCTGGCCAACTATAATAGTGATCCAGATGTCACAAAAATAAATGAGACTAAAGCTCAAACCACAACACTTCCATACTTCCAACTGATACACATTATAATGATGTATCATATCAACAACAAATAGCAATATTGCTATTATCAATAAGCACACATATGAGTGATGCTACTGGAGTCCATCCCCTATCTCCTCCCAACAAATCCGGTTTAGAGGTCCATCCCCTATCTTCCCCTAAACCGTGGAGTTCATCCCCTATCTCCTCCAAACAAATGCATATGCAATGAAACACACAATTGCCATATACAACACATAATCAATACAAGTAATGTTCTGTATTAATTCAACAGTCAACATAAGTGACTAATTCCAGTTATACCTAAGCCACATGCAAGGTCTACAACAATCAATGGCTATCCTCCACCGATAGCCCAAAACAGTTATTTCTAAACAAGAAATAAATACAACAATGAATGTAAAATCAACATTCTCATAGGTAAGTATTTAAACTACCCAACTATATCATTAATCTCATAATTTCCCCAACTTCATGAATTAAACCCAATTCCACATTTTTCCCTTAAATTAATTATACAAATTAATCTAAGCCAAAACCCTAAGGTTTCTCCCAAAATTACCAAACTACCCCCACATACCAAAATACCAACACTTAGGATTAAAGCGTATAAATGGAGTAGGAAATCCCTACCTCGAAGCAAGAACCCAAAAAGAAGAAGACGGAGATGATAGCCCAAACTCCAAAGTGCTCCAAATCAACAACCGTTCAGATTAAATGAAAGCCCTCACTCTCCTCTATCTTATTTGTAAAGCAACTAGGGTAAAAACACACCCTAACTAGATCAAACCTAGGAGAGAAGGTGAGTTGGGAGAGAGAAACTCGTAACTATAGGGTTTCTGGATCAAAAAGTTGTAAAAAAAAAGTTTTAAAACTGTTTCTGCGTATTTAAACTGGACAGGCTCGCTCGAGCGAAGACATGGTCGCTCGAGCGACCAGACACAAAAATCCACGCTCGAGCGAAGAAAAGCTCGCTCGAGCCAAAAACTCGATGCTTCAGGTCTGCAACCCAGAAGCTCGCTCGAGCGACGAAATGCTCGCTCGAGCGAAGAACTCGAAAACATACACCTCGCTCGCTCGAGCGAAGAAGCTCGCTCGAGCCAAGAAACACATCTCTCAGGTCTAAGTACTGACGCAAAGCTCGCTCGAGCCAAGGAAAGCTCGCTCGAGCGAAGAACCAAAAACGAAGACCTCGCTCGAGCGAAGAGAAGCTCGCTCGAGCGACCAAGCCAAAAACTGAACATGCAGACTTGGTTTCTAAACCCAACCAATCTGCAACCAACCTGCTAAACACATCCTATAACCCAAGAATAAGGAATTAAAGGACAACAACAACAAATATAACAGCGGAATCCACGGAACGTAAGTCCGGATACAATAATCAAATGGGAAAAGCCGGGGTCGCTTATTGAATATTGACGATGGCACCCCCCACTCTCTCTCTACCTCCATCAGAGCCCATTCCGCCCAACCCTTGCCGGTAACCGAACCCCAAACCCCCTATTACTCTCTTAATCTTCTCTCTTCCTCCATCCCTCTCCCAATCTTTATCAATAGTGGCAGCCCCAAACCCCCTTGACGACGGTGCCGCTGCAAAAGGTGAACAAGGGAACTGCAAAAGGGAACAACGATGTTCAACACAGGAATAATCCGATATACATACTGTTCAGGTGAGCAAACCTGGGCTTTTTCTTTAGTATTTATATTTCTATCTTTGGATAATCTTTACTCTAATCTTTAATTTTTAGATAATCTTTACTCTAATCTTTAGTCTTTACTCTATCTCTGGATAATCTCAACTCTAATTTTTGGATAATCTTTACTCTAATCTTTAATTTTAGTAATCAATTTGTGATTGAAACATTTAAACATTGATTCAGTGAAACATTGACACATTGTCCAATTTGTGATTGAAACATTGTGTCTGATGTTTACAGTTTGTGATTGGTCATTGTTTTGGTTGGTTGTGTAGGAAATTTATAAGCCTGGTTTTTTAATTTTTTCTTACAATTATCATTATTTGGGTGGGGTGGGGTAGGGGGAGCAAGAATCAAATTTATAAGTCTGGTTATTAAAATTTGGGTTTATTAAAATCAAATTAGGTATATTAAAATCAAATTTATAAGTATGGTTTATTAATTTTTTTCTTACAATTATCAACTATTTTTTTTGTTTTGTTTTTGTCTCATTTAAATCTAAACCACATTTCATTTTCTATTTCAACAAATAGGCCCTTAATAGAATTATAGAATTCACGAATAGGCCCTTCACAGTATCATACTGTTTAAGCAAAAGTCTTTGGAATTGGTTGTTGAGAGTTTCATTGTTCTACATTAGTTAAATTGAAGTGGATTTGAATCCTGATGGAACATCTATCCTATGGATTTAAAGGTTGAGATTGTTCATTTCACCGTTGGATATAGTTTGAAAGTTGAAACCCATTTCAATCTCCCTTCACCGCCCAAAACCCATTTCATCAACACTGTTTCTCTCTCTTTCTTTGCCACAGTGGTTGTATTCAAACCCATTCATCATCACTGCTTCGGTGGTTCTTCGTTGCTTTATCGGCTCTTCGTTGATTCAGTAGTCGTCGTTGTATTCAGGTAACACCTCTCTCTTCCCCTCAAGGTCTCAGTCCCTCCACTCTCACTCTTTTCATGTTTTTTAATCATTTATGGAAATTTTTTGAGTTGTTTTCTCTCATCTCATGAAATGGATCAATCAATAAATCAAACAGTTTTTGGGAATTAATCAACAAATCAGACAGTTTTTGGGCAATAAAGGGCTGTGTTTGTGTTTCTAAGGGTTTGAAAAAATTTATGTCTTGTTAGGTAAGAAACGCAGGAAATATTTGATTTGGTGAAAACAAAAAGGGCTGTTTTACCATAGGAAACAAAACCAATAAAGGGTATCCTGTCTTTTATTTGTTTTGGTATGTATTATTGCACAATTCTATCATGTATTTTCTTATTTAGTTGCACAATTCTGGTAGTGAGCTTGATTTGGTGAAATGTGTTGTTTGGAGGATTTGGATTTGTGTTTTTGTCTTAATTTTGCAGTTTGGTTGTAGCTTGATTTCACCACATTTTTTTTATATACATTTTGGTTTGTATCCACCGTATTGGTTTCTATTGTTTGTTTCATGAATAATTACAAAAAAAAATAGTAATAAGATGTGTTTTAGAAGATGCTTCATTGAAATGTATCAAGTTCTTGGATTAATTAGCTTTGTTACAGGAATTCACTCAATTTTGATTGGAGTCTAATTGTGTTTGGAAGTGCTATTAAGATATCTTTGGGGATTTGCTTTATTTGTTATTGTTCATGGTTAAGACGTTTTATATGGTTTGAATTGCCTCATCTTTTTCTCTCTCTATCTTCCTCTCTCTCTTTTTTTTTTTTGGGTCTCTTTTCCCCTAAAAATCATGTCCCGCCGTATAAAAGAAGTAAAGAAAATTGTTGGTGAACTTATATGGTTTCATGATTTATATGGTTTCATGTCTCTTTTCATGATTTAAACTACAATCTATTAGTTGGTTCACAAGGCAAAGTAGGTTCGTTCTCCTCTGCTTTGGCCAGAAGACCAATGGAAACTAAAGCAAATAAACAATCATAATATGGTTGTTTGCCATCTTCTTGAAGGGATGATTAGTTAGAGTATGTAGTATATAACCTGTGTAATCATCATTCTTGCATTTTTCTTTGTTAGATAACCTATCATCATTTTTGTTTATCCATCACTGTCCAAGAAGAGTGATTGAACAATAATTGAGTTGCAAGTTTAATTTGTGAACATAATCAAAGTTGAGGACATCACTTTCTTGCCTTAAAAAATTAAATTAAAAAATTTTTAAATTAAAAAATTAAACTCCTAACATCAGTCATGTATTTGAGTGCATGATTGATCAACAATTTCTAAATTAAAAAATTAAATTCCTGACTGAGATTTCTTTTTTGTTTTTGTTTTTGTTTTTGTTTTGTTTTGTTTTTTGGCATATGCTTAGACTTGAATAAAATTTTAATTAGCAACCTCATCCATACTCTATATTGCTCATCTTAGTTTTGTTTAATTTTAATTTATAGAAGAAAACCAATTTCAGTAATACCAATCTTTTGAACCAGGAATTTTTAGTGTTTGTACATGATACACCTAAAATTTTTAGTATCTACCATGAGATACTAGAAATATCAGTAGTGTTGTAGGCATGGACAATTTTTTTATAATACATTTGAATGTGAATATTCTGGTTTGATTCACTACATTTTTTTTTATACAGTTTGGTTTGTATCCACAGTATTGGTTTCTATTGTTTGTTTCATAAATAATTACAAATAATAGTAATAAGATGTGCTCCAGGTCTTAGATAACGCGAGTTCTATTGTTATACAATTTGCTTCATTGAAATGTGTCAAGTTCTTTGCTTAGTAATAAGATTTGTTGCAAGTTCCTTTTTTTTCTTTTTCTTTTTTTTTTGTCTCTTCTCTCCTAAAATCATGTCCCACTGTGTAAATTACGCTTTAGTTTGCTTAGTTGGTGAACTTATAGAGTAGTGAAAAGAAGTAGACAGAACTTTTCGAATTTAAACTACAATCTATTAGCTACACCATTATATAAAATTGTAGAACATGGCAAAGCAAGTTTGTTGGATAGAAAACACCATTCTTCTCCTCTACTTTGGCTAGAAGGCCAGTGGAAACCGGAACAAATAGACAATCATAATATGGTTGTTTGCCATCTTCTTGAAGGGATGCTTAGATAGAGCATTGAGTAGATAACCTGTGTGATTGAACAATAATTGAGTTGCAAGTTTAATTTGTGAATTTTGTTTGGATATCTTTGTTAGGCTTAATTTTGATTTTTGTTTAGATATCCAAGAAGAGTGATTGAGTAATAACTGAGTTGCAAGTTTAATTCGTGAACACAATCAAAGTTGAGGACATCACTTTCTTGCCTTAATCAAAGTATCTGAGTGCATGACTAATTAACAATTTTTAAATTAAAACCTTGCTTTAATTGGCAACCTCATCCCTACTGTAGATTTTCTTGGTTTTGTTTAAGAAAATGTAATCTATGTGGATTAGCTATAAAGTTCAGTACAATAGTTCTTTTGTATGAATCTATTAAGGGTATTGAATCATGGTTTTAGGTAGAGATTTGGAAAGGTAAAAGAAAAAAAGTGAGTAAAATATGAATGAAATATAATTTTACTTTTTTCTTCCTTTTCATTTAAATATAATTCCAATTTAATTCCATACCCACTTGTTGTGGATTGTGTTAAGCATGTTATATTGTTATTGTTGTTGATTATTACATTGTTTTTGCTCATGCTTTTGAATTATTTATCCATAAATTTGTATTAAGTAGTTATAATTTTTGAATCATTTTGTTGTTCATGCTTTTGATTATGAATGCATTAAGTAGTTTATAATTGTATTAAGCAAGTTATAATTGAAATGGATTGATTTTAGGGATTAATCAGGAAATCATACATTTTGGGGCTGTTTTTCCTATTAATAATCCAATGATGGGTTATTTTTTTCCTATTTTTTTCTTTCATTTTTCTACTTTCAAGTAATCAGTATCATTTATTAATCCGGTAAATTGGATTGTGATAATTGAAATGGATTGTCTTGCTTTTGGCTTCTTATATAGTTGTGGCTTTTTGCTTATATTATTTTTAATTGTTATTTGGTTTTCTATATTGGCTATATAAAACCCAAGTATGTATTCAAAAATAGAAAAACTAAGCCCTCTGATTTTAGCAACTAATATAACCTTAAGTCAAAATGGTTTTTCAAGAAATGGATAAAACACCAAGTTTACACACAACTAGAGAAATATATTCAACTGTTTGGTCCAATTCGATGAATGCATATTGCAAAATTGATGAGTTTCGTGCCCCAAGTTAAAAGTGTGTCAAGCCAAAGAGGAAAACCAAAATGAAGAGGTAGGAAAATACAGAGTCTTATATGACATTTAGCCAAAAAAACACTCCCCACCCCAACGGCTCTGATATGTAACTCCCTCGCTCGAAGCCCTCTCCCCACCCCCACCTTTAACACCCATCATTTCATTTCATTTCATTTTATGTCATTACATATCTATTTTAGTTTGTTTTGAAGATTGATTGTTACATTCGACCTTTTTTTTTTTTTAAAATATATTTATTACATTGTTACAGTGATGCTTAGTTTGTTGTTATACTTTTGAAATGGATTGAGCAGGTTATAGTTGTATCTTGAATCATTGTTGATTATGAATGAATAATGGAAATGTGTTGTTTTTCTTTGTTGTTTTCTCATCTCAGGAAATCAGACATTTGGGATATGGGATGGGATTTAAGTTTTTTAACATATGTTTTATGTGTTGCTGGAAATTGTTGTTTAGCGGATAGAGCTCTCAACTTTGCTAAATAGGAATTGTTGTTTATAGGCTTGGATAGTCAAATTTGTTGGTTTTTGGATTTTTCCTATCATTACATTTTATTTTATTTTTTGTATGACTTTTCTGGGTGTTTGATTATTGAAAAAAAAAAATAGAGGAAAATTTCATAGCTTCTGGAATTGTGAGGTTGGGGTGGTTGAGTTTGATTTGATGAAATTATTTGTTGGTTGTTTAGAGTTTGACTTTGTTGGTTGTTTAGCCACGCTTGGGTGGGTTTAACTCTTTGTAGAGTTCAGTTAACTGCTAATTTAGACAACTTATGTTCAAGCAAGGCCTCGATGATAGAGTTAATTACAATCTAAAGTACCTTTCTTACCTGAAAAAAAATTGGGTCTTTAACTCTAACTTCGAACTTAGTCCTAAATAGATTTGCTTCTTTCTACATCTCCTATATTTTATTCTTGCAATTGGATATAGCCTTTTCATATGTAACATTTTCTTCTTACAATGTAACCTCTCTCTTACAAGATGTGCCTGGCCAAAAAAATTAGTGCCAAAAGGGGCAGACTTTGGACCAAAACTCATCCAACAACCAACTGTATGTACAACATCACTAGATTGAAAGGAATTTTGCATATTTAGATTAGCTTGGAATTTGGACTTGCAGTGTCTTCAAATTGATGATTGATTAGAGAAAGGGAAAATGTTGTTTACTTCTATACTATTTATTTGGCAGTTTGATTGAGTTTCTTCTCCTGTTTTCCTTTCCCCTATGTGTTAATCTTTTGTAATAAAGTGCAAAGATTCCTTACACTTCTCATATTTGGTTGATTAAAAGAATAATGAAAAATTCATTGTAATGGGAATCATCACTTATCTCATTCTAGTGAACCAAATAAAGTATCAATGAGATTGAAGTGCTTCAAATATGATTAGTGTTCTGATAAATGTGTTTATAGCGACCCCGGTCTTTTCCCTTTTGATTATTATATCCGGACTTATGTTCCGTAGATTCCATTGTTGTATTATTGTTGTTGTCGTCCTTTAATTCCTTAGCTTTGGGTTATAGGATGTGTTGGGCAGATTATGTTACAGGTTGGTTGAGCTTAGGAACCAAAACTAGTTGCCCAGATTTTGGCTTGTCCGCTCGAGCGGGGACTTGTTGTTGCTTGTCCGCTCGAGCGGGGGTTTTGGCGCTCGAGCGGGAAAAACACCCATCCAGTATTTCTTGTGCAGGGTTGGACACTCGAGCGGGAGTTTGGCCGCTCGAGCGGGAGTGTGTGAGTGCCGCTCGAGCGGGGACCTGGTTTGTCGAGATGCTGGGAGTGTGCATCCGCCGCTCGAGCGTGGGATTGTCCGCTCGAGCGGGAGTCTGTGAGTGTCCGCTCGAGCGAGTTTGTCCGCTCGAGCGGGCGGCTGAGTATAAAATCGTGTTTTGTTTTTAAGCAGTTTTTCATCTTCTTTTTCAGATTCTAAACCCTAAGTTCCGAGTTCTCTCTCTCTCCAACTCATCTTCTCTCTAGGTTTGATCTAGTTAGGGTGTGTTTTTACCCTAGTTGCTTTACAAATAAGATAGAGGAGAGTGAGGGCTTTCATTTAATCTGAGCAATTGTTGGTTTGGAGCACTTTGGAGTTTTGGGCATCATCTTCATCTTCTCCTTTTTGAGTTATTTCTTCGAGGTAGGGATTTCCTACTCCATTTATACGCTTTAATCCTAAGTGGTGGTATTTTGGTATGTGGGGGTAGTTTGGTAATTTTGGGAGAAACCTTAGGTTTTGTCATAGATTAATTTATATAATTAATTTAAGGAAGATTGTGATATTGGGTTAAATTCATGAGATTGGGGAATTTAGTGGTTTAATGATGTATTTGGTAGTTTAAATACCTTTGAAATATTGAAATTACATTTATTGTTATAGTTATTTCTTGCTTAGAAATAATTGTTTTGGGCTATCGGTGGAGGATAGCCATTGATTGTTGTAGACCTTGCATGCGGCTTAGGTATAACTGAAATTGAGTCAATTGTTTGACTGTTGAGTTAATACAGAACATTCGTGTATTAATTATGTGTTGTATATGGCAATTTGTTATTTGCATATGCATTTGGTTTTGGAGGAGATAGGGGATGAACTCCACGGTTTAGGGGAAGATAGGGGATGGACCTCTAAACCGGATTGTTGGGAGGAGATAGGGGATGGACTCCAGTAGCATCACTTATATGTGTGCTTATTGATTAATAGAAATATTTCTATTTATTGTTGATATGATACATCACCAAAATGTGTATCAGTTGGGAAGTATGGAAGTGAATTGATTGTGATTGATAATACCAACATGTGTATTCGTTATGTTAGGTTTAACTTGAATTGTTATTCCTGTTGAATTGGAAGTATTGTTAATAAAAGATGAAACCCCAGTTGAGTTATTTGGCCAGGTTCTGAGCCATATGGAAGTGAATTATGCCATAGACATGTGTCATAGGCAATGTAGACATTCGTGTCATGAATTTGTAAATTGATTATCCGGTGTTAACCATGTATCAGATGCTACTGCTTTAGTTAATTCTTATGCTTGGTTTAGTATTTCTCTACTGGGCTGTGGCTCACCCTATATGGGAACTTCATTTTCAGGTTCAGGTGGTTCCTACCTCCAAGGACTTAGCTTGTGAGGATTTGGACTCGAAGACTTGTTTTATTTATTTGTTTTTATTTGATACATGTAAACATTCAAGCCTAGGGCTTTATTTTTTTTGAGTTAGAACTCTGATTTGTCCAAGTGTTGGCTTGGCAAGATGTAAGCCCGTAGGGCATTTATTTTGATGTACTGTATGCTTTTATTAGTAATACTCTGATGGATTAGATGTTTCGTTTTCTATTAATAATGATTATCTTATATATGATGGGTTTTTTTTGAGGGCGTTACAACTTGGTATCAGAGCGTACCGGGTTTGAATACTTTGGGTACGTGGGAAGTGATTAGTATCACAATGGGTTCGTCTCGTTTGATAGAGACTTAGTGTAATTTTACATGCTTATATGATAACATGTTTATGTGATTATGTGGGTATGGAATGTAGTTTCTAGATATTGATTGGATCCTTGAGTTCTGAAAGTCTTGTTGGAAAGGCACTTGATCAATGTGTTCCAACCGGAACTTAGTAACCTCGGGACTATCATTATCCAGGAATGAAATTCGTAGGTGCTTATGTGATTATGTGCTTACGTGGTGTGATTTGTTGTCCAATGCATTAGGACGTGAGTGTTTAGCTTCGGCACATTTATTAATGTGCTAACGTCTTTGTTTCCTTTAATAGGATGTCAGGACGAGGACGAGGTCGTGGTAGGCGTGGTAGGCAGGCCAGGCAGGAAGTGCCTATACCGGAGGAAATTCCGGCAGTTCAGGAGGAGTGGGGGTTGGCCAGGCCAATGTGGCCGAGCCAGTAGGACAGCAGTTTATGGGCGCTTTGGCCCAAGAGATAGCAGGGGCATTTCAGGCTCAGTTGACATTCTGAGGGCTGCGAATCCAGCCCAGTTGTTTGCTGATGCAGGACCTTCTTTTCTGAAGAGGGAGTTCTTCCGGTCCAACCGGACGTTTTTGGTGATCCTAGCCGCTTAAGGCAGATGAATGGCTCGAACAGACAACGAAAACGTTTGAGATGCTTGGCATCGAAGACGAGGGGTTGAAGGTGACCTTGGCATCTTTCCAGCTGAAGGGGATGCGGGTCAGTGGTGGAAGTTCACCAAGGGTCGTATTGGAGGTACTTGGGAGGCTTTTGTGAATGCTTTTCAGGAGAAGTTTCTCCAGCTGTTCAGGAGAAGTTGAGAGATCAGTTCTGCCAGCTTAAGCAGAACAGTTTATCAGTGGCCGAGTTTGAGGCCTCATTTACTAGTTTGTCCAGGTTTGCACCTGAGTTGGTGGCGTCGAGGAACGCCGTTGTATTGAGTTTGAGAAGAAGTTGAGGCGTGGCCTCAAGTTGAGAGTTTGGGTCTATGATTAGGGATTTTGGGCGTTTGGTTGATGCAGCAGCCCATACTGAGATTATGATGCAGGAGGAGGAGGAAGGGCAGAAAGGCTCCAAGAGGAGTCAGGATGGCCAGAGTGATGGCAGGAGGCAGAGAGGTTTCACTCCTCAGCAGCCTCAGAGTAGTTTTTCTAGATCCACTTTTCCAGTGCCGAGTGCTAGTTCTGGGAAAGGCAGTCAGGGAGACATTACCTGTTTCAAGTGTGGCCAGCTGGGTCACAAGTCTCCAGTTTGTCCTCAGAGGGGAGGAGTTCAGAGAGCAGCATCTTCTTCGGCTCGATCTCAGAGCCAGAGTCAGGGTAGAGGCCAGCCGCTCTCTGTTTTCAGTGCGGTCAGCCGGGCACATGAAGAGGTTTTGCCCGCAGTTGTGGCACACTGGTGCATCTGGTTTGAGGCAGACTCAGGTCAGCTGCCAGCTCAGTCGTTCAGGCCTCGAGGGCCAATCAGGGGGCTTCTTCGTCCCAGTCTGTGCAGCAGTCTAGGGGTGAGCAGGTTGATCAGAGGTCCATCTGGGCGCGTGTATGCTGTTACCACGCACACCCACGCGCATCTTGTACCGCTGGGCTCCATCTGTCGTGAGAGGTACCTTCTTGTTTTGCAATTCAGTTGCTAGTGTTTTGATCGATACGGGTGCATCTCATTCCTTTGTGTCTGCTGCATTTGCATCCATTTTGGAGTTGGAGTTAGCTCAGTTAGCATCTCCTATTTGTGTAGTGTCACCTCTTGGGGGTGAGTTGATTTTGAAACAAGGTGTTAGGGGTTGTGATATAGAGGTCGATGATCATAGAATCCCTTTCTTTTTGTAGTTATGCCCATGAAGGGCTTTGATGTTATTTTGGGTATGGACTGGTTGTCGTCATACCGGGCAGTTATTGATTGCTACCGTCAGAGGGTCACTTGTTGTACCGTGAACGGGAGTGTTTTCGTTTTCTGGGGGACCGGGTTGGTAGTGTTTTGCCACCGGGTATGATCCGCGAGGGCGGAGTGAGCTTAGTGGTCTACTTGCTAGTCTTTCGATTAGTGAGGGTGATGAGACCCAGATTGTGTTGCCGAGGGTGGTTTGTGAGTATTCGGACGTTTTTCCCGAGGATCTTGTTAGTTTGCCACCTCAGCGAGAGATTGAGTTCTCTATTGATTTAGTGCCCGGCACGGCGCCGATTTCTATGGCACCTTACCGTTTTGCCCCAGCCGAGTTAGTTGAGTTGAAGGTTCAACTCCAGGAGTTGTTAGATAAGGGCTATATCCGTCCTAGTGTTTCGCCGTGGGGAGCACCGGCCCTCTTTGCTAAGAAGAAAGGTGGTGCTTTGAGATTGTGTATTGATTACAGGAAGTTGAATCGGGCTACGGTTAAGAATAAGTATCCTATGCCCCGTATTGATGATTTGTTTGACCAGTTGAAGGGTTCCCGTTGTTTCTCTAAGATAGATTTGAGATCGGGTTATCATCAGTTGAGAGTCAGGGAGGAGGATATTCCGAAGACGGCATTCCGTACGCGGTATGGCCATTATGAGTTTCTGGTGATGCCGTTTGGGCTCACCAATGCACCGGCAGTGTTTATGGATTTGATGAACCGGATCTTCCGGGAATTCTTGGATCGTTTTGTGGTCGTCTTCGTGGACGACATTCTGATTTATTCACCTTCGAGGGAGGAGCACGAGGAACACTTGAGAGTGGTGCTTGAGTTACTTAGAGCCCATAAGCTTTATGCTAAGTTCGGGAAGTGTGAGTTCTGGCTAGAAGAGGTGAAGTTCTTAGGCCATGTAGTTTCTGGGGAAGGGGTGTCTGTTGATACATCCAAGACTGAGGCAGTGCAAGATTGGGCACAGCCTAAGAGTGTGTTTGAGATCCGCAGTTTTCTGGGATTAGCTGGGTATTACCGTCGTTTGTGAAAGATTTCTCCAGGTTAGCTTCACCGTTGACTAGATTGACTCGGAAGGGAGTCAAATTTGTATGGAGTGAGACTTGTGAAAAGTCGTTTCAGGAGTTGAAGTTAGACTGACCACCGCTCCAGTCTTGATTATTCCGGAGAGAGGGTTGGGTTATGCAGTCTATTGTGATGCCTCACGAGAGGGTCTGGGTTGTGTGTTGATGCAAGAGGGGAAAGTGGTTGCCTATGGCTCACGTCAGTTGAAAATTCATGAGAAGAATTACCCTACGCATGATTTAGAGTTAGCAGCTGTGATATTTGCCTTGAAGATTTGGAGGCATTATCTTTATGGTGAGAGGTTCGAGGTATTCTCGGATCATAAGAGTCTGAAATATCTGTTTACACAGAAAGACTTGAATTTGAGGCAGAGGAGGTGGATGGAGTTCATTGAGGATTATGACTTCGAGTTGCACTATCATCCGGGGAAGGCCAATGTTGTGGCCGATGCCCTTAGTAGGAAATCTGTTGGTGACTTAGCTAGTATAGCCATCCGGGAGTGGGAGATGTTGGGTGCAGTTGGGGAGTTTGATTTGCATCTGGGCGAATCCGTAGAGGCTGCGGCCTTGTTTTCTGTTGTTGCACAGCCTACACTTGTGACTCGAGTGTTAGAGGCTCAGAGGGGTGATCTTGAGGTAGAATCTCTCCGAGAGAAGATTTCCATGGGAAGGTTGAGAAGGGTTTGACGGTGTATCCCGACCTGAGTGTGAGATACCGAGACCGTCTGTTTGTGCCGGAGTCTTGCCGAGAGGAGGTACTCCGAGAGTTTCATCATTCGCGCCTTGCGGTGCATCCGGGAGGTACTAAGATGTATCGGATTTGGGTCGCCAGTTTTGGTGGCGGGGTATGAAGAGAGATGTGGCAGCTTTCGTATCTAGGTGCCTTACTTGTCAGCAAGTGAAGGCCGAGCATCAGAGGCCAGCGGGTTTGTTGCAACCCTTGCCTATTGCCGAGTGGAAGTGGGAGCATGTCACTATGGACTTCGTTGTGGGTCTTCCGAGGACTCAGCGGGGTAGTGATGCTATTTGGGTGGTTGTAGACCGGTTGACGAAGTCAGCGCACTTCATTCCTATGCGTGTTAGAGATTCGGTAGATCATCTTGCCGACTTATATATCCGGGACATAGTGAGGTTGCACGGGGTCCCAGTGACGATCGTCTCAGATAGAGATCCTCGTTTTACTGCCAGGTTGTGGCAGAGTTTGCAGAGTGCTTTAGGCACTAAGTTGACCTTTAGCACGCTTATCATCCTCAGACTGACGGGCAGTCCGAGCGTACTATTCAGATCCTTGAGGATATGCTTCGGGGTTGTGTTCTCGACTTTAGTGGGTCGTGGGAGAGGCACTTGCCATTAGTGGAGTTTGCCTACAACAACAGTTTTCAGTCTAGTATTGGTATGGCACCGTTTGAGGCCTTGTATGGCCGACCGTGTAGATCTCCTTTGTTGGGCCGAGGTGGGTGATGCACCTCTGTTGGGTCCGGAGTTGGTGAGGGAAACGAGAAAGTTGAGCTTATCCGTAAGAGGCTTGTTACAGCACAGAGTCGTCAGAAATCTTATGCCGACCGTAGGAGGAGACCTTTGGTATTCGAGGTGGGTGATCATGTCTTTTTGAAGATATCACCTAGGCGGGGTTTATGAGGTTTGGGAAGAGCGGGAAGTTGTCCCCTCGGTTTATTGGGCCTTTTGAGATCCTTGAGAGGATTGGCGAGGCTGCTTATCGTTTAGCTTTGCCACCGCAGTTATCCGGAGTTCATGACGTGTTTCATGTGAGTATGCTTCGGAAGTATGAGCCGATCCATCGCATGTACTGGATTGGACTGATTAGTTGTTGATGAGGATGTCTCGTATGAGGAGAGACCGGTTCGGGTCTTGGATAGGCGGGATCAAGTTTTGCGAGGCAAAACCATCCCTTTGGTGAAAGTTTTGTGGAAACATCACGGAGTGGAGGAAGCCACTTGGGAACGTGAGTTGGAAGTCCGTGAGAAATATCCGGATATGTTTATTGAGTTGTAATCTTGTATTTAGATTATATAATATTGTTCAACTTAAGAGCTTTATATATATGTCTTAACTTGGAAAACATTGAGAATGTTTTGGGTTTAATGTTAACATTTGCACTTGCCTTTTTATGGAAGTGGAGTATAACATTTATATATTGAATGTGTTGTTTATATCATGAACTTGAATAATGATATGGAAATTGTTAACATTGAAAGGAATAATGCATAATATTGATGCAAGTTGAATATATGTTGATTTATACATATTGTGAGATGCCTCTTGATAAGAGATGAAGTGACCGGTATTGGGTCAAGTTGTTGTTTATTGTTTTATAATATCATTGGGAATTGAGAAAAACTTGTTTTTACAAACTCATGCTTAATTTCGGGGACGAAATTCTTTTAAGGGGGGGAGGTTATAGCGACCCCGGTCTTTTCCCTTTGATTATTGTATCCGGACTTATGTTCCGTAGATTCCATTGTTGTATATGTTGTTGTCGTCCTTATTCTTATTTGGAGTTATAGGATGTGTTGGGCGGGTTTGGAACAGGTTGGTTGAGCTTAGGAACCAAAACTAGTTGCCCAGATTTTGGCTTGTCCGCTCGAGCGGGGAGTTTGACGCTCGAGCGGGGACTTGTTGTTGCTTGTCCGCTCGAGCGGGGTTTTGGCGCTCGAGCGGGAAAAACACCCATCCAGTATTTCTTGTGCAGGGTTGGACGCTCGAGCGGGAGTTGGGCCGCTCGAGCGGGAGTGTGTGAGTGCGCGCTCGAGCGGGGACCTGGTTTGTCGAGATGCTGGGAGTGTGCATCCGCCGCTCGAGCGTGGGATTGTCCGCTCGAGCGGGAGTCTGTGAGTGTCCGCTCGAGCGGGAGTTTGTCCGCTCGAGCGGGGCGGCTGAGTATAAAATCGTGTTTTGCGTTTTAAAACAGTTTTTCAGCCCCTTTCAGTTTAAAAACCCTAGTTACGAGTTCTCTCTCTCCCAACTCATCTTCTCTCTTAGGATTGATCTATTTAGAGTGTGTTTACCCTAGTTCCTTCATTAAGGTAGAGGAGAGTGAGGGCTACATTTTAATCTGAGAAATTGTTGGTTTGGAGCACTTTGGAGTTTTGGGCATCATCTTCATCTTCTCCTTTTTGAGTTATTTCTTCGAGGTAGGGATTTCCTACTCCATTTATACGCTTTAATCCTAAGTGGTGGTATTTTGGTATGTGGGGGTAGTTTGGTAATTTTGGGAGAAACCTTAGGGTTTTGTCATAGATTAATTTATATAATTAATTTAAGGGAAGATTGTGATATTGGGTTAAATTCATGAGATTGGGGAATTTAGTGGTTTAATGATGTATTTGGTAGTTTAAATACTACCTTTGAGAATATTGAAATTACATTTATTGTTATAGTTATTTCTTGCTTAGAAATAATTGTTTTGGGCTATCGGTGGAGGATAGCCATTGATTGTTGTAGACCTTGCATGCGGCTTAGGTATAACTGAAATTGAGTCAATTGTTTGACTGTTGAGTTAATACAGAACATTCGTGTATTAATTATGTGTTGTATATGGCAAGTATTGATTATGTTGCATATGCATTTGTTTTGGAGGAGATAGGGGATGAACTCCACGGTTTAGGGGAAGATAGGGGATGGACCTCTAAACCGGACTTGTTGGGAGGAGATAGGGGATGGACTCCAGTAGCATCACTTATATGTGTGCTTATTGATTATATAGAAATATTTCTATTTATTGTTGATATGATACATCACCAAAATGTGTATCAGTTGGGAAGTATGGAAGTGAATTTGATTGTGATTGATATAATACCAACATGTGTATTCGTTATGTTAGGTTTAACTTGAATTGTTATTCCTGTTGAATTGGAAGTATTGTTAATAAAAGATGAAACCCCAGTTGAGTTATTTGGCCAGGTTCTGAGCCATAAATGGAAGGTGAATTATGCCATAGACATTGTGTCATAGGCAATGTAGACATTCGTGTCATGAATTTGTAAATTGATTATCCGGTGTTAACCATGTATCAGATGCTACTGCTTTAGTTAATTCATATGCTTGGTTTAGTATTTCTCTACTGGGCTGTGGCTCACCCTATATGGGAACTTCATTTTCAGGTTCAGGTGGTTCATTACCTCCAAGGACTTAGCTTGTGAGGATTTGGACTCGAAGACTTGTTTTTATTTATTTGTTTTTATTTGATACATGTAAACATTCAAGCCTAGGGCTTTATTTGTATTGAGTTAGACTCTTATTTCTTTGTGTCCAAGTGTTGGCTTGGCAAGATGTAAGCCCGTAGGGCATTTATTTTGATGTTACATGTAATGCTTTTATTTAGTAATACTCTGATGGATAATAGAATGTTTCGTTTTCTATTAATGCATGTTAATCTTATATATGATGGGTTTTATTTTGAGGGCGTTACATGTGAATTGGGTTTCCTTTTTTAACATGCAAAGTAATGTTCTGTGACGTTTTGTTTTTATTTGATTGTTAAAGATTAGAATTATAGTGAGAAAGAAATACCCCATTGTATTTAAATTATGGCACAATTAAGTAATCAAATAGTCATTGTATAGCCCATTGGTATTTAAACCCAATCTATTTATAGCACTATTAAATGAGTTATTTCTTTACTACAGATCTGTGGTGTTTTAACATCTTCAACAACCTTGGAGTTCATTTTAATTTATATTATGGACAACATTCATATTTTTGGTTATGTATGTTTACTTTATAGTTTATGAATCGAGGCTTAATTTCTTACTTATTATTTATAATTTTTCTCATAATCAAATGCTTTTGTATTAGTTTTTTCAAGTGGATGATATGTTAGAGGAAATAGTAATATTAGATCTCTATACTCATTTTTTATTTAATCTATTAATATAATTTTTCTTTGACCTTTCAAATGCATTATACACAGGTTCAGTTTCGTCAAAACAAAAATGTCATTGTTGTGATCCATAATGAACGGGACTTCAATGTCCTTTGTGTTCGTGGGGTAAGCCCACTAATCAAATTTATTTGCTTCTCATATTTTTTTTCTTAATAATTTTTGCTTATTTTTTTAAAGGCAAAGGCAAAGGCAAATGCAAAGGCAAAGGTAAAGGCAAAGGAAAATGAGAAGTTTAAAGGAAAAGGAAAGGAAAACTACTTAAGAAAGGGAATAAAAAATACACAAGTGGTATGGTTCTTTTCAAGTTTGTTTTGGAACATGTAGAAAGAAAATCATGGGGGGAATGTGATATTTTGAAGCATGCATAATCTCTGTGTAATTTTCTTAATATTACTGATTTTCAAACTAAATTATGCATCTTTAAAAAATTATAAAGGATTTTTTACAAAGATATATAAAATTTCCCAAATAGAAGAGGGAAGTAACTAAAGTTTAAAAAAGAACACAAATGATGAAAGAAGGAAATAAATTGAAAGTGTATTTTAATTAAAATTGTGTTTATATTATGATCAAGTCAAACTTTTGTAGGATTGGGTTGAAAAAGCTATGGAGCTCAAGAGGATAAATAAGACTACATTGCTCTGATGGAATTGTAATAAGGTATCTTTGGTCCATATTGTTTCAATATCTATTTTTCGTACTGTTTCAATATGCTAAAGTTATTGCTTTTTAAATATTAGATTGTTATGTATGCTCCTTACTGGAAAAAGTACATAGAAGTTGATACTTGGACATTTTAGAATGTGATGGAGAACAAGTTTGAAGGTGTCCAAGCGCTTTAGAGGCGTCCAAGTACTTTTTTTGTAAAATAACAAGTTTAAAGACATTATATGGCATACATTTTGTAAAGCTGACAAATATTTTATAATGTATATCCTTGATGTTAACCACTTTTGTAAAGTTTCCTACTGATATGTACTTCAATGAATTTCTAATATTTTTGTAAAGTCTCTTATCAATGTAAAAGATTGGACCTTATGGATGGTTATTGAGTGTGGATAGTAAAGTGCCCTTGAAAATTCACTAAATTAGGGGTTGTTTGGAATGTTCTAAATAAGTGTACTTTTTAACTTTTTATAAAATATGGGTTGGGTTTGAAGTGATGTGGTAGAGAGGTGATGTGACTTAAATGAGATTATGTGACTTAAATAAGATAATGATTTTTTGACTTTTTAACTTTTTTAAGAGATGCTAAACCTAGCCTTAGTATTTTTGCATATTTTGGTGGAACTCACATATGCTTGACATGGATTTTTGTGTAAATTTAGTGTCCATTGTGCAGGAATAATTTATTAGTGGGTTGAAGGAGGATGTTATAGTATGGTTATGAATTTTATGTTTTTTGATTAAGAAAGACCAGTGTATTTAGATGCACTATTTTCATGGTTTATTTATGAATTTATTTTTCTTTTCAGGACCTATTGATCTTTGATGTTTTATTAGACTAATTTGAACTATTTCTTAAACATGGCTGACTTTGAAAATACGTTAGAGAATAAGGTGCGAACTCTTAAAGGCATCATCCCAATTATGTAAATGAGGTGGGAAGCTTACATTCATGATAAATTCATTAGGAAATACAAAATTTGAAATTTATTAGTTATTTATTTCAGTTTTCTTTATATCTTTTGTTCCTGTTTTATGTGAAGTTTTAAATTGGAGTGATATTATCATTTTAAATTGATTTATTATAATTGAATTTAGTAGCATGTGTGGTATCAAATAAAAATTGTTCACAGTGCCTTCAGGCACGGGTTATCCCTAGTGTTATATAAATGATCAAATGTTTCACATGGTGTGAGGTTCACAAAATTACGAATATTACACCTATGTGAGATATTTAATCATTTATTTAGTACAAAAAATTGATATCCTTAGCATTACTCACAACGCAATGAGATCAACTGTGATTGGGAATACCTAAAAAATCGTTTCTTTTTTTTTTTTTTAATTTTTGGTGATATTTTGTTTTTATGCTTCTTTTTATTTATTTTTTTGTTAAAATTTTTATTTTTTCAGTCCATTTTATGTAAATAAATTCAAAAAATTAAAAATAAAATAAAAAAAACAAAAAAAAACATAATTCGTCCTTTTTTTAAATATTTTTATTTTTTTTAATTTTTTTAATTTTTAATTTTTTAATTCATCTTTTCAAACTTAATCTAGAAAAACTTTTTTAAAAAATTTAAAGATTTATTAAAGACAAAAATAAGTAAGGAAAAACGATCAAGAGTTATATAGCGATTCCGGGTTTTGACCCATTATCTATTGTATTCTAGACTCAGGTTAATGTTTTCATATTGTTGTTTACCTCTTATTTCTCTTGTATCCCTTTAGAATTGGCTTTTGGGTTGTGGTTGTGCGTTTGGAACAGGTTAGTTGCGTTTCTTTTTCAAACTTGTGATGTCCAGATTTTTGCTTCCCCGCTCGAGCGGGCATTCTTGCGCTCGAGCGGGCTTCACAATTTTGCTCCTGTGCTCGAGCTGCCATTCTTGCGCTCGAGCGGGAATTTTCAGCTCTTAGCATTTCTTTTTGCAGGTTTGAAATACTAGAAATATGCATCGGACGCTCGAGCATCCACTTTCACGCTCGAGCGGGGATCTTCGTCTGCAGAACTTCTGGAAGTGTGCATTCATCGCTCGAGCGACGCTTTTCACGCTCAAGCGGGGCTTTTCACGCTCGAGCGGACTATGTGTATTTCAATCTGAAAAGATGACATTTTGAATCACTTTTTCTTTTCTCTCTCTCTCTCTCTCTCTCTCTCTAAAACTCACCAAAAAGCTTGTTCTTGAGCTTCTCTCTCTAGAATCCACCTTCTCTCTAGGATTTCATCTAGATTCGTTGGGATTTCCACTCTAGTACCTTTGAGAAAGAGGTAGAGCTCGTCAAGATCTTCGTTGTGATCCGAAAATAAGGGGGTTTCGGCACTCTTGGAGTTTACCTCTTGTGTGGTTCATCTTCTTTCTTTGAGGTAGAGATCTTTCTACACTTTTATATGACATTTAGCTTAGTTATTGTCTCTTTTTTTTGGGTGAATAAGTCATAAAATAAAAACAAAAAGCTTACACAAAATACAAGGGGCATACCCCAGGCCCTAACAGAACTATATAAAAACCAATAAAAAATGGACAGCAACAATGCAGACCCGTCCCAAAAAGGATGAGGGCCCACAAGGACCAAAACAAACAACTTGTTAGAACATCAAAACTTCAACCAAAACCTAATAGAAATATGTGCAGAAGCAACAAACAACACACTAAGGAGAATGTTCATGGGCCCCATAGACAAAATATGTGGGCCATGAACATATCTATCAGCAAAGACACCTAAATGAAATAACATCCCTTGCACATCCCGCAAGGGTAGGCTCAAAAAGAGATTAGAGAGTTTGATACAAATTCGGAAAATATAAATATACAAAACAACAAACAAACAACTTCTTTGTCATAAAAGACGAAAACATGGCCTGCACTTTGCTATTACACTTGCCAGCAGCAGCGAAAATAGCCAAACATAGTCGTAAACCTGCCATCATCCTTAACATGCCGCAACCCAAATCTTAAAGTTTGGAGATTTAATAAAGCCTGTCCAACCATATAGATAATGAGTGAGCAGCCAAACAGAAACCTGAATATGTAAAGGACAAATGGTATAATGCATATAATGTAGGGGCTCACAACACTCAACCCACAATATATAGCCTCACACCACTCGGCAGATAACGAATAACACTCAATATATAGTCTCTCAACACTCAACCCACAAGAGAAGGTCCCATTATACAACTTCTGCCCCATAAAACACCTGCAAAAAAGAGTGATTTGGGGATGTTTTAAACAAATTTAGGGCTTGGAGCATAAGATACCGAGAGGGGTTTTGGGTGTAGATGAAATTGATGCTTGCGGGGTTTGAAAATGATGATGTACTAGGTCTAATTTGATGATTTTGACATTTAGCTACTATTTGGGAAAAAGGGGAAATTGCCCTAATTGGACTATTATTTTGTACAAAAATTGGAATTTGCATTGGAAATGTGAAATTGCGAGGATATTGATATAAATGGTGGAATTGGTTATGTATTAACTTACTATTTTGAAAGTTTTGAATAAACTATCTGTTGAGATTCAATATCTGTTTAGAGATAACTGTATTGGGCTATCGATGGAGGATAGCTTTGATTGTTGTAGAAATTGCATGTGGATTAGGTAAACTGAAATTAATCTTTTGATGGTTGTCATTGAATATAACTGTGATTATATACATTGTATATGTATGTTTGTTGGAAATGGAAAGGAGATGTGCTTTATGTTTGAATTATCTTTTTAAATACATTGCATATGTATGGATATTTGGTTGGGAGGAGAAAGGGGTTGGACTCCACTATAATTAAGTTGGCCGGAGTGTCCTGGGTGAAAGTTCCGAAATTATACATGGGTGCCTAGCCCACGGACGAAATATCTGTAAAATGGCAATTGTAGCGCTTGTATAGCCTACGTTTACATGGGTCCCGTTTGATGGCTGCTCGCGGACGAAATATCCGTGAAATGAAAGTTTGAAGTGTTTTATGCATATGTGTTGTATGGTTTGAAATTTATTGAGTTGTAGTCTCAATTTGATTGTTGAGGAATAATGATATTAAATCGTGATTGGAGACAGATAAGTGAATTGAATAAGAATTAAAAGTGAATGGATTAAGGCTTTAAGTGGATAATTGATGAACGTTTGTGTAATCATGAAAGGTTTTGACACCAACATTATTTATGCAATTGCACTTATATCTTTGCTAATTTTCATATATTGTGTTAGATGATTTCTGTTGGGTTGTGGCTCACCCTATTTGGGAATTACACTTTTAGGTAATAAAGGTATGCCTTCTCCAAGACAGTAGCATTGGGTGGACCCTTGAGGAGCAAGAGCTTCATATTTTGTTTATTTTGTATAGCCTAGGGCTAAATCTGTACTGAGCGAAACTCATTTTATTGTAACCAAGCCAAGGTTTGGAAAGGTGTAAGCCAATAGGGCATTTACTTTTAGTTAAATTCTCTTGTATCTTTAACTTCAGAAAATAAAAGGACTATTTATTTTAATTTATGTTATCCTTTATATATGTTCATGGATGTATTTATGGTATTATTTTGGGGGCATTACAAGTTATGTTAGAAACCCCAAATATATTATCAAATTTTTTATTAAACCTCTTACATGGGTGTATGGAACCCACACACATGTGATTTGTGTGGTTCTCATACCCATGTGAGAGGTTTGGTAGAAAATTTAATAATTCATTTGAGATTCATAGCATTTTCCAACAATCAATTAAGCAAACCCATGGTTTAATATCATTGAGCCCCACTGACCTTAATATTGCCTAGTTACCCTATCAGACATAAATTTGGCCCGGCCAATCTTAGGCTCCGGCTGGCTGAGGCTCGCTCACATTATCTTATTTTATTGAGAAAAATTAGTAAAATATTTCTTTCTAATTTTTTGTAGTAGGACAAGTTCAAGATTTTTTTTATTAGCTAAGATCCCTCAACATTTTTACAGAGAAAATTGGACTTAGAAAAATTTTGTCTGACTCAGAGAAATTTCTTTGATTTCACAGAGAAATTTGAAATTTCTCTTAGTCGAGGCAAAATTTCTCTGAATCGAACAAAATTTCTCCAAGTTTATTTTTCTCTGTGAAAATGTTGAGGGACCTTAACTATTATGAAAATATTATATATCATTTATCTTATAAAATCTTAATATCAGGAATTTTAAAAAGAATTCCCATTTTTATTAATGGTAGTCTAACTATAAGTACGGATTTAAAAATCCGACATTACGCATCATAATGGGGCTGTTTGCCACATTTTCTACAAGGTGGTTATGATTTATTTTAATTTGATAATTTGTGTTAGATTATTTGGTACAGTTTCTGCTTATAGTTTATTAGGCAAAAATGACTTTAAAAAGTTTTTAAAAAAATAATTTTGATTATTCAAAAAAAAAAAAAAAACTGGGTCCCACCTCCTGATGTGATGTTTTGGCCTTTTTTTTTTTTTTTTTTCTTCTTCACTGCCAGCTCATAAGAGTTGGTTTTAAAGCTCATTTCTAGAGATCTCTATCATTGTTGTTGTAAAATTTTGAGCTAAGTGATTGATTTGAAGCAGCATATAAGTAATGACAAATAGTTAATGGTGTTTTGGACTATTGAATAATTATCCAAGTGTCAAACAACTCTGAGAACGTATACAGGAAATTCTATGATACACCTTTTAGTTACGATCTTTGTACTATTTGGTTATAATCTATTGTTGTGTTAGTTATGACTCATTATAATATTATTTTGATTATGATCGAAGAATTCTTTGGTTATACTTTAAGTAGTATTTGATTATTACTTCCCCCCCCCTCCCCCCCTAGTTATGACTTTTTTAAGATTAAGAGTTGTTTTAGATATGACTTATGAGTTGATTGTTTTGCTTATTACAAAAAGACATGAAGAAAATTAGATAGATGATGTGATAGAAATGAGTAACTCTCGTTTGGGATAAGCTTTTTTAGCTTGACTTTTTGACTATTTGGTTATTTTAGCATGTTTAAAAAAAGTTGTGTTTAGAATGATTTTTAATTTTTTTTAATTAATTTGATGGTTGTGGAAGAAAAAAATAAAATAATTATGATTTGGATGTGAGATTTTGTCTTATTGACTATTTTAGCATTTTTTTTTATTTATCTTTATTAAGTTATTTTAGTTAAAAAGTTACATCCCAAACAAGGCCAACCTATTTATGGTGTTAGGAAAAAAATTCAAAATTATGACATTTATGATAATCAAACTCACAAATGTGAGGAGATGGGTGGCTATTGTACGGGGGCAAAGAAACTATTGTTGTAGGGGAAATATGGGCTAATTTCGGAGCCCCCAAACAATTCATATTTTAGAGTAAATTGGGTAGAACTTGTAAAAAAAAAATCAAATTAATGAGACATCATTAACCCTTTCATTTCCTCACATTTGTACTCATTTTTATACTTTAAATCACAATTGTCATTTATTTTTATAGATATGCAATTCGATAAAATGGTTAATGATGTCCAATTGAACTTGATTTTTTAAAGACATGTTTTACTCGATTTATTCTAAATATGAATAGTTCGAATCATTGAAATGGACCTAAAATGGGCCCATATGGCTACACATTAGTGCAACCACCCCATTTCCCAAATGTGATCACCCAACATATGCATAAATTGGTGCAATGTTACAATATCTTGTAATTGTCCATTTTATTTGGAAAATTTTACTATACACACCATTTAAAGAGTTGTATTATACAAACTCTTAGTTATGTCATTTTCTTTTTTAGTTATAATTAATTTTCTTTTTTAATTATAACATTATTTTAGTTATGACTGATGAGATCTTTGATTATCTCTCATATGATGTTTGATTATAAATTATTATTTTTTAGTTATGATTCAAAAAAAATGATATAAAATTATGTCATTTTATTTATTTATTTACTTTTCCCTCACTCTAGGGTTTAATAGCAAGTATTACAACAACTTTGTCTCTCTAGGGTTTGAAAACTGTGTCTCGCTCAGCCTCGCATCAGGCTGCTTCGGATAAGGGATTTCTGGTGCTGACACAACAGATTATGGTGAAGGTTCGGGGAATTTGGAATTGAAGGGCGTTGGTGGTGTTGAAAATAGTGGAGAAAGGTATTGCAGGTGTTGCTGAGCTCAATTGAATCTACAGAGATATAAGGTAATATTCTCCTTTGTGCTCACTGTCTACAACCACCTTTCCACAATCTAAGAAAACAATCTTTTATCCCCAAACACAAACAAAGATCCAGACAAATCAATTTGATTTCTCTTCTAACCTATCAATTTCAAAGTCACAACCAAAAATAGTAAAACATTTTCTATAGATAACACTTTCTGCAGAAACAAACAGAAAATAAACGTCAATTTTGAACGACAATTTGACAATAACTAAAGAGCGGGAACTATATGCACATGCAATTCAAAGGAAAAGGTACAACAAACTGATAATTTTAAAAGGGATAAATGGTAATTCTAGCACACAATCTTAGTTGGACATATCTCACATAAACACATTTTTTATATAATACAATCTAAACAAAGGAAAAAAGTGACAATTATTTATTCAAGCGATAGAATAAAGATGATGAAGATGATGAATGATCGTATGAACACTCATCAATGAGGCAACAATAACACAAAGCCACCATCACCAACAAAATGATAATTGAGGACCTTGGACGTAACCTTGATCAACAAAAGAATAAACATGCTTTAGTCCACTTACCGCAAAACAAAACATTCAAAAAATAATTAAAGAAATTACAAAAAGAAGAAGAAGAAAGAAATGAAAATGAGGGCCAATCAAAAAGAAAAGAAAAATGAGAAAATGAAATTGAGATATTTCAAAAGAGGGAAAGATGCATTTTGTTAGAGTAATGCTATACATAAATGAATTTCTCATCAGATTTTCTTACCACGAGTCACAAATTTAGTGGGGTTCATAATATAAATAAATTTACATGGAACTCAATGTTTTTGTATCTAGTGGTAAGAAAATCAAGTAAAAAAATCTACTTGCGTATAACATTTTGATATGCATGGGTCAAGAGGATATGATCCACACCTTTGCCTTTTATGTTGCAAAATCTCTTTCAACTTCTTAGTCTTGGTTCAACCCTTCATTCATGTATGTATTTTTGATCTTACGCAATTCGCTAATAACACTCTCCATTTCCATTCGATTTGTTGGTGATTCCATTGAACATGCAATCCCAATTCTCAAAATGAAAACTATGCAGTCTTTAATCCAACTTCTTCTGTTATGCTCCAATAGAATGCAGGGATGCACAATCTCCATCACTCAATCAGGAAAAACATTTTTAAGGAAGTTATGAAAATTTAGATGATCCTTAAACAAATCGTCTGTTGGTCTCTTATTTGTAAACATCTCCAGTAAAAGAATCCCAAAACTATATACATCCTCTAGTGTGGAAGCCAAGTCAGCCATGCCATACTCTGCAAATTGTTTCTAATGCTAGTGTGAAAAGTGAGTCTATAGTTTGTTGACATAGTTTTACTCCCAACAGAAAATGTGGTATGATGGCCTTAATTTCATCTCTCAATAACAATATTTTTGTTTATGTGTGCTAGTGACTAAGCAAGATTATTGTTTAGAACCTACATAGATAATTGTAATTTTCTTGAAGTAAACAAAAATGAGTATTCAATGGAAATTTCTATCAGAATCAACTATTCAAGTTTTGAAGCGTTGAGTAAGATCTTGGAAAATGCCTTGTTTGCAAACTAGTTTATTAATTCTTTAGATACCATACCACAGACTATTTTGATCGGAGTAAAATTTCATACTATAGCGTTATAGAACGAAGAGTTAAAAAAAAAAAAAAAAAAAAAAAAAAAAGAGGAGAAGATAGAGGCGGCATAGAGGTCTAACTTAGGTATTCCATAGCCAAGTTCAAGCATGGAAACATTAAACAAAGTAAACTTGAAACTGAATGGCAATCTTGGTTTCTGGAGGTGGAAGCACACATTTGGAGCATTCAAAAATGCCACGGAATTTGTATAAAAACAATGTTCGAAAATATGTAGGAGCTCACTATTTTGTAGAAACCAATCATTGTGTTTGGTTTTAGTTTTCTGAAAACTGAGTTTTTTATTTTTTGTGTTTTTTTTGTTTTTGTTTTTAGTGAATATTTTTTTAAAATTTTAAACAATTTTTTTACTTTTTTAGATGCATCTAAATAATAAATTATTTGTGAATAAATAAATAAATACACAAAAATATGAAAAATGTATTGAATTTTCTATTTTTTTTGTATTTTTGGTATTTAGTGAATTTTTTAAAGATTTTTTCACAAATATTATACTTTTTAAGTGTATTTATATTAGGTGTCTAAAAATTAAAAAAAACAATTGCTTAAAATATTAAAAAAATTTAGTAAAAACAAAAAAAATACGGAAAACGAACAAGAAGAATTTTCTAAAAAATGAATTTTGAAAACTGGAAACAAATAGAGTGAATGGTTTTTTGTATGGCTGTTTATCCTGAAATTATTCTACCACGCAAGGTGTATATATATGCATACCAGGGGTGTAAGCCCACATGATGGGTGTGCTATTAAATTTGTAAAATATAAATTTTGATTTTGAATTAAAAATATATGTAATGTTTTGTTGATCAAGTGGTAAGGGTATTGTTTTCCAAACCCTTGCGCACTTCACTTTATAATTTTTTTTTTCCTTTTTTGATATAAAAAAAATCTACTTGAAAGGAGAGAGTAAGCTTCAAGAGACTAAAGTAAGTTGTTCACATATATTATAGCGACCCTGGTCTTTTCCATTTGGTTGTTGTATCCGGACTTACGTTCCGTGGATTCTGTTGTTATATATTTGTTGTTGTCTCCTTTAATTCCTTATGTTTGAGTTATAGGATGTATTGGGCAGGTTTGTTATAGGTTGGGAGTGTTTGGGAGCAAAGGGTTGCTGCCCAGAATTTTGGTCCTTCGCTCGAGCGAGTAGTTCTTCGCTCGAGCGAGCTATTGTTTTTGGTCCGTCGTTCGAGCCAGGGTTTCTTCGCTCGAGCGAGCGACTGCGTCTAGGTATAGACCTGAGAGCTGTGTTTCTTGGCTCAAGCGAGATCTTCTTCGCTCGAGCGAGCTGGTTTGTTCTTCGCTCGAGCGAGCGTTCCGTCGCTCGAGCGTGCGTCGGGTTGCAGACCTGAGGGTTTGAGTTGTTGGCTCGAGCGAGCTTTTATTCGCTCGAGCGAGCTTCTGGGTTGTTGGCTCGAGCGAGACATTCTTGGCTCGAGCGAGGGTTTTCTGTGTCTGGTCGCTCGAGCGACCAAGTCTTCGCTCGAGCGAGCCTGTTTTATTTAAATAGGCAGCAGCGGTTTTTAAAACACTTTTTCATCCTCTTTTTGATTCCAGAACCCTAGGTCCGTGTTTTCTCTCCCTCTACACACCTTCTCTCTTAGGTTTGATCTACTTAGAGTGTATTTCTACCCTAGGTCCTTCGTTAAAAAGATAGAGTGGGTCGAGGGCTTCACTTTAATCTGAACAATCTTGGATTTGGAGCACATTGGGTTTTCGCCATCTTCTCCATTTGAGTTCTTCGCTTCGAGGTAGGGATTTCCTACTCCATATTATAGGTTTTGACCTAAGTTTTGGTATTTTTGATATGTTGGTGTCGTTTAGTAATTTTGGAAATACTAGGGTTGTATTATAATTTGAGAAATAGGGAATTGTTTATATATTAATTTCCTTGTGATTGTGAATTATGAAAAATGACATTGGTAGTGTCAGGTTGATTAAAATTGAACCTTAGGGTTAATTTTGAGGAAAGGGGGAAAAACCCTAGTTGTTATAATAAATTAATTTGTATAATTAATTTTGGGAAAAATGTGTAATTGAATTTAATTCATGAAATTGGGGGTTATGAGGTAAATGGTGTGGTTGAATAGTTTAATCACTCACTTATGAAAATGTTGAGTTTACATTTGTTGATACATTTATTTCCTGTTTAGAAATAATTGTTTTGGGCTATCGGTGGAGGATAGTTGTGATTGTTGTAGGCATTGCATGTTGATTAGGGAAAACTGAAACTAATCACATTGAATGAGTCATTGAAATTGACAGTTGAATTAATACAGCGAATTTGTGTATTGATTGAATATTGTGTATGACAAGTGTTTAATACATTGTATATGCATATTGTTTGGGAGGAGATAGGGGATGTACTCCATGGTTTGAGGGAAGATAGGGGATGGACTCTCAAACCTGTTTAGGAGGAGAAAGGGGATGGACTCCATTAGTACAGCAAATCTGTGTACTTATTGATGTATAGAAGTGTATTAGTACAGCTTATATGTGTACTTATTGGATTATGGAAGTGTTTTAGTGAGCCTTAGTCTCATTTTATAATGTGGCCAGGTTCTGAGCCATGTCTATATAAATGGAAAGTTGAATAAATAATGGAAAGTGAAACGTATCATGGACTTAATAGTCATGAAACTATATGATGATGAAATTGACATTGTGGTGTTAACCATCTATTGAATGCTATTACTTTAGTCAATTCTTATATTTGGTTTAGTATATTTTTGCTGGGCTGTGGCTCACCCTATACGGGAACATCATTTTCAGGTCCAGGTGATATGCTACCTCCAAGGACTTAGCTTGGGAGGATTTGGAGTTGAAGACTCTTTCTTTTTAGTTAGCTATTTGTTATTTTGAATGTTATATGTAATTACAAGCCAAGGGCTTAACTTGTAGTTGAGTTAGTACTCATTTCTTTTATGTCCAAGTATTGGCTTGAAAAGATGTAAGCCCGTAGGGCATTTACTTTCGTTATTACATGTAATGTTTTCTTTTAATGATACTCTGATGAATGAGATAATGATTGGTTTTATTTTATCAATGCATGCTACTGTTATATATTATGGGTTTATTTTGAGGGCGTTACATATATAATAGTATAGATGTGAGTATATATTATTGTGTTTCCTATTGCAAGTTCAGTTTTTCTACTCCAAGGAAATTGAAAAGATTTTGTACCTGGAGCAACATAGCTTATGGTTCCCCTTATGGCAATTGAATTGCTTTGACCTTGTGCCTCATCACTTGAAACGGTAGAAATAATTTTCGCTAACCCGAAATCTCCAGTATGGGCCGTCATCTAATCATCTAAAAGAACATTACTTGGCTTTAGATCACCATGAATAATTGTCGACTCATAACCACAATGAAGATACTCAAGTGCAGAGGCAATACCAGTGGAAATGTCCAACTTCTGGATTAGTTTAAGATTTCTAGGTTCTTCTAGTTGCTCATGGTCTCCAACTTTGGCTTGATGCAACCAATTGTCCAAGTTTCCATTGGCCATAAATTCATATACCATAGCTTTGAATTCATTACCATGGAAATCTACAGTGGAACAAACGCTCAAAATTTTCAATAGATTTTGGTGCCTTACGACTCTTAGTGCCTTGCATTCTACATGAAACTCTTAGAAGCTCCTCTGGTCTGAAGATTGAGCACTTTCATTGCAGCAACCATCTGAACATAATCAAGAATCCCTTTGTAAACTGAAGCATAGCTCCCAACACCAATTACATTAGCCTCTGAGAATCCATTGGTGGCTTTGAGAAGCTCTGCATAAGAAACCTCAAAAATTGATCTTTGATTGATGGCGTGCTAGAGGTCTTCTTTTTTGAAACACAACACCGTTGAAGAAATATAAAGAAGCTAACTAACAAAGATAAAAATATCACAATACCAACCACCAGTAGGATCACTTTCATCCTGTGAGAAAGCTTATTCTTACTGGGGTTGGAGGATGGACAAGGAGGAAGGTCTAATTTTGCAATACCTCCACATAGATCATTATTTCCAACAATTGGAATTGCACTTGAATTTTGAAACACTCCCTATATGGGAACTTGTCCATGTAGCATATTAAAAGACAAATTCAACATATCTAGTTGAAGCTCACCTAGAAAACTTGGGATCAGTCCTGACAAACTATTGCGTGAAAGATCCAATAATCTTAAGCCCCTTAGCATGCTCAAACTTTGAGGTATCTCTCCTTCAAATGAGTTGGCCTCCATGTGAAGCCATTCCAAACTCAAACAATTGCTCAGCATGTTTGGTATGGGTCCTGATAATCTATTATAGGATACATCCATGTACTCAAGATTTTTCAAAGACCCGACTTCTGATGGAAGATAACCGGTTAGTGCATTGTGGTCTAATGTGAGGAATGTTGAAATGGAGGAAAGACTCATAATTTCAGGGGGGGTATTGAACCATTGAAATTATTTTTATAAAGGTGTAATTCCAACAAGCTATGACAATTGCCCAAACTAGGAGGTATAACCATAGATGTTATTTTCTCCCAAGTTGAGAGTAATCAATGAAGTCAAATTACCAAGCGCAGATAGAAGTTCCGTGAATTTGTTCTGGGTTAACAACAGAGACTGCAGATTATGAAATCTGTCAATGGAGGATGGAATAGGGCCAGCAAGATTATTTGCTACCATAGATAACTGAGTGAGGTTGAGGAGGTTTCCGATGCCTGAAGGAATGCTTCCATGTATTTGATTAATCTACAAATTCATCCAGCTAAGATATGAGGAAAGATTAGCTATGGAGTCAAGCAATGAACCTCTGAAAAGTTGGTCACCCGTATCAATAATTTGTAAATTGGTGCAATTCGTTAGAGACGAAATAAAAGTGAGGTCATCTTGCAACCGATTTTGAGAAACACCTATTGCTGTAAGACTCGGAAGTTTTCCAAGATCTTTCGGCAATGTCCCGCTGAAATAATTTATAGAGATGAGTATCTCTTGAAGTTCTGAAGTGTTTGACAATGAAGTAGGAATTGTTCTAGTAAACAAATTGTTCATACAATTAAGAAACTTGAGATTTGGAAGTGTGGAGCCTATATCATGAGGAATATTTCCTTCAAGTTGGTTAACGGTTAATGATAAAAAAAGGATGGTGAAGATATTGTAAAGGCCAGATGGTACCTTGTGTGAGAATATATTGTATATATGGCAAAAGGCACACTCATCAAAAGCTAGAGACATCGTAATAACCAGAAAACTGGGGTTCTAGTGCAATCAAACAAAGTAGCCAAACCAGGGGTTCAAGTGTAATAATCAAAATCTGAGGGGTCAAATTATAATAATCAGGAACTTATTTGGTCAAAACAATAATAAAAGACAATTGGGTCAAGGGAAGAACCACACACACAAAAAGACAAGAGTCGAAGTCAACTGTGGAGCAGCCGACACAGAGCAAAGGGTCAAAGTCGAACCCGATCGAGAGGAACAAGAGCAGACAGCTCTTCAATCGTGAGAATCGAAGCAAGAGAGAACTAGGGATGCGACCACCGAGGGGTTACGAACCAGACTGGAGAACCCACGACTCACGAATTTAGAGATGAAGCTGAGAGAGACTGAGCTTGAGGTTACGAATCAGAAGACGACTCGAACAGAGAGACTGAACCTGAGGTTGTGAATTAGAAGACGACTCGAACAAACAAAGACCTCAACGAGGCAGAGAAGCTTTGACAATGGCTGCTAGGGTTTCGAACCTAGCTCTGATACCATGTAAGATTCCTAAAAGCTTTTCTGTATATTCAATTGTATTTGTTTACAAGAGTTCATCAGTTTATATAGCCCTAAATCTATATCTGAAAAAAGGAAATACAAAGTTCCTATTTACACCACAATCTTTCCTAATTCCTACGATACACAATCTTGCCTTATATACAATATATTCTCACACCTTGCCAGATAGGTTATTCTCAGATAACTGGACTAAGTTCAGGCCTCGAAGCTAGCAATTTCTGTCGAAATCTCCCCATGCAAATTACAATTCGATAAAGAGATTTGGAAAAGAGATGAGAGGTTTCCAATGAAAGGAGGGATGGTTCTTGAAAGCTTGTTTTTACTCAAGGCTAAAGTTCCAGCCATGACAAAGAGCCCAACTCAGCTGGGATGTTTCCGGTTAGGTGGTTGTCGATCAAGTTCAGCCATTCAAGTTTTGAGTAGCGAGAAAGGTTGTTTGGTATTCCATCTCAAAACGAATTGTTGCTGAATTCTATTGTTTGCAGCCGAAACAAGCGACCCATCTCCTGTGGGATTGGGTCGTGCAAGCTATTGTTTTGAAGATCAATGTTGTTGAGGAAGGAGAGGTTTCCTATATAAGGAGAGAGTGATCCAACCAGGCCTTGGGACCTTAGAGTTAGCTGAAAAACTCTATCAGGATGTCGACGACTACACAAAATGCTGTTCCAGTGGCAGTAGTGGAGTGAATGATTCCAGGAAGTGAGGGCACCAAATGGGTCTTAAACAATTGCAGCCTTGAAGGCCACCAATGCAACTCTATCTGTCTCATTATTTGTCATGATGCAATTTGCTGCAGAGATGTTGCACAACAAGTAGCACCACAACACAAGGGCAGTGTAGAGCACAATAAGCAACTTTGCCATGGTTTTTTTGAATGATGAATGATTGTTTTATCGGGGTGGCTGGTATATATATAATATTCTAATCTAAATTTTTCAAGCCCTTTAAATTGTGAATCATTAAAAATAAATAAATAAATTTTGTTGAGACAGAGACACTGAAAGACTTGGGGTGAAGGTTGCAAGATGGCAATAGGATTGAAATAGACGTTGATGGTGGTGGACCAAGAAAGACCAGTGTGTCCCTCTCTTTTCAGAAATAATTGTTGTGTACCATCAATTGTAGCGTGTCTTTGGGTCCGATATATTTACTCGTTTGTTTTTTTAATAACAAATGTAATTCAAACTTGTGTTATTAATATCTTTTTCTTTTGAACATTATTGATATCTGATTAATTTAATTTTTTATATAAATAATTTACTTAAAATGTATTAAAATTAAACAATTTAAATGACTCAAATGGATTTTTTGTGGGCCTCCAATATCCAAAATTAAGGTTGCAAATGAACCGAATTGTTTGCGAGTTGGCTTGGTTCGACTTGTTAAGTGTTCGGCTCAGCTTGTTTAGTAAATGAATAGAGCTCGAGCTCGAATATTAAACTCGTTTATCTTTATTTTATGTATTAAATAATATCATTTTTTTATTTAAATAATATAAATAAATAAATAAAATTTATCGAGCAGAGCCAAGCAAAACCGAACTTGAGCTCAATAAACAAATTCGATAAGCAAACAAGCTGAACTTGAACTCAACAAAACTTGATTCGATTTTTGACTCCACTCGTTTCCAATCCTATGCAAAACTAGACCCTCCAATCTAATAAGGAGACTAAAGGATAGCCATGTTCTTTTTTTTAATGGCTCACATTTTAAGACGATTCACATCACATAAGTCTTTTGGTGTTATTGTATATAGCTGAGAAATATTTTATTTTTCTTTAAAAAATAGTTTGGGTGTATATGGCCGCAAATTTTATCTTATTATAAATGGCAAGTCACAACAGAAATCAAATTCAAATAATGTTGAGTATAAAATTAATATAATCAGAAAGATATAAGTTAATTTTTAAAGAATAATTTAGAAGGAAAAATTAAAATTTCTATAATGCGATTGCTTCCAAAACTGCAATAAATCGGATCAATAATATCAAGTATCATAAGAGAAATATCATGAAAAGCCTTCATGAAGATTCTCCACCCCAGTGTTATTATAGGCAATAGGCGCACCAAGGCGCCAAGGTCTCCTGGAGCTTAGGCTCAAGGCGAGATGCAGGTTTCACCGAAGTGAGGTACACCTTTTACATATAAAAAAAATTATATAATTTAATATAAGCACATATTTAATGTTCAACAAAAACAAAATGCAATGTTAAACATTTAAAAATATATATACCAACAAACACTACTATTTTAACATAGACAAATGAACAATATTTCAAAATTTAACATAAAATGTGAATAAAAAAGAGTGGAGAAGAATAATGATGAGAAAGAAAAGGAGACCAGAGAATAAGTATAAGAAGAGGGAAGAAGAAAAAAGTAACAACAATCACGTGAAGAAGAAGATAGCAACATAGAGAAGACAACAATGTAAACAAGAAGAAGAGAAGAGAAGAGAAGAGAATGAGACAAAAATGTAAGAAGAGGAGAAGAAGAAGACAACAAGATGAAGAAGAATTTTTGAATCTGTTGGACTGGATAATGAAGGCATGTAGCAGTAAAGTGGTCTTCGGACATTAGGAATTAAGGCTAATTTTTCTTTTATTGTTGATTGTCCAATGTATTGACATGTGTAATAAAAGTAGAAATCTTCTATGGCTGCAACACATTAAATCATTGGTTAGATTTTAAACAAAACCTATAATAAAAAAAATAGCCCACAAAAACAAGCCTTGGGCCTTACTGCACCTTGGAACAGTTGTGCACCTTATTGAAGTCATCTGGCCTGGAACACTACAAGGCACAAATCTTGGGCCTGGATGGGACTTGGGCCTAAGTGCATGCCTAGGCGTGCCTTTAAAAACACCATTCCACCATTGGATTAATTTGTAGTGTTTTAAACGTGATAATAATATCCAATCAACTTGAATTTTTATATAAATAATCTAAAAGAAATTATAAATTTTTTTTCCAAAGTTTGACCGTTGTACAAAAATAAATCCTGAGCTTTTAATGTTATCAATTTACATAATTTTTTTAAGTAAAATTGATGAAAAAATAGTATTTTAGTCATTAAACTTAATATAAATGTACATAAATTGCCTAAAATATTTCTTTCCGTTAAGTTTAATGATTAAAATATTATTTTTTTCACCAAATTTACTTAACAAAAATAAATAGAGTTTTTAATGTTATCAATTTACATCGTTTTCTTATTTTCATTATGTAAAATTAATGAAAAAAGAATATTTTAGTCATTAAACTTAATGTAAGTGTACATAAAATGCCTAAAATACTTCTTTCTGTTAAGTTTAATGATTAAAATGTTATTTTTTTCATCAAATTTACTTAACAAAAATAAACAGATGGTTTAGATTGGGGACATGGTCAGGTTGTACCCAAAAGAACTGTAATTGGTGGAGATGGTGGGACCCAGTGCTGAGGTATGGGGCATAATATTTGGTAATTAGTAGATAACATTATCATGTGATGCACTTGAAACACTTAATAAATTTCTCTTAACACTTAATGAATTGATACTTTTCTATTCCTTCCGCCTTTTATAAAAGTAAAACAGGCATTCATATAAAAATCTTTTAAAAATAGAACCTTCACTACAAAAAATTAAGGTTTTAGGGACCAAAATTTAGGAAAAAAAATTATTTTTTAGAAATCAAATATTTTTGTTGCGAAAAGTGTCGTTATTATATTTTTAGCAACGAAAATTAGACATTAGTGATGAATTATTATCATTTTGGGACCAATTTTTTTGTCTAAAAAAATAAACTATTTTGAGACCAAATTATTTTGTCCCTAAAAGTCTATTTATTAGTGACATTTTCAAAATTTTGTCTCTAAAAGCCTTGTATTTTACTTTTCGAGACAATCTTTTAGCGACTATCCTCATGACTGTAGAAATTAGTTCCTAAATGTCTTTTGCAACAAAATTTTCACTTTTAGAGACTAAAACATTTGGTTTCTAAAACTCTTATGTGTTGTAGTGCTTATTGGTTGAAACCAATGAAAAATGACTTAATAAAAGGGATATTTATCAATAAATCTCATATTACAAACAAGTTCTATAATTAGTTCCAAATTTTTTCTATTGATTTGTTAAGTCATATTAGTGGAGAGTTTCTTTCCGTGTGGTTCTATTTTTGATTTTGGTATTATTTTGGTGGTGTTGGCACCATAAAATATTATATTATTATTATTAGTATTAGTATTAGCATTATTATTGTTATTATTATCAGGACATATGACATCCTCTTATCCATTTGGAAGTTAAAAGAAGTTATGGAGATGATGGAGAACATGAAGGACAAAGTGAATGAGTGGAAGGACACATGGCAAAATAAGGATGAAGATAAGAGAAATGGATAGTTACTAAGTAGTTATTGCTGTATTTTTTCCTCTATAAATAGCCATCAATGGCTACATTGTAAAGGGAGACAGAACTCAAATCAAAGGTAATTGATTTCTATTTTTTTTGTCATTTATGTTTCCTGCATTTTATTTTATGTACTTTCTTTTTGAAGAATTTATTTTCAGAATTTCCTTTTCGAAGCATTTTATGCACTTCCTTTTCAAAGCATAAGAGTAGAGGTAAGTAATTGTTACTTTGATTTTCACTCAATCATCTTTCTTTGTCTCCCCATTCTTCTTTTAATTTTTCTTTTATTTAACACTTGGTAATTTTGAAGTCCTCTTCATTGAGGCAAAAGAACCGTCAACGCAATCGCTTAATAATTGGCTTGAATTTAATCTGTAAGGATTTTGTCAATCTTTGCTAGCACGCTCGCATTTATGATATTTTCCTTCGTAAAAAAAATAAGCTAACAGATGGACAGCTATACCATTTTATTAATGTGACAAGTATGATGTGATACTTCAATATGGTAGATATTAATGTGACACTCCAAAAAACTTAAAAACTCCTTAGTGTACTTTTCTTAAATGTGACAACGTGACGTACATGATGTGACAATCCAAACTTAACTCAAAAAAATAAAAATAAAAACTTTTTAGTGTACTTTTTCCAAATGTGACAACGTGACGAGTATGATGTGACACTTCAAAAAAAAAAAAAAACTTTTAGTATACTTTTCTCAAACGTGACAACGTGGCGGGTATGATGTTTCACTCTAAAAAAAATTAAACACTCCTTAGTGTATACTTTTTCCAAATGTGACAACGTAGCGAGTATGATGCAACACTTCAAAAAAAAATAAAAACTTCTTAGTGTACTTTTTTCAAATGTGACAACGTCACAGGTATGATATGATACTCTAAAAAAAATTAAAAACTCCTTAGTATACTTTTCCCAAACGTGACATGTGACACTCCAATGTGGCGGGTATGATGTGACACTCTAAAAAAATTAAAAACTTTTTAGTGTACTTTTCTCAAATGTGACACTTTAACGTGGCGGATATGATGTGATACTAAAAAACTCTTTAGTGTATTTTTTTCGAAATGTGACACTCTAATATGGCGGACAAATGAGTCATTACATATCCAAAAGGACTAAATGGATCATGAGAAAAAATATAGAATTATATAAATTACAAGTCCAAAATATGAAACTTATTAGTCAATCTCTCATTTAAAAACTAACCCTACAAATAAGACTTTTTAATAATTATTTGTTGACAAGAAGATGCATAAGTACGCAAAAGAATCTCTGAATAAATTGTATTTCATATATATATATATATATATTTTGATCAGCAAAGAAAATCTTTATTGATAATGAAACCATACATTACATATATGTGAATACATCAATAAGAATGAGAAAGAAAAAAGAAGAAAAAGGAAAACCAAGAAAAGTTTTGGTGAGAAACCAACAGTAGCTCACAGGACTACAAACACTTGTTGCCACTACCCAAAAACTAGCTTAACAACTTGATGCCACCACCCCAAAACTATCTTAACAAAACAAACTATCGGATCATTGTATTATATCTCTTATAGATCATGATTATACTCCATCCTCTCTCTAACAAAATAAAATAAATATTTTTATAAAATTAATTGTTAAATGTGAAGAAAAAATAAATCTTTGGCGTCATACAAATAGAAGTTGTCATAACTGTACACCTCTCAGTGTAAAAATTTTAAAAAAAAAAAATAATAATCTCATCATTTTATCTTAAGAAAATGGGTAAATTACACTTTGCACCCCTATACTTTTTTATCAAATTTTATTTTGGTCCCTACACATAAAATGGTAACAGTAAACCCCATATACTTCTGGTCAAATCCCACTTTGATCCTTACACATGAAATCGTGATAGTTAACTCCGTACACTTATGAATTCATGACAATCAATTCCCTACATTTCTAGTCAAGTGTCAATGTCTCCATTTTATTACTCTATCATGTAAGTCTTTAATAGATGTTAGTAATGTGACAAGTATATGACTATACAATGATAGCAAAAGAGAAAAATCACCTAAATTTCTCGTCTATACACATTTCGTCCTAAAATTTATATCAAATTTTAATTGCATCAAGCTAAAACGAAAAATAAATTGCGAATGATTAAGGAAATAAACTAGGGTTTTGCAAAATTTAGAAAATGAAATTTTGTTTTCCACAGTAATAGAGCTTTCGATTTCTTTCCTACCTTTTTTTTATTTATTTCAAAAGCTTTACTTTCTTACATCTTCATCCTAATTTTCAGCATATAAATACACAAACACACACACACAAATATATTATATAACTCTTACATACTTATCACGTGGGATTAAGTATATATTGGTGGGAAATGAGAATAACTTTCCTCTCTTACCCTCATTTTGTAGTCACATGTTTGTTACATGACTGAATTATGTTAAAAACTTAAATAATAGAGTAATAGGAGGGGCAAATTAATACTTGACCAGAAGTGCAGGGGGTTGACTATCACAATTTTATGTGTAGGGATCAAAGTGGAATTTGACCAAAAGTGCAGGGGTTGACTGTCACGATTTTATGTGTAGGGACTAAAATGAGATTTAGTGCAAAGTGTAGGGGTGCAAAGTGTAATTTACCCCAAGAAAATATCATTTTGCACTCTAAATTATATTAAAAAATCAATTCCACTCGTATTCTTTAATAATATCAATTTCACACAAATTATTTAATTTTGGATCAATTTTATCATGTTGTTAGTTACCATTTATAATCAAACGGAAGCTGCTAATGTAGCATTGAAATTTCGTTTGAAATTTCATTTTATTTCCCAAACTATCTCTAAAATGTCAATTAGACGTCTAATTGATATTTCTGTGTGTGTGTGTGTGTGAGAGAGAGAGAGAGAGAGAGAGACAGAGAGAGACAGAGGGAAAGCAAGAGAGAGAAAGAACCGTGTGAAGACTAATAGATTTGGGCAAAAATTTATGCGTCAATATGAAATATTTTCCACTAAAATTTTGAACACATTTGCCGACTAAATTTTAGTCGCTGAAGATAGGTTACCAAAGATTAAAAAAAAAAAATTATTTTTCATTCGGCGACTAAATAATTTTAGTTACCAAAACTCAATATACGGCGACTAAAATATTTTTTTGTCGCTGAAGATATGTTTTTGGCGACCAAACAAAGATAAAAGATAATTTTTTATTTTCTATTCAGCGATTAAATTATAGCGATCCCGGTTCTTTCTCCTTTGGTTGTTGTATCCGGACTTAGTTCCGTGGATGCCGGTTATTGTTTTGAGCTTGTTTCTATCCTTCAATTCTTTAAATTTGAGTTATAGAATGCTTTGGACTTGTTCGTTCCAGGTTGGTTGTGTTTGGAAGCCTTAGGTTGTTGTCCAGAATTTTGGGACCTTCGCTCGAGCGAGGGTTTGGTTGCTCGAGCGAGAGTGGAGTCTTGCGCCAAGTAGATCGAGCCAGAGTGGCTTCGTTCGAGCGAGTGATTGCGTCTGGTTCTGGACCTGAGAGTTGCACTTCTTGGCTCGAGCGAGCTTTTCTTCGCTCGAGCGATCTGGTTGTTCTTCGCTCGAGCGAGCGTTCCTTCGCTCGAGCGTGCGTCTGGTTGCAGACCTGAGGGTTTGAGTTCTTGGCTCGAGCGAGCATTCTGTCGCTCGAGCGTGCTTCTGGGTTGTTGGCTCAAGCGAGATCTTCTTGGCTCGAGCGAGAGTTTTCTGTGTCTGGTCGCTCGAGCGACCAAGTCTTCGCTCGAGCGAGCCTGTTTTATATCAGTAGGCAGCAGCGGGGAAAAGATCACTTTTTCATCCCCTTTTATTTTTGAAACCCTAGAACCGACTCTCTCTCTCTCTAAACTTATCTTCTCTCTAGGTTTTCATCTCCTTTTAGTGTGAATCCATCCTAGGCTCTTTGTAAGAAAGATAGAGGGTGGCTTGGGCTTCGTTCTAATCTGAAGAATAGTGGATTTGGAGCACTTTGGTTTCGGGTCATCTTCTCCTTTTTGGGTTCACCATTTGAGGTAGGGATTCTCCTTGTTCCTTTTCAATACTCCGTCTATAGATAGACATGTGGTAATTTTTGTATTGCATAAAAACATTATATCATGTTGGATTTATTGAAAATCATGAGGTTGGACCTTGGGTTGTGTAACAAGCCCGCGGGGGACCTCGCTACAGCTCGGACTCGATTTCGTGTCACGGTTCTTAATCTTGAACCAAAGAGTCCAAATCCGGCAAATCGTTTTTGGAAAACAAATTTTTGAAAGAAGTGCCAAACATGGACTGCTTTGCCAGATACAGAGTCGCCACCTAAATATTTTTTTTAAAATGGGAAATTTAGGAAACCCTGACTCGGTGCCAAAGGCCACGTGTCCGTCATCACCAAAGTTGCCTCGGCTCGGGAACTTGGGTACGATTGGGGAAGGTCACTTCGTGAGCACCCTCGCTCGCCCGGTCAAAGACCGGCCTCTACTAACCATGATATCTGTTTTTGAAAACATTGCGAGTTCTTATTCCGGTTATTAGCCTAGGTTACTATGTGATGCTCGCAGCAAATAAGTATAGACCGAGTCGCCTGAATTGGAACAAAACATTTCATGTTTGTTTGTTTGAAAATGGTTTGATGGTGCTACCCGCAGGTAGGCTAAGACGCGGATTTGCCACCCTCAGGTGGGCTTAGAAAACAATGGTTTTGCCACTATCTAGTGGGCTTAAAACAAACAATCAATGAATTGTCCCAATCCAAGTAACTCGGCCTCCACCCACAGGCATTCAAGGCAGTTATATCACATAAGCACATAGCCTCATGGCAAGCATGCTATTCATGGCAGCACTCACACATGTGCAAGGATGCTAAAGCGTAGAAACTTACCGAGTACTCCAAGCCAAAATAGAAGCTCGTTAGAAATCCATGCATGATCCTAGATGCACAGAATTGCCTAATGCAACGCATGCAATAATGCAACTATAGCAGGCTCGGCTATTCTAAACATGGCATATGGAATGCTACAACTAACTCGTACTCAACTTGGAATTGAATTACAAATGCAGTTTGTATGATGCGCCGAGCCTGGTGCGTGCAAAACAGATGAATGATGCAAACATGCTGTCATACTGTATGTTAATTGAAATATGCCCAATATCTAACCATCGTAAGCGGGTAAATAAAAGGGAAGAAAGACGTGGGGTTGGAAGACATACATCACACTCACCCACACTTATTACAATTGTGCCCTCGCGCAGAGGGTCCGAATAAATAATAATACAGTCCGAAATGAAAGAATAGTACAGTCCGAAATATACAGTCCGAATAATATACAAATTCCTATTTAATTAACAAATTAAACTAAGAAAAACGGTAAACTGGCATGCAAGCCAGGGGCTGCCTCGATTCTGATGAATGATGTATGTTGGGCTGCCTTGCGCGAAAATCCACTGGGATGCCCCAATTAGCCTCTGTTTGCAATGTTCCTCGAAATGCGTGCCAAGCTCCGAAAAGTTGTTGATTCTTCATTTTGCTGCAACAGAGAGCAGGAAAGGGGCATAGCAATGTATTTCACAAATATATGCATGCCTCGATCCTCGTGCCACCAATCACGCATCTCGATGCATGATGGCCGAGGAGTCGGATTGCACAACTCAATATGGGATGAATGCATATGAATGCTACAACAAAACCTAACTCCATCACGGATAATCCGGAGCGTCGGTGACTTGGGAATTGAGACCCGTTCCGTCACTCGGAGTACGAAACGTGCCTCGTTTCCCGTGCCCGGGCTAACTCCTATCCCGAACACGATGCAATATGCATGATATGCATGAATGCAACTAAGATACAATTCTAGCATGCACAATGCTATGAAAATGAGATACCTCGAAATGCGTGCACACGGGCACGCAAACCGAGGCATGATCCTAAGGCATGAAATGGCATGGAAATGCAAATTGGACTTACACTAACATGAGTGGACCTCAGCCACACTCACATAAGAGGCCGACGGATAAAAATGAAATGCCTCGAAATGCGTGCACGCGGGTACGCAAACTGAGGCGATGGCCCTAAGGCATGAAATGGCATGAAACATGATATACAATGAGACTAAAATGAGATGTCTCGAAATGCGTGCCCACGGGCACGCAAACCGAGAAAATGGCATACGGAATGCAACAGGACTAAAATGAGATATGCGATGCAATATGGGCTTACACCAGCATGAGAGAGCCTCAGCTACACTCACACGGGAGGCCGATGGATGAAAATGAAGTGCCTCGAAATGCGTGCACACGGGCACACAAACCGAGGCGATGGCATACGCAATGCGATGAGACTAAAATGACATACAGAATGCAAAATGGACTTACACTAACATGAGTGAGCCTCAGCCACACTCACATAAGAGGCCGTCGGATGAAAAATGAAGTGCCTCGAAATGCGTGCACACAGGCACGCAAACCGAGGCAATGGCATACGCAATGCAATGAGACTAAAATGGCATATAGAATGCAAAATGGACTTACACTAACATGAGTGAGCCTCAGCCACACTCACATAAGAGGCCGTCGGATGAAAAAGAGGTGCCTCGAAATGCGTGCACACGGGCACGCAAACCGAGGCAATGGCCCTAAGGCATGAAATGAACATGATATGCAAACATGCAAATGGAATTTCAGCACTCACAAATGATGCAAAACAGTCCCGAAAGGTGGGGAAATGACACCAAATGCACGGATGGTCCCGAAATGCGATATTAAGCACCTGAAATGGCCTACAGCCATACTAAACATGCGTAATTGGTGCATGACATGAAAAACAGTAGCAAGGAAGCCCCAAAACAAGCATTTTTCAGTCACAAAAAGGGCTAAATAGCAAGCATAGATAGCGCAACAATAGCATGCAAAAATACGAGCCAAGAGAGGGGTATTGAAGCAAGTGATACATGCGATGCCCTAATGGAAAAGTACCCTTCTACAATATTGATGAGGGACTAAAAATATGAACATTTACAGTAGATGACATCCCCCAAATCAGTATGCAAACATGCTAAAAATGCTATGCAAGATTGAGGATACATAAGGCTATAACATGAGGTACCCCAAAAATTCATCAAACCAGCAAAGACCCTTAATGAAATATGTCAAGAAGATCAAAATATGACTCTTTCCAGTTCTGATGATGGCCGAAAACAGAAGCTAGATAAGCTAAAAAAAGCATGCAAGAATGGGGGCCAAAGAGGGATACAAAGACAAGTATAACATAGAGACCCCCAACAAGGTTTATCCCTTCTAAAATGTTGTAGAGGGGCACAAAATAAGCTTACTCACAGTTCATAACATACTCCAAAACAATTTACATATAGGCCAAACAAATCATGCAAATTTACGGTAAATTGGAGGAATTGTGAAGCAAGTGCATGATAGAGAGGCCAAAAAGGGTTGAGCCCTTCTTCAATGTTGAAGAGGGGCTCAAAATAGGCCCAATCACAGTTTATATTATGCTCGAAAACAGATCACTAATAGGCCAAAGAAATCATGCAAGTTTAAGGCATACCAAGGGGTATTGAAACAAGTGCAAGATAGTGATCTCAAATAGGGTTGAGCCCTTCAACAAACATGTAAAATGGCTCAAAATAATGCCCCTTTCAGTTAGGGTCGGAGCTTAAAACAACAAGACAATAGGCTAGAAGAATGGTGCAAAAAAGAGCTACAAAAGGGGGAAATGGCAACTTACCCTTGTAGACAAGTCTTGGCTGCCTTCTTGCACCAAATTTGCTGCCTCTTAGCTGCTGGAAATCAGCTCCAAGTGTTGGAATGGAGTGTGGGGGTCTTGTGCTAGGGGTTGATGTAGAAATGGTGCAAGAAAATGACTTTGGAGCTTGGAAATGGAGAGAAAATGGAAGGTGGAAGGTACAGAACTCTCCCAAAATGTGTCTAACAATGTCCAACCCCCATCCAAGAAGCCAAGCCTCTCCTTTATAGAGGAGAGGCATCAAAAATATCTCCAAGACCTCTCTATCCTCCATACACGAGGACATCAAAATATCTCCAAGACCTCTCTAATCCTCCATACACGTGTATGGAGGATGGTCCAATTGGAAATCAGCTGGCACAGCTGGAATACACTGAGGGAGAGGAAAATGGCCGGCCAGCTCACAGGGGCAAAAAGGTCATTTCACAAAAGGGTGGCCGGCCAGCTAGATTTTCTGGCCGGCCAGTTTTTCAGGAACTACCGGGAAGAAGGCTGGCCGGTGGGTGCTAGGGAAGTCCAAATGTGGCCATTCAACTGTCCAAATTGAAGCCCCGGAAGTTAGCTTTCCAATGGCGCAAACCTTGCATTAAAATTCCTCCTGTGGAAAAAGTTATGCCTGTTTCCGTGAAGCCGCGCAGATTTCGGTTCAACCGGAGTGATGCCTTACTTCAATCAACCATATCTCCTCCGTCCGGAATTGAATTTAGGAGATTATTGAGTGCAAAATGAAGCCCCGGGAGTAAGCTTTCCAACGATGGTGGCCTCATACTTTAATTCCTCTTGTGCAAAGAGTTACGCCCGTTTCGGTGAAGCCGCGCAGACTTTTCTCCTTCCCGGATCCACTTTCAAAGAGGTTTCAAAATGGACAAAAGAATTACTGGCCGGCCATGTGTTTTTAGGATCCTCCCATGTGTGTACAACACAAATATGTGGTTTTGGCTCGAAGAAAATGGCCCTAGGGTGTTCAACATTAGCCCGGAAGTGAGAAAAACGGGCGCCGGGGGGCGCCGGAAGAGCATAACTGGTTGCTGAGACAATTCTAGCCTCCCACCCTCCAGTGATCTTCCTGGTGATAAAACAGAGGTACCTGCCAAAAATAAACGAAAACCGATGCAAAACGAACGCTCGGGGACCAAAACACGCAGTTCGGGATCCCGAAAATAGGCTGTTAAGCACCGAAAGTGGTGTTTGGCCACGAAGTGGGTATCTAAGACCCCAGTGTCCCTCGTTAGGGAGTAAATGAGATGCATGCCAAGAACCGGAGGAATCGGAGATGGTTGGGTGGTCCCGAACCGAGGCACACGGCCTGACGGCTCTGAAAACCGGGGACCGGGCTCCGAAATGGGCAAAATGGCCTACGGCCACGAAATGTAGCTCACGGCCACTGAGAGACGGTCTACGGGACCTCTCCCTCCCCTCAGGAAAGAAAATAGAGAAAACCGAGTCTGGTTCGCAAACCGAGGCAAGGCACAGAAGAGAGTTCGGAAGTCCGGAGGCAGGGCGCACGGCCACGACTCTGAGACTTCTGAACGAGCACAATATGCAACATCACCGAGCGCTCAATCGGTGACGTCTGAGTCTTAAGGTTGGTCAAAAATGGGGTGTCTACAGGTTGGTTGTTGGTTATGGGTTTATTATCATTAGTTGTGGTTTAGGCTAATTGGAGTGTTAATTAGCATGTTATTGTTGAAAGGAGAGGAAACCCTAATTTTATTTGATTTAATAAATTAATAGAGGGGTTTCGATCTTTGGGCTAATACTACTGTATTTTGGTCTTAAACGTGATTATTATTGTTTGTTGTTGATAATTGAGCCTTTTAGGTCGATATTGAGAAAGATGGAGGAAAACCCTAATTTAATGATTATGATCTAATTTGCATAATTAAATTGGAGTGGCTTTGAAAAGAATGTAATAGATTAAAATGAGTTATGACCTTAGTGTCCATGGAATTGAATTTGTGAAAAACAAAAGGTATGAGAATTGGATTGTTGTAATATGAGTGTGGAACACACATATGCGGAGGTTGCATCTTTAACTACCATGTTAGTTCTGTTGAAGGGTTTGTGATCTCATGTTAATTGAGTCCGTTATTAGATGTACAAAATATCTGCATCTAGAGGTTTTGTCCTTGGTCATCGGTGGAGGATGACGTAGTTGCATTGAATTGTTGTGTATACTTTACACATTGTTGATTGAACATCTTATGTGATGAAATGTTGAGATACATTATATATGTATACTGTTAGGGAGGAGAGAGGGGTTGTACTCCAGTGTGTATGAGAAGATAGGGGATGGACTCCACACACCTACGTGTTTATATACCTTAACACACTGTTTGTATTCTGATAGTTTATGTGTATGTTTTACACATGTTGGTTATGCCTTGTTGTATTGTGGTTGTTGGTGTTATACCCTGCGCTGATAATCAGAGGTACCGTTACCTTCCAGCTAGCACCTGGAGAACTGTATGCGCTGATAATCTAAGGTACCACACCCTTCCACCTAGCGCCTGGTAAAATGGTATGTTGTTGTGAGAAGTGTATCTTTGGCTTACTACGCACCTAGCTAGTAGAGCAAGGTTTTGTTGTTATTGTTTCAGTGTATCTGGGAACATTGTGGATTGTGTTGGTTACAGTTTTGGAGGGCCGAGTTGCCTCATTGGTTTATCTTATGCATGTAGTTGAGTTGTTATCTCCTTTTAAAGGTATGCATGTATAGTTATGATAGATTTGGGATTGAACCGAAATGGCTTTTGTCTTTTGGAAGTGTAAAGAAAATCAAACATTTAGAAATTGTTTTGAAAAAGGGACATCTGTTGTATGTGTGGAAAATGGAAGAGAGTAATGGGCTTAATGAATTTATGTCTTAAGTAATTGTTAAGTTATGAAAGAATAGGAACGGGGGTTAATGAAAGGAAAAAGGAAAGATGAATCGCTTATAGCGTTGAATGAAATGGTTGTTTTCAAGAAAAGTTTATATATATGTATATACGAGTATATTTTGTATAAACTGTCACATTATTATTCTAGTACGAGAATGAGTGTTCATGATCATAGCTATCTGTAATGTTGTTATTGTTGAGGATCATGTTGAGATCCCTACTGGACTATATGTTCAACCCATGTTGTTGAAATTTTTTTCAGGTGTTTAGCAGGATGTGCTACAAGATTTGGATCTTCTTAATTGCTGGCCACGGGGCCTCTTTGTTGTTGGCGGAATGCCATATGTGTAAAAGGGTTACACCCTTCATTTGATTATTCAATGTTGTAAGCCTGAGGGCAATTTATTTAAGGATGCTCATGTTGTATTTAGTTTGCATACGATGAGAGTATTGTTATTCATTTCTACGGACTGAATGTATGAGTTTATTTCCGCATGTTATCTCTGAAAATGAATTAAGTTAATGAACTTGGCAATGACATCGAGTAATAAAAAGTGGGCGTGACATAAATAGTTTTAGTAACTAAAACTCAATATACGGCGACTAAAATATTTTTTTATTGCCAATTCTAGTATTTTTAGCGACTAATTTTTTTTTAGTTGCCATTAATCAATATAACCCGACTAAAAAAAATTTAGTAGCTAAATATTGCACTTTTGGCGATTAAAAAAATTTTTGGTCGCCAATTCCACAACTTTTGGTGACTAAATTTTTTTTAGTCGCCAATTTTGGTCGCCAAAGGTGCATTTTGTCGTAGTGGACCACCAAACTTCATTTTATTCAGAGGTCTAACTGATATTTTTTGGCTAATTTGGGAGGTAAAATAAAATTTTAAATGAAGTCTGGGTACTACATCAGTAACTTCAATTTGATTATAGATGTCAATTGAATGCGGGGTAAAATTGATGCAAAATCAAATAGTTATATATAAAATTAATATTATTAAAAAAACAATAGTTGAATTGATTTTTGAATGATTATTTGAAGGGGCAAAATGATATTTTCTCTATCTCTTAGTAAAAATGGAAAACTAATATCTACAAGAAATATATTAGAAAAAAAAAAAACATAATCAATCATAAAAACTAATTTTGATTCTGTAAGTATAGTACTATTAACTGCCAATTCTAAAAATATAAATTGTACTTCTGCATATAAAAGAATATTTTAACAAAACTTGAATAGTAAAATTTATGTAATTTTACATCTTAAACGGTGGAAGAAAAAAATTATATTAAAATTTTTTATAGAACACCTCACTTAAATTGTTTTTGCCGTAGGCCTCAAGTAGGCTTAGACGGCCTCTGGGCACACAATCTTAGTTGGAACACCTCACATGAACACATTGTTGATATATAATATAAGCCAAACCAAAGGGAAAAAAGTGACAGTTATTTATGAAAGCAATAGATTAACGATTGCTGATGAAGATGATGAAGGATCACATGAATAGTCATCAATAAGGGCAACCATAAGTAACATAAAGCCACCACTTGTGCTCTACTTGCTGGGGGAGTGACTAACCATTGTTGGAGGACCTTGGAAGTAACCTTTTTTTGTGAAACTGAGGTGTCCGGCTTCTACCGCTGGGCTGCGTCCACCGACTAATCCTTAGGGGGAGCAATCACAGCATCCCACCGCCGCGGCTCCCCGCTTAAATCCCAAAGTGTCCCAGAGGGGAATCGAAAGAAAAGAAAAAGAAAAAACATGCTTTAGTTCACTTACTAAAAATAAAAAGAAAAGAAAAAGAAATTAAGATATTTCAGAAGAGGAAAAGATGTACTAAACATTATGTATAAACGAATTTTTTATTTAACTTTTTTATTACTAGACACAAAGTTAATAGAATTCATATTAATAAATATACATAAAATCTATGTTTTTGTATCTAATGGTAAGAATCTATTTCTATGTAACAGTTTTTTCATGTTGATGTGCATAGGCATTGCTCAAATGGGTATGATATCATACACACCTTAGGTTTTCATGTTTTGAAATATTTTCCTACTTTCCAGTCTTGGTTCAACCCCTTCATTCATGTAAGTATTTTTTATCTTAAATTGTAGGTATCATTTTGAAACTAGAAACTAGAGTTAAAGTGTAAGAAGGTGGGGCAGGTTGCCCCAGTGGTTAGGGCGTTGCCTGGGTTGTGTGGGTAAGGCGCACGTCCCAGGTTCGATTCCCCACTGGGTGAGTACCTGCAGCAGTTTGTGCAAGGGTGTCCGGCTTCCCACCAGCTAAATACCCCTCAGGATTAGTCCTGGCTTCCCTAAAAATCGGAGGGTTGGGGATACCTGAGTTATCAAAAAAAAAAAAAAAAGTGTAAGAAATAAATGATTCAAATTGAAATTATAGGGACTAAAGTGAAATTTAGGTCAAATTATAGGGTGAGAAGTGTAATTAACCTTGAAACATAACCTTACAATATTGAGGGATAAAATAGACAAAACTGAAACTTTGAAACCAAAATGACAGAAAACATATACTTTAGAGACCATAGTTGAAATTTATAATTATTTTGTTAACGACTAAAAAAGCAGTTTAGAATTTGACTAATTTGACTTAAATTGAAAATTTCAAGAACGAAATTGACAAAATTGAAATTTAAAGAATCAAAGTGACACAAAATACATACTTTAAGGATCATAATTATATTTTATCCTTTTTAAGGGAAAGACTGTGATACACATCCCTCAAAAAATATGTATCATATGCATCTTATAACTATAGAAGAAAATAGCATAGTTTCATACTTTCTAAGTCATAACTAAAAAAATAAGGGTAAACTACCAATAGATCCTAATAGTTAGACTTAATTCTCATTAAGTCCTATTGAAAGTTAGTCCTAGTAAAATCGTCACTAAAAATAATTTTTTGTGATGATTTTTAGCATGTGTCCCTAAAAATTGACAATTAGTGACTTCTTTTATCAAGATTTTTTTAAATTGTTGCTAAAACTTATAATTAGTGACATTTTTTCATAACAAATTTTTTAAATTGTTGCTAAAAGCTGAAAATTAGTAACGTTATTTTTGCAATGATTTTTTTGAACTATCATTGAAACTTATAATTAGTGACTTTTTGTGACAATTTTTTCAAACTGTTATTGAAAATTAACAATTAGTGATGTTTTTTAGTAGTGTTTGATGAAAAATATCGTTAATTATCACAAGACCTATTGGATAATAAGTCTACCTATTATGACTTATACGTGAGTCTCCCAAAAAAAAAAAAAAAATCATAATCAAAATCTCAAAATAATGGCATAGCTAAAGAAAAAAAAATTATCATAACTAAAGAAGAAAATAGCATAACCAAGGGTACATATAGTATGAGGTGTGTATAATAGAATTCTCCCCCTTTTTTTTGATATTCATCATTCTTATTTTTGTTTTCCATTAACATCTCCTGTGTTGTCAAAAATAAAAATGATGGAAAGCTAAAAACATAATGATTTGTTATTGATCTCATTTAATAACATTTATAAGTCAATTTATTTAATTTGTTTAATTCAAAAAATTCACTAATAATGTTTGTAACAATTTTACATTAGTTTATTTGACTCTTCTCAGCTTATTTAGTCTAAAAATTGACATTTTTTAAAGCTAAAATTTGTAATTTTTAAAATTTATTTAAAACCATTAAATATATATAGACATGTTGACATCTTGGATTTTTTTTATAGTAACGAAAATTATGTAATAACTTATTTAACCAAATAGGTCAATTTTTTATTTTTTCAGATTATAAAAAAATTGCACCAAACATATTTACAATTTATATCTTTTAACTTAAGTAATACTAAATGGAGATTATTTTTTCTTTGTGATTGCTAATGGGATTTCAAACTGTGAAGTCCCCTCCATAATAACTCACATGTCATCGAGTTGAAAGTATTGTTACCACAAGAAAAATATTAGAGATCTCGAAAATTTTATCAAAATATTTACAAATATCTTACATGAGTGTAGATCAGGGGCGGAGGGAAGGAGGGCCCAGGGGGGTCACGTGCCCCCCTTGAGTTTTGGATTTTTTTTTTTTTTTATAACAAACATAAAGAAAATATTTTATATAAAAAATTATAAAAATATCATTTAGAGTGAAATGTCAATGATAATTTTAAAATTATAAGAACAATAATGATTGTTTTGATTGAAAATAAAGAGACTACGATATTATAATCTATGAAAATTTTAATATAATGGTGATCTCTATCATTATTGATATGCAAACATAATTAATCTCAATGAAAATATATAATTTATTGAATTGTTAGTTACATTTAATATGCAGGGTTCATCCTCTATGTATTTCTTTATTATTGGTTGATAATATCACATGTCAATAATTGCGTGGTATGACTATTATATTGAATATTTATGCATATTTTGTATAAAAAATTATTTTACCATTATATAATTTATTTTAAAACTTTATATCCATGACTTTTTTTAATGTTGTCCACGATACACTAATTACAAATAACATATTTACTTTGTTTAATTTGAGTTTTCTAAAAACACTTTTTAAAAAATTCTACGTTTTTGTTTTTATTGAATTTTTTAAATATTTTAAGTAATTTTTTTAATTTTTAGACACACCTAACATAAATATACTTAAAAAGTATAATTTTTGAGAAAAAATCTTTAAAAAATTCATAAATACCAAAAATATAAAAAATAATACATTTTTTTGTATTTTTATGTATTTATTAATTTTTTAAAATATTTTTTCACAAATATTATTTTTTTAGATACATTATGCATCTAAAAAAGTTTTTTTTTTAAAAAATGCTTAAAATTTTAAAAATATTCACTAAAAACAAAATAAAAAATAAAATAAAAAATAAAAAACTTAATTTTCAAAGAACTTAATTCAAAAAACTCAAACCAAACACACTGATTTTTTTTTTTTTAAATTTTATTTTATCTTTCTTAAGTCAATCGTAAAAATTTATGTGAAATATTTTTGTAAATATTTTCAATATTATAATTAAGAAGTGCCTCCTCTGATTTATTTTCTTGGCTCCACCACTGGTGTAGATCCCATATGGATGTAAGATTCACTCCCATGTAAGTGTTTGGTAACAATTTTGATAGAATTTTTGTATCCTTTGCTTTATAGTGATTGCCCACGACTACACAGAACACCTCTCTAATATTTTCAGAATCTATTTTCTTAGGAAAAAAAATCACAAAATTAAAACTAAATTGCTGAAAATAATAAAGAATAATAATCACAATAGTGCAATTTTTGTTACTAGAATAATTTTAAAGATGATTATACACTTAACCAAGGCTTTGTGTGTATATTACTGTGGAAAAAAAATTTATATTGATCTAATATTTATACTTGCATAATTTTATTATATTTCCTTTCAAATAAATTTAATAAAGGGAGAATTATTTATAAGTCCTATTTTGGAGACTTATGTTACATATGGTCCTAGGTAAAAACTTATGTTCCCATAAGTCCTGTGGGAAGTTAGTTGACACATTTACCCTTAATAGTAGTTGTTAATATCATAAGTAATATGAAAACCATATATAGGAAATTGAATGTTACCATAGATTATATCCATATGGATGTGAATTTGAAATTCAAAATACACATGATATGTGGAAATTACAGGTTCATTTAGGCAAAAATTTAGGAAACAAAAAGAAGTAGATATGTTTTGTGGCTCTATGCTAATGTGAACGGCTGACTCATTTGATAACATTTCGAAACCCACCACAAACAGGAGAAGGGGCGTGATTCGCCTGACACATTCGACGGGAAGGTGCTAACGAAATAGCGTTTCTGGTGAACAAGGAGAAATGATGGCTCCAAAACGTAAGTGTGGCTTTGCCCCCTGTTTTGCAACGTTCATTCATTTGATTTTGATTAGCAACCCAGAACTAGGGTTTATGTGAATATGAGGTTTTTGATATTTCGGTTAACTTTAGTCATAATATGTAATGTTAGTTGTATGTTTTGTGAGTTTTGTGGGGAATAAAGGATTTTATAGTTTTCGATTTGAAGATAGTATGTATGTGGGGTTTGTAGGATGGGGGTTCGGCGGGTTGTCCAATATGGGTGTTTTGTGCTTGATTCGTTGTTGTATTGCCTGGTACGTGGTCTATTTGTTTTTTTTTTTTTTTTCGAACCATGAAAAGTATCATGTTTGGTAGACTGTTTGTGGGGGTTTCTCGTTGTGGTACAATGTCATTTGGTTGTGTGCATTAACTTAAAAAAATAAGTTGTTGGATGTGAGTGGTGCCACGTCTTTGTGTTATGTGTTGTACAGTTTATGAATGTGATTGTGACCCAATGTTAAATTACTGTTTAATGTGAGTGGAAGCACATGTAAGTTGGATTGTGTATATAGTGCCACATTGTGGAATGGTGTCGTTTGGTTGTTTTAAAGAAATAAAAATAAGTTGTCGAACGTGGCTGGTGCCACGTCCTATTTTGATGTACTTTAAGATTTGTGAATGTGTCAAGATATTTGCGGGACACTGTTTGTAGATTGTGACATGGAGACGAACAATGCAAGTAACATGATTTGGGGGTGTGGTTGTGGTTTCATGTCACCATTTGAAGAGGTCACGTTTGTGTTCGTACTGGTTTTGGTTGTCAAGATTCACGTAGCACATTTTCGTTTATTTTTGGGTTCAAATTATTGCATTAATTGGCATGCGTGACATTATTCATGGTTACGTCGAGTACTTCATTATCACATTTGAGTTGCGTGTCTGTGTATGTGGGTGCATAATTACTTCTTAATTTGTGAATTGTGTGATGGTAATTTTCGTTGCAATGTCAATTGGAATTCGCAGGGAGAATATTACATGTTTGAACTGTGAATGTGCAAGTGAATATTTAGGACAACGGTAGTTGATTGTCACAGTTAGTCGAATTATGCGCATAACACGACCTTGGGATGTGGTTGTGGTTTCACTTGCACATTTTAAGTTATCACATTCATGTTCTTGTTTGTAGTTTGTTGTACATCAATATTCACGTAGGTCAGTCTTGTTTACATTTTGACATGATCAAGCGAATTGGCATGTCTCCCATTATTGACATTCACGTTGCATACTCTACTGACGTTTTCGTGATGTGTATAGTATGTGTTAAGGTATGAAATATTTGATGGAGTAATTTCCATAACATCATAAATTTGTGTTATGCGGGTCTAGTAATACGCCTACGGGTTGTGGTTTGTGTTGGGTAGATTTGGTTTGTGTTTGAATTTGAATATATTGCATTGTCTCACACAACGGCACATGCACAAAGTGGCATATGCACATGTCCTTCAAATGTTGTCACGTTCGTGTTCGGGGCGTGTTACACGAAAATTGACTTATTTCACACTACGACTTTTATTGTGACATTAGTTAATTAAATGGCATGTGCCACATTATGGTAGATGTTGTGTTTTGGGCTGAAGACGTTAACCCTCATAAACCCATGCTTGTCATTTTTTAATTTGTTGTAATGAAACAACAGTGTTGTGGTGCTTTGAATCACAATGCTATTGTGTCATTTGGATTATGTTTACATGATTTATAAGTACATTCATACTAAAGAATGACGTAAATTATATGGTTTCTACTTAGAAAAGACATGTTAATCTAACATGAGTGAAGCGTAATGGCATGTGAAAATGTTGTAATTAATTTTGACGTTTATTAAATGAAGTAAAAACAGTGCTTGAGGCATACGTACAGAATGTTTTGGTCTTGACATGTTGCATTGTCATCCAATTAGAATGTCAATGTAGGGTGTGGGTATGTGAATGGGTTTGAATTGAATACATGTACAACCACATGTTATCGTACTACATTTTGATATTCACGAGAAACATATTAACTTATATTGTTACATATTGCTATTAATTTACATATTCACATAAGTTATTACTGGCCATTTGTTTGTATACAAAATGTGAAATGTTTGTGGCATGTTTTTCAGGAGGTACAATTAAAGGTACCCCACAAAAGGGGTCCAAGGCGAAAGTAAACATCTGTGAAGGGACTACATCTAGTAAAAGACGACGGTGTCTAACTCCATCACGGAATGTGAACGTAGTAGGGCAAAGCAGTGTTCGAAAAGGAAAGAAGGTCAAATATGAACCTCAACAACCACTTACCAAACAACCAAGATTTTGCTACCGTTCCAACATCGTTGGAATTGTGAAGCTTGTGGCAGCGTCAAATCTGAAAACTGAGCATTTGCATCATCTTCAAAAAACACGTTTTGGTTTCTGTTTGATGCAATGCGAAAAACTGATCTAAATCAACATGAATTCCAAAAATGCGATGACATTGTAATGAGGATCATTCAAACCTTTGTTCCAGAGAAGTTTGCTTTCATGATTGGTGGTAAACACATTGAGTTGACGAGCATTGATGTGCAACTAATATTTGGAATCCATGGTGGTAAGAAGAGTTTAGATGTGTCACATGGGCAAGACTTTCGACTGACTTCATCCAATGAAGGTGTCCCAACATAGCACGCATAAACTTGAAGACCATTAAGGAACTGTTAATGGATGCATTAATCGGGAACACTAGTCAGGACCACCAGGATGTTGCAAAGTTACTGTGTTTGTACTTATGTGGGAAGTTATTCTTTGCCACTTCGGGTGAGACCGTGGAATGGGGGTTCGTCCGGGTTGTTGAGGATCTAGAGAACATGAAAGCATATGATTGGGCTGGAGCAATCTGCCCAACTTTGATGGAGTCAATTAAGGGATTTTACTCTAAGCCTGAGAAAGTTACTGGATGTGTAACTGCACTACTTGTAAGTGCTCTGGTTTTTTGTTTTTCCCCCATTATAATTTTGATTTTATTTGGTACTTTGGTATGTGTATTTGTTTCGAATAAATTTGATAACTTATGTTTTTAACCCATGGTTACACAGTTTTGGATATGTGAGCACACCAACTTGATAAAAAGCTGATCGTGGAGATGGATTTCCGAGGTTTATGAAATGGAATATCAGCAAGTTGGTCACAAAGATAAGAGTAGTGGACATTGATTAGCCGTGATGTTGAAGTATGAATTTGTGTACTGTTAGCATAAATAGAAGATGTGTCAATTTCTATTTGTGATTTTTATTTTTATTTTTATTTTGTTTGTAGGTTGTGGTAGAAGAGCTACACATGAGTCATTTTGAACGGATCATTACAAAGGCGAAAGACATTAAGGAAATTGGAGCAAATGCCGAATGTTCGTGTCGCAGTGGGTTGGTGGGAACATGGGCTCGACTACTGGGACAATTGTAGATGGCAGCATTTTGGGTTCAATTGATGGTGTTCGTGTTCGTGGACTGGACAACGTAAAGCAAAATGTACAACATGAAAGAGATGTCAACAGAGGTGGTGCTGATAGTAATGGTCGTTGTGGTCAGTGTGCGTCTACATCTGAAGAATACCATAAAGCATTGGTTAAAATTGGTGTGCTCGATAGAACTCCGCTGTAAATCTGATATCATATTTGCTTTAGAGACATAACTGCCAACAATGAGGGCATCGTACGAAGAAAAATGTAGGAAGTTAGTACATGAAATCACACTGACCAATAACCAGAAGGAATGTGAGATTGAAAGGATGAAGCAGCTAGTGGATAAGCTTAACGACAAAAACGCAAAGCTTGTGGAATAGTTGGAGGAGTACGTAGTGCATGAATACACCCAAGCAGTTGCTGGTGTACAGTAGATGAAGCAAAGTAATCAGAACATGTACCATTGTGACGCAAACATACTTGACATTATGCCATTGTCAACATCGTCTCCATCTGATGTGAATGAGAAGACAGAGTTACGAGGGGTGGATACTCATGTGACCCCGACCCACGACATTAGGCATGTGGTGTGTGATGTGGATATAATGCCTAGATAAGTCAAAATACTGGAACAACAACTGCGTTGCAGAACTCGCTTGTGAGAAACATTAAAAATAAAAATAGGAAGGAGCACAAACTGCCAGAGTATGAATACCCATTGGTTTTGGGGAGGTTGATGAAACCATCTGAAAGTGGTGTGGTTAGTGTGGGTGAGTGTGCCAATAAACAAATAATGCACGATGAGATCATAGAGGTTGATGACCTTGCAGAGCCGAAGAGAACATTTTCTCAGTTCGACTTGACTAATCGTTTGCCGATCTGGAAGTTGTTATCAATGCAAGAGAAAGACAAGCTTAAAGAAGCATACGAGAAATAGGGAGATAGGTAGGTTTCCGAACTTACTATTACCGTTTTGCATTTGTACATGAATTTAGTGTTCAACAAATGTCTTGTTTAATTGGTAGTGTGCAAGTCTAGACTAGGCATAATGGTTCCAATTCTGTGTCTTTTAATGACATACGGGCAATCGTTAAAGGGCTGACGTTACGAGGTAATGTAAGTATGGTATTCCTAATTATTCTTCAAACTTCTGAAGCTTCTTAACATGCGTACGCAATTTATGTAAATGTCTACGAGGAAAGCAAAATCATAGATGTTTTATTTGTGCATGTAGGTAATTGATGCATACGCGGAAATACTGATGTACGAGCAGCAAATCAAGGTGCCTATATCCATGAATGAAGAAAAATCATATATTTTCAGCATGTTATGTTTGATAAGATGTGGCGTTTGATAAATTGATTTTAGTCATTTTGTGTTTGTGCTACTGAACACAAAAATGAATGTGTGCAGCCTACGATTAGAGATGTGGGCGAAGATGTACGTGACAGGTACTTGGCCGTGCATTCCCTTATGCCCTCAAAGCCAGATATATTCAATTCCCAATGTACTTAGATAACCATTGGACACTAATGGTTTATGACACTGAGGAGGGGTTTTGGATGCATTACAACTCCATGAAACCAAGACATGGGAGGGAAGACAAAAATTACTGGGAAGCATGGTTGCTAGTTAGTAAACGTGAATTAGTTAATTGCAGTGATCTTTGTATTTTATTTTGGACAACAAAACTAATTACTTTGTAATATAAATTTGACAATAACGTAGAAGGGATACTTTGAGGATTACATAAAGCGGTGACTGAAGGTTGGCGCAGTTGAAACACAAGATTTGGTGAAGGAACTTTTAGTGGTTGATTATTGTCCATAACAAAAAGCAGACTCGTAAGTGTGTGTTACGTTTCTTTGCAACATATGTCATTTATGTTTCCATACATTGCACATGGTCTGTTTTGACGTTGTTACTAATGTCTTAAATTTTTGCAATAGGGCTGATTGTGGAATTAAAGTATGCTTCATTATAAAGCAACTTGTGCGTCACCTAGATGTGGACAAGTTAATGGGAAGGGAGAGTTGCAAAACGATGCGAGCCGGTATGGTGAAGTCATTTGTAAATGATCGGAAAAGGTCATTTGTTGCTGCCAATTGACAATTGGAACAATCTTCTAATGGTGGTAGATAGGTGCATCATTAATTTTTTTTGGGTATAAATTCACGGTTAATTAGTTTTTGAATGGTATAGTACGTTTGTCGTTAAACAAATTTTGGATGTTTTCGATGTTTTTGATTGCATTGTCAATATGGATTGAGGATTCATACATTTTGTTTTGGGAATATGTTACAACGGTTCATTCATTATTTTTTGTATGCACTTAGTTTTGGTAATATGGCTTTATGTATCATTCAGTAATGTCAGTAGGAAGTTAATATCAGTAGGAATGTTGGGTGAATAAATGTGAATGCGATTGTGTAAATGTGAATGTGAATGTTAGAACGGATCTTGGTTGTCCATCTCTAATACCCACATTGTGATTGTGAATATATGATAGTGTTGGTACTTGTCTTAGGGAGTTGGAAAAAGCAAATGTGAATGTGGTTGTGTAAATGTGAATGTGAATGTTACTGTGATTGTGAATGTGAATGTGGATCTTGGCTGTCCATCTCTAATACCCAGATTGTGCTTATGAATGTATGACAGTGTTTTGTACTTGTCTTAGGGAGTTGGAAAATGCAAATGTGAATATGGTTGTGTAAATGTTAATACAAATGTTAATGTGATTGTGAATGTGAAGGTGAATGTGAATGTAAATGTCAGAAGGGATCTTGGTTGTCCGTCTCTAATATGTAGATTGTGATGGTCAATGTATGATAGTGTTTGGTACTTGTCATAGGGAGTTGGAAAATGCCACAAAAAAGATTGAGGATTGATAATATGCCGTTTGTTGTCTACATTGCTGAAATTACTGCTTTGCACATGCACGTTACGTGTCAATGGTGGATTGTTGTAACAAAATTTGACTTCCCATGTATACTTTAAAGATTATGAAGGTGAATGTATTGGAGTGTTTACTACTTGTGACAAGATGTTGAGGGTGGTAGCTTTTGTTAGATGTGGTTCAGTTTCAATTTACCAAATGTCACTTTGTCTGTAGATGCCTTACATTTTGAAATTGTCATTCACTCAGTATGTATGCTGGCACATTAACGTTAGGGTGTGCTTTGTCAATTTAATCTGTCAATAATATGTTGTAATTTAAGATTGATGAACTGGTTGCAGGATAACCTGTGTCACACTGACAGAATAACACCAACGTGATCTGGCTCCAAAAACTATGGCTTTTGACATATAAGGCGAGCGTGTAACGCACTACCCAAACGTGTTTGCCTGGTTTGAAACATACAGTTGCATGAACAAATAAATAAACATGTAAACCTAACATATGAATGAAAGCAGTGTGAAGGAAAAAACCAGCTGAATGATCACTTATAAATAATGTGTTCACTTATTAAAATTTGTCATCATTTTCTTTCGCTACATTCTACTACAATAATACGATGTTGTTATTCAAAATTGATTATAAAACTTTCCTGCTAAGTGTCTAGTACTAAATTGGTTCTTTACATGTCTTTCGGTTGTGGCTACCCATGCGGCCACATCGGCCGCACCTGATCTAACTTAGTTTCTCTCGCCGAGATGGTATCCGATTATTCTTCAGTCGCCGTGGAGGATGTTTAATTGCCGGTGGATATATGATGAAGTCATCTTCGGAGAAGGAGGGTTTGTCAACTGTTGGTATTGGTTAAATGTATCCGGAATAAGCTGCTTTATACTGATTGACGGTGAAAAATTGTTCAACACATGTACTAAAATCCCTTCCACTATTCTGTATTGCAACCACCGCATGTGCACATGGGAATCCATTCAATTGCCACTGGAAATATGAACATGAACGCTTGCCAATGTCTACCAACACCGTTGGAAATGAATGGACCTGGTATATGTAACGCCCCCCAAAATAATACAATAAAGATAACTCATATGCGGAATAAATATGAGAAACAACATACTTTCATATATCAGAGTTCAATGTTTAACAACCAATTAAATGCCATGTAGGCTTACATCTTTCCAAGTCATTGCTTGGTTACACAAATTGAGTCTCGCTCATTACATCTTAAGCCCTTGGCTTTACAAATAACAAACATACACACAAAAGGCATAATTAAGAAGCTCTTGCTTCCCGAAAGTCCATCCATGCTATTGCCTTGGAGGTAACATCTCACCTGCACCTGAAAATGATATTCCCTTATAGGGTGAGCCACCAACCCAGTAGAGATAATCTATCACAATATATGAGGTTTAGCAAAGGTATAAATACCACGTGCATAAACAATTCCGATACAAAATTATCCACAAGGCCTGCATATTCATATGCCACTAAGACTTAACCTCATTTCCATTTTCCTTCAATTCGTTTCCAATTCATAAATGCTACTCAATTCATGAGTTAAATTCATTATCTTTCAACCACCAAAATAAGACTACAACTCAATGGTTCTCCAACTATGCAAAACACACATAAACACTTCAAACTTGTCATTTTACGGATATTTCGTCCGAAGGAACCGGCACCCATCTATATATGAAATTTCGGGTCTTTCACCCAGGACACTTTGGCCAACTTTTTTAAAATGGAGTCCATCCCCTTTCTCCTCCCAAACAAATATACATGTGCAATGTATTTATAAACATAATCACATATGGAGTACATCCCCTTTCTCCTCCCAATAAACATACATATACAATGTATTTATAACATGGTCATATTCAATGACACCAACAATGGACTAGCACTAAATTGCTTAATCCTCATGCAATTTCTACAACAATCATAGCTATCCTCTACCGATAGCCCAATACAATTATTCTAAAAAGATGTTCAATCTCAAAGCAAATATTTATTCAAAACTTACATAGGTAAGATAATACATATCCAATCACCATCTATACCCATAACCTTCCAATTTCACATTTTCATGTTAATCCCAATTATTTACAAAATATAACTTAATATAAAAAATTAGGGCAAAAATCCCCCTTTTTCCAAATCAACCCAAACACCAATCAACTTTTTGGCACAACATGATCTATATTCAAACTTCATATCATTTACCTCAGATCTCAAAACCCCTCTTTTATTCACCCCCACAATCCTATCTTTTGTCCAAACCACAACCAAAATCTCATCATCTACACAATAGCAAATAACTAAGCCAAAAACCATATTAGAGTGTAGAAATTCCCTACCTCAAGTGTAGAAGAAGAAAGAGTTGAAACCCCCAAAATCAACGACGATGAAACTCGATCTCCACGGCACACAACGAAGCCCTCGAGAAGTTACACAACTTTGACGAAGGAACTGTGGCCAAAATCTCAATGGATTTGGAGAAATCAAAGGAAGAAGATGGTTTCTAGAGAGAGACTCTAGATCTGGATATTTCTGAGTTTTAGAGAGAGAGAGAGAGGATTGCAAAAAGTGATTTGAAAAGCTACATTCGTGACCTAATAAAGCACGGTCCGCTCGAGCGTGGAAAGCCCCGCTCGAGTGTGAGACACAGACTCTCGCTCGAGCGTGAAACCTTACGCTCGAGCGTGAAATACGCTCTCCCAGTATTTTTGCAGACACAGGTCAAAGTGTAGGAACCAAACATTCTCCGCTCGAGCGGGGAAATGGACGCTCGAGCGAACAAGCAACTTCGAATGCATTTTTTCTTTTTGCTTCGAGGGGCGCTGCCCCCTGGACCCCCGCGAGCTAACCGAGCAGCTCGACCCCCCGACTGGCCCAGTTGAAGTGGCAAAACGTGAAAGAAGGATCGAAACCGAGATCGTTATAGTATATGTCTTCATTTGCCTGGCTAACAATCCATGTGCAACCATTGGAGTACACCTCCTTAACACGGCTTTCCATTTTTGGACAAAGTAACCCATTCCAATTAGTAGCCAATAATTTACGCTCAGCCCTCATAGTCATTATCTGATTTCTGATTGTATCAACCAACCTTGTGATTGGGTAATTACGGGTATCAAGTATCCATTTATTAAATGATTCTGCGACGTTCAAGGTCATCTTCCCATACCGTTTGCCCCTATTGACATTTTGAAAACATAATGAAAATGTTATCACATATTGGGTACTTTCAATGTTATCACATGTAAGTATCGTACAAACCTGAAATATGCATTGGCCTAATGGTTTGGTGGCATATCTTCCAAGAAATTATTTATTCTAGATCGTCCTGATCCTTTTAGCTTGGTCAAATGGTGCTGAAACGAAGCCTCGATTGGAGCATATGCACATTCACGCAACTTAGCCATTAAACCAAAACGAACACGGTTGTCAACCCATCGTAATTTGTCCCTCAAATTTGCTTAGAGATGTTGTAAGCAGTACGCATGGTGTGTAGGTGGGAATACAGTAGGCAAGGATTCGAGCAACCCAGCATTACGATTAGATACGAAAGTTAATGTGCAAGCATTACTGACAATGTTTGTCAGATTCTGTAAAAACCAAGTCCAATTTGTAGTCGTTTCGGAGTCAACAATAGCAAAAGCTAATGGGAATAAACCTAGCAGATTTGACAATTTTTACGTTAGATGTGTAATATTTTTAACAAAGTTTACGTTCACATTAACAATTGTTCACAATTCAAATCGCACCATAGACAATGATACGAATATAACATTAAATTGGAAACAATCTTGCCATTGGGGATCCCCCACTGCTATAGTGGACTAATAAAAAATGTTTAGTCGCAATGTGATGCGTTACTATATGGAATTTTGAATTAATCATCATAAGACACGTACCTTTGTTTCCATCCTTCCCCGTCGCTGCAAGCAAATTGCCTTTAAATCTCCCTTTCAAAAAAGTGCCATCAAGAAAGAATAATGGGCGGATATGATTGAATCCGTCAATGCAAGATTTGAATGATATGAAGAACCGCTTAAATCGGCCGGTTGATTGCTCGAAATCCAAGTTGACATAACTCCTAGGGTTGTACTGCATGACCGCATCCGCGTACCACCTAAGTTGATCGAATGAAACATGATAGTCACCATACACTTCACCTCTTGCCTTCTCCACACCTAACCAGGCTATGTGGTAACTAACATTCAGTCCGTACTCCTTTTTTAGATCAAACAGGACGTCAGTGGGACGTGTAAGCGGCTTATCACGTAACCGATCACCAATAACATTGCAAACCAATTCAGAGTTGAGTCTACTATTCTTCCTAGTGCGAACAACAGCACCACAATTATGCAAGTTGTTCAACCTCTTCAAGTAAAAGTATCTATTGCATGTTTGAACCCTTCCATGTATCAACCATGTACACCCTTTTTGTTCTCGCAACGTGCACACAGCTGTGACCCGCACTGAATCGTTTTTCACGAATTTGAAGTCAAACCCACACTCAATAGCATATTTGGACAGAACCAAATGGAATGCAGCAACACCCCTTCGAAACATTGGCCTACGTGACTAATGTCGTGTGACCAATCAACTATCATCAACGTTTTCTCACTATGGTGACAATAATTGGGCAACAAATCTATGTTAGTTTCGGGACCCGATAATTATTCAATGTTAGGATCCATTTGACTTGCGAATATAGTCCCACCAAATTGATTACCTCGAATCAAATCATCCACCTCATTTTGCGAGTCAATCGCAACGTTGATATGGCTAACGCCAATGGACCTTACAATGGAAAACATGTTTTCCATGTCCACATCATTAGTCATCATGAATTGGTTATCGTGACACGGTAGTTTGTAAGATATGGAAATCGATGATGGTCTCACATTCACCCACCTGTCACATAAATTTTCAACCAATTGTTTGAATGTCAATCCATTAACACCCCTAACAGCAACAGTGGATGAACCGAAGGTGCAAAATAGCATGATGTCTATATCCTGCGCAACAAAATAAATAAAACATTAACCGTGTCACAACATTCTACAAAAAATCAAAAAAAAAAACAAGGCATGGAAGATATGTGATATGTAATCAAATGTGAGCGCAGTAACATCGGCATCATACAACGTAGTTCAACCCACATTCAATCACAATCAATCATAAGAAATTTTACGGCTAAACAATAAAAACCCAAATTGAACAATATATAATGAAAAATAAGAGTAACATTAAAATACATTCCAATACTTTCCATGAACCAACAACATTGTCACCTTCAATTGGAAAAAATAGAAACCCAATAAGTTTGCGAAACGTAATGTGACACATATGTCCACAGTAAATACAACAATAAGACAACACAATACAAAAACCACGATCATATCCACGTGTATGTGAGTTACATTCACATACATTCCAATACTTTCCACGAACAAGCAACATTATGACATTGAAATGGAAAAAATAGAAACTCAATAAGTTTTGAAATGTAATGTGACACATGTTTTCAATAAGTACAACAATTGCAAAACATGAACTAAATACAAATGAGCGTAACACAGACAAAAAATGACAAACATCGTAGGTGTGGTTTAACATTACAACCTAAACGTAATAGCCTCCGAGGCTAATGGAATTGTGCCAATGTATGGCAATACCATGTCGTACAACCCAGGAACATTCTCACATTCAAATAAAACTTAATAAGCGAACGTAATGTACTTTTATGAAACGTAATGTGACACGTATGTAAACATTACAACACAATAACATTACCACACAAGTTGATGCGTGATTACCATTACAACCTAAATGTAACTTCAATGGAGGCTAATGAAAGTGTGCCAATGGATGACTATACCAGATTGCGAAATCCGTATCATATATGATGACATTGAAAACAAAACAATCGGGAAAAACACAGAGCAACACTCACCAATTGAAGAAGCAGACAACTTTATCTCCTTCCCTGAAACAATTTGAGCCCAGATCGACAAGATCAAACAACAAAACCATCCAAACCAGTAACATTTTGAAAACCCACCAGCCTCCGCGATCATGGCGCAGATCACGGCACCAGACGAAGCCTACACAACAAAGATTCCTAAAAGTCTCCAATAAATAATACGGTTAATAACTTATAACATGGAAACATATATAAAGGGTATAATAGTATACTGATACCATTTAAACACAATTTATAGGATCTTGTAGAACACTTTCTAATTTAAATTGGACTTCAAACTCTATAAAAAATTACACAGGACTTTACATTACATAAGTCTTCCTAATAAGACTTATAAATAATTTTCCCTTTAATTAATAAACAAGTAGACTTTTAAAAATGGGCCGTTCATTTTTTATTTTCTTAAGACAAACATGATAAAATTATAAAATTATGACTATCAAATTAAACTAATTTTTTTTTTGAATGATCTACACAAATTTTTTTACAAATTAAATGGTTTACATCATCGAAATGAGATCCGTGATTATAATTATAAGATCAATTTGATTTTTTTAATGAAAAATCAAACACATAATTTAATAAAATGAATAGTTCATATCATCATAGTAAAACCTCTTATGAACGGTCTCCAACTCTAGAAAAATTATTACTAAGCTAATGTTTCCTTCCTTTTTATGGGTCAATGATCCACTTAACCGGTCTTTCATCCACTAATCGAAAATTATTAATAAGCTAACATTTCGTTCCTCTCTTTTTTTTTTTTTGGTGGGGGGGGGGGTTCAATCATCCACTTAATCTAAAATTATTTATAATATAAAATTTCCTTATTTTTTTTGCTGGTCGATGTTCCACTTAAACAATGTCTTTCATCAACTTAAATCTAAAAATTAATTTTTATTTTTTATTTTTTATAGGTCAATGATCCACTTAACCAAGGTCTTTCATCCACTTAATCTAAAATTATTTATAGTGCAAAATTTTCTTATTTTTTTTTTATTGGTCAATGTTCCACTTAAACAAAGTCTTTCATCCACTTAAATCTTAATCTAAAATTATTTATAGTGTAAAATTTTCTTTTATTATTTATTTATTTGTCAATGTTCCACTTAAACAAAGTCTTTCATCTAAAAAATTACTTTTAATATAGGTTAATGATCCACTTAACCAAGGTCTTTCATCCACTTAACCTAAAATTATTTTTAATCTATAGACATTAATATATTATGCCATACATTTACTTGAAGCTTCGTTTGATTAGAAGGGGAAAAAAACAAAAAAAAAAGAAGTAAAAGTGGTAGCATGGAAAATAAACAAAAGTCATTGAAAAACAGTTTCTATTGTCAATGGAAAATAAACCTACTTAAGCGGAAAATATTTTCCAAACCAAAGTTTTATTAGTGCCACCACATTACCACCAAAGTATTATCACCTCCACCACCACCATGGTCACAACCACCATTACCACCTTCGCCGACCACCTCTACCGCCTCATAGCCACCATCTCTACCTTATTACTACCACCATCACCACCACCACCACCGCCACATCACTGCCGCCACCACCACCCTCAACACCTCCACTTTCACATGCACCCTACCACCGCCACTACCATTACCATTAATGCAACCATTAGTATATTAATTTCACAAATACAATCAAACATAAGAAAACTTTTTTTAGAAATTATTTTCCGTCAAAACAAACGGAGCATAAGAAACTTCTTGGGATTAGAAGTGAAAGAAAGAGCCTAGCATTCATTTCTTCATTCATGTTCATAGTGTTGGAACAATCTTCTGTGTAAAACAAATAAATTGAAACAAATTAAACAAATAAAAATAAATTATTTACAGAATTTATTTACCAAAACGAAAAAAAATACAAAATGGATCAAGTCGAGTGCGTGACACTCTGTCTTTAAGACAGATTCGCCCTGCTTCGGTGCTTACGGATAAATGGCGTATATCTCCCAAGATACAATGATCATTTCATAGATTGTAGTAGCACTCCAAAAAATCTGTACGGCGAACCAAACATGTGTCCTATACTCTCAGAATATTTCCTAAGGACTAATATGAAGAATGATAATGCAAGAGAGCAAAAATTCAAAGCAACAAGTGAACTTTTTGGAATAAACAAACTGCTGGAATATTGTAGTATTTATAGGCAGATTGGTGACCTTCAGATCTATCCGAACAGGTGCAAAAAGAAATGAACATATATGTTTTTGAATTGAACAGGTGCAGTTTAAATTGAACATGTATGAAAGTGAATTGAACCTGTTGAAATAGGTTTGAATCTATTCTGTGAAGAAACTGAATCTGTCCAGGTGCAACAGGTTTGAAAAATCTGTTTGGACAGTTTAATCTGTTGGAAAATTCAGATTGGAGGAGGCAACATTTGGACAAAAAATTAAATTCAAATTTGGCGCAAAAATTTGAATTAATTTCGTTCCAAAAAGATAATTTTGCCGCAAGAATTTTTTGAATAAATTCAAATAAATTTTGACCGACCCGACCCACAACCCACAACCGAGACGGATGGCGGCAGCACGCGTGCGTGTGGTGGTTTGAGCCAAAGCCTACTTTGTCCATAACTCCTTCTTTCTATGAACTTGGGGTGCTCCTTGGGGCCCAACCCAAGTTTGTCCACCTAGAGCTTATATACACACACAAGCTCTCTTAAAGTTTCAATGTGGAACAACCATTTCAAGGTAACCCACATTTGACCCTTTAATATCCTATTCCACGAACCCGAAAATGACGTCAACTTCCCATTCACTCATAAATGGTTTTGACGACCCGTTAGCACCGTGTGACTTGCCACGCGGCAAGAAACGCGTCACTTCTTTGGACCCACCCCAAAAGACGTTTGGAACCCACTCAAATTTGGGCTCAAAGTTGGCCCATATAATCCTGTAAAAACCATTATTTCCAACAATAGTCAAGTCTACTAAAACGCGTGAATTACGCAGGAAGTTATTTTACTTAAAACATCATGCGACTCGGAAGACATAAGAGTTCTTGGTCAAGCCAAAAAGATTACTGACTGGCAGATATGATTATTCTTAGCGTCCAGGGACGAAACTACATAGGGTCCAGAGGAGGCACACATCCCCCCTCCCCACTTTTTGAAAATTACACTTTTACCTCTAGTTAGAATTTTTTTTCATTCAACTCCTTTTTAATTTTCAAATATGTTTCAAAATATTTATATCTCATATTTCTTTTTTCTTTCTTTTTAATAAATTCCTTATTGTAAATGTTTAATTTTATCAAAATATTCTCTTATAATTATTTCTATCTCTCTCATTTCTCTCTTTTTTTTCTTCACATCTATCTTCTTCTTCTTGTCGTTTTTCATTTTTTTTTTGTATGCATGTTATTACATTTTAAATTGTAACTATCATCATATTTAGTAACTAAAATAGCAAATAAAATAAGCATCGGTTAATTAAAACATATCTAAGGCACTTAATTTTGACATCACATTGATCTTTGGTCATTCTATCACCAAATGAAAATTGAATTTGGCTAAGTTTTATAATTGATATCGCTAAGGATTAATGGTGCCCCCATGAATCAAAATCCTAACTCCACCACTATTATAGCGTCCTTACTTATATCTTTCTTTCTTCTCTTGCATCTTATCTTTCTTTTCTTCTTGATCAAAACAAACGGAAAAGATTGTTGACTAGTAGATATGATTATTCTTAGCGTCCTTACTTATATCTTTCTTTCTTCTCTTGCATCTTATCTGTCAGACAATTTGAAAATAAGAAAATTGTCTGCATAAAAAAGAGAGATTTGTAATTTTAATTATAAGTAACTCTTTTTAATGGATAAATTTAATTTTTTTTATAATATTTTGTAAGAAATTAAAATTTTAGTTATCATGGTACCATGGGATTTACAGGAAAAATATTATTAATATTATATATATATATATATATATATATATATATATATATAATGTTTACCATTTTGCATGCTAAACAAAACTATAAATTTTATTTATTTATTTATTTTTTTGTCAATCCTTACTTTCTACCACTTAATCCTAATTAAACTAAGAGGATTCTCTCCGATCAATAGTGCATTATATCAATTGGAGAGTATTGTTCGGGGCCGTAGAGTTCACCACGAAACTCACTTTGAAAATTTAAATGTTTATTTTGTAAGATTTTGTGTGTAGATTATTTATAAAAATATCATATTAATTCAATATTTTATATACATGATTTCATTATATTTATCTCTAAAAAAATAGACAAGTAAAATTTTGAAAATAAACCTTTTCTAAAAAAAAAATTATGAAGTATGATATCAAATAACTCCCTCTTTAGTTTCTGAAAAAAATCACCCACTTTCCATAGTGCATTATGTCAATTGGAGAGTATTGTTGGGCCATAGAGTTCATCACGAAACTCATTTTGAAAATTTAAATGTTTATTTTGTAAGATTTTGTGTGTAGATTATTTATAAAAATATTATATTAATTCAATATTTTATATACATGATTTCATTATATTTATCTTAAAAAAATAGACAAGTAAAATTTTGAAAATAAACCTTTTCTAAAAAAAAATTATGAAGTATGATATCAAATAACTCCATCTTTAGTTTCTGAAAAAAATCACCCACTTTCCATAAAATTGAGTTTATTATTTTTTGTTTTTATTTTTATTTTTATTTTTAGTAGAAAATTTTAATATTTTGATTTTTTTTAATTTTTTAAATGCACCCAAGGCCATCTCCAATCCTTCATCAAATTCAAATTTGACAAAAAAAGGTGTTAAAATCCAGCTCCAACCATTTCATCAAATCGATATCAAATGAGTGGAGAGTTAAATTTTTCATCGAATCATGGAGTTTTATCATTTCATCAAATTTTGTAAGTAGTTAAATCGGACATCCACCCCAACATCCTCCCAGACAACCGGGCTTTCTTTATCTGAACATCAATTTTCACTCATGGCTGGACGTTTGCCCGGACATCCTCCCAAACAACCAAGCTTGTAACAAGATTTGATAAAAATTTTAAATTTACTGTGGTGGCCGAATAAAATTAATTATGGAAGGCCAAGGACTTCGTTCGAAATCAGGGCAAAGACAATTCAGCCTTGTCCAGAGGCTCTTGAAGCCGAATATACGAATCGGCCATGTAAGGAGCCGAGTAGGAACCAACACACAACTGGAAGGCCGAGTAAGCAACCATGTGCGAGATTAAGAGTGGGCCCAACCCTTGGGCCTAGAGGTAATATAAAAAGAGGAACATCAACCAAAAAGAGGTATGTGAGAAAAAAAAAAAAAAAACTTGAGATAGAAGTAAACTTGAGAGAATATTGACTTGTCTGTCAGAGTGCTAATTCCGGCACCACCGACAGGAGTGTTCATCCCTTTTTCAGGTAGCAATCAGAGGATCAAGCACGTCTAACTGGATCTTGAAGTATTTCCAAACCACATCTCCACAATTGGCATTGTCTGTGGGAATACTCAGACGCATCCATGGCGGGTGTAACGCCCTCAAAATAAACCCATTACATATATATCATTGACATGCAATATTAAAAGAAAACAATTCATTATCTCATTCATCAGAGTATTACTAAATAAAAAACATTACATGTAACATCAAATTAAATGTCCTACGGGCTTACATCTTTCCAAGCCAACACTTGGACACAAAAATATGAGTTCTAACTCAAGTACAAATAAAGCCCTAGGCTTGAATGTTTACATGTACTATCAAACAAAAACAAATAACTAAAGATAGTCTTCAAAATCCAAATCCTTCCAAGCTAAGTCTTTGGAGGTAGCTTATCACCTGGACCTGAAAATGATGTTCCCATATAGGGTGAGCCACAGCCCAGTAGAAATGTACTAAACCAAATATAAGCATTGAATAAAGCAATAGCATTCAATAGATGGTTAACCAAGATAATCAATTATATCAATATATAGTCTCATGACACTAATGTCTATGACACATTTCATTTTCCATTATTATCAATATGGCTCAGAACCTGGCCAAACTTACAACAGTGAACTATATATATATCATATTCACATTACTTCCAATATTAACCAAACAGATGAGACTCAGGCTCATATCAAAACACTTCATACTTCCCGTTTGATACACATTTTAGTGCTGTATCAATAACATGTAAAAACACTTCAATATCAATAAGCACACATAATAGTGATGCTAATGGAGTCCATCCCCTATCTCCTCCCAAACAAAATCCGGCTTAGAGGTCCATCTCCTATCTTCCCCTAAACCGTGGAGTACATCCCCTATCTCCTCCCACACAATATGCAAATGCAATGCTCAATCAATACAAGTATTTTCTGTATTAACTCAATAGTCAAAATTAATGACTTAACCAATGTGATTAGTTTCAATTATCCCTAATCCACATGCAATGTCTACAACAATCACGACTATCCTCCACCGATAGCCCAAAACAGTTATTTCTAGACTGGAAATAAATATAACAACAATTCAATAGGCGAGTGATTTAAATTATAACTACACCATTAAATCAATAAATTCCTCAATTCTCCTTAAATTAATTATACAAATTAATTCATTAAAACAACTAGGGTTTTTCCCAAAATTACCAAAATACCCCAACATATCAAAATACCAAAACTTAGAACAAAACTTATAAGATGGAGTAGGAAATCCCTACCTCGAAGAAAACCTCAAATGGAGAAGATGGAGATGACCACCCAAAATCCAAAGTGCTCCAAACCGCAAATGTTCAGATTAAAACGGAGCCCTTGACTCACACTACCTTTTTAATAAAGACCTAGGGTAGAAACACACTCAAATAGATCAAACCTAAGAGAGAAGGTGAGTGAAGAGAGAGAAAAGTCCCTAGGGTTCTGAAATCAAAAAGTAAAAAAATGTTTTAAAAACCGCTGCTGCCTATTTAAATGACAGGCTCGCTCGAGCGAAGAATGGTCGCTCGAGCGACCAGACACAAAGAATACTCGCTCGAGCGAAGAAAGCTCGCTCGAGCCAAAATCGATGCTTCAGGTCTGCAACCCAGAAGCACGCTCGAGCGACAGAATGCTCGCTCGAGCGAAGAACTCGAAACTCGCTCGAGCGAAGAAAGCTCGCTCGAGCCAACAAATACAGCTCTCAGGTCTATACTAGACGCAATCGCTCGCTCGAGCGAAAAACCCTGGCTCGAGCGAAGGACCAAAACAAGAGCTCGCTCGAGCGACCAACTCCTCGCTCGAGCGACGGTCCAAAATCTGGACAGCAACACTTGGTTTCTAACCCAACCACCTGTAACAAACCTGCCCAATACATCCTATAACTCAAAATAAGAATTAAAGGAGACAACAACAATTATAACAACAGGATCTACGGAACATAAGTCCGGATACACAACAAAAGGAAAAGACCGGGGTCGCTATAACCTCCCCCCCTTAAAAGAATTTCGTCCCCGAAATTAAGCATAAGTTTTCGAAAACAGGTTTTTCTCAAATTCCAACAATATGACATTACAATAATAAACAACTTGACCCAATACCGGTCATTTCATCTCTTATCAAGAGGCATCTCAAACAATATTTTAACTGCATTATTATAACCTGCATTTTATACAATTTCCATATCATGATTTCCATTTTCATATCATATTCAATTTCATGATATATAAACATTCAACTATAAATGTTACATTCCACTTCCATTATGAGGCAAGTTTCAAAACACTATCATTAAACCAAAACATTCTCAATGTTTTCCAACTTAAGACATATATAAAGCTCTTAAGTTCAACAATATTACAAAATCTAAATACAAGATTACAAATCAATAAACATGTCCGGATATTTCTCGCGGACTTCCAACTCACGTTCCCAAGTGGCTTCCTCCACCCCGTGATGTTTCCACAGAACCTTTACCAAAGGGATGGTCTTGCCTCGCAAAACTTGATCCCGCCTATCCAAACCCGAACCGGTCTCTCCTCATACGAGACATCCTCGTCAACTTCTAAATCGGTCCAATCCAACACATGTGATGGATCCGGCTCATACTTCCGAAGCATACTCACATGAAACACGTCATGAACTCCGGATAACTGGCGGCAAAGCTAAACGATAGGCAGCCTCGCCAATCCTCTCAAGGATCTCAAAAGGACCAATAAACCGAGGGGACAACTTCCCGCTCTTCCCAAACCTCATCAATCCCCGCCTAGGTGATATTTCAGAAAGACATGATCACCACCTCAAACACCAAAGGTCTCCTCCTACGGTCGGCATAAGATTTCTGACGACTCTGGGCTGTAACAAGCCTCCTACGGATAAGCTCAACTTTTTCCGTCGTTTCCCTCACCAACTCCGGACCCAACAAAGGCGCATCACCCACCTCGGCCCAACAAACAGGAGATCTACACGGTCGGCCATACAAGGCCTCAAACGGTGCCATACCGATACTAGACTGGAAACTGTTGTTGTAGGCAAACTCCACCAAAGGCAAGTGCCTCTCCTACGACCCACTAAAATCAAGAACACAACCCCGAAGCATATCCTCAAGGATCTGAATAGTACGCTCGGACTGCCCGTCAGTCTGAGGATGATAAGCCGTGCTAAAGGTCAACTTAGTGCCTAAGGCACTCTGCAAACTCTGCCACAACCTAGCAGTAAAACGAGGATCTCTATCTGAGACGATCGTCACTGGGACCCCGTGCAACCTCACTATGTCCCGAATGTACAAGTCGGCAAGATGATCTACCGAATCTCTCACGCGCATAGGAATGAAGTGCGCCGACTTAGTCAACCGGTCTACAACCACCCAAATAGCATCACTACCCCGCTGAGTCCTCGGAAGACCTACAACGAAGTCCATAGTGACATGCTCCCACTTCCACTCGGCAATAGGCAAGGGTTGCAACAAACCCGCTGGCCTCTGATGTTCGGCCTTCACTTGCTGACAAGTAAGGCACTTAGACACGAAAGCTGCCACATCTCTCTTCATACCCCGCCACCAAAACTGGCGACCCAAATCCCGATACATCTTAGTGCCTCCCGGATGCACCGCAAGGCGTGAATGATGAAACTCTCGGAGTACTCCTCTCGGCAAGACTCCGGCACAAACAGACGGTCTCGGTATCTCACACTCAGGTCGGGATACACCGTCAAACCCTTCTCAACCTTCCCATTGGAGATCTTCTCTCGGAGGGATTCTACCTCAAGGTCACCCCTCTGAGCCTCTAACACTCGAGTCACAAGTGTAGGCTGCGCAACAACAGAAAACAAGGCGCAGCCTCAACGGATTCGCCCAGAAGCAAATCAAACTCCCAAGTGCACCCAACATCTCCCACTCCGGATGGCTATACTAGCTATGTCACCAACAGATTTCCTGCTAAGGGCGTCGGCCACCACATTGGCCTTCCCCGGATGATAATGCAACTCGAAGTCATAATCCTCAATGAACTCCATCCACCTCCTCTGCCTCAAGTTCAAGTCTTTCTGTGAACAGATATTTCAGACTCTTATGATCCGAGAATACCTCGAACCTCTCACCGTAAAGATAATGCCTCCAAATCTTCAAGGCAAATATCACAGCTGCTAACTCTAAATCATGCGTAGGGTAATTCTTCTCGTGAATTTTCAACTGACGTGAGCCATAGGCAACCACTTTCCCCTCTTGCATCAACACACAACCCAGACCCTCTCGTGAGCGTCACAATAGACTGCATAACCCAACCCTCTCTCCGGAATAATCAAGACTGGAGCGGTGGTCAGTCTAACTTTCAACTCCTGAAACGACTTTTCACAAGTCTCACTCCATACAAATTTGACTCCCTTCCGAGTCAATCTAGTCAAAGGCGAAGCTAACCTGGAGAAATCCTTCACAAACCGGCGATAATACCCAGCTAATCCCAGAAAACTGCGGATCTCAAACACACTCTTAGGCTGTGCCCAATCTTGCACTGCCTCAGTCTTGGATGTATCAACAGACACTCCTTCCCCAGAAACTACATGGCCTAAGAACTTGACCTCTTCTAGCCAGAACTCACACTTCCCAAACTTAGCATAAAGCTTATGGGCTCTAAGTAACTCAAGCACCACTCTCAAGTGTTCCTTGTGCTCCTCCTCCGAAGGTGAATAGATAAGGATGTCGTCCACGAAGACGACTACAAAACGATCTAAGAATTCCCGGAATATCCGGTTCATCAAATCCATAAACACTGCCGGTGCATTGGTGAGCCCAAATGGCATCACCAAAAACTCATAGTGGCCATACCGCGTACGGAATGCCGTCTTCGGAATATCCTCCCTGACTCAACTGGTGGTAACCCGATCTCAAATCTATCTTAGAGAAACAACGGGAACCCTTCAACTGGTCGAACAGATCATCTATACGAGGCATAGGGTACTTATTCTTAACCGTAGCCCGATTCAATTTCCATCTAATCTATACAAAGTCTCAAAGCACCACCTTTCTTTTTAACAAAGAGGGCCGGTGCTCCCCACGGCGAAACACTAGGACGGATATAGCCCTTATCTAGCAACTCCTGGAGCTGAATCTTCAACTCAACTAACTCGGCTGGGGCAAAACGATAAGGTGCCATAGAAATTGGCGCCGTGCCGGGCACTAGGTCAATAGAGAACTCAATCTCTCGATGCGGTGGCAAACCAACAAGATCCTCGGGAAAGACGTCCGAGTACTCACAAACCACCCTTGGCAACACAGTCTGGGTCTCATCACACTCACCACTCTCAAAGCTAGCAAGTAGACCACTAAGCTCACTCCGCCCTCGCGATCATACCCCGGTGGCAAAACACTACCAACCCGGTCCCCCAGAAAATGAAAACACTCTCGCCCACGGTACAACAAGTGACCCTCTGGCGGTAGCAATCAATAACTGCCCGGTATGACGATAACCAGTCCATACCCCATCAAAGCCCTTCATGGGCATAACTACAAAAGGAAACGGAGTCTATGATAGTCGACCTCTATATCACAACCCCTAACACCTTGTTTCAAGATCAATTCACCCCCAAGGGTGACACTACACAAATAGGAGATGCTAACTGTGCTAACTCCAACTCCAAAACAGATGCAAATGCAGCAGACACAAAGGAATGAGATGCACCCGTATCAAACAAAACACTAGCAACCGAATTGCAAAACAAGAAGGTACCTCTCACAACAGATGGAGCCGGTACAAGATCCTGCGCGGTAACAGCATACACGCGCCCAGATGGTCTCTGATCAACCTGCTCACCCCTAGGAGCATAAGACTGCTGCACAGACTGGGACGATGAAGCCCCCTGATTGGCCCTCGAGGCCTGACCCGACTGAGCTGGCTGCTGACCCTGAGTCTGCCTCAAACCAGATGCACCAGGTGTGCCACCCAACTGCGGGCAATACCTCTTCATGTGCCCTGCCTGACCGCACTGAAAACAAGAGAGCGGCTGGCCTCTACCCTGACTCTGGCTCTGAGATCGAGCCGAAGATGATGCTGCTCTCTGTACTCCTCCCCTCTGAGGACAAACTGGAGACTTGTGGCCCAGCTGGCCACACTTGAAACAGGTAATGTCTCCCTGGCTGCCTTTCCCGAACTAGCACTCGGCACAGGAAAAGTCGATCTAGAAAAGCTACCCTGAGACTGCTGAGGGTTAAAACCCTTCTGTCTCCTACCATCACTCTGGCCATCCTGACTCCTCTTGGAGCCTTTCTGCCCTTCCTCCTCCTTTGCATCATGATTCCATATGGGCTGCAGCATCAACCATACGCCCATATCCCGAATCATAGTTCCCCCAACTCTCAACTTGAGGCCACGCCTCAACTTCTTCTCGAACTCAATACAACGGCGTTCCTCAGACGCCACCAACTCAGGTGCAAACCTGGACAAGCTAGTAAATGCAGCCTCAAACTCGGCCACTGAAGAACTCGACTGCTTAAGCTGGCAGAACTGGTCTCTCAGCTTCTCCCTGACTGGGGATAAGAACCTCCTGGAAAGCATTCACAAAAGCCTCCCGTACCTCCTATACGACCCTTAGAACTTCCACCACTGACCCGCATCCCCCTTCAGCTGGAAGATGCCAAGGTCACTTTCAACCCCTCGTCTTCGATGCCAAGCATCTCAAACGTCTTCGTTGTCTGTTCGAGCCATTCATCTGCCTTAAGCGGCTCTTTAGGATCACCCACAAATTCATCCGGATTAGACCGGAAGAACTCCCTCTTCAGAAAGGAAGGTCCTGCATCCGCAACAACAACCTGAGCCTGATTCTCAGCTCTGAGAATGCCTACTGACTCCCTGAATGCCCCTGCTATCTCTCGGGCTAAAGCGCCCATAGCCTGCTGGCCTACTGGCTCGGCCACATTGGCCTGGCCAACTCCCTCCTGTACTGCCGGAATCTCCTCTGGCACAGGCACCTCCTGCCTACCCGGCCTACCACGCCTACCGCGTCCTCGTCCTCGTCCTGACATCCTAATAAAGGAAACAAAGACGTTAGCACATTAATAAATGTGCCGAAGCTAAACACTCGCGTCCTAATGCATTGGACAACAATAATTCATTCCACGTAAGCACATAATCACATAAGCACCTACGAATTTCATTCCTGGATGATAATAGTCCCGAAGCGTTACTATAGTTCCGGTTGGAAGCAGCATTGATCAAGTGCCTTTCCAACAAGACTACTAGAAACTCAAGGGTCCAATCAACATCCTAGAAACTACGTTCCATACCCACATAATCACATAAACATGTTATCATATAAGCATATAACAGTACACTAAGTCTCTATCAAACGAGACGAACCCATTGTGATACTAATCACTTCCCACGTACCCAAAGTATTCAAACCCGGTACGCTCTGATACCAAGTTGTAACGCCCTCAAAAAAACCCATACATATATATCATTGACATGCAATATTAAAAGAAAACAATTCATTATCTCATTCATCAGAGTATTACTAAATAAAAACATTACATGTAACATCAAATTAAATGCCCTACGGGCTTACATCTTTCCAAGCCAACACTTGGACACAAAATATGAGTTCTAACTCAAATACAAATAAAGCCCTAGGCTTGAATGTTTACATGTACTATCAAAAAAAACAAATAACTAAAGATAGTCTTCAAAATCCAAATCCTTCCAAGCTAAGTCCTTGGAGGTAGCTTATCACCTGACCTGAAAATGATGTTCCCATATAGGGTGAGCCACAGCCCAGTAGAAATACTAAACCAAATATAAGCATTGAATAAAGCAATAGCATTCAATAGATGGTTAACCAAGATAATCAATTATATCATATACAGTCTCATGACACTAATGTCTATGACACGTTTCACTTTCCATTATTATCAATATGGCTCAGAACCTGGCCAAACTTACAACAGTGAACTATATATATATCATATTCACATTACTTCCAATATCAACAAACAAATGAGACTCAGGCTCATATCAAAACACTTCATACTTCCGTTTGATACACATTTTAGTGCTGTATCAATAACATGAAAAACACTTCAATATCAATAAGCACACATAATAGTGATGCTAATGGAGTCCATCCCCTATCTCCTCCCAAACAAAATCCGGTTTAGAGGTCCATCCCCTATCTTCCCCTAAACCGTGGAGTACATCCCCTATCTCCTCCCACACAATATGCAAATGCAATGCTCAATCAATACACGTATTTTCTGTATTAATTCAATAGTCAAAATTAATGACTTAACCAATGTGATTAGTTTCAGTTATCCCTAATCCACATGCAATGTCTACAACAATCACGACTATCCTCCACCGATAGCCCAAAACAGTTATTTCTAGACTGGAAATAAATATATCAACAATTCAATAGGCGAGTGATTTAAATTATCCAACTACACCATTAAATCAATAAATTCCTCAATTCTCCTTAAATTAATTATACAAATTAATTCATTAAAACAACTAGGGTTTTTCCCAAAATTACCAAAATACCCCCAACATATCAAAATACCAAAACTTAGAACAAAACTTATAAGATGGAGTAGGAAATCCCTACCTCGAAGAAAACAACTCAAATGGAGAAGATGGAGATGACACCCAAAATCCAAAGTGCTCCAAACGCAAATGTTCAGATTAAAAGGAGCCCTGACTCACTATCTTTTTAATAAAGACCTAGGGTAGAAACACACTCTAAATAGATCAAACCTAAGAGAGAAGGTGAGTGAAGGAGAGAGAAAAGTCCCTAGGGTTCTGGAATAAAAAAGGTAAAAAATGTTTTAAAAACCGCTGCTGCCTATTTAAATAAACAGGCTCGCTCGAGCGAAGAATGGTCGCTCGAGCGACCAGACACAAGAATACTCGCTCGAGCGAAGGAAAGCTCGCTCGAGCCCAAAATCGATGCTTCAGGTCTGCAACCCAGAAGCACGCTCGAGCGACAGAATGCTCGCTCGAGCGAAGAACTCGAAACTCGCTCGAGCGAAGGAAAGCTCGCTCGAGCCAACAAATACAGCTCTCAGGTCTATACTAGACGCAGTCGCTCGCTCGAGCGAAGAAACCCTGGCTCGAGCGAAGGACCAAAACAAGAGCTCGCTCGAGCGACCAACTCCTCGCTCGAGCGACGTCCAAAATCTGGACAGCAACACTTGGTTTCTAAACCCAACCCACCTGTAACAAACCTGCCCAATACATCCATAACTCAAAATAAGAATTAAAGGATGATAACAACAATTGATAACAACAGGATCTACGGAACATAAGTCTGGATACAGCAATCAAAAGGAAAAGACCGGGGTCGCTATAGCGGGCGTAATAGATGATCCTTTGGTAGTTGCTGTTGACGTTACGCCAAGAGATGACATCACTCCAAGAAGCATGCTTGGACCAGAGAATATCACCGCGAGACGGGCCTTGAACTTCGACCCAGTAGCTCAAACCTCACCCTCAACTTCGGTGCAAGAGACTATACAGACAATCATTGATCAAGCAAATCGAAATGAATAGCGTCTAGAAGACATGATGGCTGAAAACGAGCGGCTGTGCCAGGAACTGGCCCTGGAGTTAGCCAGATCCCAACAGGCCACATGCCATGACCGGGGTCGATCCCTAAGAAAGAAGGACGATCGACGACGTCGACTTCGGAAACATGATAATGGCAGTGATTCTGACTCACCATCCCAAGAACCCAGAATGAAGGGACGAGTTGATGTATCCAGCTCATCTGAAGGAAGTTCGTACGTACAGCACAAGCGAGGGAAAAGAAATGATGATTCAGATGAAGAAGACAGGCATGACCCTTTCGTGCGGCGCATCGCAAGGGCTGTGCTGCCCAAGAAGTTCAAAGCACCGTCGTTCACCCTATATGACTCAGATCCCACTGACCATATTTGTCATTATAAACAAGCGATGATGTTGCATGCTGATGATGAAGCCCTCATGTGTCGAATGTTCCCAAGTAGCCTGGGTCCGTTGGCCGTCAAATGGAACTATAAACTGAAGCCGACGTCAATAAAAAGCTTTCATCAACTCCAAAAAGCCTTCAGGGCAAGATTTATCACCAACAAAGTTCAGCCAAAGCAGGCCGACTCTCTTTGGGCTATGCAAATTAAACCAGAAGAGACTCTCCGTGAGTATTCGGTGCGCTATTGGGAGTGTTTCAACTTGGTAGATGATGCCTGCAATGATTCCATGGCCATTACCGCCTTCAAGATGGGCTACATCTTGATAGTCCTCTTCGCAGTTCATTGACCAGACGGCCCCGCAAAACAGTTAGGGCGCTAATAAAGAAAGTTGAAGAGTACTGTACGGTGGAAGACGACGCCCTGTGGGTCAAGACCGGACAAAAAGTTGCTAAATCGGCCTCGTTTGGCCCGGTTCAGTCGATAAGCATCGTGCCATCAAGGAGCCCTGAACCTCGGACTCGAGCTAAACGAGACAAAAAGCGTGATTTGCACTGTTCAAGCAATCAGTGTTCGCATCGATCAAATGAACAATATCAGGTGGATAGGAGGCGCACAAGACGTTCAGATAAGAAGTATACGGAATTGGCAAAACCAATTGGTAAGATCTTATCCAAAGTCCAACATCATCCGTTCTTCAAATGTCCGTCCAAAATGATGGGGCCTCCTAATACAAGGAGAAGGGATAAGCGGTGCAAGTATCATAAGGACCATGGCCACGATACCGACAGCTGTTATGCAGTGAAGGATCACCTGGAAGAGTTGGTACAAGACGGCCGGCTGGCGCAATACGTCCGAAAGAACAATCCATCGAACACGGTAGCCCTACGGCCAGATTCACTGCCACTCGGCATAATCCACATGATATATAGCCTACCGTCGTCGGTCGAGGTACATACAGTTCAGTTGCAACCTAGCCCACCCAAGCCAATCACACCAGCCAAACGGCCTCATGAAACTAGGAGGATTAGCTTTGACGACACTGACTTAGCTGGAGTAACTCTCCCCTACATCGATCCCCTCGTTGTTGAGCTACGCGTAAATAGATTCACAGTTGAGCGCGTCCTCATCGATCAGGGAAGCACCTCAGAAATAATGTATTGCAAGACATTTGTTAAACTCGACTTCACTGATTCAAATTTGTTGCTGGCTGATTACCCATTGTTCGGCTTCAACGCCAACCCTGAGTATCCCTTGGGCAAGATCACACTACCAGTACGAGCAAGTACCAGATCGGTAAACGTAGAATTTCTGGTTGTCAAACTCCTGTTACCATACAATCTCATCATGGGAAGAACTTGGTTGCATACCATGCAGGCCGTGCCGAACACCTACCATTAACTACTCTGCTTTCCAACTGAGTATGGCATCGAGCAAATTCGGGGTTCTCAGAAATCGGCACAGGCATGCTAACTTATTGCTGCTACAAAGAGGCCAAAGGAATTGGAAGTAAACTCGATTGAAGTATCGGATTGAGAGAGCTTCGAAGATATTAGGAAAATCCCCAGCGAAAAGGCCACTGAAGACCTAGATCGGATCGAGATCAATGGGAGTCCTGGACAAATTCTTCATGATTGGCATCTCCTTGAGCGAGCTTGATAGATGCGAGTTGGTATCCTTTTTACTCGACAACCTTGACGTGTTTGCTTGGACACCAGAGGCTGGGGGTGGATCCAGTTGTGGCCCAGCATCATTTAAACATTGATCCAAAAGTCAAACCAGTCGTTCAGAAAAGTCGGTGGTCGACCGCGGAGCATGCATCGGCCGTTGTCGATGAAGTTGACAGATTGCTTGATGCTGGGGCAATTCGTGAAGTCACCTATCCCACATGGTTATCCAATACCGTGGTTGTGAAGAAGAAAAATGGATCTTGGTGTGTTTGCGTCGATTTCACAGATTTGAACAAGGCCTGTCCAAAGGATTGTTTTCCTCTGCCCATAATTGACTAACTTGTGGCCGCAATGGCACATCATCAACGCATGAGCTTCTTGGATGCCTACAGGGGTTATCACCAAATTGCCAAGCACCCGGAAGATCAAGAAAAGACCGCATTCCTCATGCCAAGGGGGAACCTATTGCTACAAGGTCATGCCCTTCGGACTGAAGAATGTGGGGACAACTTACCAGAGATTGGTTACCACTATGTTCAAGGAACAACTCGGCCGCACCATGGAAGTATACATCGATGACCTGGTAGTGAAGTCCAAGGAACAACACGCCCATCTAGCTGATTTATTAGAAACCTTCAGCATTCTCCGAAAGTACAAGATGAAACTGAATGCCTCGAAATGCACATTTGACATAGGATCCGGCAAATTTCTCGGCTATATTGTCAACCATCGCGGAATAGAGGCCAGCCCGAGATAGATCACAACAATTCTAGAACTCGGCTCCCCTAGGTTGGTTGAAGAAGTTCATAAGTTGATAAGGATGGCCATCGCCCTGAATAGGTTTATCAGCCGTTTCTCAGATCATTGCCGACAATTTTTTAATACACTTCGGAAGGGCAAAGTGTTTGAATGGAATCCCGAGTGCCAGGTGGCGCTAGACGGCTTGCAAACTTATCTCCAATCAGTACCACTCTTGGCAACTCCATCGGCAGGCAATCCGCTCATCTTGTATCTGGCAGTATCTGACCAGGCAGTCAGCGCCGTGCTATTACAAGAAGAACTCGAGGAACAGCGACCAATTTATTATGTAAGCAAGGCCATGGTCGACGCCAAAACGTGATATTTACCATTGGAAAAGCTCATCCTTGCTCTCGTGGTGGCTGCAAGAAATTTGATGCACTATTTTCAAGCTCACACCATAGGGGCATTGACAGACTATCGCCTCCTGGACAGCGCTGCGCAGTGCGGAAGCATCAGGGTGAGTGTCGAAGTGGGCTTTGGAACTCAGCTAATATGATATCCAGTTTTTGCCTAGAATTGCCATCAAAGGGCAAATGCTCGCCGACTTTGTAGCCGAGTTCACAGGATGCCAGGCCGACCTCAAGTCCGATTAGGTGTAACCTAAATCCGACTGGCGAATATATGTTGGAGACATTTGGCAGCTGTACTGTGATAGATCGTCCAGCCAACACGGCAGCGGGGTAGGAGTAGTAATCATGACCCCCGAAGGGGCAATAATCGAGCAGGCAATCAAACTGGGCTTTGATGCATCAAATAATGAGGCCAAATACGAAGCACTGTTAATCGGCCTTCGTAACGCACTTCACCTTGGTGCATGGCGGTTGCTTGTTTTTTGTGACTCGAAATTAGTTATCAACCAGCTGAAAGGGGAGTATGTAGCTAAAAATGACCGCATGGCAGCCTACATGGAAACGGCGAATTCCTTGCTTGTAAAATTCGACCACCACGAATTGAATCAGATAACCCGGGATGAGAACACACATGCGGATGCCCTTGCTTGCCTAGCCTCCGCCATCAACTCAAAAATCAAACGAATAATCGAAGTAGGGTTCATCCCAAAGCTGAGCATCACCTCTTCTGAACCAGTTTAGGTCAGCATCATTGAACCAGGACCTAGTTGGATGGACCCTATCTCTACATTCCTTTCATCAGAAGAGCTCCCAATGGATAAGAAAGAAGCCCAAAAACTGCAAAATAAAGCCTTGCGATACAACCTAGATCTGCAGGGAAAGCTTTACAAAAAATCTCTCTCTAGGCCGTACCTGGAATGTGTTCACCCAGATAAAGTTGAGGAACTCCTGGCCAAAATACATGAAAGTAGTTGTGGTGCCCACTCTGGAGGATGCTCATTGGCCCACCAAGCTGTAACACAGGGGTACTATTGGCCAACCATGCAATCAGATGCCGAGAACTACATAAAGAAGTGTGAACAATGCCAGAAGTTTTCCCTATTAACTCATTTGCCTGCCGAAGAACTAAACTCCATTACTAGTCCTTGGTCGTTCGCTCAATGGGGACTCGATATCATCGGACCATTACCATGGGCTCTAGGGAACAAGCGATTCCTGATCATCGCGACAGATTATTTCACAAAGTGGGTCGAAGTAGAGGCGCTAACACATATTCGGGATGTTGATGTTAAGCGTTTTGTATGGAAAAACATCATAACACGATTTAGCATACCGAGAGCACTTATCTCCAACAACGGCACCCAATTCGATTGTGGCGTCTATCGTGAATTATGCAACACATATGGTACCCGGCCCAGCTTTTCCTCGCCGGCATGCCCATAAAGAAATGGTCAAACGGAGGCTTCCAATAAAGTGATCCTAGATGGCATCAAGAAACGGCTAGAAAAAGCCAAAGGCAAGTGGATGGAGGAATTGCCCAGTGTGTTGTGGGCTCATCACACTACTCCAAGACGATCTACTGGGGAAACGCCGTTCACTTTATGTTTTGAAACATAGGCAATTATCCCCCTTGAGATCGGCCTACCCACGTTGAAATCCAAGGTTTTTGACATGGGCCGTAATGATATGATGTTGGCCCTAGATCTGACTCTGATTGAAGAATGCTGAGATCGCACTCTTGCGTGCATGACGCGATATCAGCAACAGCTCACCAAGTCGTATAACCAAGAAGTGCAGCTACGACGTTATACAATTGGAGAATTGGTTCTCAAGAAAGTGCTTTATGCTACTAAGAATCTGGCGGATGGAAAATTAGGCCCCAACTGGAACGGCCCTTATCAGATTGACTCAATTGTCGGAACAGGGGCATACCGGCTTTCGGACATGGCTGGTAGAAGCTTACCATGACCCTGGAATTCCACACACTTGCGTAAATTCTATCATTAAGCCAACCTGTACGGCATGCTAGTCTGTTTTCAATTTTTGTTGATATGCCAACATGTACTCGTCTATAAATTTTGCAATGCATTTCCCTTTTCTATCAACGTCTCGTTCATAATGGTAGAATGATGAAAAAGCCTTCGAATTCGGAATGCCCTTCATGGATATCATGATTGGCCAACACAAAGACTTCGAACTCGGAGCGCCCTTCGTGGATATCACATCTGGACCGAATAAGCCTACGAATTTGGAGCGCCCTTTGTGGTTATCACGTCTGGGCCGAATAAGCCTCCGAATTCGGAGCGCCCTTCGTGGATATCACGATTGGCCAACACAAAGACTCCGAACTCGGAGTGCCCTTTGTGGATATCATGTCTTGGCTGAATAAGCCTCCGAATTCGGAGCGCCCTTCGTGGATATCACGATTGGCCAACACAAAGACTCCGAACTCGGAGCGCTCTTCGTGGATATCACATCTGGGCCGAATAAGTCTTCAAATTCGGAACGCCCTTCGTGGATATCACGATTGGCCAACACAAAGACTCCGAACTCGGAGTGCCCTTCGTGGATATCAGGTCTGGGCCGAATAAAACTCTGAATTCGGAGTGCCCTTCATGGTTATCACGTTTGGGCCGAATAAGCCTCCGAATTCAGAGCACCCTTCATAGATATCACGATTGGCCAACACAAAGACTCTGAACTCAGAGCGCCCTTCATGGATATCACGTCTGGGTCTAATAAACCTCTAAATTCGGAGTGCCCTTCGTTGATATCACGATTGGCCAACGCAAAGACTCCGAACTCGCAGAGCCCTTCGTGGATCTCACGTCTGGGCCGAATAAGCCTCCGAATTCAGAACAACCTTACTATATAGCCGCAAACGGCCGAGTATTTAGCAATATAGCCACATAGGGCCTACAAATATGCAATTGTCCTATGAAGTGATACAACTATTAAACAATGCAGTGTAACAAATGTTTATTTATTTCACCAAAGAAGTACAAATACATAGCATTGGACAAATTTCAAAAGTACAAATAATGTGTTTCTTAATATCTAAGTCTTCTCCGGTTCGGCATTCTCTTCGTCATCGATTTTTTCGGCGTTGTAAGCTTCGAAAAAAAACTTGTAATTCTGAAATAGTTGTGACGCCAAATCGACGCCCGCGGCTCATAAGGCCCGAACTCAACCGTGCTTGAAGCCGCGGTTCTCACACCAACAGACGTTTTGTCAATTTTTCCTTAGTCTTTTCAATACCGATTTTTCGGCTATCAAAAAAGCTTTGTTCATAAGTCCGGGTCCTCACAGCCTCTTTGGCAAACATGTTTGCCGTTTCTCTATCGGCCATAGCATGATCCAGCAGGCACTGGTTGACTCTGTCTGTGACAACCAAGTTTGCGGCACATGTCGATTGTGTCTCAGTCGCCTTAGCCTTTTCTCACCTTATTCTTGGCTTTTTTCGCTCGGCGCTCCAAATCTCGAATCCACTCCTTCTTTTACTTGAGCTGTCTTTTCGCCTCGCGTAGGCGCATGCCGATTTCATATGCACTATAAAGTCCTTAGATCGACCCATGTATAGCTTCCCTAAAAATTTCATAATCACCACGGTCGACGAGCGACTACTGCACCTCTGGCGGAAATATTTGCTGCGCGTACTCCATTACCACGTTGGGGTCACGGACTATTGAGTCCACTTCGGTCATTGGTTTGTTCCTGATAAAGACCAAAAAGCTCAACGGGTGCGACGATCTGCTCGGCTTATTTTGCGCAGCGCTATAACCACCAGTATGACTTTTTGATCCCCCTTGTTGTTGCATCCCATCCCTGGGGACGTTGCTGCTTCACCTCTTCTGGGGGACCTGCTCTGATGTCTGGGCGACCGACGTTTATCTCTTCCCTCCGCTGTTACATTCCCCATTCTTTGAGCTTCGCCTCCAACAACACACTGCATTTCAACGTCCAACTCAGCCAAACTTCTTCCTTCTCCTTTACAATTGAAGAATAATCTCTAAGACATCTATGGCCCAACTCAAGTTTCTACTCTTCCTCAAATTATCACTTCGCCTTTTCCGTCGTCTGTGCCAAATCTGTTCCACGACGACTGGGACCTCTTAAATACTAGATACCTCGTTCATTAATTATGGATGTATCATTTCTGATGCACCCCGCAGTTAACCCCACATTAGTAATAGGGTTTGAAACATGTCCAAATTGGCACGAGCCATATGTTATTCAGCTTTAGAACGACATGCCCAAATGGGGCAAGGGCAAATGTACTCGGCATCTGATGTGATAGCCGAATTACAATACATTACCTCACTTAGGCAAACGAGTTTGGCATTGAGCTGAATATTTGATTCAGCAGATAAGGTTACACGTTGCAAGCCATATGTTATTCGGCTCTAGATGACGTCCAAATGGGGCAAGGGCAAATATACTCGACATCTGATGTGATAGCCGAATTACAATACATTACCCCACTTGGGCAGACGAGTTTGCATTAAGTCGAATATTTGATTCAGCAGATAAGGTTACACGTTGCAAGCCATATGTTATTTGGCTCTAGAACGACGTCCAAATAGGGCAAGGGTAAATATGCTCGGCATCTGATGTGATAGCCGAATTACAATACATTACCCCACTTGGGCATACTAGTTTGGTATTGAGCCGAATATTTGATTCAGCAGATAAGGTTACACATTGCAAGCCATATGTTATTCGGCTCTAGAATGACATCCAAATTGGCACAAGCTATATGTTATTCGGCTTTGGAACAACTTATCCAACTGGGGCAAATATACGATTGTACTCGGCAGACGAGCTTACAAGGGCAAATATACGATTGTCTTGCATTAATTTAAATTATTCATCGCCGAATGGAGCTACATTGTCCTTAGTTATTAATTAGCACATACAGAAGAAAAGATTATGTTATAGCCAAACGTTGCATGGGTTGGCCGTTAATTTAACACTGAATTATGATACATTGTCTTGCATTAATTTAAATTATTTATCGCCGAATGGAGCTGCACTGTCTTACTTAGCTGTTAATTAGCACACATAAAAGAGAGACAAAAAAGTGATTTTCATTAATAAATTGAGTACAAAAATTGTCATTTTACACATGAAAACTGCCCTATAAATGACTTCTAAACAAAATAAGCAAAAACCTACTATAAACTACATACAGAAAATACCACACATAAAGAAAAATTACATTAACACTACTTATTCTTCAAGGTCAGACTCCAACGGCTCAACCTCTAGCTGCTAGTATGGAATTGGCTGCTCTAATATCACATTAGCGGCCGCCAGGGCTTTGAGCCAACCATGTTTGAATCCCCAATTTTCAAACTTGGGTACTTCCTCCGCATACTTTTCTAAGGCCGCGTTCTCTCTGGCATCGAACGCCTTGGAAATCTCGGAGTCGACTATTTCTTTTGCCTTCTTCGATTCTTCCAAATCAGCCTCTAGCTTCGCAATCGCCTCCTTGGCAAATTTGAGCGCTTCGTCACTCGCGTTCGCCCTATCCTCAGCGGCTATCCTCAGCAATTGGAGCGTTTAGCCTTCTCTTCCTGAGCATTGGCCTTCGCTCGCTCTTCCTCCGCTTTCCTCGCTTCAGATTCGGTCCTAAGAGACGCCACTGCTAATTCGGCCAACGCCTCTTTAGCATTCCCCTTTTCGATTTCGATCTCGGCTTTAAATAAACCGATTTACTCGACGGCATCATAATGACAGCGGTCGATTTCTGCGATTCTGCCCGCCGCCTGAAACGGAACATGGGTAAGTTAATCGGCATAAAAATAAATGAACTTAAAAACGGGTGTCAATCACGTACCAATATTGCTGATTGAGCCGCTAGTGCTATTGACACCATGTCAGGTTCTGTACGGAACGCAGCCCTGTCCATTGGTAAGAAAAGCGACGAGGCCACGCTTAGGGCCACAGCGAGGTCCTTCAAAGCCGATGCATCAGCAGAAACTGGCGCGTTCTTTATTCTAGGTTGGATGATAAACGGCGCCGCCAAATCTTACGACTCTTCTATGCGTGGCCGTTTATCAGTTAAGTCTTCGAGAGAGTCGGCCTCGATCTCGGCGAGGTGTTTCTCCCCCCTCTGTTAGGCCACCAAATCATCCGATTGTTCAATGACTGAATCGGCCACAACAACTTGCTCCATTTCCTCAATAGGAGCAGGTGAAGAAGATTCACCCTTAACAGGAGTAGGTGGTGGAGGCTCAGATCTGGCAACTTCGGCTCTTCTTCAAGCTACCATCTTCTCAGCATTTTTTCTTCTGGCCATCTGCGAGCGATTCCCCAGCCATGTTTTCAGGATCTGTGCCGAGAAGGTCTTCTAGGTCAGTGAAAATATCTTCTTCTAACGATGTGTCAACTCAGTCTGAAGTGGATGGGAGGTTGATGCCGACTTCCTCAAAAACCAAATCAAGAGACGCATCGACTTCCACCCCTAAATGACCCTCAGAACCGTCCAAGTTGGCCTGGTTCGGCTGTTCAGCGGCCTGATTGCCGATTTCACCACCTGGCTCTGAATCCGAATCTTCAATGTCCCTAAGGCTCTTGAAGTTTGGGAAAATGAGTGCCATAAGTTGTTGTTCGCCCTTTGGAATCGGAATGTGATCCACAGCTGAAAAAGTAGCGTACGTTGGTTCATATTGCGACAGCACGTGGGCGGCCTGTCCTTACTTTTGGGGGTTTGGACGGCCAAATAATTGGAGAGCGGTTTTGACTTGTTGAAACACAGCCTCGTTGGTCGGAACAAGTACGTTCTTGAAATCGTTACCTGCACAAATAAAATGATAAGTACATGGAATCTAAGCCGAGTAAACGTATGGGAAATGCGCAAAGAAATGGAATTGTACGGCCACCTGGTTCGCCTTTTTGTCTAGGCATTGGATCTAGGCGATCTTCAACTTTGCCAAATTCCCAGTTGCCTCGGACAACGACCATAATGTCATCAACACGCTTACCAGAGCTGGCAAGCATAGTCACCAAATGGTGATCGATGTCCTTGGCCGTGAGAAAGTAGCGTCCCTACCGACCAAAAGATTTCGCCAAGGCATAACAATGCTGAATAGCAGGGATTCCTAGATTAATCCTAATTCAGTGATTTAATTCTACTATTTCCATTATGATTCGGTAAAAGTTTACGTTTGGTTGTGATGGGAGTAGACCCCAATAGCGAAGAATGGCCCTCAAAAACAGGTGAAGGGGAAACGGACTTCGCCCTCAGCGATTGACAAGAGGGGAAAGATGATCGTACTCGCATCAGTCTGCTCCATGTTAACTACACTATCTGCCACAAGTGACAGATGTATGTCGTCTGGAATCAAAAAATGGCGTCGAAAGGAAGAAACACGGTTCGCAGAAAGAAGAGCTTTCAAATGTTTCGCCATCTGAATCAGAATAGAAAATATGTTAAACTAAAAACAAATAAGAAAATGGGAGTTCGAATAAGGAAGAAACGCAAAGAAAAGAGAAGAACTTACTGGTTAGAGAGAGAAGGATAGTGGGGAGCAGATGGAAGTTGTAGAGGTCACGAAGTGAAGGAGAGACGCAGTGAGATAACCAAAGAGCCTTGCATATTCAAAAAATATTCGAAGAGACAGCGCGGTTTCATATCGCATTAAATGAGTAACGCGTACGAAGGGGTGGGAAATTATAATGATTTCTAAATCGTGGTCATTCTGATTCGGTATTGGGAGGAGTGCAAGGGCTGTATTTTTGACTTCTCATACATAGAACCAAACATGTCGACTAATTAGAGTTAGTCGGATGTTCGGGGAGCAATTGTGGTGGTCGAATAAAATTAATTAAGGAAGGCCAAGGACTTCGTCCGAAATCAGGCCAAAGACAATTTGGCCCTGTCCAGAGGCTCTTGAAGCCGAATATACGAATCGGCCATGTAAGAAGCCAAGTAGGAACCGACACACAACTGGAAGGCCGAGTAAGCAACCATGTGCGAGATTAAGAGTGGACCCGACCCTTGGGCCCAAAGGTAGTATAAAAAGAGGAATGTCAACCAAAAAGAGGTATGTGAGAAAAAACAAAATAACTTGAGATAGAAGTAAACTTGAGAGAATATTGATTTGTCCGTTGGAGTGCTAATTTCGGCACCACTGACCAGAGTGTTCATCCCTTTTTCAGGTAGCAATCAGAGGATCAAAGACGTCTGACTGGATCTCGGAGTATTTCCAAACCACATCTCCACATTTACCATTAAAGTGCATCATATCAAACTTTTCATCAAATTTTTACTCAAATTTGATGAAAAATTTGATAAAGCACTAGAGATGCTCTAACCTAGATACACTAAAAAGTATATTTATGGGGAAAAAAAATCTTTTAAAAAATTCATCAAATATAAAAAAAAAAATACCAAAAAAATTATTTTTGTATTATAGTGTATTTATTGAATTTTTGAAATATTTTTTCACAAATAATTCACTTTTTAGGTGCTTCTAAGTTACGTGTCTAGAAAGTAAAAACTTTACTTAAAATATTAAAAAAATTCACTAAAAGAAAATAATTTTCAAAAAATCAATCTAAACCAAACAAGAACTCAAACTCGACTTATGTTCAATTTGTTAAGATCCATATACTATGTTAGATTGTTCCTACTGAGTTTCGACTCACCCTATTTGGGAAAACCATTATCAGGGGTTGATGATATGTCTCCGCCGAGGCAGTAGCTCGAAGGAGTTTGGAGCACGGGCTTCACTTTTGTGCCTATTTGTATAGCCAAGGGCTTGAATTGTATAGAGTTAGACTCTTTTTTGTTGTAACCAAGCAAAGACTTAGAAAGATGTAAGCCTTTAAGGGCTTGAATTGTACAGAGTTAGACTCTTTTTTGTTGTAACCAAGCAAAGACTTAGAAAGATGTAAGCCTTTAAGGCATATAATTATCTATTTAACTTTCATTCCTCTTTACTACTTGTAACACTTGCTATAGATTCAAGATGAACTATTTATGAATGTATATCGCATGTGTCACTTTTGTAAATCAAGTCAGACTAATGAAATATTATAATTTTGATCATGTTGTCTTGCGTCAATTGTGTTGGGTTGGATTATTGTAATTATTTTCGGGGCGTTACAATGTTGCTAAAATGTTAGGTTCTAATTATATATTTATCATAATCAAACTACGTATTATATTTATAAATAAACAAATTTCTTTTCAAAACATTCGAATAAAAAAAATTCCCGGTTGAGCAGTAGAAACTCAAACCCATTATTACTTACTATTATTATTCGAACTGCCACACATTATTAACATCTAGTAGTACCCATTTTTTATCTTTCTTAGGCCAACATGGCTTGGTAACCTAATGAATTGCACAAATTAAAAGAAAAAAAGAGAATAGATTTTTGACCTTATTGTTCTATATATATGGATCGAAAGGCATTTGTGAAAGCATGCGGAGATCTATATAAAGCAACTGGAGGGATGCCCAAACTTATAGTACCAGCAAATATGACTTTCTTGTTGATGTCTACGACCTTCCAAGGTTTATGCACCTCTAGTACTGTTAATATTTAGGTATTAGTGAGAGTTTTATCTACAACACTCGAGATTTTTGTTCATTTATATGTTTTGACCAAGCACAAAGGAAATTTTTTTGTTGCATTTTTTTTTTCATTTTCTATCTATTATTTTGTTGCATTTTTTTTTTCATTTTCTACTACGCTGTAAAAGTAGTCATTTTTTCTTTCTTTTTACTATTATTTTTTGAAAGGGCAAGTTGAAGGGCATATTGTTGCACCTAGCTCTCTTTCTCAATGGCAGGAGTACAACAACATACGAAACTGGCTTTCTTTCTCATTTGTGAATGACCTCATCATCAATGGAGGTGGACAAATCAATGGACAAGGTTCAATTTGGTGGTATAGACTCCTTTATGATGTTGCTGATTCGGTGCGTAATCGAATTTATTGTGACCTGATTTTTCTTTTCTTTTCTTTTTTCTTTTCTGTTTAATTTGTTGGAATTTTTTGTCAAATATGAAATGGGCAAAAAATAACTATTTTTACCTTTCTCTTTTTCTAGATGAGGATTGTAACGCCCCCAAAATATTACAGTAAACCCAATCCTTAAAGCAGATGAATAATAGAAATAATATGCTTTTATTCATCAGAGTTTGTTTTCAAAAGTTAACACTTGCATTATACATTCACAAATGTTCATCATGAATCTACAGCATGTGTTGTAATGCTAAGAGAATTAAAAAACCAAACAAATAGTCATATGCCCTATAGGCTTACATCTTTCCAAGTCATGGCTTGCTTACACAAAGGTGAGCCTAGCTCAATACATTTCAGCCCTTGGCCATACAAAAGAATATAACAAAATAAAAAAGCTCTTACTCCCAAAAGTCCCTCCAAGCTATTGCCCTGGCGGAGACATGTCACCAGCACCTGAAAATGGTTTTCTCCAAATAGGGTGAGCCAAAGCCCAGTAGAAATAATCTAACACAGTATATGAGATTTAACAAGATATAAGTACAATTGTGCATATACAAGGCTTGTGACAAGACATGCACATTACATATAATCGTAAAGTCCCAAAGTTCATATTTCAGTTTATTTTCCTTCAATTCATTTCAAGTTCATTTATTCTTCCCAATTCATGGGTCAATTTCATTATTTTCCAACAACCCAATAGAGACTACAACTCAATGGTTTTCCAATTCAATACATTATCACACAAACACTTCAAATCTACCATTTTACGAAAATTTCGTTGCGGGATCGGCACCCATGTATATACAAGATTTCGGGACTTTCACCCTGGACACTCCGGCCAACTTAATTTCAATGGAGTCCATCCCCTATCTCCTCCAAACAATGGAGTACATCCCCTTTCTCCTCCCAAACAATCATACATATACAATGTATATAAATCTTAGTCATATTCAATGACAATCAGCACTACAGTAGTTTCAATTTACCTAATCCTTATGCAAATTCTACAATAATCATAGCTATCCTTCACCGATAGCCCAATACAGATATTTCTAAACAGCTAAACAATCTTTTCAATAGATATATTATTCAAATTTCCATGGGTGCAAGACAACACGTGTCCAACTCCACCATGTACATCAACAATCATCCAATTTCGCATTACCATTATCAATTTCAATTATTTACACAAAATAACAATTTGATCCATTTAGGCAAAAATCCCCTTTTTCCAAATATCAACCCAAATGCCAAAATTAACTATTTTGCCACCATAGAACCTCATACTCGAACCCCATAATCATTTATTTCACACTCATATTGAAACCCCTCTTTTTATGTCACACCCAAACCCTAGGTTTGTTCAAAATACTCCCAAATCTCACCATTGTTACACAACGACAAATAACCAAGCTAAATACCACATAAAAGTGTAGAAAACCCCTACCTCAAAAAGAGAAGACGAGCCAAGCAAGAGTGAAACTTCAAAGATGCCCAAATCCAACTCTATTTGGATCAAAATAGAGGTCTTGAGATGGTCTACCTTTTTATCAAAGGGATTAGGGTGAGGAAATCACTAGAACTAGGTGAAAATGTAGAGAGAGAGAGAGAGAGTGTGTGTGTGTGTGTGTGTTTTAGAGAGAGGGTCTTAACTTTAGATTTTAGGGAGAAAAGATCTGCAAAAGTGATGTAAAAAGTCATTTTCGCGATCTGATATGCACACAGTGCGCTCGATTAACTGCCCAATAGTAAGATGACTTTCTATGGATATTGAAAAATTTCAATTGAAAAAAAAAAAAAAAAGCATGAATGCGGAGCTAGCTAAAGCACGATGCTCAGCTCAATACCCAAGATAAAATAATGTCATTTTTTAAATTCTTATTTAAAATTGGTTATTTATAAATTCCAAATTTCTATATTTTCTAAAACATCGCACCCTCTCTCACACTCTCTTCTCTTTCTCTTTTCTTATATGCAACCTCTCTTGTTCTTTTACTGACTAATTATATACTCTCTTGTTTTTCAAATTTACTTCCTAATCTTCTTTAAAATCACTATTACATGACTTTTTAATATGAAAATAAAAAATTTGACGTGTCACCTTATAAACGACTTCTAAATATATGTAGCAAAAACTGCATAAATTTGCATATTACTATAGTTGAAACATGGCAATGCAAATTCATGTTTGCAAAAGAAGTAGTCCAAATAAAATTGTATATGTATATAATTATAGTTAAGACATTAGCCAAAACTTTGTGGAGAAATTTTCTAAACAAATGAGAATAGTGCAGCCGGTACGCTTTACTGGACGCAATGACACAGGGACCCCATGCAAAACGCGGATCTCTATCCGAAACAATCGACACAGGGACCCGTGCAATCTCATTATGTCCCTAATATACAAGTCGGCACGATAGTCTACCGAATCACTCACGCGTATAGGAATAAAATGCGTTGAGTTGGTCAACCGATCAACTACCACCCAAATGGAATCGCTACCCCCATTGAGTCCTTGGAAGGCCCACAACAAAATCCATCGTGACATGCTCCCACTTCCACTCAGCTATAGGCAAGGGCTGTAATAGACCCGTTGGCCTCTGATACTCAGCCTTCACTTGCTGATAAGTAAGGCACCTCGATATAAACACTGCCATATCTTTTTTCATACCCCTCCACCAAAACTGGCAACTAAGGTCATGATACATCTTCGTGCCTCCCGGATGCACCGCAAGGCGTAAATGGTGAAACTCTCGGAGTACATCCTCTCGACAAGACTCCGACACAAACAAACAGTCACGGTATCTCACACTCAGGTCAGGATACACAGTCAAACCCTTCTTTAGCTTTCCACTGGAGATCTTTTGCCGGAGGGATTCTACCTCAAGGTCACCCCTCTGCGCCTCTAACACTCGGTTCACAAGTGTAGGTTGTGCAACTAGAAAAAATAAGGCTACAGACGCAACAGACTCGCCTAGATGCAAGTCAAACTCTCCAAGAGTACCCAACATCTCCCATTCCCGTATGGCAACACAAGCCACACTGCCGATAGATTTCCTACTCAAAGCGTCGGCCACAAAATTGGCCTTCCCCGGATGGTAATATAACTCAAAGTCATAATCCTCTATGAACTCCATCCATTTTCTCTGCCTCAAATTCAAATCTTTCTATGTAAACAGATACTTTAGACTCTTATGATTAGAAAACACCTCAAATTTTTCACCATACAAATAGTGCCTCCACACCTTCAAGGCAAAAATCACTACTGCTAACTCCAAGTTATGAGTAGGGTAGTTCCTCTGGTGTGTTTTCAACTGCCGTGAGCCATAGGCTACTACTTTCCCTTCTTGGATCAATACACAACCCAAACCCCCTTGTGAGGCATCACAATACACTGAATAGCCCAAACCCCTCTCCGGAATAATCAAGATTGGAGTGGTGATAAGTCTAACCTTAAGCTCTTGGAACGACATTTCACAAGTCTCACTCCACACAAATTTGACCCCTTTCCGCGTCAATCTAGTCAAAGGTGAAGCTAATCTGGAGAAATCCTTCACAAACCGGCGGTAATACCAGGCCAACCCTAAGAAACTACAAATCTCAAAAGCATTCTTAGGTTGTGCCTAATCCTTCATTGCCTCAATTTTGGATGAATCTACAGTCACCCCTTCCCCGGATACTACATTCTTAACCTCTTTTAGCCAAAACTCACATTTTTTGAACTTAGCATATAGCTTATGGGCTTTAAGCAACTCAAGCACCACTCGCAAGTGTTCCTTGTGCTCCTCCTCAAGGGTGAGTAAATCAAGATGTTGTCCATGAAGACGACTACAAAACGATCTAAGAACTCTCGGAAGATTCGGTTCATCAAGTCCATAAACATAGCTGGGGCATTGGTTAGCCCAAAAGGCATCACAAGAAACTCATAATGGCCATACCGCGTACGGAATGCCGTCTTCGGGATATCCTCCTCCCTGACCCTCAACTGATGGTAACCCAATCTCAGGTCTATCTTAGAGAAACAACGAGACCATTTCAACTGATCAAACATGTCATCTATACGTGGCATTAGATACTTGTTCTTAACCGTAACCCGATTCAACTTTCGGTAATCGATACTGTAACGACCCCAAAGTGCATATAGAAAGTTATCCTTATTTAATCAGGGGTTAATGTGTTTGTTATTGGAATTGAAGAACTATCCGTTGGGTTATGCCTTTGAAACTGGAATTGGTGATCTCCACCAAATAATCTGAAAATTGTCCTTCCGCTCGAGCGGAGTAGTTGGCGCTCGAGCGTACTTTCAGGGTTTCCAGTAATTTTGCAGGCAAACTGAAATTCTGGGAGTGGTGATTTTCCGCTCGAGCGTAGAAGTGGTTGCTCGAGCGGACGGCTTTGTTGGTCTTCACGCTCGAGCGCAAGGTTTGGCGCTCGAGCGGGTCGCCTGGTTAAGTTTGATTCTGAGGCATGTGGACTCATTTTTGATGTTCTTCTTAGTGTGTTTGGAATGTTCTTACATTATTTTGGGATATTGATTGAGATGATAATATGATGGTAAAGTATGATTGGACCAAATAATTTAATTCGGATAGTTATTTACGATCAGCCGTCACTCTTTTACCCTTTTTTTTCCACACTTTGAATCTGGATGTGAGGTTAGAACCATTGGAAAGCTTATTTCCGGGGCTTCAATTTGGACACAAGAACGACCTAAACGGAGTCCGGATGGGAGAGTTATACCTGTTTGAAGTTTTGAAATCTGTACTGGGAGCAGGTCCGCTCGAGCGGGAATAAGGACGCTCGAGCGGAAATAGCGAACACAGCAACTTAAAAACGGGATTTTAAGATCATTTCTTATATTTTCCTCCCTCTTGATCACTCTTGCCCTAGGTCCGAAAACCCTAGGGTTTTGATCCCAAATACTTCCATTTCCCTTAGGTTTGAGCAAGATCTTCCACAAGAAGTGAAGAAGGCAAAGAAGATGAACATTTGCAACCGATTGGAATTCCGAAATTATGGAGGAATCTCACCAAGGCTTGCTTAATTCTTGAGGTAAGGAATCTTAAGAGTTAAATTGATGGATTAAAATGATGGGTCATGTATCCTAGGTGTTAATCAATGGAAAAATTGGAATGGAAGTAATGGGTTAATAGTTTGAATTTTTCTTGAATTTCAATGTTTTCTTGAAACCCTAGGTTGGTCATGATATTAATCGATGATTTAGCCCAAATTGGAAGTAGAATCATGAAATTAGTAGGTTGAATTACATATGTGCAAGTTTAATTGGAATTTGGTAGTACTTGAAAAATTATGTTTAAAATTTGCGAATGAACTATGGTATAAACGTTGTAATTCATGCTGTAATGTGAAGGGAAAATTGGGGAATAATCTATTAATGATATAGATGACATGAACTCGGGTGTGGAATATTGAAATGAGATTCAAGGATTTAATTTGATTTATGTTGAATTGCAAAGTGATGTGTAAATGGGATAAAGAGAATTAAACAAGTTAAGAACGGAATAATTATATGTGACCCGATTTCTATGTGTATTATGAATTGTGTAGGGTCAGTTACAGAGGCGGACCAAGCATCTATCATTGTGAGTAGTAGTACAAAAATGTATATTTTATCTATTGTTGATAATTATTGTTACTAATGCTCTGTTCTTTGTAAGTGTTATACGAACATTTATGACAATGGGAAATCAATATGAACTGACATAAACGCTGAAAGATTCGCGTACGTCGATATGATTTTGGAATCCTTTGTTCTATTAATGACAAATATTAACCCTTTGCTATTTATAAGCATACTATGTGATTTCTTAAAGGATAAGTGGAACTGATGTTCATCTTCGAAGAATCAGAATAATTGGAAAACTATGTGAATCCATATGAATCTGAAGTTATTTTGTTGTGTTACACATGAATGCAAAGTTTAACATCATTATGTGACCACATAAGAATATGAATTATTCTATTTTATTAGGCGCACAATAATGACATAATATGACAAGAAAGGCTCTGTTTTCTGATATGTTACGTTATGACTTAATGAATGTTTACAATTTACGTATGTTCTAAGTTCAAGTCTGTTACAAGATTCCGTATGTTATAAGTCAAGAATGTTACAAGCCAAGAATGTACAAGTTTATATATGTGACAATTCAAGTATGCACAAGTTTAAGTAAGTTTACAAGTTCAAGTATATACAAGTTTAATATGTTACAAGTTCAAGTATGTTATAAGTTCATGTATGCTACGAGTCCAAGTATGTTATAAGTCTATGTATGTTACAAGTCCGAATATGTTACAAGTATACGCATGTTACAAGTTCATGTATGTTGTAAATCCAAGTATATTTCAAGTATGGTTTAAGTATGGTCTCAAGTATATTTCAAGTATGGTTTCAGGTAATTACAAGTTCAAGTATATTTCAAGTATGGTTTCAAGTATATTACAAGTTTAAGGATGTTTCAGGTATGCTTCAAATATATGTTACAAGTTTAAGTATGCCACTTTCAAGGGCTTTAATGCCAACAATTTTCAAGGGCTTGCGCCACATGTTTCAAGGGCCTTAGTGCCATATGTTACAAGGGCTTTATGCCATATGTTTCAAGGGCCTTAGTGCCATATGTTACAAGGGCTTTATGCCATATGTTTCAAGAGGGCCTTAGTCATATGTTACAAGGGCTTATGCCACAGTTCAAGGGCTTATAGCCACCATGTTTCAAGGGCCTCGTACCACCATGTTTCAAGGGCTTATGGCCACCATGTTTATGTTGCAAGATTGAACCTAAGGCCGTTATGTACTTAGCACAGAATCAGACTAACTATGTGAACTCTACATCTTTATATGCATTGCTATGTATTATGTTTCAAGTTAAGCATCATTTTATTTATGTATTACTATTCACTGAGCCCGACTCACTCTCTGTTATGTCTGTTTCTGTAGGTCACCAATCAGGTGGTCAGTCCTAGCCAAGACGCCTGCTTTCTTTTGTCAACCTTCATATGTCCAGGCACTGTATAAGATGTTGGCTTGTTTAGGGGTGTCCATTTAAGGTTGATGTATCTAACTTTCATGTTTATTTGTTGTATACGCCCAATCATAGGGCTGGAAACTGTAAATGTGCATGTATATGCTCCGGGATATAGTTTGGAACTTTATCTATCTACCATAATGCATGTGATGAATGAGATCCTGGCATGTAGAAGTGGCTCAATGGAGTTCATTTGTTTAATTATTTTCATATTTCGTGCTTCCGTTCAGGCCCCATATGTTATGTATATCAGGTTTCAAGTCTGTTTTGAATAGGTCATGCCCGAAACTTTTAGGGGCGGGTTTAGGGGCGTGACAGATACAAAGTTGTAAGGCTTCATCTTTCTTTTTAGCAAAGAGAGCCGGTGCTCCCCAAGGAAAAATACTAGGGCGAATATGTAACGCCCTAAAAAAAAAACCCATAAATCATGCATTCGCGACATCCATAACATAAGAGAAATAAACATATTTCTATTCATCAGAGTATTTAGTCCAAAAGTATTACATGTTGACAACAAAAGTAAATGCCCTACGGGCTTACAACTTTCCAAGTCAACACTTGGTTACAAAAAGAGAGTACTAACTCTACACAAAATAAGCCCTTGGCTTGATATACATGTAATAGAACAAAAACAACAAAAAGAGTCCAACAGCCTCAAGCCTTCCAAGCCACGTCCTTGGAGGTGGCATAATACATGTACCTGAAAATGATGTCCTATATAGGGTGAGCCAATGCCCAGTAGAGATATGCTAAACATAATATGAGCAATAACTAAAATATTAGCATTTGATAAATGTTTAACTCACAAAAATCAATTCATAACCCATTGTAATTACATGACAAATGTGTTCATGTTTCATTCTGTTTTCCATTTCTTATCCAATTTCTCAATTCATAACTATGGCTCAGAACCTGGCCAAACAATTTAAATGAGATCACGTCTCATATCAACAGTACTTCCATTTCAATTGAGATAACAACTCAAATTAAATAGTTCATACTTCACAATAGATACACATAATTGTTGTATCAATCTCAAATGAAACACTTCCGTACTTCATATATGATACACAGATTTGTTGTATCAATACTTCAATAGATACACATAGTTGCTGTATCGATGGAGTACATCTCCTATCTCCTCCCAAACAATATCCGGTTTAGAAGTCCATCCCTTATCTTCCCCTAAACCATGGAGTACATCCCCTATCTCCTCCCATACAATACAATGTCTATAAACACATATCACATACATAATCAATCAATACATAAATTTGATGTATTATTCCAACCGTCATATTCGATGACATATTCAATTGATTAGTTTTAGTTCGCCTAATCATCATGCATTGTCTACAACAATCAAGACTATCCTCCACCGATAGCCCAAAGCAGTTATTTCTAAACAGATAATAAATGCCTCAACAGATATATATTCAACATTTTCAAAGTGAGCGATTAATAAATCCAACTCCACCATTCTATCTCATATTATGCAAATTTCATCATTTTCACCTCAATTTTGTATTTCCATAACATTCCCAAATTAATTATATCAATTAATTTATAACAAAAATTAGGGCTTTTCTCCCTCTTTCTCAACTTTGGCCCAAAGGCACCAATATCAACAACCAACAACAATACTATCACTTTAAGACCCATAATACATATTTATGAGTCAAAATAACAAAACCCCCCTTTATACATTTAGAAACCCTAACACCCAAAATCACCCAACTTCAACATTAAATCAAAATGACTAAAAATTTATGTCAAAGATCATATAAATGAGTAGTTATCCCTACCTCAAATTCGGAGCTCAAAGGAAGAAGATGAAGAAATTTGAAGTGCTCCAAACCCCAATATTTTCGGATCAAAATATAGCCCTCAACAAGCTCCACACTTTTTACAAAGGCCCAAGGTTAGAAGATCACTCCTACTAGATCAAACCCTAGAGAGAAGTTGGAGTTTAGAGTGAGGGCTCTCCAATGGAGGTTTTTGAAAAAAGTAAGAGAGAGAAAAAAGAAAATCAAAAAGTGATCCAAAAAGGTGAAACTCAGACTGATATAAAAGTCTCCCCGCTCGAGCATGGAAACCCCCGCTCGAGCATCAGACACAGACTCACGCTCGAGCGTCAAAACGCCGCTCGGCATTGGATGCACACTCACAGAAGTTTTGTAGCGATGGTCCCCGCTCAAGCGTCAAAACTCCGCTCGACGGAGAACAAAATTCAAAGGGTCACGCTCGAGCGTCAAAAACTCCCGCTCGAGCGTACGAAGACCTGCAGAGAAAAATACTGGGAGATAGAAATTCACGCTCGAGCGTCAAAACGCTCGCTCGAGCAGAGAAACAACAACAAAGGGCCTGCTCGAGTGTCAAAAGCCCCACTCGAGCGTGAAGGCCAAATTCTGGGCATCAACTTTTGGTTTCAAAGCACAACCAACCTGTTTCAAACCTGCCCAACGTAACACAAGACTCAAATACAAAGAGTAAAGGATGGAAATGAGAATGAGACAATAACACATCCACGGAACCGAGTCCAGAATACAATAAATAAAGAGACGAAAAACCAAGATCGCTATAGAATAAAGCCCTTATCTAGTAATTCCTGGAGTTGAATCTTCAACTCGCTCAACCCGGCCGGCGCAAAATGATACGGTGCCATGGAAATCGGTGCCGTGCCAAGCACTAGATCAATAGAGAACTAGATCTCTCAATGAGGTGGTAAACTAATAAGATCCTCGGGAAAGACATCCGAGTACTCACAAACCACTCTTGGTAGCTCAACTCGAACTTCATCACACTCACTACTCAAAAAGCTAGCGAGAAGACAACTAAGTTCACTCCGCCCACGTAGATCATACACCGGTAATAAGGCTCTATCCACTCGGTCCCCCAAGAAACAAAAGCAATCATTGCTCAAGGTACATACAATAACCCTCTGACGGTAGCAATCCCGGTATGACAATAACCAATCCATACCTAAAATAACATCAAAGCTAGTCATATCAAGCAAAACAAATGCAAAAGGTAATCGACGGCCTGCAACCTCGATGTCACAACCCCAACACCCCTGTTTTAGAATAACCTCACTACCCATAGGTGACTCTACACTAATAGAAGATGCTAGCTGTGCCAACTCCAACCCCAAAATCGATGCAAATGCAGAAGATATAAAGAAATGGGATGCACCCGTATCAATTAACACATTAGCAACCGAGTTGCAAAACAAAAAGGTACCTCTCACAACAGATGGAGCCGGTACTAGATTTGGCATGGTAACAGCATACACGCGCCCCGTAGGTCTCTGATCTACCTGCTCACCCCTCGGAGCGTAAGACTGCTGCACTGACTGAGCCGAAGAGGCTCCCTGATTGGCCCTCGAGGCCTGTGCTGACTGTGCTGGCTGATGACTCTGTGTTTGCCTCGAACCAGATGCACCAGGTGTGCCACCCAACTGTGGGCAAAACCTCTTCAAGTGCCCTGTCTGCCCGCACTAATAACAAGTGAGCAGCTAGCCCCTCCATTGACTCTAGCCTTAAGAACGAATCGAAGATGATGCTGCTCGCTGCCCTCCTCCCCTCTGTGGGCAAGCTGGAGACTTGTGGCCTAACTGGCCACACTTGAAACAAGTGATGTCTCCCTGACCACCTCTCCCAGAACCCGAACTCGGCACTAGGAAGGTAGACCTCGAATGCGCTTCTTGGGACTGCTGGGGATTAGAACCCCTCTGCCTCTTATTGTCCCCCTGTCCATCCTGACTCTTCCTGGAGCCCCTCATCTTTCCTCCATAGCATGCATGATAGTCTCAAGATGGGCTGCAGCCTCCACAAGGTGTCCATAGTTTCCTAATCATGGACCCGACCACCCTAAACATGAGTCCGGTCCGTAACCTCTTCTCAAATTCCAAACACTGGCGCTCCTCGATCACCACTAACTCTGGTGCAAACCTCGACAAACTGGTGAACGTGGCCTCAAACTCAGCCACTGTTGTATTCAACTGCACCAACTTGGAGAATTGATCCCTCAACTTCTCCCTTACTGTAGTAGGTAAGTACTTGTCCTAGAAGGCATCCACAAAGGCTTCCCAAGTCCCTCCAATGCGGCCCTGCGCATACTTCCACCACTGACCCGCGTCTCCCTTCAGCTAGAAGGACGCCAAGGTCATTCTCAAACCTCCGTCTTCAATGCCTAGCATCTCAAACGTCTTTGTCATCTGTTCTAGCCACTCATTAGCCTTCAGTGGCTCCTTAGGATCACCTAAAACTTGTCCGGATTCGATCGGAAGAACTCCCTCTTCAAAAAGGATGGCCCAACTTCAGCTACTTGGGCTTGGAGTTGATTCTTAGCTCTGAGAATGTCCATGGATTCCCTCAATGCTCCGACCATTTCACAGGCTAAGGCGCCCATGGCCTATTGGCCAACAAGTTCGGCCACATTGGCCTGACCAACTCCTTCCTCCTGTGCTGGAATTTCATCCGGTATAGGCATCTCATGCCTCCTAGGCCTACCACGCCTACCACCACAACCTCGTCCTGACATCCTAATTAAAATAACAAGGAGATTAGCACATTTACAAATGTGCCAAAGCTAATTCACTTGCGTCCTAATACGATGGACAACTGTAATTCACTCCACATAAGCATATACCCACATAAACACATACGATTTCATTTCCAGATAATGACCGTCCCGTGGCGTTGCTAGAGTTCCAATTAGAAATGGCAGTGATCAAGTGCCTTTCCAACAGAACTCCCAAAAACTTATGGACCCGATCAACATCCTAAAAATTAAATCTCATACCCATATAATCACATAAACATGTTATTATATAAGCACATATCCTTTATACTTAAGTCTCTAACAAGCGAGACAAACCCATTATGGTACTAACGACTTCTCACGTACCTAAAGTATTCAAACCCGGTATGCTCTGATACCAAGTTGTAATGCCCTCAAAATAAAGTGAATAATCCATCCCATAAGATTCAAGAACATAATAGAAAATGATATACCTTCATTCCTCAGAGTTTATATTACAAGAGATATAACATGCATTACACTTTCATAAATGTTCATTCTGAAACTACAGCATGTAACACTAGTTGATAACAACAAAATAAATGCCCTACGGGCTTACATCTTTCCAAGATATCTCTTGGTTACAACAAAAAGAGTCCTAAGCTCTATACATGTAAAGCCCTCAGCTTGAATAAACATTTAAGCATAAATATAACAAAAACAGAGCCTCCAACTCCTAAGTCCTCCTAAGCTACGTCCTTGGAGGAGGCATGTCACCTGTACCTGAAAATGGTTTCCCAAGTAGGTGAGCCAAAGCCCAATAGACATAAACTAACACAAAGTATGAGATTTAACTAAGATATAAATGTTAGATAAAAGTCCAATACTCAAGGCCAACTTACATTCTCCCCTTTACCATTTATTATTGATAACCACATCTTAATTCATTTCCATTCATTCATTTCAAATCAATGCATACGTGTAGTTCCTTATCATCTAAACAATCCCAAATGAGACTACAACTCATTCGTTCACAATTCAATAACAATTATTATTCAAACACTTCAATCTTCTTACCATTTTACAGATTCTCGTCCGAGGAAATCGGCACCCAAATATACACATATAAGGTTTTGAGATTTTCACCCTGGACACTCCAGCCAATTTAATTTAAAATTGAGTCCATCCCCTATCTCCTCCCAAACAATGATACGTATACAATGTATTTAAAAGCGTTGTTATATACAATGACTATCCAAATCACATATTTAATGGTTTAATCAAACCGTCATATTCAATGACATAATTCAAATGACCAGTTTCAATTCACCTAGTCCTCATACAGTTCCTACAATAATCATAGCTATCCTCCACCGATAGCCCAGAATAGATATTTCTAAATAGATGTATAATTTATCAAACAGATAATTTATCAAATCCAACTACACTATTCATTCACACATCCTCTCAATTTCATATTTCCCATATCATTTTATTATTTATATAAAATAATTATTTAACACAAATTAGGGCAATTTTCCCTCTTTTCCAAATATCAATCCCAAGTCCAAATTTCATCATTTTAACCCATATAACCTCATATTCAATACCCCATATATATATAATATATATATTCTCATGGAACCAAATATAAAAATCCCTCTTTTAAATTTTGGACCCAAACCCTAACTTCACCCAAATCCTCCCAAATTCCACCACTTATACAAAATAACAAATACTTAGGTTAAATATCATATCAAGGTGTAGAATATCCCTACCTCAAGTGTAGAAGCCTAAAGGAGGAGAAGGAGATCTTCAAAAGTGCACAAAACCAAGCTTGGTTCGGATAGAATGGAAGCCCACAAGATGAGCCACCTTTTTCTCAAAGGAAGTAGGGTAGTGGTGCTTGGATCAAAGCGTATTTGTAGAGAGAGAGAGTTTTAGAGAGAGAGTGTGCCGAATTAGGGTTTCTTGCAAAAAGGAAATCAAAAAGTGATATAAAACTCCTCTGTTGTGAACTAATATACGCGACCTTCGCTCGAGTGAAAGAATTTTTTCTCGAGTGACCAGACATAACAAGTGACCTCGCTCGAACGCAGAATGCAAAGCTTCAGAAGTTTTATAGACGCACACGCTCGCTCGAGCGCAAAAAGCCTCGCTTGAGCGAAGAACTTCACCTTTCCAAAAATTCTGCGTTTGGGAAAGAAACTTGAGAACTCTCAAATCTCGCTCGAGCGCAAGAAACCTTGCTCGAGCGAAGAAGGAAATTTCACAAGGCTCGCTCGAGCGCAAGAAGCCTCGCTCGAGCGAAGAAGCAAATTTCACAACCTAGACCAACTAACAACCAACCTGTTCCAAACACGCCCAACATGTTCCCAAACTAAAATTCAAAGAGTTAAAGGAGGAATACAAGACATGGATACAATATTAAACCACGAAACCCGAGTCCGGAATGTAACAAGGGTCGGGTCAAAATCGGGATCGCTATAATTACTGGCATTTCATGTGGTCCAGGGTATGACATAAGGTAATTACTTAGTTGTCATAAGCTTTATATTTGTTCCTTAAATAAAAAAAAAATAAAAAAAATAAAATAAGAAAGAGACTGGAACTTTTCCGTTTCATGATTATATGGAACTTTTCTCTTTCATGGTTTTGGTGGGTTCTTTCTCGAATGAAGAGGTCCGGTGGAAGTGGTGCTTCGGCCATGGTGTTCAGCTTCGGCCATGGGTTTCGGTTTAGGGTGGTTTGCGTTGTTCTTGGGTGGGTTGGTTCAGGAACTTCATTCGGACATTTCTCTACAAGCGGGAGTTTGAGGGGTGGAGGATTCAGAGTTGTTTAGGATCTTCATTTGAGCGCTCCGTGCGAGTGGGAGTTTTGAGGGGTGTTTGTGTTCGGTTAAGAGGAGAATGGCGCCGGGTCTACAAAGAGGGGATTGCTCAGCGTTGGTGGTGAGAATCAACTGAGGGAGTTGTTTGGGAGAGGGAAACCGTGGGAGAAGGTTAAGTTAGGAAAACTAGGTTTTCAGGGGTAAAGCGTGGTGACAGCACCAGTAGCTCCATTCCGGAGGCAGAGACAGTGGTTGCTGAAGAAGACCTAAAGGAGGAGGCAGCAGCAGCAATAGAGGAGGCACCAGTAGCAGTCCCGGCGGAGGTTGAAGCCACGGGTGGTTCTCGGCAGCAATGAAGCCTGAGTGTCTGGCTTTGGTGCAGGGTGTTAGGGTCAGGTGTGCAGGGTGTTTGGCGTGCAGGCGTGCAAGGTGTTTGGGTCCAGCGTGGGGCTCAAGAGTTTGTGTATCAGTGTTCGGCATTGGGCGTGCAGGGTGGTTGGGCGTGCAGTGTATCAGGCGATGGGCGTGCAGTGTTTCAGGCGTGCAGGGTGGTTGCGCTTCAATGTTGTGTGGGGCTCAAGAGTTTGTAGTGTTGTTTTTATTTGTTTTTTAAAATATAAAATCGTGAGGCTAAGGGGTTGGTTGTAAAGACGTGAGTAGCAGTAGTAGGAGAGTGAGTTTTTACTCTTCGAATCTCTCTCATAGCGTTTTTTTTCCTTGTACCTTCAAATTTCACGTTTTTAATGAAATTTTTTCTTTGCCGATCAAAAAAATATGAAAGGGAGCTTAGATACTACATGAACTTCATGAAAAAAAAATTTAAGATAAACACTTTCCATGTTAATTACTTAAGCTCTTTACCTTTTTGTCACAAATCTTTGGGTCAATATAATTGAGAAATGCTACAAATACATGAAAATTCATAGAAAATTACACATAGTGCAGTGCTAACATTCATTTTGGGAGTGTGAGTCCCATAAAAGATTGCCAACATTGCATTATATACATTTTACTGATTTTTTTTTTTTATATTATTTTCCCGTATAAATAGACTAATGAAACTCTCTCTCTCTTCTCTCTCTCTCTCTCTCTCTCTCTCTCTCTCTCTCTAGTGTGGGAAGCTTGGGCTCAAGGAGTGGGGTTTATGAAACTGTAGATGAGGTATATGTGCGAAATTGTACATTAAATCAAACTACAAATGGAGCAAGGATCAAGACATGGCACGTATGCAAATATTTATCGACATGCATACATATATGTACAAAACATCGTCATATAAAACTTTGTCATTCACATATTTAAAGATATGTTTATTTCTAATTTTTAAAATAAGCATGTCCTTTTAGGGGGGATTAGGGTATGCAAGGAATATCACTTTTGAAGAGCTGACACTTTGACACTTTTTGAAGTTGAGAATCCCATCATCATCAACCAATATTATTGTGATCATCAAGCAAATAAAGTTTGCAGAAATGAGGTAAAAATAATAAATTTTCAAATTTTAAGAATAATTTCAAGTCTTTCCACATAATTCTATGTGCCAAATTAAAGAACTAACATACTATTTGATGTTAATATGATTCATATTTAAGACATCAACAGTGCAAATAAGCGAAATGACATATAGGAATATGGGTGATCTTCTATTAGTGGCAAAGCAATTAATTTGAGATGTGGTGAAAGCCAAGCTTGCACAAACATTGTAACAGACAGAGTTAACATATATTCTTAGGTTCCTGAAAATAAAACCTTTTCCTTTTGCTACAATGCTTGTGGAACATCCTTTTCAACTACACCTAGTGTACCTTGCTTATCAAATTGTTGACTCAACTTTTATTTTTATTTTTTAATTTCTATGTTTAATATAAGTAGTATTTGTTGAAATAATTGATGGCATTGTTGGCCTGCCATTATCTTATAAGCGCCATCTCTTTGATGTCTACAAAGAGGATGGGTGACTTTTTAAAATATAAAGCATTGAATGCTTATGATTTTTACAATATTAAACTTCAATATCATTATCAAATTGCAAACACTTAGTAAATTCGAATGTTCATATAGATTTTTATAATGAAAGTTACAAATGTTTGGAATGTGTTATGCCACATTGTGGTGAAAATTACGAACTAAAATGAATATTACGAACCATTACGGTTATGGTATAAATGATGTGGGGTAAATGTTACAAACCATTTGTAGTGATAAATGTTACAAATTATTTTGGAAAAAAAAATTACGGCTTGTTGTGGTGTATGCTATGGAATGCTATAGGTATTTTACATATGTTGTGGTAGAATATATACATATATACACCTTTAAGGGTGCAACGCAGCAGCTCACTCTAAATATATATACCTTTTTGGCATTACACATGTAATAATTGCTAAGTATAAAAATAGAATATAACACATTTACGGTTATTAGTCGACGTATGCGTAAGGTGGTTCGAGCACTCGGTTATCCAAAAAAAAATTGTTACTTTGGTCCTTAAAATTTTTAGGTTGGGTCAATTTGGTCCAATTTCAAATGGATTGTCTCATTAGTTAACGGAAGGATACTAAAATGCATATGGTCCCTAAAGTCTGTGTTCTGTCATTTTGGTTCTTAAAATTTTTCATTTTGTCAATTTGGTCCCGCAAATATTAATGAAAAAAAAAAAAGATGAAACATAACCTTATAATATTGAGAAACAAAATTGACAAATTGACAAAATTAAAACTTTAAGAACTAAAATGACACTAAATTTTTATTTTGGGGGCCATTGTTGAAATTTATAAATATTTTGTTTATGATTTAAATGGCCATTTGGAATTGAACCAATTTGACTCAAATAGAAAATTACTTGTACGAAATTGATAAAATTGAAATTTGAAGGATTAAAATGACATATAATGCATACTTTAGCAGCCATAAGTGTATTTTATTCTATAAAAGTATATTCAAAATATTTAAATCTTGATGAAAATAACTTGTCATATAACAATTTTAGTTGCAACTATAAAATGTAAACAAAAAATCTTATACTTAAAAAAAATATAATGAGACCCACCACAATAATGAGCTCCACTACAAAAATATGCTCATAGATTGCCTAATAATCTTTATGTAAAACACTCAAACAAAATAATTAACAATCTTTCTTATGCATACAGTATAATATTCAATTAAATGAATGAGATAGTATTAGGGCTGCAAATGAACATAACTGTTCGTGAACAGATTCGAATTTGGTTTGATAAGAGTTCGTTCGAACTCAGTTCATAAAAAAAAATTTTGCATTCGAGTTTGAGCTCAAACTTGTTAAAATTTTAATAAATAAGCCCAAACATACTAAAACTCGGCTCGTTTAACATTTATTATTTATATATTAAATAATGTAAAAATATGTATAAAAAATAAGATAATTATGTTATTTATATATTTAAAAAATGTAAATATAAATAATAACTAACTATAGATAATACATTTATATAATAGTGGTGGTAAATATTATTATTTTGGTAAAATATTAAATTTTTTTAGAATGTTTATATATATTGTATATATAATTGTATAATCAAAATTTCAATTGCAACTTCAGTCTTATACACAAGTATGAATTTATAATTTTTTTTGCTCGTTAAGGCTCGTGAACAGGCTCTTGCTCGAATCAAGCTTAAGCTAACTCGACTTGAGCTTATTCGTTAAATTTTTATTGAGCTTAAGTTTGGGTTCGAGTTTGAACTCATTAAAATCTTAATAAAGAAACCCAAACATACAAAAATTCAGCTCAACTCGACTTGTTTACAACACTAGATAGCATCAACTTCAACTCTTTATATTGCTCATTTATTACATGCAACATAAAAAGTGTGGAAAATATGAGTTAATAATATTAAATTTTAAAATTAAAATAACATGTGTGCATTTATGCACCAACAGATTTGATAGAATTTTATGAATTAAAATTCTCTCCATTCCATGGTTGTAATGGAGGATATTCATTATATCATCTAGGGTTGTGAAATGATTATGAAAATTTATTAATATTTTAAATTTAGAAAGAATATAATTACAAACTCTTAGATACTATAATGGAGATTTTCCATTACAATTTTGTAATGAAAATGGAGAGGATCACAATTTTAATTTTTTTTCCTTGTTTACTACATTCAACATAAAAGCATAGCGATTATTATGATAGAGTAAGTCTATACACATGCGGATCCCACACTTTTTGAGAGAATTGTGTCCCATTCTGTGTTTAGTTTATGTATTCCTAACATTATATAAACATCATATATATGAGTTTATCAATATTTAAAATTAAATTAACATATGTACATGTATGCATCAATAGATTTGATAGGACTTTATTTCCGTTCCTTCTATCTATTTGAAAGCATTCATCCTTGTAATATATATACCTCTCATGTATGATTGTAGAACAGTACTAAACAATACAAACTCTTTCTCTCATATAGCTTTCTCTTTATCTGCTTCTCCTTTTCATCCATATTGTAACATATACAATGGTGAGAAGTGCTTCTATCTATTTTTTAGTTCTTGCTGATGCAAAGCTGCTTCTAGTTGTTGTTGCTGCTGCAGAGTTGTCTTGGCTGTTTGATTGGTGGTGTTCTGTTTTTTTTTTTTTCCTGTTTTCTTTTACTTTCTTGGTTGTTTGATTGGACTCTCCACTACAAAAAATACACCTTTGGCGACTAAATTTTTAGTCGCCAAAGGTCCTTTTTTAGTCGCAAAGGTCGAATTTGCACTTTCCCCGACAAAAACTTTTAGTCGCCACTGTTGTCGCGAATTAAATGGTCGGCGATGGCTTCCGACTAAAAACTGTTGTCACCAATTCACAGTCTTTCAGCGACGAAATTTTTAGTCGCCAAATCCAATTTCATTTTTTGAAATTATACATTTAGCGACTAAATTTTAGTCGCCAATATTTTTTTTTTATTATTATTTAAACATTTCCCGACTAAATTTCGTCGCCAAAGGTATACCTTTCGGCGACCAACGCCTTAGTCCAAAACTATATTTCACAAAAAAAAAATTTGCCTCTGCTTGGTTGTCACCAAGATTCGAACCTGTGTTGCCAAGCCTTGCACCCCACTATGCCTTAGCAACACTTGCTCCCCACTACGCCACCCCAGATCACATGAATATTATTGCAACAAATAATATTATATTACTATTTTCACTGGTATTAATACAAAATTGTATATATGAAAATAATTTTTTTATTTAATATATTTTATGTAAAAAATAAAATATTTACAAAAAAAAAAGGGTAAGGACTTTTGGCGACTAAATCTCAATTTAGTCACCAATACTCCATTTTTGGCTACTAATTTCCTTTTCTGTCGCTAAAACAGTTACAACCCGCCTAAGGCTTAGCACATTTGGCGACTAAACTCAATTTTGGTCACCAAAACCTCTACTTTGGGCGACTAAAATGCATTTTAGTCGGCAATTGTTGACCTTTAGCTACTAATTTTTTTTTTGTAGCCAAAAAACGTCAGTTTCAGCGACTAAATTGTTTATAGTCGGCAAAACTGCTATAATCAGCGACTAAACCTGTTTTTTGTCGCCAAAACTATAACTTTTCGCTACTAAATTATTTTAGTCGCCAAAAATCATGACTTTTGGCTACTAAACAAACTTTAGTCGCTAAAAACCCTATATTCGGCGACTAAACTTCCTTTTAGTCGCTAAAACCGTGCTTTTCGGCGACTAAACTCTTTTAGTCACTAAAACCCTGCTTTTCGGCGACAAATTCCATTTTAGTCGCCATTTCATGCACTTTCAGCGACGAATTTTTTTTTTTAAGTCGCCATTTGTGTTTTTTGTTGTAGTGCTCTCCAATCTTGGGCTAAGTGCTGGCATATGATTATGCTAGCTCTTCGGTGCTAACCTAGTTGGGATTGTTGAGTTTAGCTATAATGCTTGATACACTCCCTTGCTTTATTGATGTAAGTTCTTCGCTTGTATATAACTTCTTCACTAGTAAAGTTTCATTTTTTGTTGAAAAAAAAAAGGGTTATGGATTGGATTGGATTGGGTTGGGTGTTCAAGAAAGTGGGTTTGGTGGTGTTCAATTGTGGTAAGTATTCAGAAAAGTGGGTTAAGATGTTTAATATAAAGCATTGGGATGAATTACATAACAATACTAATAATAAAATTTTGGGGTGTTCAACATTGATTGTATAGTTGCCCCTCATAACTGAAGGTGGTGGTTGGCTTGCGGCAAGTGGTTTCAGAGGTGGTGGCCAAAGGAGGTCACTGGTGGTGATGGTCGGATGTGGTAGCTAGTGGTGGTGATGAATGGTGGGTGGTGGCTAAAGGGGTTGAGAGAAGAAGGAAAGAATGGATTTTTTTTATTTTTTTTATTTTTACTAAATAAGTGAAACTATTTTTTTGTTATTATAAAATTTATAAATTGTTTATAAGTTTTTTTCATGAAAGTAGTTTTTGTTTATGCCTTTCAATTTTATTTTATTTTTTGTAATTATAAATGTTAAAATTATTTGGTATAACCGTTGATTTTTTATATTTAAATAATCTTGTTTAGGCCAACATGGCTTGATAACCTAATGAATTATGCAAATTAAGGGAAGGAAAGAGAAAAAGAATTTGACAAAATTGTTTTTTTATATTATAATATGTATGCATCAAAAAGGCATTTATGAAAGCATGGGAAGATGTATGTAAAGCTACTGGAGCACCTACGCTTATTGTACTAGCAGGAAAGAACTTCTTGTTGACCCCTATTACCTTTGGAGGTTTCTGCAACTCCAACACTATTACTGTTAAGGTATATAAGTTTATCTTTTTATGAGTTTTTCATTTTCTCTCTTTCCTTTGATTTACTCTTCTATGACCCTGTACGAGCACAAAATAATATTCTCGTATAATCCTGTTGATCAAGTCTGCGCTCCTCCAAATATCGTCACTTTACTCCCTGAAAACACAAACGTGAGCTAGCCGGCGGGTGTGTGCCGGATACCTCTCCAATGCCTTAGTCAGCCAAATAGACAAAAGCTCTATGTATTCGGGAATTAAAGTTGTGTTACCTCTACATAGGTTATGTTGTGAGCTTTTATAATTTTTGCCTGGCACAATCCTAGTAGGACTCTTATTCCTCCACGTAGAGTCCTTCTAGGAATCACACTCCTGAAAGATAATGTTTATCCTTCAACACCCCCCTCACTGCTTAAACCAAGTGAGATGGTTTTGCTTCGGTTGGATGAAAGTATGACCGAGCTAACACTAGCACTTTGTCATACTTAATCCAGTGCCTTCACATGCAACTCATAGCTCGGCTCTTGTTCACTTGTACCTCGGTTTTGTCAGTTGAGACCAAGCTAACTACAATAAGCTTTGACCGCGCTAACCAGAGCAAGGTCCACTATAAGAAGTCATAATACCTCGGCTCCGAATACCATGATCGAGCTAATTATCACCACTTCGACCGCGGTGACCGTAATCATACTTGGACCGAGCTAACACTAAGGTCCACTTGCTAAGCCCTTTTCACCACGGCCCATAAAACGACCTATTACTACGCTTGGGCTTAGCTCAGCCTTAATGCTTAATAAAAACTCCCTCTCAATTGCCCTTTAATTCCATCTGCGTAGCATGATTGGAATTATTTGTTACCAGCCGAGCTAAAACTTCAGATCTTCAACAGAGCTAAATTGTCACCAGCACTACTACAAATATAGATAAAGATCACACTTTTTTTGTGTGATGTATTTTTTTTAATCATACTTTTTAAGTTTTGTTAAAGTGTGATATTTGGGAGTGTGATTAAAAAGGATCATTTTTAATCACACTTTTTAAGTGTCATTAAAAAATGATTTCATCACATCTTTTAAGTGTAATTAAAAACATTTCAATCACATCTTTTAAGTGTGATTAAAAACATTTAGATCACATTTTTTAAGTGTGATTAAAAACATTTCGATCACATCTTTTAAGTGTGATTAAAAATATTTAGATCACATCTTTTAAGTGTGATTAATAACTAAAACCTGTGATAAAAAAAAGAATTCGACATATTTGAGGAATAATCAATATTATTTTTGTACGCACATTTGAAAAATGTAATACACACTATATATTATATTTTGAATCACAACCATATATTGAATAGAATAACGTCATATATTTCATAAATGAAAGTTAAATATTCAAAAGTATATACAAAGGAATTAATAAAAAGTTTTTAATTGTGATTACATATATTAAAAAATGAAAAAAATTTGAAAAAACTAAGTTCTTGAATTCTTTGACCATATTTTGCATCTCTCCAGGAAATTTCTGACCTGAAAAATAAAAACACAAATTAATTCAAAAACCGTTAGAAGTATATGAATAAACTTACTATTTTTGTAGAGACTGTTCTTGTCTTACAAAAGACAAAATTGGACATTTTCTCATCACATTGACTCTTCATCCCCTGCATCAATAGAAAAGGAATAACGACTTTGATTATTACTAGCATAAAATGTTTGTATTACCATATATAAATATGACATATACATAGAATCAATAAATCCAAAATGAAAATCTTCAATGTATGGCCATATATTTTAAAGTCATAAAACCAAATATATATAGAATCAACAAATCCAAAATTATAAACCAAACATAACAAAAAGAGTTCCCCCCCTCTCTTCATTTCTCATCAAATAATTCTAAACAGAGTGTAATTTTCTGAATTCAGCTTTTGGCAAACAAGAACTCAACTTAACTCGACTCCATTGATTCATAATCCAACTAATTTGAAATTAAAAATAAATAAATAAAAGAAAAAAGAGCTGCATAATTGGTTCACTCTCCAATTATGAAATAACAAAAGAGAGCAAGTCACTGGATTTGGATTTATCAATATTACTCTCACTCTTTATATGAAGACTGGTTTTCATGAAGCCTATGGAGCATGATTGAACAGTATATATAAACACATATTAGTAAATCATAGCCTTGAAAAGATTTTATCAAAAAATTACTATGGCAACACATCAACAGAGAGAGTAAACTAAACTAAATCCCAACAAAAATTAAAACTCAGATCAAGGTAGAAAAAGAAAAGTAATTAATATACCAAGTCAAGATGGGTCAACTCCAAAAGAACAAACAAATGAACAATCCCCCACAATTCCAGTATTTGAGTGTTGAGCAATTAATATACCAAATATATTTTAAATCAGTATATTTTAAAGTAATACATAGAATGGAAACTGAACTACCTAAGCCTAACTAAAAAATCTCATTGAAAACAGCATATTTGTTTCATCAATGTTCAATAGTATAAGTCATTGTTTGCATTTGATTCCTTGAAAGCTAAGTGGGACGAAGACTCTAAGGCTGTTTATAGAATTTTGGGAAGTGGGACAACACCTTTTTTCCAAGTAGTTTGTCTTTCTGCCTCATAGTGCATACTCCAAATAATAGTCACAGACTCACAGGTTGGGCGCAGCTAACATTGGCACAAGATGTGTGACCTAAAGCAAAACCTGATGGTAGGAAAAACAAATCCTGCTGCAATTTGGAGAAAACTTTTATAAACAAAGTTGATGACCTGAAGTATGAAGTAGCATACTATTCAGAGTTCTAGCCCTCCAAACAAAATTAAGCAGGTTAAAGGGGAATCAAATATTCAGTAATTACTTGCTTCCCCAACAAATAATATGCATTGAATAAAAATGTGATTGAGGTTTTTATTCATAATCAAAAGACTCCTACAGTTAGTACTAAGAGAAATACTACTATGAAATATCTAAAATTAATGGTTTGATATCCTTATACACCAATAACACCAATTTATTTAAAATCTTGTTGGTTCTTTGGATCAATATGCCGAGTCCTCACTTCTGTTCCAGTTCACAGTATAGATATGACACAAAATAATGAAACAACAAACATTAACATTAGAACATTATTTATTTGTATATATAGTTATTTATCTTTTGGATAAGTATCCGACCATTCATTTATTAATTTATTTACTTACTGGTTTATTTTGGTTAAACCAGAGCATCTCAACCCATTTCAAGTTAAGACTAGCACCTAGGGATGAAAGCAACCAACTGATACACTGATGCCCACATGCATCCAGTAAGCCTGGAGATGGTCAAGCCTAAGACATTGTTTTCTGAACTGTTGCATCAGCCAACTCAATCATCCATGTAAGTTATTGATTTTCTGATTTCCATCACTTACAGGTGATCTAATATAAAAGGTCATAGAAAAGGGGAGAAGAACGTCATCTATCAACTTCGCATTGAAGCATAAGTCAACACTTCAGGTTTTGTCATGGATACAACTCCTTGAAGAGCACCAGCAGTACCACCAAGAACTGGAAGCAACCCAAACAGCAAACCAACAGCACAGTCCTGGCAAGCAAAAAATAACTCAAAAGTTCAAAGTAAATAATTTATTTGGCCAAAAAAAAAAAAAAAGGAACATGAGAAAGGTCCTAAGCATGATAGATTTGCAGTCTTTACTGATTTTGTGAATACCAAGTAGTAGTAACTAAGAGGAGGTTTGATTGGGGGATATAAGGAGTGGCCGGATATGAAATCTGGTGGACCCTACATGATATAAGTGCATGTATTTTCAGCAGCAACAGCATTAGCAAAAGCATTAACAAATGTAAGACATGGTCTAGGCTGCAGCTGATGTTGCTCTGTTTTGAGCTTATGGCCTAGGCTGCAGCCACTGTGGCTTGGGCTGCAGCCTGGTGTTTTGTTGAAGTTGAGTCTGCAACCTGGTCTGTGGCTACAGCTCAGGCTGTAGCTCTGGCTGCAGTTTGGCCTGCACTTGGTGCTCTTGCTTAGACTTGTTTTGTAACAAATGGTGCTCTTGCTTAGACTTGTTTGGTTTTTACTTGCTGGGGGGTGATAGACTCTTAATCTATGTATATTATTCATCATAAGAAGCATGAAAATAAGTAGTAGATTGCCCCTCAAGAAATGTTGGCCCAAGAACGGATCCAAGCATGAGCTATGTTCTTTGCCCCTCAAGAAATGCAGGCTTTACACACTGCTAGGAACTGCCCCAGGGCTCAAAGTGGGCTGCCTAATTCACTTAGGTGGTTTGCCTCCCAAAAGAGGCAGCAACTGGCCGCAGCAACAACTTGCAGTAGTAGCAAAAACCGCTCTGCAACAGCAGCAGAGCAGCAGCAGCAAAATAGCTCTGCAGCAGCAGCAGCAACAGCAACAACTAAGTGCAGCAATAGTAGCAGCAACTAAGTGCATGTATTTTCAGCAGCAGCAGCAATAGCAAAAGCATTAACAAATGTAAGACATCGTCGAGGCTGCAGCTGTTATTGCTCTGTTTTGAGCTTATGGCCTAGGCTCTGCAGCCACTGTGGCTTGGGCTGCAGTCTAGTGTTTTGTTGAAGTTGAGTTTGCAACCTGGTCTATGGCTACAGCTCAGGCTGCAGCTCTGGCTGCAGCTTGGCCTGCAGTTGGTGCTCTTGCTTAGACTTGTTTGGTTTTTACTTGCTGGGGGTGATAGACTCTTAGTCTATGTATATTATTCGTCATAAGAAGCATGAAAATGAGTAGTAGATTGCCCCTCAAGAAATGTTGGCCCAAGAATGGATCCAAGCATGAGCCATGTTCTTTACTTCCACACCTTAACCACAAGCAGAATTCTAACTGTCCTTGGGTTGGCTTTTAAAATATGTTCCTTACAGTGTAGTTTATGAGGAGTTTCCATCTAGTATCTGCAGATGCATTGAACTCCTTAGCCACACTTGTTTGAATTTGTGAGAGAAATTTAAGTCCCACTTTTCCTATCGATGCTTTGTGTGAATCTCATTTGCTTTGTGCATGTGTAGTTTGTTTCTCTACTACTATTGTTTTTATTTTTTTCCTTTGATTACGGAGGTTTGCGTTTTCATGTATGATCTCCTTTGTTTATTCAACATCTTCTCTAATTATATGCTGCTGGTCACATGTTCTAGTTCACTTTTTTCCTTATTATTTGTACTGATCAACAATCATTTTCTGAAATGGCAGGGCAGCACATTCAGATTATTAAGAAGCCTGGAGGATCACTGAAGGATTCATTTTTAGATGAGGGGTGAGGCATCTGAACTAATGAAATTCATTGATGTGTTAGCTAGCTGTGCTTGCATACCTAATATAGAGAGGTGCCTATTGTTTTTTCTGGACTATTGGCTCACATGCTGCTTTCTTTTATGCTTACTTCGGCTGTCTTAAAACTCTTAGTCCTTATATTACCTTGGGAGCCTTGTTTGTTTGTTTCTGATATTTTTTGACATGTTTACAACTGCATAGATAGCTTTGTGCTGAATTTCCTTTTGGTTGCTGAGACAAGCTAGGAACTAGGAAAACTATAAAAGGTGGAATTTTTGAATCTTAAAATTTTCATTTTTTTAAAGGTTTCTCAGCATATAGAAACCTCAGCTTACCTCAGTCACTAAATTTTGCTTCGTTGAGTTGGTTATCTTCTGCTCTGGATACTAAACTTCTAATTAGTATCTGTATGACTCTTAACTGGGAAAAATGAGCATATCAAGTATGTTCCCACACCGTGCTAGTTGCTATTAGATTTCCATTTGGAGCAAGTATTGGCTATGAATTCCTTTACAGAGGGGAACGTATTTGATATGCTAAAAACTCTCTCTCAACATAACAATAGAGGAATCTGTGTTTGTGGAGGTGTGGAACATAGCTGCTATAGCTAAGCGTGTTTGGTTTTTACTTGCTGGGGGTGATCAACCCATATGATGCCATTGGGTGAAATCTTATTTGTTAAAAGGGAATAGTTTCTGGAGTGTTAAATCTCCCAGTGACCCTCCTTGGATTTGGAGGAAACTGCTGAAATTGAGAGATGATTTGTTTCCCTTTATAAAGTCTATTATTGGGGTTGGCTCTGATAGGAAGTTGCTTTAAATGCTTTGAAGTTGCTTTGATTATAATAAGGAATGTGTGATTGATTCTAACTTTCATTTTTGTTTGTAGAGGTTTTATTAACACAAATGATTGGTACTGTATACCCCAAGTCTCATGAAAGAAGAAGACAGAAACTATTAGAATAAAAATGACACTAGAAGATATTCATATATGTAGTAAGCTTCTACTGATACTGGACTTGGAAACATTTTTTTTAGTTGTAACATGGTCAATAGAAATTATACAGTTAGATAAATATGCACGGTGTAACAGAAATGCCTGAAGGCTGATGGAACTATCCTGACAGCACCCAATCTAATCTGGCCTTCGTATAATAATCTTAAATGCATAATAATCACATAAGATTGAAAATGTTATTGTTCATTTTGTCAGCAACGTATAAATTACCACCTGAAGACCCTCATTCACAATGAAAACCTATATCTATAAAATTCCACTAATAATAATCATAATCATAAATACATACACACAAAAAGGGTATAAAAAACAGAGAACTCACCAGAAATTTCAAGAGATTTTTGATTTCAAAAGACAAATTTGAGTAACTTCAATGGTGGTTCGGAGCTGTGAGTAACTTCAATGGCGGTTCGGAGCTGTGATGAAGAAAATGAAATAGGGCTTCGTTTCAGAAACAGAAGGCAAGGAGAAGAAGAAGAGACCTGTGTGTTTGTGAAATTCTGGTTGGGAATGGAAACAGTCGTCTTCTCATTCATGGTAGAATAAAGGCGCGAATTTGTGTATGGTATATTTTATATAAAAATATTTTATATATTTTATATAAAAATCAAATTGAAATGTTTTATACAATCACACTATTTGGGGAGTGTGATTAAAAATATATATATACAATCACACTTATTTAAAATGTGTGATTAAAAATAAATATTATTGTAGTAGTGTCCATATAATTATACTTTAATTAGAAGGTGTGATTAAATATATATATATATAATCCTTGAATCACTATGTGGTGTCTTGAAGGTGGTTGCTCACTAGGCAAGAACATATTTTCATCTAACAGTGCTCTATTTTGAGCTTTTATTCATTTTTGAGTATTTGATTGATGTTAGGGACCCAAAAAAGTCATGAAGATTAAAATATCTGTAAACTAAAAAGATCCATAAGACTGGATTTGTAATTATCATGTGACTCGCAACTATTAGAACTAAAAGAATACAGTTCATTTGGCTTGAGACAAAGCCTATCTGTTGATACAGTTTATAAATCAATCAGAAAGTTTATGTATAAAAATCAAATGATAGAGATTAAAAAAAATAAAAATCAGAATGTCTATGTATGAAAATCAAATGATAGAGATATAGATATGGACATAGATATGGATTCTTCACTAAAAATAGAAATGAGGGCAGTGAGTTGACAAATTACAAAGAGCATTCGATGAAACAGGACTGATTACAGGGATCTAAAAAAAAATCGTTGTATATTGACACACACACACACACAAACACACAGAGAAGAGAGAGAGAGAGAGAGAGAGACCTAAGCACAATGGCGGATCCGAAGAGAAGAGGCAGCAAAACAGGGGATGAATGAAGTGAAACAGGATGGTAGGGTAGGGTTTGATGAACCGATCGGAAGTGAGGAGTTGCAACAATGACAAAGGAAGGTCAATCGATTATATATATATACACGAACAAAGAGAGAGAGAGAGAGAGAGAGAGAGACACTAACCTGGTAAGTACGAGGCGGAGGCGGAGGCGAAGATGAAGAACAGCAAAACCAGGGCATGAAGTGAGGAGATGGTGGCTAGGGTTTGATGAACCGATCGGAAGCTCAAGGAAAGAGGAAGCAATGAAGGAATAGCTCAAGGCTCAAGATTAAACATGTTTTTGATTTAAGCACACTTATTTGTGGAATATTTTATACAAATATATATATATATATAATCACACTTATTTAAAAAATGTGATTAAAAAATAGTAATGTATATAATCACACTTTAATTAAAATATGTGATTAAAAAATATATAAATAATTACACTTTAATTAGAATGTGTAATTAAAAAATATATATAATCACACTCATTTAAAAAATGTGATTAAAAAGTAGTAGTGTATATATAATCACATTTTAATTAGAATGTGTGATTAAAAAATATAAATAATCACACTTTAATTAGAATGTGTGATTAAAAAATATATAAATAATCACACTTTAATTAGAATGTGTGATTAAAAAATATATATATATATATATATAATCACACTCATTTAAAAAGTGTGATTAAAAAGTAGTAGTGTATATATAATCACACTTTAATTAGAAGGTGTGATAAAAAATATATAAAATAATCACACTTTAATTAGAATGTGTGATTAAAAAATATATATATAATCACACTCATTTAAAAAGTGTGATTAAAAAAGTAGTAGTGTATATATAAATCACACTTTAATTAGAATGTGTGATTAAAAAATATATAAATAATCACACTTTAATTAGAATGTGTGATTAAAAAATATATAAATAATCACACTTTAATTAGAATGTGTGATTAAAAATATATATATATATAATCACACTTATTTAAAAAGTGTGCTTAAAAAGTAGTAGTGTATATATAATCACGCTTTAATTAGAAGGTGTGATTAAAAAAATATATATATATATAATCACACTTAATTGAAAAGTGACATAAAAAATAAATATTATCACACTTAATCAAATTAAGTGTGATTAAAATATCAATCTAATTTTTTTTATCACAATTTCAAGAAAAGTGAGATATTTTTTTTTTGTTAAAGTGTGATCTTTAACTATTTTTGTAGTAGTGCGGGCTACCGATTTGTTCTGTCAAAAAAAGTCTCTTCAGTCACGCTGCACATCTGAATCGCTTGCTATCCCATAGGCGCGTAGCTAGCCCCTACTGGTTGAGTACAGCTGTCAACGCCGCCCTCGTACTCCGAAATTTTTGAGCAGTCCCGCCTTTTCTTTGCCTTATACGAAACCCCTACATTTTGAACCAACCACTTTTACTATTCATCTTCTCTCTCTTGTCCGTTTGAGCCTCCATTTTTGTAACCATAGCACTTGCAGAGCCTGCGTTCTCATCACCACCTTCGCGGTTTTTGATCTACATCCTCTCGTCTTCAAACCGTAAGTAGCTTAATCATCTTTTTCTTTCTATTTGTATAGTCTAGCAACATGTAACATTGTTTATATGTGTTTTTTCACAACACTCTCAAATGGTTTTCACAATAATGAGCAAGAATCTTTTGAACTGGATTTGCCAACAAACTGAAGTGGGACGTTTTTTTATCCAAAATCATACCACGACCGTGATAGGAACTGGTTTGCCATAGGCACGTTTCAGACCGAATTAGAAGCCTTACCCATCAACCGAGCTTAAACTTGGAACCACCCTTTGCACTACGTCTGAACTAAAAAAGCTTAACCAATGACCGAGCAAAAAACCAGGAGCCTCCTCAGGTGTTACAACCGAACTAGGAACTTGTTTGTAGTTAGGTGTGCATTTAGCCAAATAGATAACTCCCTCAATAACCGAACTAAAACTTCACGCCACACCTGAAGTTTCAGCCGGTCTAAGAACCTTTTGTTTCCTTTAGCCGAGCTAAAGTCCTTCGCTCCAACCGAACTAAGAACGGATAATATCCCACGTAACTGAGCTAGGCTTACATTTTATTTTTGCCTTTAGACTTAGCACGGTCCAACGATCTGTGCTTAACACTTTTCCTTTTCACTTTGCAAACTGACTTAGGTTGGCCAAGCACTCCTTTGAACGCTCAACCGAGATACTCAACATCATCTCAACACCGAGCTAATTTATACATAATTTAAGTCCATATGGGCAAATATAGATTCCTAGTAAACTCTCCAGGGGCTATTGCCGAATTCCGCAAGGACTACAATATCCCTGATGACGTCCACCTTTCACTAGCCGAGCTAGACACAACTCCATGGGGAAAACAAGGCTTTGTTCCCTTTATCGTCCTTTCTATTGTAGAAGTCGGACTCCGATTCCCTGTTCAACCACTCCTTTGTGAATTCTTTAGGCAGACTAGAATATGCCCAACCCAACTCAGCACCAATTCTTACAGAATAATAAATAGCATCGCCGAGCTAAATCGCAGGCTTGGCCTCAACCTCGGTTTAGCCGAGCTATTTCATCAATACTCTCTAGGCCAGAACGAAGACGGCTGGGTATACTATTTAAGAATAAGACACCGCCGAGAGAAAATAATAAAAAACACTCTAGATAAAGACGTAAACGACGATAACTTTTTCTGGATTTCTGGTAACTTCGAGGACCAGGAAGCCCAAATACCAGGAGATCAGATTAACTGGAATAAAGGAGTAGCCGGTATATATACCTCGGCTCAGTTTTGTGCATTCTTTACTTTGTTTATAAATTTTGAACCGTGGTAACCGTTGCCTTTTTCTTTATGCAGATTTGAACCAACTAAAGTCGCAGTACAGTTACCCCAATCTAGACGCACTCCGCGCCGCGTTGCGGTACCGCGATCGTGGTTGGGTCGAGCTACTTGATTTCGAACCAACATACAAATACAACAGCAGGAGAAAGACCAGGGTGACAGATTTCCTCCTGGAACCCTCACCAGAACCAGATCCAACACTATCTCAAATCAATTTGATCCCACTAACAGAAGAGCAAGAAATGGCTAAGAAAAGAGCTGTCAGAGCACTTATCACCGAAACAACAGCTTCAGCCATAGGTGACCAGCCCGGGCCTCGTCATCCCGGCCAAGCAAGCGCGCTCGTACTTCCCAAACCGAGCCGCAACACCTTGTTGATGAAGATGAAACCGTGCTCCCACAAATCACTTCGCCAAGCCCAAAGCCCACACAATCTGACCAGGCTAGCTCTTCAGAGTGGGCACCAAAACTGACGTATAAGAACTGAGCCATAGCGAACACTGACTTAGTGGTGGCAGATAAAGACCACTCACTTGCCTTTAATCTTGCAAAAAGTGTGTGTTTGCCACCCGATATGGAACACCACGACCATCTTACCGAGCTCAAGGCCATCCGCTCAGCCACCAAATCAATGGTGCTAGTGAGTACTTTTTTTTCTTTCCAATTTTGTGCATCTGTTTGCTCGGTTTTTACTCAAAATTTCTTACCACCCTTTTGCAGGCCATGCAGAAAAACCACATTGCACATAAGCGCGTGTTGGAGTTGCGCAAAACAACGCGGCAGGCCGTTGCCGACGCCAACGAAAAGACAGCTGAACTAAAGGAAGCTCAACAGAGAACCACCGAGCTACTTTCTGACAATGTCCGACTTACCAAGCTAGTTAACGCGGCGAAATCCGATAAGCAGAAAGCTCTAGCCGCGCTAAAAGACTGCTACTTGCGTGAGCTGGTCAAGCTAGAGAAAAAGAAAGACGCTGAGATTGCCGAGCTAAAGAAGAATGCCGATGATGCGGAAGACCGGGGCTATAAGGTGGGGGAAGCCACCTACATTCTGCAGTGTGAAGCTGCCAAGGATATATTTTTCAAATGTGGGTAGAAGGCAGCCGTGGAGAAGCTCGGTCATGACCAGGAGACCGAGGTTTTTCAGAACCCTCCTCTCACTTTATCCCGAGCTACATGGCGGAGTATGCCAATGCTATTTAGCAAAAATTTCTTCAAGTTAAGGAAGAGGAAGAGGCATCCCCAGGACCCAACAACACCCCGGTCATTGCCAATGATCTCGGTGTTCAAGTTGTTCAGTCAGCTTGGGTGGAGCCCCGGTGCCCAGTATAGTTGGAGATGTGACCGACCTTCCTGTTGAGACCGGGCTACGGAGCAATGAAACTCGAGTTGATCTTGACGCAGACCTTGATGATCTTTTTGCTTGATTTTGTATTTTTCTTCTTTTGATATCAATGGAGTTTGTAACCAGGCTACGGCCCCTCTTTTGTAATGCACTTTGGAATGAAATCTCCAGTTTGGAATGAAATCTTCAATTTTTTCATCTTTTTGTTCGGTTATGCTTTGTCTTGTAATTTGTCTTCTTTTTGTTGCCGAGATAACCATCTTCGCACTAAGAACTTTGACAATTGTTTACTGTGTTGGTCATACCTGTCTATTTTCTCCAGCCGAGATCCTTATCTCGGCTGAAGAGTACTCAAAGTTGGTTTATTCCAGCCACCCTCTCTTCAGCCTAGATCCTTATCTCGGCTGAAGAGTACTCAAAGTTGGTTATTCCAGCCAACCTCTCTTCAGCCTAGATCCTTATCTCGGCTGAAGAGTACTCAAAGTTGGTTATTCCAGCCACCCTCTCTTCAGCCTAGATCCTGATCTCGGCTGAATATAGATAAATGTTGGTTTTTCCAGCCAACCTCTTCAGCCTAGATCCTGATCTCGGCTGAAGAGAGATAAGTGTTGGTTTTTCTAGCCAACCTTTTCAGCCTAGATCCTACTCTTGGCTGAAAAGAGCTCAAAGTTGGTTATTCCGGCCAACCTGGAGCCAAGTGTTTGGTTATTCCTACCAAACTTCTTCAGCCTAGATCCTGATCTTGGCTGAAGAGGGCTCAAGGTTGGTTATTCCTGCCAACCTAGAGCCAAGTGTTTGGTTATTCCTGCCAAGCTTCTTCAACCTAAATCCTGATCTTGGCTGAAGAGGGCTCAAAGTTGGTTATTCCTGCCAATCTAGAGCCAAGTGTTTGGTTATTCCTGCCAAACTTCTTTAGTCTAGATCCTGATCTTGGCTGAAGAGGGCTCAAAGTTGGTTATTTCTGCCAACCTAGAGCCAGGTGTTTGGTTATTCCTGCCAAACTTCTTCAGCCTAGATCCTGATCTTGGCTGAAGAGGGCTCAAAGTTGGTTATTCCTGTCAACCTAGAGTCAAGTGTTGGTTTTTCCGGCTAACTCTGCTTTCATTGCCCCTAGCTTACTAAATAACTTTTGCAAAAGAGAAGAATTATGCTGAAAAAGGGACTATTAGCTTTATTGAAAAAAGAAAAATTACAAGTACTTTAATGAAAAGCTAAAAATAAAATAGTTTGAGATTGGCCGTGTTCCATGGTCTGGGAATGGCCTTGCTGTCTCCATCTTCCAGGTGATATGCCCCTTTGCCTGCTAAGCCAACCACTTTGTATGGTCCTTCCCAATTAGGCCCTAGCTTGCCATCTCCTGGTACTAGAGTGTTTTCCATTACTTTGCGCAGCACCCAATCACCAATCTTGAATTGCCTTGGATGTACCGTTTTGTTATATTTTTTGGATAACTCTTGCTGGTATGAGGCGGTGTGAACCAGTGCTCTTTTCCTTCTCTCTTTACTAGATCAAGTTCCAAGGTTATAGCTTCTCCATTTAAGTCTGGGTTAAAATTTTCACTTCTAATAGTGGGGAGGCCAACTTCCAGTGGGATTACTGCTTCCATGCCATAGGCTAAGGAAAAAGGTGTTTCTCCAGTTGACTGCCAAGGTGTGGTACAGTAAGCCCATAAAACATGAGAAAGCTCCTCAGCCCACTTGCCTTTTGCTTTCTCCAGTCTTTTCTTCAATCCATCAAAGACGACTTTATTTGATGCGTCCGCCTGGCCATTTGCTTGGGGGTATGCTGGTGTAGAATTGTAAAATTCTATCTTGTACTCCTCACAAAGCCTCAGAAAATTTTGCCATCGAATTGAGTGCCGTTGTCGGATATTAGAGCCTTGGGAATGCCGAACCGAGTGATGATATTCTGCCAGACGAACTTTTTTACATCTTTCTCTTTTATTGAGGCGAGTGCTTCTGCTTCCGCCCACTTTGTGAAGTAGTCTATTACTGCAAGAAAGAACTTTCTATTGCCGGGTGCCGTTGGAAGTGGTCCTACTATGTCCAAGCCCCACATTGCGAAGGGCCATGGGCTAGTTAATGGTAGAAGCTCTCTGGCCGGTTGATGTATTTGGTGTGCGAACTTTTGGCATTTCTCGCACCTCTTGACATACTTTTCTGAATTTGCTTGCATGTATGGCCACCAATATCCTTGTGAAATTGCTCTGTAGGCCAATGATCTTCCCCCTTTGTGGCTTCCGTATACGCCTTCGTGTATCTCGAACAAGAATGCTTCGACCTTGCTGGGATGAACACATTTCAGGTAAGGCCCTGTGAAGGATTTTTTGTACAAGGCCACTGATGGGGAGAGCCAAAATCGCTGTGACTTTGCTCTTATTTTGTTGGCCTCTTTCTTCTCTTCGGGTAAGACACCGTCTTTTAAGAATACTATAATGGGATCCATCCATGAAGGGCCTAGTTCGACGCAATATACCTCAGCTACTTCGGGTTCTTCGATGCTTGGTCTTGGTAGGAAGTCGATCAGTAATGGATATGGGATGGATGTATCAGTCATCGAAGCAAAGCCTGCTAGTTCGTCTGCTCTACCGTTTTCTTCTCGGCCGATCTGCTCTATCCGCACTACTTCGAATTTCATGATTGCCCTTCTGACTAACTCTTGATACTTTGTCATCCTCTCATCTTTCGCTTCGTAGTCGCCTGAAATCTAGTTTACTACCAGCTGGGAGTCACTGTAAACCATTAGCTCGGTGGCCTGCATGAAAAGTGCTGATTTTAGGCCTGCTAAGAGTGCTTCATACTCCGCCTCATTGTTTGATGCTGGGAAGCCAAGGTTGACTGCTTGTGCCACTACTAGGCCATTTGGTGAGATGAGGACCATGCCAAGTCCTGCACCGTGCCTGTTGGATGCTCCATCCACGAAGAGTTTCCACATCTCTCCAACGAATAGCTTCCAACAAGTAGATGGATCGGATAATGTTTTGGGATTATGAATGTTACCGGTGTTTTCCCCCAAGTCCATGCTGACTGTAGGTGTTGTATCTTCACTGTCAAACTGCCTCAAATCTCTGTTTTTTGATGAGTCCTCACTGGGAATGGCTTGGTTTGCCTTTTCCTTCCTTTCTTCAATTCGGTATGCCTTCGGATGTGGCTGGGCATCTTATTTTGGGGGTTGCGCAGTTCCTGCGGCACTTTCCATCCCCTTTTCTGTTGTGCTAGTCAAGTCAACTGGGCAGATATGATGACTTCCTGGTGTGAACTCTGCCACAAAGTCTGCCAAAGCTTGGGCTTCTATTGCGGTTCTAGGTTGAAGCTTGATATCAAATTGTCCCAATTCCACCGCCCACTTCAAGAGAAAAGTTCGCCCTCTCAAACAAAGCTTTTAATGGAAAAGCTGTTAGGACGATTATGGTGTGGACGTGGAAGTAATGCGACAGCTTCCTTGAGGCCATCATCAAGGCTAAGGCCAGTTTTTCTAATGGTAGGTACCTGGTTTCTGCGCCCAGCAAGGTTTTGCTGACATAAAAGATGGGCAGATGTTGGATTCCTTCCGCTCTGACCAACACTGCGCTGACTGCGTGCTATAAAACTGCTAGGTATAAAAAAAGCTTTTCTCCAGGTACTGGGGTTACTAGCAACGATGGAGAAGACATGTACTCTTTTAGGCTTTCTAGGGCGTGATTGCATTCTTCATCCCACTTGAACTTGGCCTTCAATGCTTGGAAGAATGGTCGACATCTGTCTGATGACCGACTTATGAACCAGTTGAGTGCGGCAGCTAGGCCAGTGAGATGCTGTACCTCTTTTATTGTGTTGGGCCTCTCTAGATCCTAGATTGCTTTGATCTGAGAAGGGTCTACTTCTATACCTCGGTTGGTCACCAAAAAGCCTAGGAATTTGCTTGATCCTACGCCGAATGCACACTTGGATGCATTTAGGCGCAACTTGTTCTTCTTCAGAATCTGGAACATCTCACCTAGGTCCCTGAGATGGTCCTTCTCATCCTTGCTTTTGACCACCATGTCATTTATGTAAGCCTCCATTGTTCTGCCTAACAATGGTTCAAACATCTTGGTGACCATCCGTTGGAATGTTGCCTCTGCGTTTTTTAGGCCAAAGGGCATGACCTTGTAACAATACAATCCTCTAGGCGTTGTAAATGATGTGACCTCCTGATCTGGTTCATACATAGCGATCTGATGGTATCCTCTGTACGCATCAAGGAAGCTAAGTCGATTGTGTCTTGCCGTCAGGTCTACTAGTTGGTCTATCCGTGGTAGGGGAAAACTGTCCTTTGGGCATGCCTTGTTGACTGTTTTGTAGTCCACACAGACACGCCATTTTTCGTTCTTCTTTGGTACTACTACGGTATTGGAGATCCACCTGAGATAGTGCACTTCTCTGATAGCTCCTGCCTCCAGCAAGTTTCCCACTTCTTCCGCCACTATCTCGGCATGGTGGAGTGCTGATCTACGAGTGCGTTGTACAACTGGTTTGGTAGTTGGGTGGACGTTTAGTTGGTGACAGATGAAGTTTGGGTCAATGCCAGGCATGTCATACGGTGTCCAGGCAAACACTTTGATGTTAGAGTTTAAGAATTCCATGACCTCTATTCTCTCAGTGCTGGACAAAGACGAGCTGAGCAAAAAGAACTTTTCTGGGTCTTTTTCATCTATCCTTACCTATACCAAGTCTTTCATTGTCTTCTGTTCAGCTGCCTTGCCAACATCCGCAAACAGTTCATTGCTTTCAGGCTCTTCCACCATCTGTACATACCCTTTTGCAGCGCAGCTGCCATTTACTGTGACGAAGCGCTGTTTGGACATAATTTGGTCTCCAAAAACCTCTTCAATTACTCCAGCTTCGTTGGGGAACCACAATACTTGATGGTAGGTTGATGCTACCGATCGCATGGCGTGTAACCATGTCCTCCCCAAGATTATGTTATAAGTGGAAGGGACTTTCAGTACCAAAAACTCCACATGTTTCGTCATGGTTCCTGCCTTGACTAGGAGGATTATCTTGCCCACTGGCCACTCTGGCATTGAGTTGAATCCAATTAAGGGAGATGTTGCAGGTGCCAGGTCTTTGTCCTCTAGTTTCAGCTGTTTGAAGGTTTCGTAATACATTATCTCACATGAACTTCCTTGGTCGATCAAAATCCGTTTGATGTCGAAATTCTTGACGCGTAGAGTGACGACCAGTGCATCATTGTGAGGGCAGTATATTCTTTCTAAATCTTTGTCTGAAAAAGATAAGACATTTGTGACCTCTGTTCTCTCCTTTTTGATGGCAGGTTGTGCACTTAATACCTCCCTAAAGTGCTCAGTCTTCTTGATCATGCCCCTGAGCTCACATACCCGCTCAGGTTCGCATATCCCATGTATTACGTTAATCACGCCTTGAGGTGGAGGGTTGACCGGCATCCCGTGGGTTGTTTGTAATTCTGGGGGCTGGCTGTGTTCCTCCTTCTATGTAGTGGTCCAGGTGCCCAGCTACCACTAATCCTCCAGATGTTGCCTCAACGACGTGCAATTTATGCGGTGCCCCTTTCATCATGGAAGGTGCACCGGGACCTCTCGTCATAGTCTTTTTGTGCTTCTTCCCAACTTTGCTGGCCATTGGACGAAAGGTTCATTGCGTATCTCACTGAGAATTAGGTAGATGGTTTTTTGAACACTGTGGTAATGCATGCGGACTCTTAACCTCCTTTTGTCTGGGTCCTCTCTGTTGGCCCGCCTGCCTCACCCATTCCTGTTAGGTTGCTCTACCGTGTGACTTTGCTGTAGTCTTTTTATCTGGTATGCTGTTGTGCCGGATTTTGCCTTAGCACGGCCTATCTTCCTCCACGCGAATATGTTGGTGCACTCTCTCCATTAAGGCCTCCATCGTGAGGGGTGCATCATAGTAATTGGGTCCCTCAATTTGTTACCGACTGGCAAGCCCCATTTGTATTGTTTAATGGCGAGGTTGTAGGCAATCCCCAATCTGGTTAAGGTTCCCAGTAGCGACTGTTGTAGGACTTAGCGTCTCTTTCGCCCATGTCAATGAATAGTAGCTGGTCGATCTCCACTGGTGTCTTGGTGTCATCCTGAATCTAGTCACGAACGCTTCTGCCAGCTGCGCCCATGAGCAATGCTGCCCTCCAGTAGCCTTTCGAACCAGGTTAAACCTAGGTCGCCAAGGCTGGATGGAAATAGGATGCACATTAAAGCCTCGTTTCGCCGGTATACTGCCATAACCTGGCAAAAGTGGCTCAGGTGCATGTAGGGGTCGAACTTCCCCTCATAAGTGGTGAATTTGGGTTGGTGGAAGCCTGAGGGAAATGGTGCGTTCTCAATTACCGGAATGAACGGCGAGCTCTGTAACCTTGCTAATACTTTGTCTGCAGGTTCGTAAGCAAGGCGCGGCATTGGCAGTCCTACCTCGATGCTCCCATGCGTCCAAGGGGCCAACCACTGAAGGGCTGAAACTCTACGCAGGTCGCGAGCCCGGGTGTCCTCCTTCCACCGGGCCCTTCCTTCAAGAACAATTTGTAAGTCAGATGATCTAGGCAACTTCGTGTGCCTAGATGACGTTTGGTGCATGTGTGAGGGCCGATAGGTGCTTCCCTCAGTACATGACCTCTCAGTTCTCGTTCTCTCAGACCTGGAGTAATGAGTCCTGGAAGTCTGCGATTGAGTGTCGACTGTTCTAAGACTCCTACTTTCTGCTTGTGATGGTGTGGTATGCCTACCACGATCTTCCGAGTGGCGAGGGGGCATGTTGCCTTTGCGCCCCTCTCCTGTCGCCACCCCTTTTCCTTTTATCTGGCGCTTCATTGACTCCATGTCTGCTGCCATCCTCCTTATTAACTCGTCTTGCTCTTTCACGCGATCCTCCAGAACTTGAGGGTCCATCCTCCGCCTTTGTCTTTCAGGACTTTGAGAGCGACGGGGGCTGTTAGCCGCCTCCCCCCTCGCATCCCTTTGGGGGTTCTGTCGCTGGGGTTCTAAATCCCCATGGGAGGGATAGAAGGCAAACCTTCGCGCCTCCCACCCCCTCCGGGTTTGCCCATCAATGCTGATTGCGGCAAGTCTTCATTGTGCGCCATTACTTCCAACTAGAGAGGAAAGCTTGATCAAGAGGTTTTGTTCTTTGTGGAATTCCCACAGACGGCGCTAATTGTACGAGCACGAAATAATGTTCTCGTATAATCCTGTTGATCAAGTCTGCGCTCCTCCAAACGTCGTCGCTTTACTCCCTGAAAACACAAACGTGAGCTAGCCGCCAGGTGTGTGCCGGATACCTCTCCGATGCCTTAGTCAGCAAAATAGACAAATACACAAAAGCTCTATGTATTCGGGAATCAAAGTTGTGTTACCTCTACATAGGTTATGTTGTGAGCTTTTATAGTTTTTGCCTGGCACAATCCTAGTAGGACTCTTATTCCTCCACGTAGAGTCCTCCTAGGAATCACACTCCTGAAAGATAATATTTATCCTTCAACACCCCCTTCACTGCTTAAACCAAGTGAGATGGTTTTGCTTCGGTTGGATGAAAGTATGACCGAGCTAACACTAGCACTTTGTCATACTTAATCCAGCGCCTTCATATGCAACTCATAGCTCGACTCTTGTTCACTTGTACCTCGGTTTTGTTAGTTGAGACCGAGCTAACTACAACAAGCTTTGACTGCGCTAACCAGAGCAAGGTCCACCATGAGAAGCCATAATACCTCGGCTCCGAATACCATGACCGAGCTAATTATCACCACTCCGACCGTGGTGACTGTAATCATACTTGGACCGAGCTAACACTAAGGTCCACTTGCTAAGCCCTTTTCACCACGGCCCATAGAACGACCTATTACTACGCCTGGGTTTAGCTCGGCCTTAATGCTTAATAAAAACTCCCTCTCAGACCCTATTAGTATTGATGCTTTTTCTTTAGTTTTTATCATCGCAATGTACTTTTTTTTTTCGAGTTGTTAAAATTTTTCTGTTTTAGTGATAAGAAAAAGATTAATCTATAAATTGTATTGGGTTATTTTTGAACCATACATATTAGTAGCTCCATTTCCAAATCTCTTTATTTTTTGCGCAAACTTCATTTTATTGGCAAGATGTGATTGACTTCATATGTGATTTATCACTCTTGACATTTGGAACAAGCACATAACCTCTTATGCTTTTTTGACTAAAGTGTACTATCTATACCATTAATAATTTGAGCAAAATGACTAAAATACCTTAGTATATTGGTAATATCATTGTGTAAACCACGACCATTTTTTGTCATTATTTTGAACTCAAAATGCTCCTTGTATTTTACTCCATGTGCAATACTTACCCGCTTGATATTTGATATGTAATCACCTTATGTTCAAGAACACATTTTACACTTATAGTTAATGTAGACGAAATGTCTACCTGTATATTTTAGTCCAAAAGTATAAAGTGAAATTTGCCCTTACTTTTTAAATTCTTATGTATTTGGCATTATGTATATATATGGCAATTAAAATGGTTCTTTACAAGAAGAGTTAACACAATTTGGATTCTATACATTAATCTTGCTCTACAAGAACAGTTCACATTATTTTTTGAGCGGGCAGGTTGAAGGGAATATTGTTGTACCTAGCTGTCTTTCTCAATGGCCCAAGTTCGTTGGCTTAAGTCAGTGGATTTCTTTCCAATTTGTGAATGGCCTCATCATCAATGGAGGTGGACAAATCAATGGACAAGGTTCAATTTGGTGGAACGCTCCGGTGTGTAACCATAATACATAAATATGCACACATAGTATATGTATTTTCAATGTGCAGATATAATTTTATTGTCATAATCATTTTTTTCTTGTTTTATTTTTTATTTAGTTTGTGAGTGTTCATCAAATATGAATTGAACAAAAAAATGACTACTTTTCTCTTTTTTCCAGGGAGGAGTCATCATCCGCCCAACGGTAACATGGATTTTTCAGCTATCAAAAAATTTAAAATGAAAAATGAAAATTTTTTTTTTGAAAACTTTCTCAACTTTATAATTGTAAACTGTGCATTACATAAATAATCAGTAACTATATAATTTGTTTCAAAATTTCTAACAAAATGTTTGGTTTCAATTTTCAGAATTTATTTTTCAGAAAATTTCACTTTTTTCGTTTTCCGTATTTTTTTGTTTTCACTAATTTTTTTTAATATTTTAAGCAATTTTTTTAATTTTTAGACACACGTAACATAAATACACTTAAAAATGATAATATATGTGAAAAAATCTTTAAAAAATTCACTAAATACCAAAAATACAAAAATAAAACAAAAATAAAAATCCAATACGTTTTTCGTATTTTTGTGTATTTTTTAATTTTTAAAATATTTTTCTTACAAATATTTTACTATTTAGATACATCTAAAAAAGTAAAAAAAATTGCTTAAAATTTAAAAAATATTCACTAAAAACAAAAAAAAAAACTCGAAAAACAAAAACTTAATTTTCAGAAAACTAAATTCAGAAAATTGAAACCAAAGACACTATAGCGACCCCGGTTTTACCCCGACTTTTATTGTGTTCCGGACTCGGGTTCCGTGATTGTATGTTGTTGTCTATGTCTTGTTTCCTTCCTTTAATTCTTTGAATTTGAGTTGTGGGACTTGTTGGGCGAGTTTGAAACAGGTTGGTTGTTGATTGGTTTAGATTGTTGTTGCCCAGATTTTGGCCTCTTCGCTCGAGCGAAGCTTCTTGCGCTCGAGCGAGCCTTGTGTAATTGGCTTCTTCGCTCGAGCGAGGTTTCTTGCGCTCGAGCGAGGTTTGAGGGTCTTCAGGTTTCTCTCCCAGACGCAGTTTTTCTGGGAAGGGAAGTTCTTCGCTCGAGCGAAGCTTCTTGCATTCGAGTGAGCCTGGTGAAATTGCTTCTTCGCTCGAGCAAAGATTCTTCTGCTCGAGCGTGCTTGTGCATCTGTGGCAGACCCGAAGCTTTGCATTGTGTGCTCGAGCGACGCTTCTTTCGCTCAAGCGAGGTCTTTTGTTGTGTCTGGTCGCTCGAGCGACAACTCCTTCGCTCGAGCAAGGATTGCGTATATCAGTTCGCATCAGAGCTTTTTGGCATCACTTTTGCATCTCTTTCCACTCAAAAGCCTATCCTAGCTCATTCTCTCTCTAAAATACTCTCTTTTTCTATAAATATACCTTGATTTAGGGGTCTCTCAACCCAAGTCCCTTTGTTAAAAAGATAGAGCAACTCGTGGACTTCCATTTGATCCAAGAAAGTTTGAGTTTTGGGCATCTTCAAAATTTCTCCTTCTTTCTCTTTGAGCTCTACATTTGAGGTAGGGATATTCTACTCTTTGATATGAGTTTTAACCTAGGTGTTTGTCATTTTGTATAAATGGTGGAATTTGGGAGGATTTGGGAGAAGTTAGGGTTTGGATTTGAATTTTTGAAAGAGGGTTTTCTATATTTGGCCCCATATATGTATGTGAGGTCTTGATTATGATATTATATGAGAACAAGTGGTGAGATTGAGCCTTGGGATTGATATTTGGAAAAAGGGAAGATTTGCCCTAATATGATTATTTGTATAAATAATGAAATTGATATAAGAAATATGAGATTGGAAGGATGTATAAATGGAAGGTGTAGTTGGATTTGATAAATCACTCACCTATGGAAAAGTTGATAAATTATCTGTTTGATAGATTTATTTATCTGTTTAGAAATATCTGTTTTGGGCTATCGGTGGAGGATAGCCATGATTGTTGTAGAAACTGCATGAGAATTAGATAAATTGAAACTAATCATACGAATTATGTCATTGAATATGATGGTTTGGCCGAATTGTTGAATATGTGGTTTGGTTAGTCATTGTATATGACATCACACTTAAATACATTGTACATGATCATTGTTTGGAAGGAGATAGGGGATGTACTCCATTGTTTGGGAGGAGATATGAGATGGACTCCATTGAAAATTAAGTTGGCTGGAGTGTCTAGGATGAAAGTCTCGAAACCTTGTGTATATATGGGTGCCAGTTCCCTTGGATGTGATTCCGTAAAATGGCAAGAAAATTGAAGTGTTGGATTGATAAATGTATTAAATTGTGAACCATTGAGTTGTAATCTCATTTTGATTGATTAGATGATAATGAACTTGGTAAATAGATGTACCCGACATGGATGATTGGAAATGAATCGACATATGATTATGTATATTGAATGGTCTTGGAAAGAATATATGTTGGTTGAGAATATTACACATTTATTGATGCTTATGCCTTAGTTAAATCTCATATATTGTTTTAGCATATCTCTACTGGGCTTTGGCTCACCCTACTTGGGAAACCATTTTCAGGTACAGGTGACATGCCGCCTCCAAGGTCATAGTTTGGGAGGTTTAGGGGCTGAAGGCTCGTTTTGTTATTTTATTTTGTGTTAAGTGTTTGTCCAAGCAGAGGGCTTTATATGTATAGAGCTTAGGACTCTCTTTTGTTATAACCAAGTTATCTCTTGGAAAGAGGTAAGCCCGTAGGGCATTCATTTTGTTGTTAACAGTTAGAGTTACATGCTATAGTTTCAAGAATGAACATTTGTGAAAGTATTATAATGTAATATCTTTTGTAATGTGGACTTTGATAAATGAGAATTTTATCAGAATATAACATTTCTACTATATTTATGGATCTTATGCATGATTGGCTTATCTCATATTTTGAGGGCGTGACAGACACTAATGATTTTTTTTTTATGATTGTTTTTTTAAATTAGTGAATTATTACTATAGCCAAAACTTTGCGGAGAAGTTTTGTGATCATTAGTGCAGGCTGTACACTTCAGCGGATGTAACAATCTTCAACTTAGTGGATTGCACTCTGTTAACCCCCCAAGAAATCATATTACAATAAATAACTGTAAAAATGTAATCATCTCTCATATTAATTTAAATGCACCGGGGAATAGACCTAACACAGATGGAATTGACATTTCTGGGTCTAGCCAAATTTAAATCCATGACTCAAACATCGTAACCGGTAAATAACTTGACTTAACCATTTCCACCAATGTTTTCAAACTGGACTGGTGAGCGAATCGGAAAAGGGACCGGTGGACGGGTCACCGGTTCAACCGTCGGGTCAAAGCGGTCGAACCGTGACGTCATAATTAATATTATATAATTAAAAAATATAATTATAAATTATAAATAAATAAAAAATATATAATAATCAAATAAAAATAAAAATTGTTGTATAGTATTTATTAATAATATTTAATAAAGTCATAATTGATAAAAAAAAAAGTCACTTATTTTAAAGAAATTAAATTTTTTAAACATTCCCTCCAATAAATTGATTGATTGCTAGATTAATTTTGGAGGGAAATGAAATTTTCAACTCTCCCTCCAATTAATATGTTTCAAATAATTTGATTGAATCCCACATAGAATTTTGTAGGTTCTCTTTGAAAAATCTTTTCCTATAAATAGGAATAGGCTTTCATAATCTCCTCAAGCTTTCAAGTTTCAATGAGACTCTTCCTTATAAGAGGAGACTCTGAATAAGAATTTTTAGTCAAATTTTGAAATATATATATATATATATATATATATTATATAAATATATAAGAAAGAAAGAAAAAAAAATAAAAAAAGTAAAACCCAAAAAAAAAAAAAAAAAAAGAGACCAGTTTTGGCCGTTCGACCACTGGGTCACCGGTTTTACTGGTTCGGCCAGTGGGTCACGGTTTTTCCCGGTTTTGGCACCAATCCGGGTTTAGGGGGTGACCGGACCGGAACAAGGCCCGTTCCCGGTTCAACCGGTCCGACCGGCCGTCCGGTCCGGGTCTGAGAACAATGATTTCCACGTTGTTATTATTGTTGTTATTGTTATTAAATTATAACGGGCTAATTTTAGTGAACTACTACATAAATAGGTGACAACTGCATTTCTATTCGTGGTAATTCCTCCCTTATAAACATTACTAGCATTACAGGTGGTCCATGCCATGGCATAACATAACTTGTCATAATCTCAATCTTGATTTGCATTTTTTTAATTTTTTTTTATTTTATCAAATTATATTATCTATACTATGTATTAAGGAAAAAGAGATTTTTCGTGAGGACTTTTGTGAGGGTTTCAATATCTCATACTGACTTGATTTTTTTTTTAATTTTAAACAATTAAAAAAATATCCATAAACTAACTTCCATTTAACCATATAAAAATAAAATTCTAATTAGTATATGATTTATGTTTTTTAAAAGGAAAATATACTAATGCTTTTCAAAATATATATTTGTTTTGCTTTTAACTATAGGAAGCAATTTATCAGAATAAGAAAATAAAGATGTCGAATTTCAAATATTCAAAGATTGACTTCCTATGCACATATATTTTTATCTTTTCATAATTACTCCCGGATTTATAATTTTTAAAAGGAAAATGTGCCACTGCTTTTCAAAATACATTTTTGTTTTACTTTTAAATATAGGAAGCAATTCGCTAGAATAAGAAAATAAAGATGTCAAATTTTAAACATTAAAAAATTGGCTTCTTATGCACATATATTTCTATCTTTTGAGACACATAAATTTTCTTTAGAATAAATTTTCAAATCTCTTATTCTCACCAAAAAAAAAAAAAAAACCCTTACAAATTGCAAAAATCTTGTGTTACAGAAAAAATTAAAAATAATAAAATATTTTAGAAAAGTTTATCTGTATTTATATCTATATGTAACAAAAAGCCATAGTTTCAAAATCCCATGTCTAATTTCTTTATTTTTTTAATTTAAAAAAATTCTATTAGGTAATTATTCCATGATTTATGGCTTTCAAAAAGAGAATATACTAAACTATTTTAAAATTAAATTAAAAAGAGAACACTTTTATCATAAATCTCATAATTTACGGTGAAATTTTTTATTGTAGCCTCTTTGAGATTTAAAGTCTCACTCTAATTTTCTCAATTTTATTAAATTTTATGACCGGCTAAATCTAGCTCCAGTGCAACAAGAGCACCAAGCACTCTCCTATAGATAAAACAAAAGTGATGATATCCTTATAATAATAATAATGTAAAGGGAATTACAAGGAGTTTTTCTTATGGGAATTGAAAGGAGTTTTTATTGATTATACATGGCTATTTAAAAATCAAAGTATGTATGTGTATCTTTTTTCTTAGTTTAAGTATTTTTTTACCAGAAGATCAGCCAATGGAGTACATTTTCTTTAGATTGGAAAAAAATAATAAAAAAAGGAATTGGAAGAGACGTGAAATTTTTGTAACTTTATGTCTATATAAATTTGAAAACAATGGAAGGAGTAATTGATTAAGAGTCACAAAATTCAAATTAAAAGTCAAAATTGATTAAATTGAAATTGTAAGGACCAAAATGACATAAGGGGAAAAATGTAAGGATTATTAATGTAATTTGTTCCTGTTTTATTAATTTCTTACTCATAATTTAACTTGTTTTTAATTTTTATATTTGGCAGCTATTGCAAAACTCTGAACGTATTTCATCATCAAATAATTTTTATTATTACTTTTAGTTTAAATGGATGAAAAATTAGTGTACATTTAATTGCATTATTATTTGGATTGATTTGCATTTAATTTTGAAATAATTTAATTTGTTTAATTGATTTACAATTTATATTACATTGTCAGTGTTTCACATAATTTTTAATCTTTTGTGTTTATTATGCGCTATACAGTGATTTTTTTTATTATATTTATTAAAATAAAATTAATATATCAAAGATATATATACATTAACTGTGCATAGCATTGGTTGAACGCTAGTTTTATATAAGGGAGTTTAGATAATGCATGATCTTCTATGCAAGAAAATTTAAAATAAAAACTTTCATATTAATTACCTAGTCTCTTCACATTATAGTTACATCTTTCTATTGATAAAATTAGTAATTTTACAAACAATAAAAAATTTCACAAAAAGTTATACATAAGAGTAATACATTGTTGACATTTAAACTGGTGAAATGTTGACTCCTACATAAGATGAATGTAATACTGTCAACACTGCATTGGTACATGTGTTTGTATTGTTTTCTCAATATAAACAAACAAATTCAACTCTCTTTTCCTGTCTCTATCACTCTAGTGTGGGAAGCTTAGGACAAAACATGCAAATTTATGAAACTGTTGGCTACATATTTTGTATAAGCCAATTACAATTCGACGCATGACAGAATAAGGGTAATACAGGAAGACTATTCAAGTCTTCAATCATAATCGTACATGTGGCAGTTAGCATTGGTTATTACGAGATCTGAGTAGCATTGGACCAGCAAAGAGATGCAAAGTGATGTGGTTTCAACGGTTACTCACATTCAAATTCAAAATTAGGAGGGAAGTCTAACTGCAAGTGATGGCATAGTGGAGCTAATTATAAGGCAACATGATCAGCGATCATGGAGAAGCAATTCGACGGTTGGAAATGTAGTTCGATGGTCATCCTTGAGAAGTATAAATAGCAGAGAAGGCCCCAGTAAAAAGCCCCAGACTCATATCCAAAAAACCAGTCTTATTCTACTTTATTTCCTTTCCAGTTTTACATTTCCTGTTCTTTACATTTTTGTACTTTAAAAATTCCTGCACTGCACTTCGTTCATAGGAGTAGTTTCAAGTAGATTGTTGCTGTAAACCTCTACGAGGCTGAGTTTGGATCATTGTAAGTTTTTCATCTTAATGAAATGCTTCAATTGTTCTTCATCTAATTGTTATTTGCTTAATTCTCTTAAATCAAGCCACCAGTAAAAGTCCTCTTCATTGAGGCTGAAAGAACTAAAACACAATCGTCTGATAATTGGTTGGCAATTAATTTTCTGTAAGGACTGATTGATCCTTACTGGCACGCTCATAATTATAAAAGTAACCTTCGAAAGCTAAAAAAGCCAACATATATTTTTGGCACGCCCAGTGGGACTAATCGAAATGGCTAGACGTAGGAGACAAGGAAAAAATGAACGCTTGGAAGAAGGCGTGAAAGGAGAGGTAGAGATACCTAATCCAGAGGATAATGTGATAACACATCCTGTGGAAACTCCCATTTTATTAGAACCTACGGTCGAACAGACCAGGACTTCGGAACAAGTACCACATGTTCATAATATTGGACAAGGCCAAGGAATTGGACCATCCACTGTTCCATCTTCTCAGCCAATGAATCCATGGGGTGGCTTAGTAGATGCCATGGGACAGTAGTTAATGAATACAATGGAAAGGTGGGCAACATCCTTTTTGGATCGAATGAATACCCACCAACCAACAAACACAAGACACACGGAAGATATTCCAAATGTCCCTCAGCAAAGATTGGCTAGAGATAAACAGCCTATGCAAATTAATGGACATTCTAATGGTCAAACTAGCAATCAAAACTATGAAAGACCATCACCTCAATCTTGGTATGAACCTATTTCAAGGCCTATGGCAGGTCAAAATGCATCAGTACTTAACAGTGAAGCCATGCAAGTTGGCGGATTTGGCCCAATACAAGAAAATGGCATAAGAATGGTCCCAAATCCCATGTTCGAAGCCATACTTGGCACGTGGGGGTTCACTAATCCTTTGTTTGAATTTATACCCGGGGGGTTGGAAGGTTTTCCTACAAATGGAAGAGACACAACACCAGTTCCAACACCTTTCGCAGGTTTTTTCGCAGGACAGGCTCAAATGGGTTACCCACACCCCCAACAGCAACTGGCACCATAGGGACAACCAATTCCAAATATACCACCTTATGGACCAAGAGGACCCCAGGCACAAGGTTGTCCACCAAACCCTGTGTTTGTCCCTCCAGTAGTGGTTTAGTCGGCACAAAATATGGTTCCTAGGGACCAAATTGCTGATATTGTTAGAGAGATGTGTGGACCGATGGCTCGGGGGGTCCAGACTCCTGTATACAGGAAACTGTACCCAGAATGGGTAGATAGGGTACATGAATACCCAAGAGGTTTCAGGATACCAGACTTTGTCCTTTTTTATGGGAATGGAAACCAGTCAATGGTGGAGCATATTTCTAGGTTTGTTGCTCAATGCGGTGAATTTACTAACAATGACTATATGAAGTTAAGATTATTCCCAAATTCTCTAACTGGGGGAGCATTTGTATGGTATATTAACCTTACACCTGGCTCTATCCAAACTTGGCAACAAATAGAAGAGGCATTTCATGCCCAATTCTTTTAATCAGAGCCAGAGGTTTCCATGGCAGACTTGGCAAGATTGAGTCAAAGGCCTGATGAGAAGGCTACTCAGTTTATTTCCAGATTTAAAAGGGCTCGAAACAAGTGTAGAGTCATCATACCAGAGCCAGAATTCGTGAGATTGGCTCAAAATGGCTTAGAGTTTAGGCTTCGAAAGAAGTTTGACTCAACTGAGTTCAGAGACTTAGTGGAACTCACCTATAAGGTGTCTAGGTACGAAGCATTACTAGAGGAGGAACAAGATCGAAATAATGCATCGTACAAGACATATTATAGAGATCCTAATTATGAGATCGATGCAACAGAGATTATGGGGAAAGAACCTGTGATCTGTGAAGCATTAATTCATAAGGATACAACAATTGACCAACAGTTTAAAAAGAAAGACCTTCATAAGAAATACTCTTTCGATTTAACTAAGGCAGATGACATTTTTGATCATTTGCTTGCGACCAACTTCCTTAAGTTACCAAAAGGAGTCAAAATTCCATCTCCAGATGAACTTAAAGAAAAAGTATATTGTAAATGGCATAACTCTTGGTCTCACTCGGCTAAAAACTGTATTGTTTTTCGAGACAGGATCCAAGAACAAATTCGGAAATGAAGTTTGAAATTCCCAGTCAAAGCAGAAAAGGCCATGGGGATTGACAATAATCCATTTCCAGAAATTAGAGAGGTGGTAGCCAATGTCATTATGCCAGACTTCCAGAATTTGTCCTTGAAAGAATTGGAAGAAGTCAATGTGCAGATGCATGTTGCCGACCAGACAACTATCAAGAAAGACACTGGAAATCTACTAGCTATTGGACAAGGTTTCTCACACCAGAGGGAAGACTCTGATGAAGAAGCACTGGATGACGACTATTTAGAGGCAGCTGTAATGCAAAGGATGTGTCCCAGGTGCAGACTGAGCTATAAGTGGTTGAAAGGACTTCCAATTGATGGGAAGCAATATTACAGGGAAGTGAAGAGATGTCCTAAACCAACCAATGCTTATGACAAAAGGCCATATCCAACTAGTGGTAGGCAGCAGCCATTAATGGTTGAGCCAACAGCCGATAGAATGTATTCTAAAGGCAAGAGACCTTTATATGAGTCTAGGCCACCTAATTATTACAGAATGAAGAGTAGTCATTCCGAAAGGAGGCTGGAGAAGGGTTCAGTTTATGGGATCAAAGCCAGAGACTGGCCCCCTAGACTAGCCTCACGCAGGACAGAAAGTGGCCACCTTCATCAAAGGCCTGAGTTAGGCCCAAAACATGAAGTCAGAACCAAACAGTGGCCTTCACAGCCAGCTTCGAAGATGGCTTCGAAGGAAGAAAGGAACAGTTCAACATCTGGGTCAGTAAGTTCGTGGGTACCTGGAGTTCCAAATTGGTTTGTCATGCAGAACAAACCTAGGGAGGTATCTACCTAAAGAGATGTTGTTAGAAACCAAGGTAGGATGGTCAAACGTCCTTTGGTGGCCCCAAACAATTAGGTATTGCTTAAACACCCAAAAACAAAGGAACCAGATATGGTTCCAGTAATTTCGAGATCACAAAGGAGAAAGATTCAGCGTAGGTACACTCAGTACCAGAAAGACCTAAAAGAAAGTGGAGAGAGCTCTTCATTGGTCCAGATAGAAGGAAAGAAGAATCCAAAGTCAGACCATACTCCAAAACCAACTCTACAAAACAAAATGGACTGCAGCAGAGAATAGTTGGCCAAAGTTCACTCTGAACTAAAAGCCAGAGAGAAGTCCAGTTTAGCAGGATTGGAGAAGGCTTTGATGGAGAGTGATAGCGAGACAGAAGAAGAAGTTGGCCTAGGCCAAAAGAAAGGAATGGTTGAGGAAGAAATGTTTGAAGCCTTCATGGCTGAACAAACATTTTTGGTTGAAAAGCCAGTCGGAAAAGACCATTCGAAGGAGTCTAGTAGTAATGAGGTGCCAGAATGCAGCATGAAAGATGCTTCTGAAGTGACTGAACAAGGTGGCCAAGATGAGAAACAGGCAAAGCCGGCCATCCAATTTGGTTCAGTATCAGTGAATATGGTACACATACTACCGCATGAATTCCAAGCTGGAGATGAGAACCAAGAGGGGCAAGAAATTGACCCAATTCCAGTCTCTAGTGAAGACTCACAAGTGAGTATGGTCCAAGATGAATCCGGAATGGCTACCCAATGGAAACTGAATGAAGTGAAGAAGAGGTGAAGAAGAGGTGAGTATTAACCTCTATATCCTTTTGAGTATCCCTCGAACTCTATGACACAGCATGTCAAGCCTTTGTATATCAAGGCCTTCTTCGATGGGATACAATTGAACCGAGTCTTGGTGGATAATGGGGTAGCGGTGAACTTACTACCGAAATTCCTTGAAGAAATTAGGGAAAAGGAACCCCAGGTTAATCCAACCAGCACAACCATTGCTGGCTTCGCTGGAGACAAACAGATGGCTCAGGGAATTCTGCCCATCAACTGAGTGTGGAAACCAGGGACTGCATGACGGCATTCTTCGTATCGATAGCAATGCTAAGTACAATGCTTTACTTGGTAGAGATTGGATCCACACTAACAAACGTGTGTGCCTTCTCTTTGCATCAGAAAATAATGATGGCCTTGGGCAATGGAGAGACAGAGGAAATTGATGCAGATCCTCAACCCTTCATAGCCTGTGTAGACTTCGCAGAGGCCAAATTGTATATTGAGGGAGTGACACCACTCAGTATACTGAGGAAACCTGATGGCTCAGCCGAAGTGACGGCTGATGAGGAAGTGACACACCTGAAGCACTTAGTCTAGGAAAGTGCTGATGAAGAGGTTGTCATTAAGGATGACAATGATGCTTGGTTGTAGGCAAAGAGATGAAGCACAAGAAGCCAAGTCTTTGGCTCTAATTAAGTTCTCAATATTGGATGTAAAATCAATAGTCCAGAAAATGCAAGAGCAAGAGAAAGAAGCCATGATAATTAGCTGCAAGCAGGAGCAGCAACAGGCCAGAGTTTTGGCCCTTGATAAATACTGTGCATTGGACATTGAAACAAAAGTCTAAGAGATACAGGAAGAAGAAGCCTTATGGACAGACTTTGTCTATGAAGAGGAGGGTAAAGATGTTGAATTAAGGAGCCTGGGAGCAGAACAAAGCAAGAAGATTGCTTCGAAGGCAGAAGGAATCAAAGAAGAAGTTTCAGTAAGTTCTCAGACACAAGACCCCTTAGAAGAAGTAAATTTAGGGGAAGGTTCCATACAACAACCCACCTATATAAGTGCTTGTTTGAATGCTCTGGATAGGGACCAGTTGTTGGTTGTTCTGAAGAAATATAAAGATTGTTTTGCATGGTCGTATAATTGGATAGGTCATTAGTGGAACATAGGCTCCCTATGAGGTCTAATTTCAAGCCATACAAGCAAAAACCAAGAAGAGTCCAGAAGTGATTCAGAAAGTTAAGGAGGAAATTCTTAGACTACTCAAGGCAGGCTTTATTAGGACAGCCAGGTATGTTGAATGGCTATCCAATATTGTGCCTGTGGTAAGAAGAATGGTAAAATGAGGGTATGCATGATTTCAGAAACTTAAATCTAGCAACTCAAAAAGATGAGTATCATATGCCTATAGTAGATTTGTTGCTAAAGGCTGCAGAGGAGAAATTGGTTAGAGACCAGAGCTTTGTTTCCACAGTACATACTGAAGTATCAGAGCTAAAGGAACAACATTCCTCTGTCTCCTCACTTTCGAACCCAACTACTGGAGAAGAAAGCTCAACTTGAGGAGGAGCTATCTGCAGTTAACCAGGCCTTAATCCGAACTGACACCAAGTTGCAGATTACCAATCAAGGACTGGCCGACCGAAAGCAGGAAATGACCACAGCCATCCAGTTGATTCTCATCATTTAAGAATAGAACATCCATTGTAAAAGAACAACTGAGACATTGTAATGACTTTTGGGCCAATTTATGGCAGAATGTATTCAACTCTTTATGAGAAGCAAATTCTTATTTATCATTTGAATATTCTCATGTTCTTTAAACATTTATTCTATTCCTTGTGTTTCCCATATAGTTGGAAAATAAGGCTTCAAATATCTGCCATTAATCTTTTTGGGATGTACATATCCATTCAAATTTCTCAATGGTATGCTCCAAAAGGCAGGACTCTATGAACTTGATATGGTCCTTCCCAGTTAGTGACCATTTGCCAAACTTATGGCTTTTAATCCCTATTGGGAGTATTGTCTTCCATACCAAATCACCTTCATCAAAGCCAATGTGTTTGACTTTTTTATTATAGTTTTTGGCTGCTTTCTTCTTTTGAAAAAGAATGCTATTTAATGCCAGAATTCTAGCTTCATCTATGCTTTCTAACTCCAAACACATACTCTGATGGTATTGCTCAAGATCTAACTGGTCTTGGCATCTTACCCTCAAGGACTTAACATTAATTTCCACAGGTAACACTGCATCATGCCCATATACTAAGGCATAAGGAGTGACTCCTGTGCTTGACCTTGGGGAAGTTCTATAAGCCCACAATACATCCAACAATAAGTTATGCCAATCCCTAGGATTGTCTTCCACAACCTTTTGTATTCCTTTTTTCAAGGATTTATTGGATGATTCAGCTTGACCATTGGCTTGTGCATAATAGGGGGTGGAATTAACAAGGCTAATTCCAAACTCTGCCACAAAAGACTTTACCATTTTCCCATCGAATACAGTCCCATTATCAACAGTTATAGTCTGTGGATACCAAATCTATGGATTAAATCCTTAATGAATCCAATGACCTCAGTTTGGTCTACAACTTGTATGGCTTAGCTTCGACCCACTTAGTGAAGTAATCAGTGGCCACCAAAATGAAACAATGATGCTTCGAAGAAGGTGGGTGTATTTTCCCCATCATATCCATGGCCCATCCTCTAAATGGCCAAGGCTTCACTACTGCATGCAGTCAGTTATGGGCACATGCCTTATTGTGCCATGCTTTTGACATGCCTGGCAACCTCTTGCATATTCTATGCAGTCTTTAAGGATAGTTGGCCAATAGTAGGAATGCCTTCGAAGCAACCATCTCATCTTCACACCAGGCTGATGAGCACCACAGATGCCTTCATGAACCTCAGCCATAGCTGTCAATGCTTCTTTTGGGCCTAAACATTCCAGCAATAGACCATCTCCCCTCCTTTTGTAGAGAGCATTACCATATATCATGTATTGCATAGATTGCAATTTAATTTTTCTATGGCCTTTGAAGATGGGCCAGCCAGATACTGCATTATTGGATGCCTCCAATCTTGTTCTTGTAAGTCATTATGATTGACTTCCAGGACCACATTCCTTTTATTTAAGGGTGGTATTAATTTCTGAATGTTGTTTGGCTTATGTCCCTTTGAACATTATCCCTTCTCTTGAAATTCGAAGCTTTCTGAGCCACATCATTAGCTCTATTATTCAAGAATCTTGGGACATGAGTTACATTTGCTATTTGAAATTGAGAAAGCAGATGTAATGCAACAACATAGTATGGCAACATGCTTATACTTTGACATTTGAAAATCCCTTTCACTTGGTTAACCACCAATTGAGAATCTCCAAATATGTCAACTGCATGAACTTGTAATCCAATAAGAATTTCCAGTCCCACTATTAAGGCTTCATATTCAGCTTGATTATTAGAACAAGTAATTTCATCCACTCTGAAACCATGTGTGGTTTCTACTCCTTGTGGTGACTTAATCACTATACCAATTCCAATTAGGCCATTGGCTTTTGATCCATCAAACCACATTTGCCATGGCTCAACACTAGCCATACCAAGTTCCATTATCTCTTGGCTTTCTGTTTGAGATGGATGGTCTGCCAAAAAATTAGCTAAAACTTGTCCTTTTACTGCCTTTTGGGGAACATATTCTAAATGAAATTCTGATAAGGCTAGTATCCATTTGCCAATTCTTCCCTCAACATAGGTCTAGATAACATATACTTAACCAAATCTGTGGTTGCAATTACCAAGACAGTTGTAGGCAAAAGATAGTATCTTAATTTCATTGCAGCAAAATACAATGCAAGGCACAGCTTTTCTACAGCTGAGTATTTACATTCACAAGAATTTAAAAACCTACTAAGGTAATAAACAGCTTGCTCCTTGCCTTCTTCATTGTCTTGGGCTAAGAAAGCTCCCAATGAATCCTCTGCTGCAGCTATGTATAACTTCAAGGGCTTCTCACCCTTTGGTGGCATCAGCACTGGAGGGTTGGCCAAGTAGGCTTTGATTCCTTCGAAAGCAATTTGATGCTCTGCTGTCCACACAAATTCCTCTTCATCTTTTAGCCTTAACAAGGAAGAAAATACTTTAGTTTTCCCTGCAGTGTTAGAAATGAATCTTCGAAGAAAATTAACCTGTCCAAGGAACTTTTGTAATTCTTTCTTACTTGATGGAGGTCTGGCTTCAATGATGGCTTTGGCTTTATTCTGGTCAATCTGTATTCCTTTCTTGTGTACTACATAGCCCAAGAAGTTTCCAGATGATACGCCAAAAGCACACTTAAGAGGATTGAGTTTCAACTTGAACTTTCTCATTCTTTCAAAAGCTGCTTCTAAGTGAAACAGATGCTCCTCCATGGATTGGGATTTAACTACAATGTCATCAATATAACACTCTAAATACCCTCCAATGAGGTCATGAAAGATAGTGTTCATAGCCCTCTGATATGTAGCCCCAGCATTCTTCAGGCCAAATGGCATTTTAACCCATTCGAAGGTGCCAATATTCCCAGGACATCTGAATGCTGTCTTGTGGACATCCTCCTCTGCAATGCAGATTTGGTTATAACCAGAGTGCCCATCCATCATTGATAAAATTTGATGCCCTGCTGAACTGTCTAC